>OZ024838.1:21966765-22696765 GCA_964016985.1 Anodontia alba
GTCATAAAGTGTTCAGTAGGTTTCTCGAAAAAAAAAGAAACAGTCGAGATTTGGTGCGTTGTTTTTACGTTGGCCTAAATGCCTGAATAGTTTCAGTATTATATTGTATTGTATTTAGAGTTTTAAAACGTGCTTAAGGGATAATTTAGACCGTATGTCTCCTTTTTTAATATCAAATGGCCATAAAGTGTTCAGTAGCCCTCTCGAAAAAAAAAAAAAAAAAAAAAAAACAGTCGAGATTTGGTGCGTTGTGTTTACGGTGGTCTTATGTCTGAATAGTTTCAATATTATAAATATTGTATTGTATTTAGAGTTTTAAGTACCTAAAAAACGTGTTTAAATAATAATTAAGGCTTTTTGGATTGATACTTAGCATGCTGGGTAAAAAGTTCAGCAGATGACATTTAGAATACATTTTTTGTTTATTTTTCCCAGAAAATAAGCTTCGACATTTCATGAAAAGGAGATACTTTTCCTAGAAATTAAGCTTGGTATTTCATGCAAAAGAGAACTTGCATGGTGAAATGTGAAAGCCTATTTTCTGGGGAAAAATATGAAAACAAAATCATCAATTTGTCGTCTGCTGACTTAGCCCGGAGAGTGGTGAAAGTTACACTGTGGTCACATACTTATACGGGTCACTGTGAAACAGATTTACTTTTCTAAAACATGTAAACAAAAGACCTAACAACGATGGCTATGTTATCAGGTTTATCAAAACTTGAACCAGAAAACCTTTCTAATCAAAATTTATGGATCTCACTGCCCGTTGTTTTCCATACATGGTCAATGCTAAAAAATATAATTGATTTTATTACCGCAACCTGATACCATCAGCTTTCTATTTAGCCTTTACCACAGTCTGGGCTACTTCAGCAGACGACAATTTGATGATACTTTTATTATTTCACAGAAACATGATTTGGCATTTCATGCAAATTGTCTCACAATTTTGCATGAAATATCAAAACCTATTCTTTGAAAAAAAAAAAAAATAAAATAAAGAATAAATAAAATAAAATAAATAAATAAGAAAGAAAAAATGTTTCAGTATATCGTCTGCTGAAATGTTTACTTAGCATGCTAGGCGTTAAAAAGTGCAAACTATTTTTATGGTAGCAAATTTGCATAGTTCAAAACAATCGGTGTTTTGTACTTTAAGCGTTAATCCTCAGAATGCAGTCGTATAAAAAATAAGGGTTTCGCTGGTGCAAAATTATAGGGTGTGTGTTTTTAATGAGCAGTATTTATGACTAATTTCTCATTGTGAAGAAAAAACAAAGCATTTGTTTATGTTGTAACAGTATTTAACACAGCTATGCTGGTAATGTTCAGCAGACGACATATTTTTTTTTTTTTTTTTTTTTCATTTTTACGAGGAAATTCTTTTCACTAAATCTCAAATCCTGTTTTCAGGGAAAAAAAATCAGAACTCAATACCAACTGCTGCATGTGCCCATAGAGTGATAAAGCTTAATTCCATTTTTGTTCTTTCGGGCGTCCATATGGCTGTCTGATAATTGTTACAAATAATTTGTTAGAAATAAGTTTAATATCTAAAATTCAAACAATTCGTATTTTCCGACATTGTTATAAGGGAAACAACTTATGTGATCTGCTTATTGTTGTTTTTTTTTTTTTTTTTTTTTTTGCTCTTTTTTTATTTAGCTTGAAATGAGTCAAATGTCGTCTCACGGTCTGCTGATTGTTTTTCCTATTTAACAGACAATAAAAGAAGCGTTTTCAAAGTAACGGTGTAGACCATGATGAGACATGCCCAAATAATCTATCGGCGCTCTTAGGCATGTATTAGACTGGCTCCAGTCTCCAGTGACTAAATATTTTTCTCATAATCCTGTTTGATAATCCACTAAAATAAAACCAAAAAAATATCATGACAATAAAGGCTGGTCGCTAGTGACCAGACTTATAGTCATGAGAATTTTATTATTTTAGTGGATTAATAAACAGATTATAAGAAAAATATTTTGTCTCTAGAGACTGAAGCCAGTCTAAGGCATGTATGTGCGGTTAGCAATAAAATACCTTGCGTCGACAGAACAGCAGCCCGTCCAAGACGCCAATTTGTATTACCTTTACCACCCTTTAGGGTATTCAGGAGACAAAAAATTGATGATGTCTTTCCTATTTTTTCCAGAAATTCAGAAAATAAACTTTGATATTTCAAATTGTCTCCAAAATTTGTATGAAATAGCAAAGCCGATTTTCTGGGAAACAGTAAGAAAAAAATAATATTTCTAAATGTTGTCTGCTGAAATTTTTACCCAGCGTGCTTAGCGTAAACCGCATAAATCGAGTCGCTTTATGCGAAAGCACATCACGAAAACATGCCTTATACAATTTTGATCCCCTTAAGCCCCACTTTTATATAGTAAAACTGGGTTTACAGGGTATACATTATTTTTCTTATTTCTGCTCAAAAACATAGATTGTGGGTACCCGCTAGAACTGCCTCGTCGAGGCGGTTCTAACGAGTACCCACAATCTATGTTTTGATCAGAAATATGAAAAATATCAGCGTTTTTTATCTGAAAATTTTCTGTTTTTTGGACGTGAAATTTTCTATATATTTGATTAGGCGTGTTTTCATAATATGTTCAGGGCGTATTCGACCGGAGAAGGCGCAGCTTTTTCTACACATCGACGCTATCATATCAAGGCTTTTACTGTTCGATGGAAACCAACAGGAGTCGATGTACAATACCTAACGATTCTGGGCTTTTAAGGTCTTGATAAGCCATTACGAAAACACGCCTATTCAAATTTATAGAAAATTTCACCTCCAACAACTGAAAATTTCCAGATAAAAAAAACTCTGGTATTTTTCATATTTCTGCTCAAAAGCATAGATTGGGGGTACTCATAAGAACCACCTCGTAGCTCAAAACATAGATTGTAGGTACTCGTTAGAACCGCATCGGCGAGGCGGTTCTAACGAGTACCCACAATCTATGTTTTTTGAGCAGAAATAAGAAAAACAATTTATACTCCTGTAAACCCCCGTTTTACTATAAAAAATTGGGGTTACAGGGGGGGGGGGTCAAAATTATATAGGCATGTTTTCGTGATTGAGGTTTTGTTTTTGCACAGGCCGATCTCCTCTTTCGCTGTCCACATACGCATCGAAGAAACCTTTTACCATGGCACACTGGAATCATTTAACCCTTACCACTCTCTGGGCAGATTCAGCAGACGACATATTGATGATATTCTTCTTATCTTCCCCAGTAAATAGGCTTTAACATTTCATGCAAATTGTCTCGGGAGACAATTATGCAAATTGTCTCGGGAGACAATTTGCATGAAATGCCAAAGCTGGTTATCTGTTAAAAAAAAATAAGACAAATATCTTAAAATGTCGTCTGCTGAATTTGTTACCCAGCGGGCTAAACGTTAATGTATACATATGCACGTCTTTCCATATTTTATATCATTAATTTGTAAACTTCTTTATCTCATACAGACTTGATTCATTATAGTTCTTTGGCAAGCTAAAATGTGTTTACAGCGTTTTCTAAAAATGAATACCCCGACCAGTCCGTGGATATAACCAGCTGCGTACCGACTGAACATTCGGGTACACATTCAGTGAATCTTGTGGAATTGAGCTACCGAACAGCGCAGCATCTATGGAAATACCTGGTTTAGTAGGCTGATCTTGGTATATGGCATGCTAGACGCCGATGAGATAAAGTATCTTTAATTTTGTAGGCTTCATTTCAATTGTCGTTTGTAAAGATTCGAGCCGCAACGTTAGAAAACGTAACTTCGGACATGTCCGCCCAGCAAAGATTCAGATCAGCCTGTGTATCAGAATCAGAATCTTCACAGGGCGCATTTAGGCTAGCAAGACTGCACGGTTTCTTCATGTGGACAACGAAGACTCTAATCAGACTGCGCGGATGCGCAGGCTGATTTGAGTCTTCGTTGAGCGCACATGCGAGAAGGCACGTTTTCCGACGTTGCGGTTCCGATGATCGTAATGAAAAAAGGACATTGTGAATGACAATACATGCTGATGCATACTGCATAGATTAAGCACAAGAACTGTGAAAATCAGAAAAATAATGCATAAAATGGTTAGAATGAGTGCGTACAAAATATGTTTTCGTGGAGAAATAAGAAACAATATTTTGGCCGCGCCATGCGAAAACGTGTCTTCATATACGGACAGCGAAGGCCCAGATCAGCCTGCGCATCCGCGCAGTCTGATCAGGGTCTTCACCAACCGCTAACAGAATCATTGGATATTACAGATTGTATGAGTGAAGATCAAAGGCATTGATGGTGCTTTGCGCCTGCGCAGGATGATCTGAATCTGCGCTTGCATGTTCGAAGGCACTGTTTCGCTTGACGCGGTCTTTTTGTCTGGGCATTCTTCATATTCATAGCTACGATTTTTTTTGTATAACTCCCTTGATAGATAAAGCTCAAGGTACGTGTAGGTACTTAGTGGGGGATATTTAACTGATCATTCGCAATCACTTTGAAATTCTCAGTGCAGCTATGGGCTGCGTAGACTGGCTCCAGTCTCTAGTGACTAAATATTTATTCTTTTAAGTGTGTTTGATATATCCGCTAAAATAAAATCAAAATAATATCATAATTATAAAGGCTGGTTCATACAATTAATGTATTTTTATGCAGTCATTGCTTAATCAATAGACTGAAGCCAGTCTATGGGCTGCGTTAAGAAGTGCAAGTTGCTCGCGAGTGTTTTGCCCTGGTGCTCTGCTCCTGTTGGCGCTCGTCACTTGGTACAGGGATGCAGGACAAAACCGTTAAAGCGAAACACAAAAGTCTTCTTTTTCAAAAACTATTTTGCATCCTCTGAACGATTATTGTAAATCCGTCATACTTGACCACCAGTTACAGATTACCTGTTATTCTCGAAGACGAAACTTGATCGAATAATCTATATCCATAGTTATTAACTTTATATAGAAACAAATAAATGATATAAAAACTATAAACATCTCCATATTTTTGTGTTACATTGTATTGATATTGTTTTCGTATTTTAACCGAAAATAAGACTTGACATTTCATTCAAAACCAACGGAATGTTTAGACAACGTCGCATGAATGTCAGTGCAACGTAATGATGCTGCATCAACATGGATGCGACCTTGTATTAACGCCATAAGATCTCTGGGAAAAGTCTGCCAAGTAGAGAATTTTACTGAAATGCCAAGTCTAATTTTCTGCGAAAAATAAGAAAAAAATATTGATCTCTGCATTTTTATTATTTTTACTCTGCAGGTTAAGAGTTTAGAGTTTAAGCTTTCAACTTCAGAGCCTTTCTGATTTGCCTGTGCAAAGTTAGGTCCCGCACTTCCCATACGCACACGAGTACCAGTCGCATGATTGAAAACCGGGGAATTCAATGTCATCCTGAAAAAGAATCTAAGGAAGTCCTTTCTAGTGTAGAACATCTGAAACAATTTATTTTCAGTATTGTCTAAAGTGAGCAAGACTCGGTGGCTCAGTCGATTGGGCGTCCTACTGGTGATCAGGAGGTCGCGAGTTCGATCCCTGACATGAAATATTTTCTACGGTCATTCTCTCCTTTCGGCTGATTCAAGAAGGGCAGTTGTCGGTTTCTGGTGAAAGAATGTGCACAAATACTGGTTAACCGCTTAGAGGACTATGCCTGTCCAGGAAAAATATGGACCGGCTCGACATGATTGTACTGGGTTGACTGGGTGGTAAAACCTTTGCTTAGACATAAATCCATCAGTCCTAAATTTAAACTGGGCATGCGCTTTTGCGAAATATATATATCTGATCAAAGGGAGGTAAACGTTTACCACCTTACTCACGATTGATTGGCAGGGGTTTTGTTTCTTAATTTAACATTTCAAAAAATAATGATATTAACAGCTTCGACATAAGACATTTGCTTTACATCATGAGGCAGTAGAATGGACTGTCTCAAATTTTAGGACAAGTATGGTAAGTAGATACTGTAAATATTGAGAATCTGGAAAAGCCAATCTAATATGAATGTTGAACCGACGATTCTTCATGATTCGAAAATAATGATGACTGCAACCATTACCCACAAACAGATTGCAACTTCATTGCCGGCCGGTAAGCGGCCGACCATTTGATGTTGTTTTTTTGTTGTTTTTTTTTGTTTTGTTTTTTTTTTTTGTTTTGTTTTTTCAAATCTTATTAATAATAATACTAATAGTACAAATGTATTAATAATAATAATAATAATAATAATAATAATACATGTAATAATTATAATGATAATAATAATAATAATTCAATTCTTTATTTCACTCAAATTTGGAGATTTGGCAAACATTAATACATGGTACAAAACAACAAATACAATATTTTAAGCAAAATATATATATATATATTTCCTTCAAAAGTTATACGGGCGTCTGTTAAAACAACGGAACGGGTACTGGCAGCTGATTGTCAGTTATTTTACCGTAAATCTACGAGCATTTTTTGTAATGAATGCGGTGTTTCTATTATTCGTTTGAAATCTTTTGGCTTCTGAGAGGTGGGGTGAAGCCCACCAGATCCCCATATATTATTAGTATACCAACTTTTATGCTCTTTTTTCAATTTACATATTTCTGCTATTTTCTGCCGTTTAAAGAGCTAAAACACACACATATACGGTGCGGGGGACGTGGGGATGGATTTAGTTTGGTATACCTACATTTGTATATTGTATTGAGTTGTGTTATGTAGTCTTCATCCTTTAGGTTCATATGAAATCAAAGCACTAATAGCATTGGTGGGTCGATTGTCTCTAAGTGTAGGCTGGGAAGATGGTCCTGAAAGGAGACTTAAAACCGTTTCATTTAACCCTTAACTTCCTGTAATTTAAACAAATAGTGCAGACTCTGATCATTCTGTTGCGTCTGAGCTCGGTCTGCATTGTTAGCCAGTGTCCCAGTCCAGGATTTACAGATAGCCCTCGGTAGCTCAGTTGGATGCGCGTTCGACTGGAGACCAGGAGGTTGCAGGTTCGACCCCCGACGGGTCGGCAACATTCTAACGTGGAGATTGATCATGAAATATTTTCTACGGTCATGCTTTCCCTTCCGCTGATAAAGAAGGGCAGTTGTCAGTTTTTGGAGAAAGAATGTGCACAATACTGGTTAACCGCTTAGAGGACTAAGCCTGCCCAGTAAACGTGTGGTTAGGTAAACTGACCGCGCTCGACATGACCCCATTAGGTGGACTGGGCCGTAAAACCTCAACACAAACAAACAGATAGTACTTTTCACAGCAACGAGGTTAGTTTGTTATTCGATTTTTGCTTTTCGGCTTTAAGAAGTTAGTTTGTTTTTCGCTTTTCGCTTTTTGTCTTTAAGAAGTTAGTATTTTTTTTTTTTTTTTTTTTTCGCTTTTAGATTTTCGCCTTTAAGAAATTAGTTTGTTTTCGCTTTTCGCTTTTTGCCTTTAAGAAATTAGTTTGTTTTTCGCTTTTCGCTTTTTGCCTTTAAGAAATTAGTTTGTTTTTCGCTTTTCGCTTTTTGTCTTTAAGAAGTTAGTTTGTTTTTTGCTTTTCGCCTTTAAGAAGTTAGTTTGTTTTTCGCTTATCACTTTTCGTTTTTCCATTTTCGCTTTTCGTTTTTCGCTTTTAGCTTTCCGCTTTTCGCTTTTCGATCATAAGTCAAGTTTAAAGTTCTTAATGGTACGAGAGTGAGTAAGTGAGTGAGTGAGTGTTTTAAGTCCCACCAACAGCTATGGTCATACGAGGGCGGGGACTTTGGTTTGGAGTATGTATATTGTTTTTTCTATTCGCTTTTCTCTTTTCGATCATATGTCAAGTTTTAAGGTCTTAATGATACGTGAGTGAGTAAGTGAGTGAGTGTTTTACGTCCCACCAACAGCTATGGTCATACGAAGACAGGGACTTTGTTTTGGAGTATATATATATATATATATATATATATATATATATATATATATATATATATATATATATATATATATATATATATATATATTGTTTTCGCTATTCGCTTTTTGTTTTTCGCTTTTCACTTTTCGATCATAGGTCACGTTTTTAGTTCTTAATGGTACGTGAGTGAGTAAGTGAGTGAGTGACTGTTTTACGTCCCGCAACAGCTATGGTCATACGAAGACGGGGACTTTGGTTTGGAATATATATATTGTTTTCGCTATTCGCGTTTCGGTTTTCGTTTTTCGCTTTTCGATCATAGGTCACGTGTTTTGTTCCTAGTGGTACGTAAGTGAGTAAGCGAGTGAGTGAGTGTTTTACGTCCCATCAACAGCTATGGTCATACGAAGACAGTCACTCACTCACTTACTCACTCACGTACCATTAAGAACAAAACACGTGACCTATGATCGAAAATCGAAAAACGAAAAGCGAATAGCGGAAGTCCCCGTCTTCGTATAACCATCGCTGTTGGTGGGACGTAAAACACACACTCACTTACTCACTTACTCACTCACGTACCATTAAGAACTTACAACTTGACTTATGATCGAAAAGCGAAAAACGAAAAATGAAAAGCGAAAAGCGAAAAACAAACTAACTTCTCGTTGCTTTTCACAGCACTTTGGCGTTACAGTGACAAGAATAACGCGGCTATAAATAACCGTTACCTGGATTTCGTAGAAACGTGCGGTTTGATTACATTGGTCAGTGATAATCATATGAACAACTACATTAAGGGAATTCTGGCATTTGTATACTGTGGCTAGATTGTAAACAATCGACCTAGGACTGTAAACAATCGACCAAAAAAAAAAAAGAAAAAAGAAACTAAATTCTAAAAACTGCTCATGAGGGGACTAGATACACTAGGAAGAATTTCCGCCACTACTCCAAGGGCGATAATTATTGTGACTTCCTCTTTGTTTTACTTCACACTAAACCCCTTGTGAAAAGAAGTATACTATAAAAGGAAAGAATGTGCTCCCAAGGGGACATTTGTTTTCAGGAGGGAAAGAAAAAAAATGACGGTTTCCTCCCTTTAAAGTGTATCAATTCCCTTTAAGAAAATTGATATCATAGATACTGAGCTATTTGAGTTCTACGAGGGTTGTTCGAAATGAATTGCTTATTTTTATCTGGAGACTTCAAATTTCAAGTTAGCCCAAAAGTACTCATTTCATGCCCTCGAAGTACTCCCCGTGGCTAGAAATGCAAAGTTTCAGCCGATGTATCCACTTCTTGAAGGCGTCACGGTACGCTGATTTGGGCACAGTAATAAGGTACTGATGAATGGCAGATCCAAATGCCTGGTATTTCCGCCCAGCAAGGAATGCTTTCAGTTTCGGAAACAAAAAGAAATCACATGGGGCAAGGTCTGGGGAATACGGGGGTGAGGCAAAACAGTTACTTTTTCTTTCTTCAAAAACGCCGTAACTTTTGCGGAGGTATGAGCTGGGGCATTGTCATGTAGACGGACATGTTTTAAACCAGTGGCAGGGCGTCGTTTCTGATAATACTTTTTCAGTTTCTTCAGTACTACGTCTTTGTAGTACTTTCCGGTGATGCTTTTGCCCTTTTTCACTGGCACTTTTATTCCGACTCCTTCACCAGAGAAGAAGATTGCATACAAAACCTTCTTTGTACTCAAAGAACGTTTGGCAATTATTGGGCGTTTGCTGTGTTTAGTGGCCCAGATCTTATTGCTAACCTTTCTGACGGGCTCAAAATAATGGACCCAGGTTTCATCACCTGTGACGACATTGGCAAACTGCTTTTTGTCATATTTTGGAAATATTTGAAGCAGCTTTTTGGCCACTTTAACCCGTTGCCTCTTTTGCTCGTCAGTCAACAGATGTGGCACCCATCTAGCAGAAATCTTTCTGACTTTCAAATGCTTCTTCAAAATAAAGTGAACCGTTGATAGTGATATGCCTACCTTTCGTGCAATATCACGAACTGTAAATCTGGCATCTCCTTCAATGATTTCCTTTATTTTGAAAACGGTTTCTTTACGAGATGCAGATTTTGGCCTACCTGATTTCGGTGCATTTTTAATGGACTCTACACCAGACTCAAATTTCTTTTTTCACCGCCGAACTGTGTCATAAGACACACAAGAAGGTCCAAAAGCAGTAGAAATTTCAGTCATCAGCTTCTTCAAAGAACAACCAAGTTTTGAGCGAGCTTTAATGTAAGCCCGTATTTCATCTTTTTTTGTCGACGCTTCTACCAACCATTTTTACTGCAGTGGTCAATGACTGCGTGTATTCAAATGGCAAATTTTATGTCTTACACTTAGTCTAACATGTACATTTATACACCATTGTGTAGATAATGAATAGCCCTATACAGGCATGTATTGGTTTTTATCGTGCCCCACGTGGATATCGAGCTAGAGGACAATAAGCAATTCATTTCGAACATCCCTCGTATATTCTAGCTTTTAGCAAAACTTGGCTAAATCCTTCTGTCCTATCGCAAGATTTGCACATTCAGACATTTAGAGAACCCGAACAGGACAGTCATGGCGGAATAATTATATATGTTCAGGAAAACGTTCACTACCGGCGAAGACTGGACCTAGAGCCGAGAGGTGTAGAATGTATTTGGGTAGAGTTAACACTTAAACAAAAAACATGTCTTATTCGGATTATTTTACAGACCACAAAACTCAGATATGACTTACTATTCTTTGCTTGAAGATTCTATCCACCTTGCAGTCGATACCGGTACAGATGATATTATCATACCTGGTGACTTTAACTTCAATATGTTGAATTCGCAATATGCACGTAAAATTAACTCACTGTGTCAACAGTTCTCCTAATACCAGTCTACCCACTTTACGGAAAATTCGATCTCTCTCATTGACTTATTACTAGTAAGCAACAAAGATTGAATATTTAGTGGAGTCCTTCTTACAACAAGATCTTCGCTTCATTGTCCTGTATTTGGTGTATTCAATTTCTCTAAACCTATAATCAAATATTTCAAGCGCCGTGTATGGCAATACGATCGGGCCGATTATGATCTTTTAAGGCAGAACGCATCTTCCTCTGATTGCAATTCTCTTCAAATCCTGATATAAATGTATATGCTAAGAACCTCTATGAGCATTTGATTGAAATTACCGATTTTTTTGTATTCCTAACAGACAAGTCACAGAACGACTGACTGAGCCACCGTGGATAACCACTTTAATTAAGAAACATATACGTATGCGTAAAAGAGCGTGCAAAACGAACAAATACACAAGCTAACTGGGTAAAGTTTAGACGTCGTCGCACCGAAATTACTTCAATAATTCGTTTATGTACATAGACTTTCTCTTTTTAAGTTAAAATCCGAAACTCTATCATCTAAACAATGGTGGACAGTTTTAAGAGACCAAACCTTATTAGATGAATGAAATGTCACACCTCATGCTATTGACAATTAGATGTATATTGTAAATGAACCATTAAGCTCTCTTGTGTTCACTACTGAAGAGGTCAAAGCAATACGTAGAACGCTTCCGGTTGGTAAAGCCGTCGGTCCTGACGGAGTTAGTAACCGCAGTCTTCGTGAACTAGCTAATGCATTGTCTACACCACTTGCCTCTTTATTTACGTCCTTACACAAAGATGTTCCAGTGTGCTTTGATATAGCTCATATTTGTCTTGTACCTAAGGGCGGAGATGATCCTTCTGACGTCTGTAATTATCGACTTATTTCTTTATTGAGTAATCTAGAGAAAGTCTTCGAAAGACTTGTATTTAAACATCTGTTTAATCATCTCCGTGACAATAACATTCTTGCATCTTTTCAATCTGGTTTCATACATGGAGACTCTACTACTAACCAACTCACTTTCTAGTTTATTACATTTTGCCGGTCACTATATGCTAGCAAAGAAGTTCGGGCTGTTTTCTGTGACATAAGTAAAGCCTTTGTCCGTGTCTGGCTTGCCGGCCTTCTTCATAAACTTAGGTCAATTGGAATCTCTGGTGAACTATTAAAATGGTTTTCTAGTTATCACGTTGGTAGAAAACAACGTGTTGTCCGGCAGGGAGTAGAATCCAAATGGAATTATATCAAGGCGTTTCTCAAGGACCAATCTTTGGGCCACTTCTTTTCTTAATTTTCATTTATGATATAGTAAATGAAATTGGATCTAGCATTCGTCTCTTTGCTGACGATACCAGTCTTTTCATAATTGTCGATAATCCAGACGTTACTGCTGAAATTCTTAATGCAGATCTTGAAAAAATAGCTAAATGAGCTGGTAAAGTTCAATGCCTTAAAAACTGAATCATTTCTAATGTCAAAGAAAAGCAACAAACCTCCACATCTCTCCTTAATCACGTTAGGACTGCAAATCAATGCGGTAGAATTTCAGAAGCATTAAGGAATATATTTTTTAAAATGATGGCTCTTGGAGTAAACATATTGATTACATTAAAGAAAAAGCTTGGGCAAAAAATGATATTATGCATAGATTAAAATATGAAATAGACAGCAAATCTTTAGAAATAATTTATACAACATTTATTCGACCTATTTCAGTGTATGGGATAACTGCAGTGATTATGAAAAACAAGAACACGAAAAGATACAGATTGAAGCAGCTAGAATAGCCACTGGTGCTACTAAACTGATAATATCAATTCGAAATCTTTACAATGAGATTGGTTGAGAAACTGTCGAAAAAAGAAGAATAAATCATACACTGATACTGTTTTTCAAGATGTACAAAACCTTTCATCACTTGTTCCTTCTGCAGTTAACGAAGTATCACGTTACAATCTGAGAAACGCAAATGATGTCCAAACTATTAACGCGAGAACTGCTTTGTACTTCAATTCATTCCTACCGTCTGTCATACGAGAATAGAACAATACACCAGACAATGATAAATATGTAGAATCAAATGATTCTTATAAATGACAGATACCCAGTCAGCATTCTACGTAACTCTATATCGGGCCGTCATCGGCCCGTCAGGGTAGCTGACGGGCCGATGACGGCCCGATGTAGATTTACGTAGAATGCTAGCTGGGATAAGCCGGAATAAAACTCCAGTTCCAAAATAGTTTTATACTGGAAGCAGAAAGTTATAAATTTTCCATACTAGGCTACGTACAGGATGCAGCTCTTTAAATTATGACTTGTTTGTAAAATCTATTTTAGACACCCCGCTGTGTTTTTGTAGAAGTGGCGATGAAACGCGGAACATTTTTTCTTATCTTGTAACTTCTATCGAGATCATCGAATCGAACTTTTTCGGATAGTTACTCAATATTGCATTGTGTCTCTTCGTGTATTTCTACATGGTGATGAGTCACCAGTGATTAGTCACTCCCTTGTGAAACAAACCGAGTCATTTTTGAAGCTGTTTACAAGTACACACAGAATAGCAAAAGATTTTGAGCATTTGCCTGGTAGTGATAATAGTATCATCTAATCAAAATAAAACGGAGCTGGTGTTTCATGAGATCTGTATATAGATTAAGAATTGTCATGTGATAGCATTCCATCCCTGCTGCTCCCTCTCGCTCCGGATTACTTTTTCCATTGTCCTTTTTTTTTCTTTTTCTTTGCTTCTTTTTTTTCTTACCATCATTGTGATATTCTGTTATCCTTCGTTACTGCGCTTTTGATTTATTTTTTTTCCTACTACAATGAATGGTTGTGTTTCTGATCACATATTGTCTTAGTCCTTGAGATAATAGATAATAATAATGATAATCTGCCTTGATGTAATATATATTATGTTTGTGTATCTAGAAGAAGAACTAAATAAGCTTATGCTTCTGTGCTAATCCTACCGTTTGTGTATATGCCATCTATGTATGTATGATCATTATAATTTAGAAATAAAATATGTTTAAACCAGTTCCCCTTAAAAAAAATTAAGTGTTAATTGGTATGCAGGTACATGTACTGGTTAACTGCTTAGAGGACTAAGCCTGTCCAGGAAATGAATGGTTAGGTAAACTGACTGGCTCAACATGATCTTATTTGTGTTGACTGGACCGTTTACAATCAAAACCAGCCAACTTTGCCAAGTAAATTGATGAAAAGAATGAAATGCATTACGAAAAGACGCCTATTCAAATATATGGAAAATTTCACCTCCAAAAAACTGAAAATTTTCAGATAAAAAAACTCTGATATTTTTCATATTTCTGCTCAAAACATAGATTGTGGGTACTCGTTAGAACCGCCTCGGAGAGGCGGTTCTAACGAATACCCACAATTTATGTTTTATGCAGTAATAAGAAAAATAATGAATATCCCTGTCAACCCCAGTTTTACTATATAAAAGTGGGGTTTAAGGGGGTCAAAATTATATAGGCATGTTTTCGTGATGGTGTTTGTCTATAACATAATATGAAATTATGTTAAAACTAGCTCATTTTCAAATACACAAAAACAAAAACAAAAAAAAACAAAAACTAACAAATATGACTTTCCATATGAGAAAAAATAAAAGCATAGTTTTACGACAGCAGAAATTAAGAACAGATAGGCTCGAGAGAAAAAAATACCGACCCCCTCCCGCTACAAAGAAAATAAAATGCTCCGTCCCTAATACATCTGACAAATAACCGGACCCGAACAGACAAGCGTGCAAGCCCGCCCTGGTCTTCAATACCAAGGAGCATTCACACGTGTCAACACGGGTAGTACATGTTACGTCGGAATTACCACAAATTATGCCCGCGTAATTTTGTTCCAACGACGCGTCCGGGATATCCACCTGGCTAGCATTCTTCTTAAGACTATATTAGACCGTTATCGACCAACAGGATTCCTGTCTAGTCGATAACTGTCCGATATAGATTTAAGTAGAATACTGGCTGGGTAGTGTTAGTCCCAGCCTGGTACCATGCTTTGAGTTTTACTTTTCCAATCTAACAAAGGTGAAATACTCCTCCTTGACTATTCTTCTACCCTTATCATCTCCCTTACTAGTTAGAAACAAACTGATTAGCCAAATTAGAGAGAATGACATTCCAAAAGAAAGGATTTCTGTAAAATATAAATCGTTTTTATGCTTATCCACATATCAGACGGTCTATGAGGCGATTCTAATGAGTACACCGTACGCTTTCATGATTAAATAGGACAATTTCACTAAAATGTCCATGAATATTTGTTTCCTTGAGTTATCGGAAGGATTTTCTAGGGACTCATAATAAATTCGCCGAATGGCTATGTCGCGACTGCTGGTGGTGTTCAAGAAACGGGACTAAACATTGTGCAGCAAAGGGTTAGAAATAGGTCAATGTCAGTAATGGCCGATGATAAGGTGCATCATGGCCGATGTGTGAATGAAGTAAGATTAGCCTAGAAGCCTTTGTGATTGAAAAACTGAGCTAAAAACACATTGTTGACGCCGGCAACGAGAACGATGCCAACGAAAATTATCTCTATGTCGCTCCTGCTTGCTTAAGCCGGCGCGACACATACGAGTAACGAATTCGAATCAGTCACAGTAAACAAGCCATCGGTGTTCGAGTCATTGAAGTTTCACTGTATGAAAATACGTCTGATAATGCTGTTCCCTGTAAACATGATTTAACTTTATTCCCTGCTAAAGTCTTTTTTTCACTTGGAATAATGGCCAGTTAAAGCCGTATTAAACAAAGATTAACGATTACATTGTACCGTACATAACCTAACTATCCGGACAGACAGACAGACAGACCTGGGCGAACGTCGTGGGCCCAGTGTAAATGCCGGGTTTTGCGCCATTTAATCAGGGCCTGAATTGTTTGACACTCATCCAGCCGTCTCTAGCATAACAAAAGGCAGTCAGATTGACTTGTTCCACTTTTAGGATAAGTATGGCATGGTGTAAACCCTTTCACCCCGAGTTTCTGAATTTGGACTCTTCCATCTTTGAATTTGGGCGCATCTGCTGTTCCAAATAGGGATATCAGTTGAACAGCAGAAATAGAGTGACAAACAGTGTAGATCCTGATGAGACGGCTCATATGATGAGCCGTCTCATCAGGATCTACACTGTTTGCATAAATATCTATTTCGGTCTGCAGCGTTGAAAGGGTTATGGTGTACCAATATTTTGTGTAAACTACGGTACCGTAATAAAATGGTACCATTAGTAAAACCGAACTTCATTTGTGCCGAGGATATTAACTTGTTCGTTTCTTTGTTTTGACTCTTACTGGAACTAAATGAACTTTTAATCGGGAGGGATAACGAAAAGGTATTTGTACATTTCTTTTTTAATTTACAACTTTACACCGCATGGGGAAAAAGACACTTGTTAGCAATAAGGGATCGACCGGCGCATTCGCACAGTAAGATCAGTACCTTCGTTGACCGCTTACAGAATCAATGGATATAGTAGAATATATCAACGAATCGAGAAGGTCCTGAACAGAGTAGGCGGAGGCAGAAGCAGTGACTAAATATTTTTTCTTATAATCCTGTTTGATAATTCACTAAAAATAAACCAAAAGAATATCATGACCATAAAGGCTAGTACCATGGTATTAGTTTGCTTTATTTTAGTGGATTATCAAACAGCATTGCAAGAAAAAATATTTAGTCACTGGAGACTGGAGCCAGTCTAATGCACAAGCTGATCCGGGCCGTTGCTGTTCGCATATGGCATGTTTTTTTTTGTTTTTTTTTTTTCACACGTTGCGAATCAAACAGGCATACTTGTGTTACCTTTACTGGTTTCTTCCATATTTAAGTTTTATATCTTAGTAATTTAACCATCATATTTCAGTTTTATAGTTTAGTGTTTCAACGTCATATAAACGGTACTTCAGTCATTTTGAGACGACTTCTGGCTGGAAAATATGTTTCTCTCGTAGCAACTACCGTATTTCCCTCTTATTCAGACAGGCATGTCCGAGCAAATAGTGTAGACCTTGATCAGATGTCGCAGTTTGCGGCGTCTGATCTAGGTCTACATTGTTTTTCACTAATCTAGAATTTTAGACACACCAAAACAATGTAAATATAGTTACAGGGAGTTGTTTAAATTTTGTGACACGTATGGTTAGGGTGGCCTAATATTTAGGGTAAATAAGTATTCGGACAGAGTAGATCGGGGTATACACTATTTGCCACTCATCCAGCAATTTTAAACAGGTCAGCAGGGTGTAAAACAGATAGTACATTGTAAAATAGATTTGTTCAAATTTTAGAATAAATACGGTTACGAGTAAAGATGTCCGGATTCTTAGGGTAAAAACGGTAACCCATATAGTATCATTTGCACATTTTGAGAATATTCAAGGGGGTGAAAGCCTAAACATCCACGCAGACTATGCCAGTTACGTTAACAAGTCTTTACAATGTAGATCTAGAGCTCCTGTTCCCCTATATTATATAGTGAAAACAGGGGTATTTCAGTAGTGGTATATATTTTTGAGCGAATATTTCGACTTCTGTTTTCAAGATTTGTTGTCACTCCCAGTGGATTAGCTTTTCAGCTGCAACGTTAGAAAATGTACCTTTTGACATGTGCGCCCCACGATGACTCAAATCAGCCTGCGCATCCGCGTAGACTGACCAGCGTCTTTGTCAGCGTCTTTGTTGTCCACCTGAAGAAATTTTGCAACCTCGGCTATCCAAAATGCGCACAGTGAAGATTCAGATCAGACCGTGCGAATGCGCAGGCTGATCTGAATCTTCGCTGGGCGTACATGTCCGAAGGTACGTTTTCTGACCTTGTGACGACTCCTTCAGATTTGATAACAAAGTGTTTATTTCATGTTACATGTACGTTTTATTATTTACTATAAATCACGTAGAAAACATGTGTAAATATTACAACTTAACGTGCATAAGATGAGATTTAGCTTGGTGGGGGCCGGGTCAAAATAACTGGCTGATCTTAGACCAGACTGCAAACTGCACAATTCCAAGTCAATAAACAGGCAGCCCGTTGGTCTGACCATGCGCAAATTTCGCATTTTAACAAGGTTCAAGTGTCGTCTGCGCAAAGTACGCATGCTCTGACGCGCGTAAAAGCGTCTGAGTATGTGTGATGAAGGCACGTTTTTTTTCTTGACTCGGCCGAAACAACAAATCAAGGGAATAATCATGGATTAACTTTTTTTTAGTCAGTATTAACAGGACAAACCTTCTCCATTCTCTTGGCAAATTCGGCAGACGACAATTTAATGGTATATTTCTTTTTTTCAAGAAAATTTGCTTTGACATTTCATGCAAATTTTCTCCTAAAAAGACAGTTTGCATGAAATTTCAAAACCTATTTTCTAGAAAAAATAAGAATATGTTTAGATATGTCGTCTGCTGAATTTTTCCCAACATGCTAAGCGTTAATACTATTATTATGTATATACTAGTATTATGCAACCCCATAAAACTCCCTTGGCTGAAAATCTGATAAATTTGTTATGATTATTTCTTAATAAGCTTCTAATACGTATGACTAATATAAGCCAACTTTTCCTATCCTTTTACTTAAAAATTTGAAGAAAGCATGACATAATATTTATCCGCCATTTTTCAAGCTTGTACTTATTAATTGTTGTGTTGTGGTTTATAGGGGAATGGCCGTAACTAATGCTGTGAGAACTTGCGGTCCAGCCCCCTTTGCTGTATTTGTTATAACAACAAATATGCTTAACTTATTTTAGTCTGTAGACCCCGCAAAAGTAACTGGCAAACAGTGCAGACCCAGATCAGACGCCGCAGAATACGGCGTCTGATCAGAGTCTCCTCTGTTTGCATTAAATACAGAAATTTCTGTAACACATAGTAATAATGAAAATTAACCACACCCCTTCTATTGGAAATTGACCGGTCCAAAGAGTTATGGTATATGGTATATAGAAGACCTACTCAACGTAAATGGGTTAAAGTCTTTAGACTGATAATTTTACGTAGGTTGAAATCAGCAGACATCAAATGACAGGTATTTGTTTTTATGTGCCAGAATAAAGGACAACACTTTTATTCAAGAAGACGTGTCAAGTCCAGTGGGAGACAGCTGAAAGTTAACTCCCCATAGTACTCTTTGTGAATAACTAGGTCCAAATTTATCGTTTTTTTTTTTTTTTTTTTTTTTTTTTTTTTTGTTTTTTTTGTTGTTTTTTTTTTGTTTTTTTTTTCTCTCTTCTGCTTTTATCATTAGCATCTCCATTAGGTATATCTTGCTTTTCCTTGAGACATCTAATTTAAACATTTTCATATATATATCAGTAGAGCCATTTTCTATGCAATAAAATATATAGAAGGAATAATTGTTTTCATGGGGATTTGGGAAAAAGTTAAAAATCAGTTACATTCCACTGGGGGTTCATAAACACAGGATTACAATTAGAAGGACCCATTTAGCATTTGGTCTACCTTGTGTATTACTTGTCAAGGCAGATAATAGAAAAAGAAACACTACAGCTATCTCTCATTGTCTGTTCAATACCTTCTTTTCTATACGCGCAGTCCAAGGGAGACAATTTGCATGAAATGTCAAAACCTATTTTCAGGGGTGAGAAAAATCATCCGTTTGTCCTCTGTTGAATATGCCCTGAGCGGGAAACGTTAATATAATTATTCTAACTACATGTATCCTAAATTTAGGACACGCCCCTTTGGACAAGCATAGAATAAACTAGAGGACCTTAGGGCCAAGCATCGCTCACCTGGAACAACTTGCCCAAATGCAAAATGAGTTTAGCTATTTTTGACCTGCAAGTCACACCGATAATTCCTAATATGAATTTAATAGGTGCTACCTATATCTGTGCGTCCAAATTGTCACCACATGGTTCATAGGTGGGTTGGCCAGATCTAACTGAATTTGATTTCAGACCTCGCTTGATTCCAATAGTTCAGAGACTTTGCCTCCACATTTGTGGGACTTTTACCCGACCGGATCATATGACCGAGTCCTGCTTAGTTACTAGCAGCTCTGCCATGGAGGCTTCAGGCAGCCCATCTATTTCGCGGGCCCCGATGGACGGGGGTCATGCTTTCCGAATAGCAAAAACTGGTGTATGCCAGTGACAGGTACAAAGACAATATACTATCGTTCGCTTGCCTGAAGTCCATTTATTTTACTGCTTCAGGATTTTTCCTAAAGATTTTTTGACCGTTTGTGCGTTTTTTGTCTTTGTTTCTATTTGGTCTTTTTTTTTTAGTGAGTCTACACATTATAAAAAGCAGATAAAAAAAACAACAACATAAAAATAACAACAATTTACAAACTGGTCAAACAAACACATTATTGTGCCGAAGTTTTTTTTTTTCTTTGATTATCACTTGAAAAGAGTCTAAAGTCTATGTGTTATCTAAAATCTACATCAAAGCGTACCTTATGCACAAAATGAATCATGCTTAGCTTGTAAATAGAAGGAGAACAGGATAGAAATAAAATTCGAAGTAGAGACAAAATTCAAAATGGCCGCGATTGCAAATTTTGTAGGCTGACGTCATAGGTCTCGTGATTCAACCTTTGCAATTGGATTACTTGGCGTTTTTGGCTGTTTGTTGCTATTTTCGGCACGGCCGCCGTATAAATAGTTTCTGCCAAATCACGGAACGCTTATTGTTTTTCTGGATAAGCACAATACCACACAAGCTATTTTGGACCAGTACATTTTTGGTCACACACATCACTGGTCACATTGGTAGTCCATCGTACTTCGCGGTTCGGGGAATTGCTTCGCAGTTCCGCTGGACGCACTTATCAAGTTTTGAGTCAATTTGCTTTTGGTTTCAGAAGCAGTCAAAATAGATTTTAAAGATGGAGGCCATTGCGGCCATCTTGGATTTCCAATCTGAACAATTTTAACTAGCTTTGATCTACAAGTCACCACGATACTTTCTACCAACTTTTCAGTAAATTAGACTATCGGTTTTGGAGGAGTTCAAAACAGGTGTTCAAGATATTGGCCATGGCAATCCCCCTTGATTTCTGATAGAAACAAGTTCAGCTATTTTTTATCTACAAGTTGCTGTGATACTGCTTACCAAGTTTTGAGTCAATTAGCCGTTCCGTTCAATAGAAAAAGAAAGTTCAGAATAGATTTCCAAGATGTCGGCCAACTTGGATTTCAGACAGGCGCCCGATACTTCCGAAAGAGAACAAGTTCAAAATAGATTTTCAAGATGGCCACCGTAAAGGGCATGTTTGATTTCCAATCTGAACTATTTTAGCTATTTTTAATTTACAAGTCACCGCAATAATTACAATGAGGTTTCGAATTAATTGGCCTTTCAGTTAAGGAGAAGAATTAAAATATATTTTCAAGATGGCATCCCTGGCAGCCATCTTGGATTTTCAATTGAACCAATTAAGCTATTTGTGATCTTCAAGTGACCCCCATACGTCCTGCCTAGTTTGGAGTCAATTGGCCATCCTGTTCAGTAGATCAAAATATATTTTAAGATAGCGGTGATGATGGCCAAGATGATGGCCATCTTGGATTTTGGATCGGAACGATTTTAGCAATTATTTTCTATATCGTCGTCCTGACATTTCCTAGTTTTGAGTCAATGGGCCTTTCTCCTCATGAAAAGAAATTCAAAATGTGTTTGCAAGATGGCAGCCATCTTGGACTTTGGTTCGGAACTATTTTAACTGTTTTGATTTACAAGTCGCACCGATATCTCATGTCAAGTTTCGAGTCAATTTGCCTTTCTATATAGAATATGAAGTTGAAAATAGATTTTCAAACTGGCGGCTAAAGTGGCCATTTTTGACTTCTTATCGGATCAGTTTTGCTATTTTTTTTTTTTTTTTATCTCAAGTCACCTTGATATTTCCTACCAAGTTTCGAGTCAAATGGTGTTTCGGTTCAAGAGAAGACGCTTAAAAAGGTTTTCAAGCGGGATGACATGGTGGTCATTTTGGATTTCCGATCAGAATTTTAGCTACTTTTGATCTACAAGTCGCCTCGATACTACCTATCAAGTATCCATTCAACTCGCTTTTTCATTCAGGAGAAGAAGTTCAAAAATTGATTTTCAAAATGGCGGCCGTCTTGTATTTCGGATTTACACGATTTTAGCTATTCTTGATGTACAAGTCGCCCGGATATTTCCTTTCAGGTTTCGAGTTAAGTGGCCTTTCCGTTCAGGAGAAGAAGCTCAGAATAAATCCCAGCAGACACATGACGTCTATACAATGTCGTCTCAACGTCGATGCAACGTCATGACGTTGCATCGACGTTGAGACGACGTTGTATGAACGTCATGTGCCCGCTGGAAATGTTTAAGTTGGTGACCATCTTGGATTTCCAATCGGAACGAGAAGGTATTTTTGATCTACCAGTCATCCCAATATTTCCTATGAAATATTGGCCTTTCGGTTCAGGAGAAGAAGTTCAAAATATATTTTCAAGATGGCGGCCATGGCGGCCATCTTGAATTTTCCATCGGAACGATTTTAGCTTTTTTGATCTACAGATCCTCGATGCTTCCTGCTAAGTTTCAAGTCAATTTGCCTTTCGGTTCAGGAGAAGAATCGCAAAATAGATTTTCGAGATTGCGGCCTTCTTGGATTTCCGATCAGAAAGCGTTCAGCTATTTTTTATCTACAAGTCATCTGTATGCTTCCTACCAGAGTTACGAGTCAATTGGCCTTTTGGCTCAGGAGAAGAAGCGTAAATAGATTTCCTAGATGGTGGTCATGGCGACCCTCTTGGAATTCTGATCGCAACGATTTTAGCTATTTTTCATCTACAAATCGCCCCGATGCGTCCTACCAAATTTCGTATAAAATGGCCTCTCGGTTTAAGAGAAGATGCGCAAAACAGATTTTCAAGATGGCGGCTATGGCAGCCATCTTGGATTCCGTTCGGAAGGATTTTAGCTATTTTGATCTATACGTCTACCCGATGCTTCCTAGCAATTTTCGTCTGTATTGGCCTTTGGTTCAGGTGAAGAATTACAAAACAGATTTTCAGGATGGCGGCCACGGCGAGCCACTCTATGCTGAACCATCTCCAGTCTCCGAATGTTCTCTTCAGTAAAAGGATCCCAGATTACACTGACATAATCTAAGATAGGCCGTACCAGGGTCCTGTAACAGAGTTCCTTTGTTGTCCTTGGACACTATTGCAGGTTCCTCTGAAGAAATGCTTGTGTGTTATTACCTTTCTTAACTGTAGAGTCTCTTGACGTTTCGGTTCAGGAGTAGAAGCGCAAAATAGATTTTCAAGATGGCGGCCACGATGGCCATGTTGGATTTCCGATCGAAACAATTTTAGCTATTTTTGATCTACAAGTAACCATTAAATTTCCTACCTAGTTTCGAGCCATTTGGCCTTTTGGTTCAGGAGAAAAGTTCAAAAATAGATTTTCAAGATGGCGGCCATGGCGACCACGTTGGATTTCCGACCGAAACAATTTTAGCTATTTTTTATCTACAAAGGGAGTGCCACAATCACAAACCGCAGCCCTTTCCAGACACCAAGAGGAAAAGGAAACCGACAAATCCAAACAAGCACAACTCGAACAAACGTACGAAAACACTAAGATTGGCTCTCACTTCCCCAAGCGAGGTAATCGCAATACTAAAAGGACTGAAAAACACATGAACAAAACAACACAAGGTAAAACATAAAACAAATCGCCTCGTAGAATTAACCATAAAGCAACAAGGAGTAAGACCAACACTGGGACCACCGCCTTAGAACGGTCAGTAGAGTAAACCACCGGGGCGGGGGTGGTGGGGTGGGTGGGGTTTAAAGCACTTTTACTGCTAGCCAACTTCACCCTGGGTCCCCATGCTACTCTTAATACAGAAATACATAAAAATTCGGTTCGCATAAAGGCCCCCAACACAGTCAATGCATCAAAGCGAAAACATAAAAATCAAATTAATCACTATAATAAACAAAAACGAGTACTCATGGCTAATTCAACTGTATGCCAAAGTAAATGACAAGTCACTCCTATATTTCCTACTAAGTTTCGAGTCAATTGGCCTTTCAGTTCAGCAGAAGTAGTTCAAAATCGATTGTCAAGATGGCGAGCATGGTGGCCATCTTGGATTTCGGATCGAACGAGTTTAGCTACTTCTGATCTACTAGACACCCCTGTGCCCCAAACTAAGTTTCAAGTTAATCTGTTTAACGGTTCGGGGGGAGTTGTTGACATTGTGAAAAGCTTACGGACGAACGACGGATAAAAAGCAGCAGCATAAGCTAACAAGTCGCCTTGATACTTCCAACAAAGTTTGGAGTCAGTTGGCCTTTCGGTTGAAGAGTCGACGCGCAAAATAGATTTTCAAGTATGTGGCCATTGCCGACATCTTGGATTTCCGATCGCAACGATTTTAACTAGTTTTGATCTGCAAGATGCCTATCTCCTACCAAGTTTCGATTCAAATGGCCCCTTGGTTCAGGAGAAGAAGCACGAAATTGATTTTCAAGATGGCGGCAATGGCGGCCATCTTGGATTTTCGATCAGAACGATTTTAGCTATTTTTATCGACAAATCACCCCGATGCTTTCTATAAAGTTTCGGGTAAATTGGCCTTTCGATTCAGGAGAAGAAGCGCAAAATATGATCTACAAGTCCCCACGATGCTTCCTAAGTTTCGAGTCAGTTGACCTTTCTGTTCAGGATAAGAAGCCCAAACTATGATCTACATAGCACCCCGATGCTTCCTATTAAGTTTCGAGCCAATTGGCACTTTCGTTCAGGAGAACGGTGCAAAACGTTTTTCAGGATGTTGGTCATGGCGGTCATCTCGGAATTCCGATCGGAACGTTTTTAAGTAATTTTGATCTATAAGTCAGCCCGATGCTTCCTACCAAGTTTCGAGTTATTTGACCTTTCGGTTCTATAGAAGAAGCGCAGAATAAATTTTTAAGATGGCGACCATGGCGACCATCTTGGATTTCCGATCAAAACACTTTTAGCTATTTTATACTTATACGTTACCCAGATGCTCCATATCAAGTTTTGTGTCAGTTTGCGTTTTGGTTTATGAGAAGAAGCGCAAAATAGTTCTACAAAATGGCGGTCTTTGCGGCCATCTTGCAATTCCAATCGGAACGAATTTAGCTATTTTTAATCTACAAGTCTATCCGATGCTTCTCACGAATTTTCGATTCATTTGGTCTTTCGGTTCAGGAGAAGAATTACAAAATAGATTTTCAAGATGGCGGCCATGACCGCCATCTTGAATTTCAGAGTAGAACGTTTTTAGCTATTTTTGATCAACGTCACCCCGATGCTTCCTTCCAACTTCCGAGTCAACTGGCCTTTCGGTTGAGAAGAAGCGCAAAATAGATAATCAAGATGGCGGCCATCTTGGATTTCCGATCGGAAAGAGTTTTGGTATTTTAGATCTACAAGTCACCCTGATGCTTCCTACCAAGTTTCGAGTCAACTGACCTTTCAGTTCGGGAGAAGAAGTTCAAAATACATTTTCAAGGTGGCGGCCAAGGAACCATTTTAGATATTTCAGATCTACAATTCGCCCCAATGCCCCAAACCCAGTTTCGAATCAGTCTATTCCTCGGTTTCGGGGGAGTTGATCCTACGATCGGACAGACGGACATTCTAACGAATGTGTACATGTGGTTATCCAGAGTAATTTTGATACGTATGTGACTATTTTATATCCCAATAAGTCGATTTTTAGCCACACAATTCAAGATTTTTATATGTCTACGGAATAAATCCCATTTGAATATATTGAAACTGTCTGTCAAAAATAGCCATCTAAATACTCATTTGTGTGTACTGACGGACGGACGACGGACAACAGGCGACGGCTTAAGCTGACCTGGAGCTCCAGGTGAGCAAATAAATGATAATACCCCGCCATTATCATGTCGCGAGCAAATTACTGTGTTAAAAATTGACAAAATTTGCCCATTAGCAATCCCAAACCAGATCTCCACAATATCAATGCACATATCATGTTTGGTGAAAATCCATTGAGATTTACTCGAGCAATTGTCCAGAAACGAAAAACTGATGTTTCGCAGGCAGATAACTCTGTGAAAACTTGACGAAAATTTCCCATTAGCAATCCAAAACCAGATCTCCACAATACCAATGCGTATACTAAGTGTTATCGTCCAGAAATGAAACTACGGACGCGCCACGGGCAGATGACTCGGTCAAAAATTGACGATATTTGCCCGTTAGTAATCCCAAACCAGGTCTCCACAATATCAATGCACATACCACGTTTGGTGAAAATCCGTTGACATCTACTTGAGTTATCGTCTGGAAATGAAAATACGGACGGACGGACGTACGACAGACGGACGGACAGATGGACGGACACACGGACACCAACGTAAAACCATAATAACCCGCCACTATTGTGTGGCGGGGTATAAAATGTGACATATATGTACTAGATAAATATGAATTTCTTCTCTAAAATAAACCACGATACTATATATAATCTCTCTCTCTCTCTCTCTCTCTCTCTCTCTCTCTCTCTCTCTCTCTCTCTCTCTCTCTCTCTCAATACCTATGACACAAGTATTTGGAATATCAAAGTGTGCTATCTCTCTCTTTCTCTCAGCAGCAGCAAATATATGGAATATTGGAATATCGAAATATAATAGTGCAACATTGCACCCTGTCTGTCAGTCCGTCCTTCCGTTTGTCTGCATGTCTCTTTCTATCTCTTATTTTCTTTCAGTAGCTATGGCACATTTATACATGGTATATCAAATATCAAAGTGCTCTCTCTCTCTCTCTCTCTCTCTCTCTCTCTCTCTCTCTCTCTCTCATTAACTATGACACATGTATATGGGATAAAATGTAGCTATATGACGTACTATACAGTGTACACACAATTAAACTCGGGTACGGTAACACGACTATATAAAATGGCCATTTTTTAGCCACAGCTCTAGTTAAGCAACTTTTTAACCCCCCCCCCCCCCCCCCAAACGACTTTTTTCTAATTTCTCCAAAAAACATAAGTTGTGGATTATCATAAAAGCGCACGCGCCACCCAGAGGTGCTTCAGCCAACGTTTCTGTGGAGAAACAGGAGGCGCTTCTAATGAATATCCGTAAGATATGTTTTGAAATAATCAGGACAAAATATTTATCCTGGCAATCTTATGTCTAATGCTATGTAATTCATGCAATTTTTACCATATAATTAGAGAAATGAGGAGGATTTTGGTTGCTAAACACATTAAGAACAATACAGACAGTAACTCATAACTTCCGGTTTCCTCACATTTTCATGGTTCAAGCGCACAAAACACACTGAACAGTAACACACCAACATTTTTTTCTACGAAAATAAATTTCAGTCTTAACCAACAGGGAGCATGTAATTCAAAATGGATGACACACACGCAGTAAATACGATTGCTATGGCGACACTGATTGTAACAGGACTTCCGTTACACAGATCCTTGTCACATAGGCAAACTTCGTTCATGCCTCTACTCTCCTTGCACTGGTTCTTTTCCGGATTAGACGAACATGCTCGTGACACATCTGAAATATAACAAATAATTAATCAAGCAGTGCCTGCATCGGTGGCTCAGTTGGATGCGCGTCCGACTGAAGATCAGGAAGTTGCGGGTTCGACCCCCGCTGGGTCGGCAACATTCTTTCCTGGAGATGGATCATGAAATATTTTCTACGGTCATTCTCTCCCTTCCGCTGATTCAAGAAGGGCAGTTGTCAGTTTCTGGCAAAAGAATGTGCACAATACTGGTTAACCGCTTAGAGAACTAAGCCTGCCCATTAAAAGTATAGCTAGGTAAACTGACCGCGCTCGACATGACCCCATAGGGCTGACTGGGCCGTAAAATCTCAACACAAGCAAACCAAGCACAACATGCCAAGAGTAATCATACCAGTGTGCAGGCATTTCCTTGATCGTTGGCGTTTAAATAGTTCTTTAGAAATAAATAAAAAAAAAATATTGTTTACAGATTTGTATTAAAAGGCCTACTTTCTCATGAAAGAATAAAATATACATTGTGCTTTTAAGGACTACATTTTCTGTGTAGATGTTACCTTTTGTCAAGTGTACGTAAGCACGAACGTTTGTGTTTGTTCGCTGAAATGGGCACCAAAAACCAGGTTCGCGTTCAGAAGTGCAAGTTTCTGCGATTGTTTTGCGCTGGAGCCCTGCTCCTGTTGGCATTCTTCATGAATTACTGGAATCCAGTTATCACTTTGCATTTCTGAACGCAGCCCCCGCCTACCAAATCTAGTAGTTGACTGAAAAAATTTGACGGTTTACCTCCCTACCCAGATACTTTAACTCTTTCTTGGGCGATTTGGCGTACCTTATTGTTTTCGAGTGCTCTATGGAATGACTTTTAAAGGATATTGTACCATTAAAATATAGTAGATAGCTAGACTAGGCTAGTTAGACTAGCTAGCTAGCTGTCTAGAGATAGATAGATAGATAGATAGATAGATAGATAGATAGATAGATAGATAGATAGATAGATAGATAGATAGATAGATAGACAGATAGATAGATCGAACGAAAGATAGATAGATAGAGAGAGATAGATAGATACTTGACAGATCGATCGATCGACAGACAGACAGACAGATAGATAGATATATAATTTGACGGTTTACTTCCCTACCCATAGATAGATAGATAGATCGACAGACAGTCAGACAGATAGACAGACCGACAGACAGATAGATAGACAGACAGAGAGACAGATAGATAGATAGATAGATAGATAGATAGATAGATAGATAGATAAATAGATTTGTAGGTAGGTAGGTCGGTCGATCGATGATGGATAGATAGATGTATGTGCTTATAGCTAAAAACATCAATGTTAAAATATCACTCGTGTTCAAGAAACTTCAATTATACTCTTGGCCGTATAGCAAGCAATTATATAATGCCTGATATTCAGACACCTACCGCCCCAGCCTCACAACCCACCCCGTCCGCAAAAATATAAGTTGCTATTTCATGCGAATATTTTCTGGGAAAACGAGAAGAATATGCTCAAATGTTCGTCTGTCGATAAGCCCAATATTTAAATTCAACATGTTAAAGTTTAAAACGGTACTTATGACAAATAATAAACACTGGCTAGGTTTAAGCAGACTGGTAAAATCAATATATCTACTTGTAAAAACTAATTCTGTCCCAGAGTTCTAACAGATTAGCTCTGAAAGCTCCAAGCAAAGTTTGTAGCAGACCACATTCTAATTTTGTTTTTGATTTTTATTGAAAAGCAAATATTCATTTTTCATGTGAATCGTCTGCTTGACAGACGTTTCACATGAAATGTCAAAACATTTCTGTGAATCCTAAACACTAGAATAAAAATAAAAAATAAACCAGAGGACCAATGGTCCTGAACCGCTCACTTGAGTGCTGAGTGTTTTCTGAAATAAATTTGAAGGTCATTATAGAAGACTGTCCCATGGACCGTTAATGTACTTATTGGAAGCCAGGCTGGTGTAATAGGGCTTTATGTCCCTCCTTAGGATCATGAACCCAGGAGTCTGTACCATGAGTTTATTTGCTGATTATGTTAAATTCTGTGCTACGGTCGAAGGTCAAGGAGTGACCGTGACCTTAGTTACTCATTTAGCTTCATTTACTCATTTAGTTGATTGCAAATACAAAATTAAAGTTCACAGGCAACAATAGTTTTCAAAACATTAACAATTAACCACTTTTTTCCATACAAAAGTATATGCGACCAAATTTGATCTTGATGTAAATTGGGTCAAGGTCAAGCCAGTCATTATTTGAATAAACTATGATGGGCCCCGAGACCCTAATACTTAATCCCAAGTTTCAAGGCAATCGGTCCATTAGTTCCGGAGAAGAAGGTTTTTTAAATAATTTTACAATATACAGGCATGGCAGCCATACTAATCATGTGACCAAACTCATATTTATTAATTTTATTTTCTTGTTCCTAAAAGCTTTCCTATGAAATTTGGTTACAAATGGCCCAGTGGTTTCTGAGAAAAAGAAGTTTTAATGTTCATATCTGAATGACCTTGGCCCAAGGTCAGAGAATGCCCTTGACCTTAAATACTCATGTAGTTTCATTTACTTATTTAGCTACCTGCATTTACAAATTTTCAAATCACAGGCTGGAATAATTTCTGAAAACTACAAAGTTTTTACTTTTTCCCACACAAAAGCATATGCAACCGAAGTTGACCTTGGCCTAAAATAGGTAAAGGCCATCAAGGGGTCATCATTTGAATAATAAACTATGATTGGCTTGAGTCACCAATGCTACATACTAAGTTTCATGATAATCAGCCCACTGGTTCCTGAGAAAAAGATTTTTAAAGGGTTTTGAACTTACTGGGCGTGGCAGCCATATTTGTGAAGTGGCCAAACTCATATTAATTAGTTTTCATTTTCTTGTTCCTAAAAAATTTCATGTGAAATTGGTTACAAATATTCAGTCGTTTCTGAGAAAAACAAGTTTTAATTTTCATATCTGAATTACCTTGGGCCAAGGTCAAGGAATGACCTTGACCTTGAATACTCATTTAATTTCGTTTACTTATTTAGCTCATTGCATCTACCAATTTTCAGACCACAGGCTGCAATAATTTCAGAAAAATACACAGTTTTGACTTTTCCCCATACAAAAGCCGATGCAACCAAAGTTGACCTTGGCCTAAAATAGGTCAGGGTCATCCAAGTGTCTTCATTTGAACAAACTATGATAAGCTTGAGTCCCCAATGCTACATACACAGTTTCGTGACAATCGGCTTACTGGTTCGAGAGAAGAAGATTTTTGAAGGGTTTTTTTACCTTATATGGGTATGGCGGCCATCTTGGTCATGTCACCTGGACCCTGCAAACAAACTTTGGTTCCCCCATTCCATGGATGCTTCACATGACATTTGACTTCAATCGGCCCATTGGTTTCAGAGGAGAAGATGTTTGAAAATATAAATGATTTAAACATATACGGGCATGGCAGCCATATTTGTCATGTGACCAAACTCATATTTATTAATTTTCATTTCCCTAAAAAAGCTTTCCTTTGAAATTTGGATACAAATGGCCCAGTGGTTTCTGAGAAAAACAAGTTTTAATTTTCATATCTGAATGGCCTTGGGCCAAGGTCAAGGAATAACCTTGACCTTGAATACTTATGTAGTTTCATTTACTTTTTTCGCTCTCTGCAACTATAAATTTTCAGATCACAGGCTAGAAAAGTTTCTGAAAAATACACAGTTTTGACTTTACCCCATACAAATGCCTATGCAACCAAAGTTGACCTTAGCCTAAAATAGGTCAGGGCCATCCAGGGTCATTATTTGAATAAACTACAATTGGCTTGAGTCCCCAATGCTACATACAAAGTTTCATGACAATCGGCTTACTGGTTCGGGAGAAGAATATTTTTGAAGAGTTTTTATCTTATATGGCCATGTGACCTGGGCCCCGCGAATAAACTTTCATTCCCCCATCCCACGGATGCTCCACATGAAATTTGATTTCAACAGGCCCAGTGGTTTCAGAGGAGAAGATGTTTGAAAATGTTGACAGACGACAGACGACAGACTACTGACGACAGACTACAGACAACAGACGATAGACGACGACAACAGAGACTAGTCATACTATAAGCTCACCAGTGAGCCTTCGGCTCAGGTGAGCTAAAAATTAAAGTGTCGTTTGCTGTAGTTGTGACTGACTATTTAAAGGTTAAGTTTTTTTTTGTTTTTTTTTTATGTCACTGGCACCAAATAAGAGACTGTTTAGTATAGTGTAAATGGCGACTATTCGGGAACAACGCCGTTTCACTTTCAGTATTTGAATGAATTTTAGATGTAAAAGATAGTTTGTTACCCCTTAGAGTGCCAGTTACAATTACAGTAGCAGACATTTTCAAATAGGATTATACCCCTAACCTCGAAGAAGAAGTTGGGAGGGCATATTGCTTTGGGCTTGTCCGTCCGTACGTTACACTTTTGAGACCTCTCATATCTTTGAATGCTAGGATTTTGCAATTTCATATGGCTTATTAAAATTAGGTGACCCTTAATGTCTTCATGGTAGAGTTTTGCCCCTTCTGAATACTTAGGCATTTAAGAAAAGTGAAAGTCTTGTAAGCAAAACATCTAAAGAACTACTTTAGTTAGGTTCATGACATTTTGCAAGCAGTTTGGAAACAATGTGTAGATACTGTGATTAAATTTTGGTGAGTTTTTATAAATATATAATCAAAATTATGCCTACATTTCAGACTTAGGTATTATAGCATAGGAAAATTTTGTAAGCAAATATATCAATAACCCCTAGAGGTAGGTTAATGAAATTTAGCAGGCAACCAGGGCCCAGTTGTTCAAAGCTAACGATGTCGTTAGTTAACGATTCGTTAAAATTTAAATCAAGTGATACGCAATTATACTAAATTTTTTTTGCTGAAAACATGTGAGTAGCTTTTGCAGCGCAAAAGCTACTCACATTTTTTCAGCAAAAAATATCAGAATATTGTATATTGAATCTGCTTAAACAGTTAACAAAATGACCCTTAACGAGCTCGACCCTTAACGAGCTCGTTAAGCTAACGACGCTTTGAACAACTGGGCCCAGGGATTATTATATAGATGACTCGATACACTTTAACCCTTAAAGCGCAAAGCAAAATTTGTAGCGAAAAAAATTGTCGCCTGAAGAGTAAAAGCTCATAGGGAACAAAAATAAGAAAATAATCCTCATCCTGCATGAATAGCAACTGTCCAGATCAGCCTGTCCATCTATGCAGCCCGAGAAGGACCTTCTCTGTTCATCGATTAACCTGAAGTTGAAGTGACCACAACGTATGTCATTCTGATTCATGAAAAAGTCAAGAAAAAGAACCTCAGGAGTTATCGTATTCGTGATATTCCAGAAGACCATAATGCCTTACGCGAATGTGACATCCGGTTTAACCGAAAGTAGGAAATTGCATTTGAAATCCACATTCGATAAAGATTCCACAAATTACTGATATAATCGGCCATCCATACATCATAATGTGTAAAATCTAAATGTAACATGACTAAATTATAAAGAAATATTTACAAAAATAAATCAAAGGACTGATAGTCCTTAGAGTCTGATAGCTTGTAAAGTATTGATGGAGTGCTGTGTATCTTCTATGCAAACACAATACATGCAAAGAAGATAGATGGCATTCCAATGCTACCAATACTACACCATAAGATGGATCTCTATGGAATATATCAAGCATCTGGGCATTGTACTTCCTGAAAAGAAGACTTTCTTTAAAAACTCTATCAAATGTACGTCAAGCGAAGACTGCATATGGGTTGAATGAGAAAGTCATAGCGAGTGTTGTCTCTAAATCAAGGAAAGGATACTCGTATAATTTATCTCCTGCAAACAGAATTTCATTCATGTTGTTCACATTCCACATGTTGGTACAGATCCTTTTCTGTACAGCTCTCACCTAAAATACTAAACAACATGGTAGGCATTGATGCCCTCTTGAATCAGGACTAAATATCTCATCTCCGTGATGGATACTTTCTTGCAATAATACAGATGCATTTTCTTGTAGATTTATATGATTTGATGGACCTGGATTTTGCTCTATATCCACATTTTCACACTTGCTTACAACCAGTGGCTTCATCCAATATTAAATTTACATTCAGAGACAAGGTTTTCTGAGAAAATTTACTATTCCTTGAAAACCAACCAACATGAACACTTTGTACTACATGCTTTCACTATCAATTTCTCAAAATCAGTCAGATGGAAATGCATTCTACTTTTTTAATGTATAAATAAGAATGGGTCTTTACTGAGGCATCTGTGTAAAACAGATATACATATATAATCTAACCATGTACTGAAAAACTAAATACAATTATTTCTCTTCTGTTTTGTTTCTTTCTTCACAAAAAAATCAATTTTATTATCTGCATATATAGGCTAATGCAGTGATTGGAGTAATGCACCTCTTTATTTTCCAATGACGTTTATCACCTGATTATTCAAATGAGTGTATCTCCAGCAGCAATTTCCAATTTCTAGAATTATTAAAGTTCAACTCTAGATATGCTCCAGTTCATACAAATTCAACACCTGATGTAGCTCCACGATTATTCTAGTACAATTTTATAAATTTATCTTTATCAACTTATTATGAAGACAAGAGCAGATTAAATAAATTTGAAATGGCTATGTTCAGTCCAGGTTAGCTTTAATAACTGATTGTCATTTGCTAGTGCTTCACCTAAGCATCAACAGATTAGCCCGACCAGCTATGCCTACCCTTTTCAAGAGATTTTCAGATGTCCAAAAAAGAAGGGTCATAAACCTATAAATGGGCTAGCAGTCGTAAAACAACTCCGTGTCACTGACGTGTGAATAAAGTTGAATATAAAATGCAATTTTAAGTTAAAACTTATTTTTGATAGACTATCAACTTACACCATTGGTCTCTTTGCTATATTTTAGCGTCAGTTTGAATCTTGGTGTTTAGGCGCCCCGAGATAATCGCTTGAAGTAAGGTTAATGTCTTAAACTGTCACAAAAACAAATTTGGATACATAAAACTAATACCCTGGTGTAATTTCAGCATTCAGTTAATAAATACAATGAAATAATTTAGTGCCGTGGGGTGCCTTGGGATATCGTGGGGTGCCATGGGGTGATTAGTAGGACCCCGTGCCGAATTAACGCCTTGACAAAAGTAGCGCGTGTATTACTACACCGAACTTTGAAGTCTATGTTTCAAATTGCATTATCTAAATCGATTTCAGTTACAGTTATGTTAGCGAAATAAAAAAGCCATACAAAATTCCGCTGCTTCACATTCAGTTCACCGTAATAGTGCCGCATTGCGTCTGATTAAGAAGTAGTGCGCGTATAAATATACGCATAAATAGCTGTGATGAGAATCCGCTCGTAAAACCCCAGGCGATTGCAAAGAGCCTGCTAGCTGTCGCTAGCAGACTCAAAAATCGCCTTTCCTTGACAGTTACTAAACAGATGAACCGGCACATTATTGATGGGTGGGGTATATGTGCTGCTGTTCCTTTGTGCGTCGAAAGTGTAAACAGCGGGTAATTTACTTATTTCAGGTGTAAAGCTTTCTAGTCCTCTTTATTCTTTTTAGAAATGTATAAAACTGTCTTCAGCATTGAAATAATAAATTTTATTTGAACAAAAACTAGCCTTTCTGGTGGGAGGGGGCTGTGGGTGCATTCCAGCTGTAGGATTCAAAATTGACTGAGTAGATCTTTTATGATGATCTTATTCAATCCAAGTACTCTTAACTAACACACAGATTTATTTTCTTAAACAATCATCACTAAACATGACTTGCCACAAATAACAATGTTTCAGGCCATACTTATAAATATGTTGATACTCTAGCATAAACTCCAGACCTTCCATACCCTGCATAATTGACTGATACACTGAATGATACTCCGGGGTACACAACATCTATACTTTGTCACTGACCGATATTACAGAAACATTCCGGGTGACAGGCCGTTATATCCTGGGTTACTGACTGAAACACCGGGAAACAGCATAGCTGACAGGTCTTCGTATACTTTGTCGCTGACCGATATTCCGATAGATCTACATGTATTCACTCCAAGTGTATATGCCAGGTTACTGACTGATACATCGGGGTACAATGTACCAGTAGCTGACAGGTCTTTATATATTTTGTCGCTGTTGATATTCGGGTGTACACGTCAAGGGACAGGCCGCTATACCCTGGGTTACTGACTGATATACCGGGTAACAGTGACTGGTCTTCGTATACTTTGTCGCTGACAGATACTCCGGTATACAATCCAGGTGAGAGGCCGGTCATCATAACACTATCAGTATTGGTTCTTCCTACTTTTGTTTCAACCGGATGTTACGTTGCAAGCAAGGTATTATGGTCTACTGGAATAAAGCGAATTTAACACCTCAGGGACAATCTCGTGAGAAACCGGAAAAGGCAGAAAGGTAATCAAGAAATCACAAACGTCGTCTCTCAGGGAAATAACAGCGGAAAATCTGTCAAGTGTGCATGTATCGAGTCATAAAAAAACTAGTGTTTGTCTTTAAATCAACAAAAAGGACATACCATTACGAAAACACGCCTATTCAAATATACCGAAAATTTTACCACCAAAAAATGAAAATTTTCAGATAAAATATTCTGATATTTTTCATATTTCTGCTCAAAACATAGATTGTGGGTACTCGTTAGAACCGCCTCGGCGAGGCGGTTCTAACGAGTACCCACAATCTATGTTTTTGAGCAGAAATAAGAAAAATAATGTGTACCCCTGCAAACCCCAGTTTTACTATATAAAAGTGGGTTTTAAGGGGGTCAAAATTATATAGGCATGTTTTCGTGATGAATGCATTACTAATGTGTTTTTAGAATGCAAATGCAAAAGACAATTTATTTTCAAAGTAATTTTCATTCGAGACCTCATCACTTTAGCGCAAAGATGAGTTATTGACTTTTTGCGCTAAGGTGACGATATTTTTATTGGCAGTTCCTTTTTAGCAGTCGACGGTCAGTTCTCATTACAGTACACTTTCTTTAAGGGTTGGGTGGGGGGTTGTGGATACACTTTCATGGCAGGTATCTCTTACAAGACTGTTTTTACCTCCCTTCTGAAAAGGGGTCTATTCTAAAAGGAAAGAATTTGCTCCCTTTTAGAGTAGACCCCTGTTCAGAAGAGGCTTGGTGTGCAGGAACGCAAACAGGAATTCACTTAACTTATCTCCCTACTTATACGGGAGCGGAAAATTTAGCAAGTGTATATGTATCAAATCTCCTTAATCTACTCGGTTTTTGACAGCTTACAGAAAGCCATTTTTTGCATAGTACTTTAATTAGAAGTAAATTTGCAAACATTTTTTTTTTTTTTTTTTTTTTTTTTTATTTAGTGCAAAACTATCAGTCGTAACTACCTATGCATTGAAAATTTGTTTAATGAAAGCACTGAGAGTGCTGATTTGGGCGGTTGTCTGAATATAGGTCTCCAGAAGTGACTGGGATTTAATTTCAGCGTAGATTTTTGATACCCGATAGCCCCTATTTGGTGTTTAATAGGATCACGGCTCGGTTACCAAGCACTGTAGATTTGGCGCGTTTACTGAAGTACTCATATAAGTCGGCTGATATTGTACTCAATATGATTAAAATATTATTTCTTCAAAAATTTGAAGGTTCTTTGGAATTGTTAATTCAATCGCAATTTATAAGCATCAGAGTGTATAAAGCTAATATGTATGAATACAGAATTAATCGTAAACAACGTTAGCAGTGAACTATATGTTAGGTAGTTATTAGGTTGGTAGTAGCAAGAAAACGGATTACCTCCCCCTCCACCCTAACTCCCCTCCCCCCACCCCCTCCCCACGAAAAACAAAGCAAAAAAAAAATAAATAAATAAATAAAATAAAAAAATAAATAAATATATATATATATATATATATATATATATATATATATATATATATATATATATATATATATATATATATCACTTTCCATAGAAAAATAGCTGCAAATTATGCAAAATCGATAGGGTAGGTAGATTGTAGGCAGCTTTTCAACAAGTTCCACTTGTTCAATATTTGAGAACAAAGCACAGAAATAGAAAAAGATAAATGTTTTTGATTAGAACTTGTCACTGACAAGAAAGATATAACTGTATTTAGAATAAAATATTCCGAGCAAAAAATGATGTCGAAAGCACAATAGGTAATGCTTACAGATTCCTAAATCATGAAACTCCGTCACCGACTTCAAGCAAGTTCCGTTACAGTTAACTATAGTCACGTTTACATTAGTATAAGTTTTCTTGAAGGGGTCGCTGCAAGCCTCACACTGATAGCATTTCAAACCATCTGAAAAAGAACATGGAAACCTATACAATTATTGACTATTGAATAATTGGGTACGGGCCGTGTCAAGCGAAAAAGTTCCTTCGCACATGCGCAAATCTGGTTCATCCTGCCTATGCATAAAGTAACATCTGAGCTTTCTCTCTATTCATACATTCTGTAGTATCCAGTTCTACTGTTAGCGGACAATGAAGGCCCTGACCAGACTTCGCGGAAGCGCAGACTGATTTTGGCCTTCGCTGTCCGCATATGCCCGAAGACACGTCTTCACATGACGCGGCCCATATGACGTGATATCCATTGGAGTATACCAATACTGACCAAGGCGAACGCCGAGGATATCACATCATATCCAATGCATCAACAATTGTAGTATTATATAACAATTAAGAAATGTACTTAAACTAAATCACAATTATAATTAATGCAAATTTAGAATGAACAACGAAGAAACTAATGGTTATGCAGTATTACGTTTTTTCACGTCCTAATCAAAATGTTGGTACTTACAATGTAATAAACCCAGGCAAAAAATGTACACTGGACTGAAAGCAGCGCCTTGAGTGTGCATATGTCACATATACGAATACGTAAGAAACTGTTACGTATGAGTGCAGTTGTACGAATACGTAACAATTACATATGTGTATGACTGTCACATGTCGAATATTACATATGTGCAATCAATACGAAATCTTAACATCTTATAAAATTGCAAAACAAAACAAAATAAAATAAATAAATAAAATAATAAAAAAATAAAAAATAAAATAAAATCGATAGTTGGAATGTGTTTTTTTTGATACAGAATAGAAATTATACATGTAAAGTGGTAAGAACGCATTCTTTCCCTATTAATGCGTTAGTCCTTTTACACTACGACTTTGGGCAAACTGAATGGAGACAGATCAGACGCCGCATCACGAAAACATGCCTATATGATTTTGAACCCCTTAAACCCCACTTTTATATAGTAAAATTGGGGTTTACAGGGGTATACATTATTTTTTCTTATTTCTGCTCAAAAACATAGACTGTTGGTACTCGTTAGAACTGCCTCGTCGAGGCGTTTCAAACAAGTACTCAGAACCTATGTTTTGAGCAGAAATATGAAAAATATCAGAATTTTTATCTGACAATTTTCATTTTTTTTTTTTTTTTTTTTTTTTTTTTTTTTTTGTGGTAAACTTTTCAGTATATTTGAGAAGGCATGTTTTCGTAATGAACCAACTCGGTGTCTGATCATGCTCCAGGCTGTTTCCTCAAGAAAACACGCCTATATAATTTTGACCCCCTTAAACCCCACTTTTATATAGTAAAACTGGGGTTTACAGGGGTATATATTTTTTTCTTATTTTTGCTTAAAAACAAAAATTGTGGGTACTTGTTAGAACCGCCTTGCTGAGGCGGTTCTAACGAGTACCCACAATCTATGTTTTGGGCAACAATATGAAAAATATCAGAGTTTTTTATCTGTAAATTTTCAGTTTTTGGAAGTGAAATTTTCTATATATTTGAATAGGCGTGTTTTCGTAATGGTCACTCGTATTGAGAAACATGTGCAAAAGTGGAGCAACTGTCATATCAAAGCAGGGATCTAAGACCTGAGTCACAAACGGGCGTCAAACCGCATTAGACTATGTTAAAAGCAACAGGGATGATTAAAATAAAAGTCAAAAAGGATTGCCTTTGGAAACAAAGAACAAACAAAATCACGAAAATCGGAGACTCGGTTTGATTTAGTCTCTTCATAATCAACACTGTAGTTTGCGAGGCTACATACGCCCCCTAGCGCCGGCGAAAGCGGTATTGCACCATTAATGCAGCATATTGGATCTCTAGCCAAGAAGTCAGGGCGGTCAAATTGGGATGGGCATAAGGTAAAATATGTTATTAGAACATGTTCTTGCAGCATATCAGAGCGATCGGTTATGATAGGTTGACCATTATATAGTTGACATTGTTTACGTAGGGTCAAAGCAGGGGTCATCAGGGTCTAAGGTTGCGACTATGGGAATATGCGATGGCCCTACATCGTGGGGGATGCGTTCTAGTGAAAACATTATTATCATTATTATTATTATTATTTTTTTAATGTGACCTCTTCTTCATGTAGTGAACAGGTGTTACATATGAGTATGGTTCGTACATATCACATGAAAGCTTCACATAAATTGTCCACATGTTACATATGCGTACAGTTGTACGCAAACGTAATACATGTTACGTATTCGTATGTGTGAAATATACGTAATCCATGTGTGACATATGCACACGCACAAAGCTCTGAGCCAACGAAATACTGTTTATTTATAGATATAATAAAAGAAAAGTGTATAACATTTATATTAAATATTCTGTCACATGATCTGTCTCATACACAATGTACATTTTAAGCTTTGGCACTCTGTGGGCTAAATCACCAGATGAAAGTAAGTCGTATTTTTTTTTTTCACATATCACAAAAAAGCCTATATAATTTTGACCCCCTTAATCCCACTGGGGTTTACAGGGTATACATTATTTTCCTTATTTCTGCTCAAAAACATAAATTGTGGGTACTCGTTAGAACCACCTCATCGAGGCGGCTCTAACGAGTTCCCACAATGTTTTGAGCAGAAATATGAAAAATATTCGAATTTTTTATCTGAAAACTTTAAATTTTTTGGTGATAATTTTTAGTATATTTGAATACTAGGCATGTTTTCGTAATGGATCCTAAATCAGAAGGACCTAGTTAGTATTTGGGTCTTTTCAAGTGAGAGACTAGAAACAAAAAAGCTACTGCTATCTCTCATTAAACATTATCCAGCAATTCTGAAAGCGAAGAGGGAATCAGGTTATAGGGATGTGCAGGCTAATCTGGGCCGTCGCTGTCCGCATTTACTTTTTCAACAAAAAGTATATGACTGACCCAATTTTTCTTGATTGGTATATGAAAGGCCCCGCTTTTCAAAGAATGGACTCATCCAAGTGTCAAGGATAGATGAGTCCATTAGGAATAACTTGGTTAGACTCTATATAAATTGGTATAAAAAATCAAAGGGCAGTTTATAACAAGAGGGCCATGATGACCCTATAACGCTCACCAGTATCATAGCATTTCGAGAAACTGACCTAGAAAAGATCAACGCAAACATTCTGACCAAAATTTATGATGATTATATTAACAAGTAAGACAATGTAGCATGTCTAATGGACTGTGAATAGGTCAAGGTCAAACATGGATGACTGCACTCAAGAGGCCACACTAAAATGTATGCATATGCTAAGTATCACTGGCTGTAGGAGCTATGGTTATTGAGAAACTAACCTAAAGACAAACACTTCACAAGTGCCAAATATTACTCTGTAGGACTAATAGTTACTGTGAAACTGACCTAAACGGAAAAACACTTAAGAAAGTCACCGGACTGTGAAATATAGGTCATAAGTGACCCAATTCCAAACTTCATCTAGAAATCATCAAGACAAACATTTTGAGCAAGATTAATGATGATCACTTCAAAAATGTGACCTCTAGAGTTAACAAGGGTTTCCTTTGATTTGGCCTGGTGACTTAGTTTTTGAACCCAAGTGACCCAGTTTCGAACTTGACCTAAAAATCATCAAGACAAACATTTTGAGCAAGATTCATGATGATTACTTCAAACATATGACCTCTACAGTGTTAACGATCTTCCTTTGATTTGCCCTGGTGATCTAGTTTTTGAACCCAAGTAATTCAATTTCAAACTTGACCTAGAAATTATCAAGGCAAACATTTTGAGCAATATGCTTGAAGATTGCTTCAAACATGTGACCACTAGAGTGTTAACTAGGTCTTCCTTTGATTTGGCCCAGTGACCTAGTTTTTAATCCCAAGTGATCCAGTTTTAAACCTGACCAAGAAATCATCAGGACAAATATTTTGAGCAAGATTCAAGATGATTGCTTCAAAAATGTGACTGCTAGAGTGTTAACAATGTTTTCCTTTGACTTGGCCCGGTGATCTAATTTTGACTCCAAATGGCCTAGTTTCGAACCTGACCTAGAAATCATCAAGACAAACAGTTTGAGCAATAATCATGATACTTACTTCGAAAATGTGACCTCCAGAGTTCAGTAACAGGGGTTTCCTATGATTTGGCTCGGTGACCTAGTTTTCGACCCTAAGTGACCCAGTTGCAAATCTGACCTAGAAATCATTAAGACAAACATTTTGAGCAAGATTCATGATGACCGCCAGAGTGTTAACACGGTTTTCCTTTGCTTTTGCCTGGTGACCTATTTTTTTACCCTAAGTGGCCCAGTTTCAAACTTGACCTAGAAATCATCAAGACAAACATTTGAGCGATATTCATGAAGATTACATCAGAAACGTTTCCTCTAGAGCGCTAACAAGGTTTTCCTTTGATTTGGCCTGGTGACCTAGTTTTTTAGTCCAAATAACCCAGTTTCATAGTTGACCTAGACATCATCAAGACAAACATTTTGAGCAAGATTCATGGTGATTGCTTCAAAAATGTGACCTCTAGAGTGTTAACAAGGTTCCTCCTTTGATTTGGCCCGATGACCTAGTCTTTGATCACAAGTGACCCAGCTTCAAACTTGACCTAGAAATCATCAAGACAAACATTTTGAGCAATATTCATGACGATTGCTTCAAAAATTTGACCGCTAGAGTGTTAATAATGTTTTCCGTTGATTTGGCCCAGTGACCTATTTTTTGACCCCAAGTGATCCCGTTTCAAACTTGACCTAGAAATCATCAAGGAAAACATTTTGAGCAAGATTCATGATGATTGATTAAAAATGTGACCTCTAGAGTGTTTACAAGGTCATCCTTTGATTTGATCCAGTGACCTAGTTTTGATCCCCGAGTCACCCAGTTTCGAACTTGACTTTTAATCATCAAGACAATTATTTTGAGCAAGATTCATGATGATTGCTTCAAACATGTGACTGCTAGGGTGTTATCAAAGTTTTCCTTTAATTTGGCTTGGTGACCTAATTATTGATTCCAAGTTGCCCAGTTTCGAACTTGACCTAGAAATCATCAAGACAAACATTCTGAACAATACTCAAGATGATTACTTTAGAGTGTTAACAAGGTATTCTCTTGATTTGGCCTGGTGACCTAGTTTTTTACCCCAAGTGATCCAGTTTCAAAATTCGACCAAAAAATCAACAAGACAAACATTTTGAACAGGGCACGATGATTGCTTCGAAAATGTGACCTCTAGAGTGTTAACAATGTTTTCCTTTGATTAAATCCGGTGACCTAATTTTTGAACCCAAGTGACCCAGTTTCAAACTTCACCTAGAAATTATTAAGACAGATATTTTGAACAAGCTTCATGATGATTGCTTCAAACATATGACCGCTAGAGTGTTACCAATGTTTTCCTTTGATTTTGACTGGTGACCTAATTTTTGACCTCATGTGGTCAGTTTTGAACTTGACTTAGAAATCATCACGAGAAACAATTTGTACGAAATTCATGAGGATTACTTAAAAATAATACCTCTGGAAGGTTTTCCTTGATTTGGCCTGGTGACCTAGTTTTTGACCCCAAGTGATATAGTTTCTAACCTGACCTAGAAATTATCAAGACAAACATTTTGAGCAATATTCGTCATGATTACTTAAATATGTGACTTCTAGAGTGTTAAATTTTTCCTTTGATTTGGCCTGGTGACCTAGTTTTATATTTCGAGTGATCCAATTTCGAACTTGACCTAGATTTCAAAGAGGCAAACATTCTGAACAAGTTTCTTCAAGATTGGGACAAAACTGTGACCTCTAGAGGGTTAACAAACTAATTGTTGACGACGGATGACAGACGACAGACGACAGACGACGGACGACGGACAGAGGGTGATCACAATAGCTCAGGGTTCCCAGTCAACTCGTACTTAAGTCAACTCGTACTTAAGTAAATTCGTTCTCATTTTGGTTAATTTGTTCTCATCTATTTGACCAATTCGTACTCATTTGGTCAATTCGTCCTCATTGTTTGGTCAACTCGTACTCATTTTGGTTATCTCGTACTCATGGTTCTGGTCAATGCGTTCTCATTTTGGGACCTTTGCTTTAGAAACTATGTATATTGAATGCAAACGCAAAACAAACGGATACAATAATTAAAAACCACATATTGCTGTGAGACTTTTAAACTTTGGGCATATACTTAACGCCATGAAAACGCAAGATTTAAAGTGTTTATATATATATATATATATATATATATATATATATATATATATATATATATATATATATATATATATATATATATATATATATATATATATATATATATATATGGAAAGATTTAAATAGAACAGTCCCACATACAAGGTAATTAGGTAATTATACAGAAAATCAACAAGTAATGTTCTGTAATTTAAAGGAAAGCATTCACAAAATTAATAATCTGTAAAAAGTTAAAGATCTACATTAGCTGGGACAACTGATGCAAATTTTATAAAAATCGGTTGAAAAATAAGAAAGTTATGGGTATTTAAAGATTTCAAACAAGGCTGTGATGGGCGCCGCCATTGTTCTGAGTTTATGACTTGCTCCTAATTAAAAAAGCAGAAACTGAATAACACACATATGCAAAAACATCTAATGCTATCTTTCTGCATATGTCTTCCTTGGTATAATTAAAACTTATTTTCCCCATAATTGCAATATTTTCTGTCTAACAGAAAGTTTTATTGTCATTTTAGAATTGTTCAGTCTCTCGTTAAATACTCAAAATGGCGGCGCCCATGTTAACAATTACAAAAGCTAAAAACTCCAATAACTTCCTCATTTCTTAATGGAATTCGATAAATCAAAATTTTCAGTTTGTAAATATCATGAACATCAGACATACTTTATATTTTGTGAGTGTTTTGCTTTAATATTCTATCGCGGTTTCACTGATTAGTACAGATTTTCCAGAAGACATTTAAAGAATATCCTAGAAACGAGAACATAACGTCATGATAACGTTCCGTGCACAATAAACTGTTTACGTAATTACCGGTTAAATAGTCCTGATCTGTGAATACCCTGATGGCACCAGTACCTAAGCAGTCCTGTTTAGTTTTGGTTTAATGCATTTATGAACAGTTTTTCTTTTGCCCGTCGTAGTTGCACTTTTTTCTTTTTTTCTACATTAATAAATCTGTTTTTTCTTCTTGTACCTCGTTACTAGTTTGCCTTTTTTATAGTATTTTATGCTAATCTGTTGTAATATTCATAACTGGTCTTGAGTTTTCCTTGTGAGTATTCAGCAGGAATTAGGCGTTTTTCTGCTCGGCAACACCTGGCAGGTCCAAGGGCTACCCTGGAGCTGGAAACGAGCGGAACTAATTCGTTTTGTTTCTCAGTTTTGTCGGGTAACTATTGATTGTTTGTTGCGTGGAAACTATGATTTACCATATCAAACAAATGTCCATATATTCGAGGCTGTGCAAGCATACATCAAAACAATTAAATATTTTAAGACAGATCCACTGGGATTGTGGCCTAAGTTATAATTTATTATGGTTTATAATTATGATTTTGTACTGGTTTTGAATCTAGTACATAAATGGTTAGTCTTGAAAAGATACATGCATATATAATATATATTCTTTTGAAACTGAATATAGAGTCCCTCAGCTGCCCTGGCTTTGTATGTTTGACCTATGCTCTCAACCCCTCTGTAGATTCGGTATAATTAATCTCCACCCGTTTGTATGGATTATGTCTATGAAATCTTTCTTTCTTTTTTTTTTTTTTTTTTTTTTTTTTCTACATTAATAAATCTGTTTTTCTTCTTGTACCTCTTTGCTAGTTTACCTTTTTTATAGCATTTTATGCTAATCTGTTGTAATATTCATAACTGGTCTTGAGTTTTCCTTGTGAGTATTCAGTAGGAATTAGGTGTTTTTTCTGCTCGGCAACGCCTGGCAGGTCCAAGGGCAACCCTGGAGCTGGATGGTGTTGCCGTTTATATGCGGAAGAGAATTTAAATTCATGATTTCCGTCTCTTATATAACCATCTGCTTACTCTATAAATATGTTTTGGCCATAAATGTTCACAATAGATATTGTATATATTAGGAGATGAACTAAATAAGCAGTTTGCTTTCGTTCAAATCATAATGAGTATTGTGTGTATGTATGACTGTATTATGACTTCGATGAAATACAATATGTTCAAACCAAAATCGCAGATGTATAAAAGGGGGGATTTTGAGCATGCAACCCTCCAATGAAAACAGCGTTTTAAAACTTCCTTATTTATTATTTACAAGAGTGTTTTCATTTAAATCTGCATTCACGCACAGAAAAGCGAATGACATAAACAATATCAAATCACCCTGATGAGGACGTATTTACAATTCTCTGACGACAAATAGATAAAATATTTCTTATGTGTTTTTTTTTCCAGAAAACAGAGTTTGACATTTCATGCAAACTATCTGTATTGAAATTAATCTCTAAGCGGACAATGAAGGCACAGATCAAACTACGTGGGTGTGCAGGCTGATATGTTTTTTTGTTTGTTTTTTTCACGTATGCGATCAAGACCTTTTATTGCATGACATGACCCATGTACCTTAACGCTTAGGACTCAAGGTAAAAGTTTCAGCAGACGACATATTGAAATATTTTCCTTATTTTCCACAGAAAACAGGATTTGACATTTAAATAAGAAACAATATCAATTTGTCGTCTGCTGAACTAGCCCAGAGAATGGTAAAGGTTAATGCATATTTGAGCCGCAACATGAGGGAATGTACCTTCTGACATGTGCGCCCAACGAAGACACAAATCAGCCTGCACGCCCGCGCGGTCAGATCCGGAGTCGTCATTGTCCCCATTAAGAAATTTTGCATCCTTGGCTATCCAAAATGCGCCCAGTGAAGATTCAGATCAGACTGTGCGCCCGTATTTACCTTATGTACCTATTTGCCTTAAATATATCGGACAGACATGCCTGAGCTAACAGTGTAGACCCAGGGTCTTCAATAATTGACTTTTATCCAGCAATTTTCACACACAAAACAGATACAATTATTTAGTCTAAGTTGTCAGATACGCAGACCATAGCAAACAGTAGACCTAGATCAGACGCCGCGTTTTGCCCCTCACCTAGCAGGGTTTTAGTTTAAACATATATTATTTCATAAACTCATAATACAATTTACATAAAAATGTATAAATTTACAGAACAGAGTTTACAAATTGGGATTCGGAAAAAAGTCAACAGACTTATTCAAATCCGTTTCCCATAACATTTAGATTGCAAATATTATAACGTGGTGAAAATAGACTATGATCAAGTATACAAAATGCATACATAGTTATACACATAGTCACCTGCATATGTACTAATGCATAACATTTATCGAAACAAAATATGTAAACAATTATTGTAGCAATAATATGCCATAGAAAATACATGAACATGAGAAAATTGAAGAGAGACATGGACAATACATGAATATGAGAGAGAGAGAGAGAGAGAGAGAGAGAGAGAGAGAGAGAGGGAGAGGGAAAGACAGATGCTTCTTAATCAGACGTAAAACGTTTGCTTTCTGATATGAAGTGCTGAACGGTAAGAAATATCATCCCCGTACAACAAAATATTTAGACTCAGAATGCAAAACGGCCAAAGTGTATTTATCATTACATTCTAATAGATGTTTAGTTGTTTCAACTATGCACATTCACATAATGGGTTTTAAATCATATTCTTAGAGAATAAATGCTGTTTTAAAGAGCTACATTTAGTCCTTAATCTGGTATGATAAATTTGTAATGACCTATTTCCTGTGCTGTAATATTTAGGTACTTTAATGGTATCTGCATTTAGTTTGTATTTGAAACTCGTTAACGAAGTAGAGTTTCTAATATCGAGAGGAAGTTCATTCCATTCCCGTATACAGGACGGTAAAAATGATTTATAATAAAGTTGAGTCCTTGTAAGCATGGATCTAAAGTTCTGCGATCCACGTAAGTTGTACGCTGATGCATATTCAACTGTCGGTGGAACGAGGGTTGTTAAATAAGCTGGGGTCAGATCGTTATTCATTTTATAAAATTGATACATTTTGTGTTTATATCTGCGTTTGTAAAGTGGTTCCCAACCTGTTTCGCGGTACATTAGTTCAATTGAAACTAACCTTGTAGCTCCAGTGACAACCCTAGCAGCTTCTATTTGTATCTTCTCAATCAAATCTATTTCGTACTGCGTACAATTGTCCCAGATTATATCGGCATATTCCAAAATGGGTCGAATGAAAGAAATATAGGCTCTATTCAATGATTCCCTAGCCAATCAAAACTTTAATTTTCTAATAATATATATTCTTTGCCAAGCTTTGGAGGTTATATAATTAATATGTTCGTGCCAGGTACCGTCGTTTGAAAGGAAAATTCCCGAATGCCTGTGATGTGTTACTTCATTTATGTACACATTGTTCATAATTAAAGGTGGATGTCTATTTCTGTTGGATTTTCGTGAAGCTAAAAAAGATTCGGATTTTGACGGATTAAATTTTACCAACCAGGTTTCAGCCCATTTATAAATGGTTTCCAAATCCGAGTTCAATAACATTGCTGCGTCGTTATGATTTTCGACAATAATATATAAACTAGTATCACACATGACTGACACATGATTGAATGTCTTGAACAACATCATTGATATATAACAGAAACAAAAGTGGGCCAAGAATAGAGCCCTGTGGCACACCAGCATTTATATATTCCCACCCTGAAAATCCTCTGGGTATTACAACTCTTTGTTTTCGGTTGGAAAGATAGTCAGTTAACCAGTCAAGTAATAATCCATCAATACCTGCTCTTTTCAATTTATATAATAACCCCTTATGCCAAACTCGATCGAAAGCTTTACTTATATCACAAAAAAATTGCCCTTACTTCTAGACCATCATCTAAAGCTTTACAAAAGGTGTTATAAATACCTACTTACAGGTTAACAGTGGAATCGCCTGGGACGAATCCAGGTTGTAAGCAAGTTATAATGTTATTGTCTTTAAAATAGTTAAAAATATGCTTATGAACAATTTTTTCCATTGTCTTCCCTACAGTACTTAACAGAGATATCGGTCTATAATTAGAAACAAGAGAAGGATCATCTTTCTTATAAAGTGGGGATACATTAGCATGCTTCCATGAATCAGGAAAGATGCCGCGTGACAAGTAAAAATTAAAAAGATCACATAACGGTTTAGAGATTGGATTTGCTAATTCTTTTAATATTCTATTATTTATATTATCGGACCCTGAAGACTTTCCCAGTTTAAGTGTTTGCAACACAGACCTAACCTCATCATTTGTAATAGTAATATTATTAAGTGGTTCCCTGTTCGGAAGGAGAAGAGTTGGCAACGTGGCACCCGTATCATCTAAATTTGTTTGATTAACAAAAAAGTCATTCAGAAGTTTTGCTTTCTTATTATTATCAGAAATGTAAGAACCTTCATCAAATGTAGGAGGAATAGAGGAATTTGTAGTAGGTTTTATAAACGGTTTAAGTGTTTTCCAATAGTCAGATGATGATAAATAAGATGATTTCAATTTTTCATCGAGAAAAGTAAAATATTCTTTCTTTAATTTGCGTAAAAGGGCTGTTACATCATTTCTTACTTTCTTTTCGTCGTATCTTACTATAGTTTTATTAAGCTTATATTTTTTTAAAGTCGATTTCTTTTTCTCATCAATTTACGTACTAAGCCATTAATCCAAGGTAAGTCTTGCGGTCTGACCCTAACTTTTTTGTTCGGAATACACTCCTTGGCCAAATTTATAAGAATATTGGCAAAATTGATTGAGTATTGGTTAACATCTTCACATTTAATAGAATCCCAGTCAAAATCAGCTAATCGTTGACGAAGCATGTCAAAGTCTCCTTGGTCATATAACCATACTTCACGAGTAAAAGTTTTTGAATGGGGTTTAGTAAATGAAAAAACAGCTAATACTGGACAGTGATATCGGATATCTTGCAGTAAAAAAGGTTCACTTACACCGGACATTTCAACAAAGCTTACATTATTTACTAGAATTAAATCTATAATTGTAGATGAAGTTTCGGTAAAATTGGATGGTTCGTCAATTAATTGGTGTAAACTAAATGTTTGACATATGTCCATTTTTTTATTCCGTGAATATTGATTTAACATATTTTAGATTTAAATCGCCTGTGATACAGATATTTTCTATACCAGTATCGACGGCTAAACCTATTGAAGTTTCAATATTAGATAGAACGAGAGGAGATGCGTTTGGAGGTCTGTAAAAGGTTCCTAACAGTAGTTTCTTATTTCGTAAATTAATTTCAATCCAAATACACTCAATATTAGCTAACTCTAAATCAGGTCTGCGTTTACAGTGTATATCCTGTTTGACATAAACTAGAATTCCTCCGTGACTGTCCCCTACTCTATCTCGCCTAAAAGGCAGGGTTTTAGACACATCATCAGGTTGTCCGATGGACTTCTTCACATTTACAGGTTTAACCTATTTTAGTCTGGAGACAGCGTGGGGATTTGCGATGGCATACCATCGACTGCGCGATCGTTGGGCGTTTTTCCTTCTTTTTTCTTTCTATCTTTCTTTTACTTTCTTTCTTTCTTTGTTTCTTTCTTTTTTTTTCTTTTTTCCTTCTTTCCTTCGAAATTAATCAAATTTAGCGTGAGAACAAACTGACCAAAACGAGGACGAATTGACCAAGATGAGTACGAGTTGACCAAATGAAGACGAATTGACCGAAGAAAATATTGTTGAGTACGAATTGACCGAAAAAAAAATGAGTACAAGTTGACCAAATTGAGAGCGAATGGACTTAAGTAGGAATTGACTTAGTACCTAGCTCACCCTGACCTTTCGCTCAGGTGAGCCAAAAAGGTCAACATTTCAGACTATTTAGTATATGAATGGGTCTGTTTTTTCAAAGGCCAGGTATATGCATTGGGTAGGTTTCGAAATACTGGCTCGCACACCCGTACCAAAATTATTCCCCAAGTTACCCCCTCCTCCCTCCCCCTCCCCCCCCCCCCACCCCCACAAACGTCCCCCCTCCGGGATTTCACATTATGCAGTAAGGCATACATTTTAAACATTTTTAAGTGCAAAAACAGGCTGGTCCCCACTGTTTATAATCTGACAGCATGATACCGTTCAATTCTCGTGGTGGTGGTGGGAGGGGGGGGGGTGGAGGTGGAGGGGGGTAACTTGGGGGTAATTATGGCACGGGTGTTCGAGCCAGTATTTCGAAACCTACCCCATTCATATACATGGCCTTTGAAAAAACGGACCCAATCATATACTTGATCGTCTGAAATATTGACCCATTCATATACTGCTCTTTGATTTTGTACCCATTTATTGCGGGTAGACAGACAAATATAGCAGTCAATTCATTGAATACCAAGACAATAAGCAGCCTCGAAAAATCTCTGAACGAAAAATATGTGCATGTACAGGGATACATCAGAAAAGTGGGACCTTTCATATACTAATCCAGGAGATGGGGTCAATCATATACTTTTTGCTGAAAAAAGGGGTCTAATCAAATACTTGGCAGCGCTGAAAAAGGGGACCATTCGGCACGCACATCCATACTATGCCATATATAGGAAGTTACCCTTTCCCCCCACCCCCCACCACCGAGGCTCAGTTATCCCTCGGCATGCCCTGTCTTAGCAAACAGTGTAGATCCATAACAATCTGGATCACGTAATCTAATTGGCTGAAAATTAGAAGTGGGCGTGGCATCTTAATTTATTCAGCATGACAAGGGTTAACATCTTAATTTAATTACAACTTCAGCTGACGACATTATATTTTCATTTTTGTTTTATTTATTTGGTTTTCTTGTATTATTCAGAGACAATAAGACTTGAAATTTCACGTGAATCGTCTGCTATGCTATGTCTTATTCCAGTCTTATTTTCTCTGATGAAATCAAAATGTTAAATGAAATAGAATGTCGTCTGCTTCAATTTTACTTAGTGCTTTAATGGTGTAAAGGCAATTGCACTTTATCAGATAATAGCCTAGCTCCAGGTAAGAGACACCTTTTTAATCAAAAAAAAAAAAAAAAAAAAAAGAAAGAAAAACTCTAAAAAAATTAAATAATTTGTCAGATGTTTCGACCAAAAATACAATCGTAGTAGGTACCCACGAGAATACTGCTGAGACGATTCTATGAGTACCCACAACATACGTTTTCGCGGAAAAATAAGAAGAAAATATCATCCGATATCCCTCGCATCTAGAGCTGCGAGTTAATAATTCGACTACAGGCTTTGTTGATACATTGGAGGTATCGCACACTTGAGATTGCACGTACAAGTGGACAAGAAGAAGCTTTAAAAAAGATGTTTGCTAGGTTTATATAAAATGAGTTTTGATAAATTCTGTACTTTGCTTTTTTTGGTTGTCAAAAGCGGCCCGAGCAGTAATATACTTTTTATATGTGTGTCCCATACTGATTTAGCTAAGTTGTACCGTGATGTCCCGGAACCAATGCACTTGTTACATAGCTGGCTTACCCAGAGTGCATTGAATCGGGCGGGTCCACTGCAAACCTAATCTGATTTGTCTTCGACAAAAAATAAAAAAAAAGGTGATCAGGACACTAACAATGTCGTGGTAACGTCATTTCAATTTCAATTAGTTCAATGTCTGGTGATATTTTAGATAAATCAAATAAATTTTGGATTAATACCATACATTTCCTAAATATTTGCACATCTTACTGTTTACCTTATAAGTATCCTTAAATGGCAATAAATCCATTTTACTACCCGTGCATGAGTCTAAAATTGCTGGCTGAGTAGCAAACAATACAGACCCTAATCAGACACCGCGTTCCGTGGCGTCCCATCTTGGTCTGCACTATTTGCTCAGGCCATTATGTTCGAGTACTTAGGTAAACGCGGTATAATGCACGGTTTTCCAGTGAGACAAATAAAGCTGAGGCATTATGGTCTACATGCTCAATGATAATTGCAGAATAAGTTCTTATCTTTCAGTTTCCAGTTATTTATTTATTTATTTATTTACTTATTTTGGTGGGTGGGGCATTGTTTTAACAATGTTACATGTCGTTCAACATTCAAATATCACAGTCTGAAAAATATGAGGGGCAGAGTTGGAAAAGGGGACCTGTTTCTAGGCATGAAAAAGAAAACCCTTCTAAACGCACATCTGTACTTTGCGCCCACCCAGCCCCGACCTAACCCCGCCATCGCCGCCCTCAAAGCAAGGACATGATAATTATGATGGTTTTTTTCGCTTTTTTAACCTTGTAAACATGACTAACACAGTTCTAGATAAAAGTAGTATCATGGGGTACGGATATCAAGCTAAATTATCTTTCTTGAGCCGCAACGTCAGAAAGCGGACCTTTGGACATGTGCGCCCAGCGAAGATTCACATTAACCTGCGCATTCGCTTTGTCTAATCAGAATCTTCACTGGGCATTTTGAATAGCGAAGGACGCATGCAGACATCGAATACTCTGATCGGACTGCGCGCATGCGCAGGCTGAATTGAGTCTTGGTTGGCCGCACGCTCAGTTAGAATAAGCGTTTACTTACGTTGCGAATCATTAACGCATATATGCCTAGTAGAAGAGTCCCTTCTACCTGAATTCTTTGGACGAGTCCATTTCCGGTTTAAGGGGTCTCTGGTCGGTTTTTACTATTACCGTGTTGTATTGAAATGCCTGTAATGCAAACAATGAAGACCCAGATCAGACGCCGCATTCTGCGGCGTCTGATCTGGGTCTACACTGTTTGCCAATGTCCCATTTATGGGACGCTAGGCACAAATGGGTTGATTTGTTATGCTTGGCGAGGCATCTCCAAGTTATTACAACACACTTCAGAACATGATCTATAAGAGAGAAAAAAAAAACACTTTAAAAAAAACAACAAAAAAACTGAGTTGCTTATCTAGAGGTATAATTGAAGAAAATAAACTCATACCTGTTTGATGCAAAACTGCAACAAAAGCCAGAAGCAGAAACAAAACGTATCTCCAAGCCTCCATCCCCCGTCGTATGGGATGAGCTCCCGGGGTCAGCTCAAACCTGGACTCCTAGATCTGCTTGTCAGTCAAGGACAAACTGAAGGACGAGCGCTAGGTCAGATTATTGCTTTGCATTCCGAGCTTTTTAATCCTTTTTTTTTTTTCCAATTACATAAACTAAAACCTTTTCATGTACAGCACGTACAGTCTGTTTATATTGATCGTGCGTGCCAAAGCAATGTTTGTTGGATATTTTATTTCTGTCTTTCTAGCCAGCAGCTTACAAATCTCATATCCAATATTTACTTCGGAACCTGATTTTCCAGCTTCACTTCGATTATTTTTAGTTCTGTGGCGGATCTAGACGCAGTTTGCGGCTGGTGTTTATTGAGCCCATTTTGATTACCCTGAAAATCGAATACCGTTTCACAATGGTAAATCAAAAAGCACTGGTGGTGGCTGCAACGCTCCGGAGTCGGCTTTTTAACGCACCGGAGTGAGCGAAAAATGGCGGAAAAGATAAACAAAAGATATACATGTTCTTGTTATAACTTTTATCTGAGCTTATTTCTGTTTTATTTTTAAGGACACTGGGCGCACGGAACACCGTATATGAGTATGTAAGGCATTTGGAGATTTATTATCGTTTAGTCGGCAAATCGGCTGTACGTTTACCTTTTCCGCCATTTGTCGCCCACTCCAGCGCGCGCTAAAAAGCCGACTCCGGGGTGTTGCAGCCACCACCAGCGCTTTTTGATTTACCAGTGTGGTATAAGCCGGTGCCGGTGGGGGCGTATGCAGCCTTGCAGACAACAGTGCTGTATGTGAAGAGACAATAAAACAGAATCTCCGATTTTTGTTCTTTTGAGTGTTCTTTGAAAACAAAGGCAGCCTTCTAGATTTTCATTTGTTGCAACATTCAACTCATTACGAAAACACGCCTATTCAAATATTTTGAAAATTTCACCACCAAAAACTGTGTTTTCAGATAAAAATTCTGATATTTTTCATATTCCTGCTCAAAACATAGATTGTGGGATCTCGTTAGAACCGCCTCGCCGAGGCGGTTCTAACGAGTACCCACAATCTATGTTTTTTGAGCAGAAACAAGAAAAAAATGTATACCCCTGTAAAGCCCAGTTTTACTATATAAAAGTGGGGTTTTAGGGGGTCAGAATTATATAGGTATGTTTTCGTGATGTGGCTCCCGCCGTATCTATCCTGCATTTTATTCCTTACTATAACTCTCCTAAAATTAAAGTAGTACAATCTACTATATGTTTGTGTGTGTGTCTAAAATTGTTGGCTGAGTGGCAAACAGTGTAGCGCCTGATCAGATGCCGCGTTCTAAAACTGTTTGCTCTGGACTCTCGTTCCGGAAACTTAGGGCAAATAGAGTGAGAGGGTATTGTCCCTGTGCGTAGCTTAGTTCCGAGAAAGACGCTCTGACTCAAAAAGTGTATTTTCAAAATTAAAAACCGTGCTGAAACAGCACGTGAGTGTGGATTTTTTTGCTTAGACTGGTTACAGTTGATTCAGTCAGCGTATTTCTCTAGATCGTGTAGACCGTTACTTACTTTTCTTTCAAGGAATAACTTTTTTCATCACCGAAACATGCCTATATTTTTTACCCCCTTAAACCCCACTTTTATATAGCAAAATCTGGGGTTTACAGGGGTATACATTATTTTTCTTATTTCTACTCAGAAACATCGATTGTGGGTACTCGTTAGAACCGCCTCGTCGAGGCGGTTCTAACGAGTACCCACGATATATGTTTTGAACAGAAATATGAAAATATCAGAATTTTTTATCTGAAAATTTTCATTTAGTTGGTGGTAAAATTTTCAGTATATTAGAATAGGGGTGTTTTGGTAATGATTTGTTTTCTGTCCAGCTCAAACTGAATTAGATTTAAGTTTTATCTGAGAGGCAATGTCTAATTATTTCTGCAGTCAGACGCGCTACCGACCGCGCTGTGGAGTCCAGCTCCAACCAGGGCCTAGCAAGGGCATGTATGCAATAATGTACATATGTTTTAACTGATCGTCGAGACTAAGTGTCTAAATCCTGGCGGAAATCCTGGTGTTTAACAACTTGTTTTGTAAGTCTCAGATTCGTAGTGTGAGCCGTAATCAAGAACAATGTACTTAATAATCTGTAGGGCCATCTAAGGCTCAGATCACCATACATATCAACACAGTCTGCACACTCTGACCAAGAACTTCAAAGAGTGCACTCATCACGAAAACATGCCTATATAATTTTGACCCCCTTAAATCCCACTTTTATATAGTAAAAAATGGAGTTTACATTATTTTTCTTATTTCTGCTCAAAAAACATAGATTGTGGTACTCGTTAGAACCGCCTCGGCGAGGCCGCAAGCTATGTTTTGAGCAGAAAAAAGAAAAATATCAGAATTTTTATCTGAAAATTTTCAGTTTTTTTTTTTTTGGTGATGAAATTTTCAATATATTTGAAAAGGCGTGTTTTCGTAATGGGTAAACAGCCAAGACCTCTACGAGAGTCTGGGTGTTGATTACTGATTCGTATTTATAATATTTGTTTTTACCATAATGAGCGAATTCAGCCGGCGATAAAGTGACGATATTTGTCTTAGCTTTCCCAGATAATAGGCTTTGGCATTTCATGCATCCTAAAGAGACAATTTGCATGAAATCTTTAAAGCCTATTTTCTGGAAAAAGTAAGAAAAACATCTCAAAATCTCGTATGCTATTTTTCCCCAGCATCCTAAGCCTTAAACAATAACGATAAACTGTTATGCTGTGTGTATTTTTCATTATAAACCCTGATCTTGATAAACCCGTATATGCCCTGTCTTTGGAAACAGTGTAGATCCAGATCAGGTGGCTTCTGAAGAAGCCAACTGATCTGGATCTGCACTGTTTGTCATTCAGTGTGTGAATTTATATCTACAATCTGGATCAAGTAATCTGAATTGCTGAAAATTAGAAGTGGGCGTGGCATCTTAATTTATTTCACATGGCAAGGTTAAAACGAATGGCTACACTTGTAGGGGAGGCAAATCTGTCAAAATTATTTTAATCCCTTGTAGAAAGGGACCTTCTCTAAAAGGAGTGAACTGGGGCAAATTGCTTCCTTTTTTTAAAGGAATTGCGTGCAGAAAAGCAAACGGGATTCACAAGATTTACGCTCGTATTTTCCTTGAAAAATGGCGGTAATTCGACCGGGTGTATCCACTATACTTTAAGCCAATTTTTTTTTTTTTTTAAGTTTTTGAAACAAAACAGAAACATTATCATATCGTCATTGAGTCCTTGGTTTGAAAAAAACAAATATTTCGGCAAATCTAAAAAATGTTGATACCAGAATAATCCTTATTTTCAAAGTAAGAAAATGCATACTCAACTTGGTAGTTTAGATCAGTAACAAAGAAGTTAGAGGCGTTCCAAAATCTGAAGTGGAGGTAACATCCGCTTTTAAACAAAGAAGAAAACTGAAGTCATCTAAAGCGAGGAGAGAAAATATAAATCGTATCAGTCGCTAGTAAAAAGATACTATATCATTTCACTAGTAATTGATACCACCTTTTGTTTCATTTGATCTATACTGATTTCACCGCTGACAATAAAATAAATAAAGTTATACATGCATGGGCATCACGAAAACATGCCTATCTAATTTTGACCCCCTTAAACCCCACTTTATGTAGTAAAACTTGGGTTTACAGGGTATACATTAGTTTTCATTTTTTCTGCTCAAAAACATAGACTGTGGATACTCGTTAGAACCGCCTCGTTGAGGCGGTTCTAACGAGTACCCACAATCTATGTTTTGAGCAGAATTATGAAAAATATCAGAATTTTTTATCTGAAATTTTACATTTTTTGGTGGTAAAATTTCGGTATATTTGAACTGATTGATTGCGTTGGGGTTTAACGACACGTCAACCCTTGTGGGTCATTTTGTGTCGTCTCCCTGAAAAAAGGAGAAAAGATATAGAAGAGATAGTAGAGGAGATGAAAGAGGGGGACAGGGAAGAAAGAGGAACAGGAATGAAAGTGAAGAAAGAGAAGAAATAAAAATACCTGCAACAAGGTTAGCAGGCCTTTCCCAACTGTAAGCCAATATCAGCTGGAAGCCCCGGTGACGTAAATTACACAACACCAGTGTATTTGAATAGGAGTGTGGTATAGGTATTTCAATGCGGTTTATATCAAAGGGAACTGGATACGCGTCGCAGCTTTATCACATTTCTTACAACATACACTGAGGAAGTGTATTTACGTCCCTAAGAAATACGAGACACATTACGAAAACATGCCTATTCAAATCTACTGAAATTTTTGCAACCACAAAATGAAAAATTTCAAGTAAAAAGTTCTTATATTTTTCTTATTTCTACTCAAAATATAAATTGTGGTTACACGTCAGAACCGCCTAGCCGAGACTGTTCTAACGAGTACCAACAGTCTATATTTTTTAGCAGAAATAAGAAAATAATGTATACCCCTGCATGTTTTCGTGATGCAGCGTGGAAGTTTATTTACGTCCCAAAGACATAAATGTACGAGACAACTGTATAATTCCGAACAATATATATGGTGCCCATATTGGCCCCATATGGGGTTCAATATGGGTCCTGTATGGGTATCCCATATGGGGTCTATATGGGGTTTGCAACAGGGATACATCTGGGACCCGTATGGGTCCTATATGGGTTTCTCCACGTTTATCTTCCAGTAAAAGCTTTTAGACACCTGGGCCCAGTTGTTCAAAGCTAACGACATCGTTAGTTAACGATACGTTAAAATTTATATTGAGTGATACGCAAATATGCTGAAATTTTTTGCTGAAAAAATGTGAGTAGCTTTTGCAGTGCAAAAGCTACTCACATTTTTTTCAGCAAAAAATATCAGAATATTGTATATTGAATCTGCTAAAACAGTTAACGAAATTACCCTTAACGAGCTCGTTAAGCTAACGACGCTTTGAACAACCGGGCCCTGATTGTCATAGTCCCAGCCCACTTGATGGACCGGCTGGTGAGGTCTCAACAGAGAGAGGCCTAAGCGATTAACCAGTATTTTGTTGTTGTTGTTTTTTTTAAACTGGACAGGCTTAGTTCTCTCAGCGGTTAACCAGTAGGGTTTCAGATTAGCCCCTTTTTTCAGCCAAAAGTATATGACTGACCCCATTTTTCTGGATTGGTATATGAAAGGCTCCATTTTTCTGCTGTATCCCGGTACATGCATTTCCTTCAGAGATTTTTCGAGGCTGCTTGTTCTCTTGGTATTCAATGAACTGACTGCAATATTTGTCTAACTACCATAAATGGGTATAAAAAATCAAATGGCAGTATATAAATAGGTCAATATTTCAGACGATCTAGTATATGAACGGGCCCATTTCTTTAAAGGTTAGGTATATGAATGGGGTAGCTTTCGAAATACTGGTTCGAACACCCGTACCACAATTACCTCCAAGTTACCGCCCCACGCCCCACCCCCGCCCCCACCCACCCCACGATGGTTCCAGTTTCCAGTTTTATAACAAACCAAACCTGTTTTCAAAATATAGGCATCCTTTTAAATACTTGGAAATAGTGGCATCCTGCGTATTTATTTATACCCCTGAATCTTAAAAGTAATTGGGCCATACGAGTTAAATTCAAAATATGCATTACGAAAACATGCCTATTCAAATATATTGAAAATTTTACAGTCAAAAAAGGAAAAAAAATTCAGATAAAAAATTCTGATATTTTTCATATTTCTGCTCAAAACATAGATTGTGGGGACTCGTTAGAACCGCCTCGGCGAGGCGGTTCTAACGAGTACCCACAATCTATGTTTTTGAGCAGAAATAAGAAAATAGTGTATACCCCTGTAAACCCCAGTTTTACTATATACAAGTGGGGTTAAAGGGGGTCAAAATTATATAGGCGTGTTTTCGTGATGGGTAATGAAACCACGCGGGAAAATATATACATAAAATTTATTAGATACCTTTATTTTGTATTAAACAAACCATTTTTATAAAAAAAAATTATCATCGTTATTTGTCTGCACCTTGGATTTAACTTGCAACCCTCTTAGGTTGAAAAGCTTCCCAGCAAAGCGTTACCTTATAGGTCACCATCCTGGCAATAGGTCATATAGGTTACCATCCCATCGTCACCATCCTGGCAAACATCTGTGGGCATTGCAGAAAATCTTCGGGGAGGACAGAGGAACAATAGACATGATCTTCACAGCAAGGCAGCTTCAAAGGAAATGCCAGGAACAGAATGTGGACCTCTACATGACTTTAGTCGATCTTACCAAAGCATTTGACACAGTCAGTGGTGAGGGACTTCGGACAGTTATGTCAAAATTTGGCTGTCCTGCCAGATTCATAGCAATGGTGCGGCAGTTCCACGATGGCAGGTTTGCAATGGTTTAAACTGATGGCGAGTTTTCTGATCCATTCCCTGTGACAAATGGAGGTAAGCAAAACTGTGTACTAACTTCAACACTGTTCAGCTTGCTATCATGTCTATTGTTCCTTTGTCCTCCCCGAATCCACACTGGCTTTCTGGTAGAAACCCTGACTGCTCAAGGTGTTCAGTAGGACTTTTGCACAGATCTTCCCAGTAGCCTTGCATTCTTCAGGAATGGCTTCTTTTCGCCACATAATATGAAATAACTCTGTCAGTTTCTCTGTAACGTGCGGACCTTCTGCTTTGTAGATCTCTACAGCTATTGCATCTGATCCTGGAGCCTTGCCGGATGATAGGAGTTTTATTGCTTTCACTATTTCAGAGAGGGTTGGGAACTCATCAAGCAGCGGATTACATTCCATCTGTGGTAGTTTTTTGATAGCTTCATCATTAATAGATGATGGCCGATAAAGGACACCACAGAGTTTTCAGCCTATCTTTTCAAGATAGCTTTCTTGACAGTCAGAAGACTAGTTCCATCTGCACTAAGTTGTGGGGTGGTTCCTGAGCTCTGGGGACCATATACTGTCTTAAGTGCATCAAATAACTTCTTCACATCCTTTCTGTCTGTAAAGGACTTTATATCATCAGCCTTTTTGCTCAGCCAGGATTCTTGCATGTCTCTGAGCCTAGTCTGGACTGTCTTACATATGTCTGAATACTAGGCAGTTTTACTAGCTTAGCTGGTATCACTGAAGTATGCCTTGCGGTTTTGGTGTTTCTCTTCAAGGAGTCCCTGGGTTTCTTTGTCATTCTCTTGAAACCAGTCTTGGTGTTTGCGAGATACTGGTCCTGGGGAATCCATTGCTTAAGAGTGAACGATGTCTCTGAAGACTGTCCAGCTCTCATCTACATCCTCTGAACTGTGTTCCAGTGCACTTAAACGGCCTCTTGCTGTCTTGTTTCAGCTTGGAGACATCCAATCTCTTTGAAACTTTCTTGCCTTATGGTCGTCGTATAGGCTGAATGGGCAGGTTGAGTTCGCAGTCAACAAGCCTGTGATCTGTCCAACAGTCTACACCACACATAGTCTTTGTCATTCTGATATCCGGTCTGTCCTTTCTTCGTATAATGACACATATATCGAACCCATATTGGTCCCATATAGTAGTAGGAGATCAACATGGGAAACACAGGGTTCCAATATCTGTATCACATGGTATCATTTCGAAATTCACTTATACAGGATTATGTGAGTTTTATCTCAGGGTAGTGTATATATATGGACGAAGCTGAAACAGAGTAATTCGGCCATAAAGTGAGAAACTGTACCTTATGAAATGTGCTCCCATTGAAGACTCAGATCAGCCTGTGCATCCGCGTGTTATGATCAGTGTTTTAATGGTTTACCTGAAGAAACAATGGTATTTGGCTTTCTACAGGGTGTTCAGCAAAGACACCGACAAGACTGTGCAGATGAAATGCCAAATCTTATTGTCCGTGAAAAAAAAAAAAAGAATATCATTATTTTTCATCTGATAACGTAATGATTTGAAATGCCCGGGTGGCATATCGAACGCTCTAGCCCACGAGGTTCCGGGTTCGAATCCCGCTCGAGACGGAATTCACCTCATGACTGTATGGCACTTCATTTTACAAAATCTTCCATATAACCCTTCCATCGTCTCGTTTTGACGCAAGTAATGTTGAAAGGGACGTAAACACCAAATCATCCTCAGCAAGTTTTCTGACTGCGTCAAGCGAAAAGGGATCTACCATGTTATCCAACAACGGAGCCCAGGTCAGACTCACTAGACAGTCGGACCAGAGTCTACGTTCTACACCGATCTTACAGTATCTAAAGTGAACTGTGAGCAGACAGCGCATGCCCAGATCAGACTGCGCGCATGCGTAGTCTGATCTGGGCATTCGCTATCTGCCTTTGGCTCAAACACCGTTTCGCTCGGCACTTCCCAGATAAAAATATTAATGCGTACAAAACGAAAACTCTTACCCGTTAAAGCTGTTGGTATAACTGACAAAAAATGCCAAAGATAATACAGCCAGCAGCGTAATTGCGCGCATGATTAGAAAATGTTTACAAAATTTTACGTCTGCAAAGCCTTACCGCACAGGAAAAAAAATGTGCCTAAATTGCAAACGAGGCCCGAAAAATAACATTTAACCTTTACCACTCTCTGAACTAATTTAGCAGACGTCACATTGATGTTATTTTTCTTATTTTTCCTAGGGAAAAGAGGATTAAGATTCTATGCAAATTGATTCCATTGGAGACATTTAGAGACAATTTGGAGACAATTTGCATGAAATGTCAAGTCCTGTTTTCTAAGAGAAATAAGAAAAATATTTCAATATGTCGTCTGCTGAAAATTTTACCCAAAATGCTAAGCGTTAATGCTACCGGATGAGAAAGATCTTGTCAAAACAGGATTTCGATTACTTGAGCAGAAGAATGAAAAGACTGCTATTATCCTCACCCTTACCCATCCCCCACCACCAAATGATTTCTCCATATGCTAAAATTGTAAGAGTTTAAAAGTCTCTAACTTGTTACTTTTTCCTGGTCCAATATCAGATCCAGCTTTTTGTGGTTGTTGTTATTTTTGTCTTGTTTTGTGATATGATGGCCTCTTGAGTCTGCAGCAGATCCTGGGATTTTTATCGCATTTTTCTCCACGTGACATCCACCAAATACTTTCTTCTCAGGGTCACAAACCGGATTCATCACGAAAACACGCTTATATAGTTTTGACCCCCTTTAACCCCACTTTTATATAGTAAAACTGAGGTTTACATTATTTATCTGCATGCTCAAAAACAGAGATTGTAGTACTCGTTAGAACCGCCTCGCCGAGGCGGTTCTAACTAGTACCCACAATCTATGTTTGAGCAGGAATATGAAAAATATCAGAGTTTTCTATCTGAAAATTTTCCTTTTTTTTTTTTTTTTGGTTGTAAAATTTCAATATATTTGAATAGGCGTGTTTTCGTAATGGACCAACAAATCGCCAAGCCATATGCGTGATCGAAAAGTATACCCACATTGTACATGTACTCTCTGGAATTCTTCTCCACCATGATACTCCTGTTTGCTGAAACAGAACTTGAGATTGCCACAAAGTGGCCAAAGTCCCCCGTCGCATGTGACAACAGCAGCAAACTCAAGAATCAAGAGGGCAAGAGGTGTCTTTCCATCAAGAAAACATGCCTATATAATTTTGACCCCCTTATACCTCACTTTTATATAGTAAAACTGAGGTTTCAAGGGGTATACATTATTTTTCTTATTTCTGCTCAAAAACATAGATTGTGGGTACTCGTTAGAACGGCCTCGACGAGGCGGTTCTAACGAGTACCCACAATCTATGTTTTGAGCAGACATATGAAAGATATCAGGGTTTTTATCTGAAAATTTTCAGTTTTTGGAGGTGAAATTTTCTATATATTTGAATAGGCGTGTTTTCGTAATGTTGATCTTGACACATTATCTCATCAAGCTTATTACATGTACATGTATGCGTGTGTGAAGTTTCATGGGAACATTCCAGAGGGTTAATAAGCTCGAAGTGTAACGGAACTACGGACAAACGGATTAATAAAATCCTATAACAGTAAAACTGCAATGACTCGTACACCGATCGCTCGTTTACCATGGCTGATTCGAACTCGTTTTAGAGTCCCTTAGAACCTCTTCCGACAGCTCAAGAAAACAAATATTTCGGGATATTTTAAGGATTTTTTCTTATTTTGTCATAAAAATGTATATTGTGCGTACTCATTTGGATCGCCTCATTATTTTAGATGATCGAAAATACATCCATATAATATCCCCATTTGCCCCCTGACCTGGCGCTATGATTAAACCTCATTGGCTGGAACTACCCCTGTCTGGAACGAATTTCCATGATCCCAAAGATTTTTGAGCCATTGAAGTTCGACTGCAATGGGTGTGACCCAGCTAGCATTCTACGTAAATCTACATCGGGCCGTCATCGGCCCGTCAGCTACCCTGACGGGCCGATGACGGCCCGATATAGATTTACGTAGAATGCTGACTGGGGGCCTTGGCGTGCGCGGGGGTTGGAAGGGGCGGGGGAGGTGGACAACAATGCAGTCTATATCATCATACACTGTATAAGAGACATGTATCTACATATACTTCGTACACTTATTTGAGCCTTGATGTGAGAAAACCTTCTGACATATGCGGCAAACGAAGACTCAAATTAACCTGCGCATCCGCAGTCTGATCAGAGTCTTTGTCGTCCGCAGAAGGAAACTTTGACTCCTTGGTTATCCAAAATGCGCCAGGTGAAGATTCTGATTGGACTGATCGAATGCGTACGCTATTTAGAACTTTTGTACCAAACAACGTGACGTCAATAGGTCTGGTTCGATGTAACCCATTCATCCCTGAATTTATGAAGTGGACTCTCCCGTCTTTGAACTTTGGTTGATCTATTTTTATAGGCACATATGCATTTCAGTCAAAAAATCAAAAATAGAAAGTCAATGTATATCCTTTTGAGACGGCTCACCTGTGCTGTTTGCAAAAGTTTCTGTTTTGGTCTGCAGGACCGCAGGTCAGCGTAGGTCAATAATGTCGCCTCTGTCTTAACCTATTTATTCCGAGTGGATTCTTCTACTTAAACTCCTTGGACAAGTTCATCTCTATATAAGGGGTGTCATGTCATGTTTTATAGAAATATCTAAACTTGTTGCAAACCGTGTAGAACGTGATCAGACGCCGCATGCTGCGTTTACATTATTTGCCCATGTCCCTTTTATGGGCTGCATTCTGTGGCGTCTTATCTGGGTCTACACTGTTTGGCCATGTCCCTTTTATGGGCTGCATTCTGTGGCGTCATATCTGGGTCTACACTGTTTGCCCATGTCCCTTTTATGGGCTGCATTCTGTGGCGTCATATCTGGGTCTACACTGTTTGCCCATGTCCCTTTTATCGGCTGCATTCTGTGGCGTCATATCTGGGTCTACACTGTTTGCCCATGTCCCTTTTATGGGCTGCATTCTGTGGCGTCATATCTGGGTCTACACTGTTTGCCCATGTCCCTTTTATGGGCTGCATTCTGTGGCGTCTGATCTGGGTCTACACTGTTTGGCCATGTCCCTTTTATGGGCTGCATTCTGTGGCGTCTGATCTGGGTCTACACTGTTTGGCCATGTCCCTTTTATGGGCTGCATTCTGTGGCGTCTAATCTGGGTCTACACTGTTTGCCCATGTCCCTTTTATGGGCTGCATTCTGTGGCGTCATATCTGGGTCTACACTGTTTGCCCATGTCCCTTTTATGGGCTGCATTCTGTGGCGTCTTATCTGGGTCTACACTGTTTGCCCATGTCCCTTTTATGGGCTGCATTCTGTGGCGTCTGATATGGGTCTACACTGTTTGCCTATGTCCCTTTTATGGGCTGCATTCTGTGGCGTCTGATCTGGGTCTACACTGTTTGCCCATGTCCCTTTTATGGGTTGCATTCTGTGGCGTCTGATCTGGGTCTACACTGTTTACCCATGTCCCTTTTATGGGTTGCGTTCTTTGGAGTCTGATCTGGGTCTACACTGTTTGCCTATGTCCCTTTTATGGGCTGCATTCTGTGGCGTCTGATATGGGTCTACACTGTTTGCCCATGTTCCTTTTATGGGCTGCATTCTGTGGCGTCTGATATGGGTCTACACTTTTTGGCCATGTCCCTTTTATGGGCTGCATTCTGTGGCGTCTGATATGGGTCTACACTGTTTGCCTATGTCCCTTTTATGGGCTGCATTCTGTGGCGTCTGATATGGGTCTACACTGTTTGCCTATGTCCCTTTTATGGGCTGCATTCTGTGGCGTCTGATCTGGATCTACACTGTTTGCCCATGTCCCTTTTATAGGTTGCGTTCTGTGGCGTCATATCTGGGTCTACACTGTTTGCCCATGTCCCTTTTATGGGCTGCATTCTGTGGCGTCTGATCTGGGTCTACACTGTTTACCCATGTCCCTTTTATGGGTTGCGTTCTGTGGAGTCTGATCTGGGTCTACACTGTTTGCCTATGTTCCTTTTATGGGTTGCGTTCTGTGGCATCTGATCTGGGTCTACACTGTTTACCCATGTCCCTTTTATGGGTTGCGTTCTGTGGCGTCTGATCTGGGTCTACACTGTTTGCCCATGTCCCTTTTATAGGTTACGTTCTGTTGCGTCTGATCTGGGTCTACATTGTTTGCCAATGTCCCTTTCATGGGTTGCGTTCTGTGGCGTCTGATCTTGGTCTACACTGTTTACCAATGTCCCTTTTATGGGCTGCATTCTGTGGCGTCTGATCTGGGTCTACACTGTTTGGCCATGTCCCTTTTATGGGTTGCGTTCTGTGGCGTCTGATCTGGGTCTACACTGTTTGCCTATGTTCCGTTTATGGTTGCGTTCTGTGGCATCTGATCTGGGTCTACAATGTTTGCCCATGTCTCTTTTATGGGCTGCATTCTGTGGCGTCTGATCTGGGTCTACACTGTTTGCCCACGTCCCTTTTATGGGTTGCGTTCTGTGGCGTCTGATCTGGGTCTACACTGTTTGCCAATTTCTCTTTTATGGGCTGCATTCTGTGGCGTCTGATCTGGGTCTACACTGTTTGCCCATGTCCCTTTTATGGGTTGCGTCCTGTGGCGTCATATCTGGGTCTACACTGTTTGCCCATATCCCTTTTATGGGCTGCATTCTGTGGCGTCTGATCTGGATCTACACTGTTTGCCCATGTCCCTTTTATGGGTTGCGTTCTGCGGCGTCATATCTGGGTCTACACTGTTTGCCAATGTCCCTTTTATGGGTTGCGTTCTGTGGCGTCTGATCTGGGTCTACACTGTTTGCCCATGTCCCTTTTATGGGTTGCGTTCTGTGGCGTCTGATCTGGGTCTACACTGTTTGCCCATGTCCCTTTTATGGGCTGCATTCTGTGAGGTCTGATCTGGGTCTACACTGTTTGCCCATGTCCCTTTTATGGGTTGCGTTCTGTGGCGTCTGATCTGGGTCTACACTGTTTGCCAATGTCCCTTTTATGGGCTGCATTCTGTGGCGTCTGATATGGGTCTACACTGTTTGCCCATGTCCCTTTTATGGGCTGCATTCTGTGGCGTCTGATCTGGGTCTACACTGTTTGCCCATGTCCCTTTTATGGGTTGCGTTCTGCGGCGTCATATCTGGATCTACACTGTTTGCCCATGTCCCTTTTATGGGCCGCATTCTGTGGCGTCTGATCTGGGTCTACACTGTTTGCCCATGTCCCTTTTATGGGTTTCGTTCTGTTGCGTCTGATCTGGGTCTACACTGTTTGCCCATGTCCCTTTTAAGGGTTGCGTTCTGTGGCGTCTGATCTGGGTCTACACTGTTTGCCCATGTTCCTTTTATGGGCTGCATTCTGTGGCGTCTGATCTGGGTCTACACATTTTGCCCATGTCCTTTTATGGGTTGCGTTCTGTGGCGTCTGATCTGGATCTACACTGTTTGCCCATGTCCCTTTTATGGGTTGCGTTCTGTGGCGTCTGATCTGGGTCTACACTGTTTGGCCATGTCCTTTTTATGGGACGCTAGACTTATATGGATTATGGGGATTGGAATAATTTTTAGGGGAATCGACTTTGTCAAAATCATTTGTCTCTTTCCTGAAAAGGGGACCTGAAAGGAAAGAATTCGGTACCCTTTGGGAGCAAGTGTTATTCCCTAAAAGAAAAGAATTTGCTTTCCGTCAGGTCTAATCGAAAAGGAAAAAATATTATTCCCAATTGGAGCTCTATCCGAACTTGTTTGGTGCACAGCAGAGCAAATGTCACAAACGATGGCTCCCTATTGAAAAATAACGGAAACTGTTTCACTCTTTACGTGAATGGATGACGATAAGATTTTATATCTGCACAAAGATCAAACGGACATGCTTCCTTTACATGTGAGCCACGTCATAGGAAAGAACACCATAACATATGCGAACAGAAAAGGTTCAAGCGAGCCTGTGCATCCGCACAGTCTCGCTAGAATCTATAATGTTCGCTCACGTAAGAAATAAGCCAAGAAGGAAACGTCAGCCAAAGAACTAGACGTGTTGCCTCGCTAAGGGGCCGGGTATGCGCACTGAAAGATTCATTGGACGGAAAGTTCGCTGGCCTTTTTCTCACGGTCCAGCTCAGTTTCAAATTCAGCTTATGCTTAGATCAAGAAAAGGAACCTTATGTCCCTTTATGCAAACCGTCGATGCCCAGATCGGACTGCACATTCGTGTAATCTGACTATATAAAGTCTTCTCATTCCTTCGATAAATTTTCTACAAGATCCATTGAATCTAACAATGGGTAACGAAGGACCTGATACGACTGTGTGAAGACGCAGGCTGATCTGAGTTTTCGTTGATCGCTTATAACATGTGACCTTCTCTTGACATTCGCTTGACCAAGATCTAATCATTAGCCATTAATTTAGTAGCTCAAGTACCCGACCAGGATGTGACTTACAAAAGCCTCTCTTGCAGCCATGCTAATAGCAAATGTTTGCAACAGTCTGTACATCAGTGGTAATCTTAATTTACTGTTTATTCTTCAGAGTCTAACGTTGAAATACTGTCTGTCTCTATTGGTGAAAAATGTTAATTTATTTACAAAATGCCAAGCATATTTGAAGCAGCAGACATTCTCAATAAGGTTTTATATCTCAGAAAAAAATAAAACTTGACATTTCATGTGAATCGTCTGCCGACCAGACGATTTAAATGAAATATCAAGTCTTATTACTCTAAGAACATCAAAATCATTAGATAAAATAAGAAAATTTCTGCGCAAAGAAAATAGTCTCAAGATTCCTACCCACTGATTTATTTAAGATTATTTTTTTTCTACTGTTACTTATCGCGAATAACGCATGGACTTGGAGGGCAGATTGCGAGGCCGGAGTGAATTAATAATCGCATCTGTCCGACAACACCACGCGTTAGTCGCGATAATTCACAGTACAGAAAAATATATTTCGATGCTCAGCATCACGAAAACAGGCCTATATAATTTTGACCCCCTTAACCCCACTTTTATATAGTAAAACTGGGGTATACATTATTTTTTTTATTTCTGCTCATAACATAGCTTGTGGGTACTCGTTAGAACCGCCTCGATGAGGCGGTTCTAACGAGTACCCACAATCTATGTTTTGAGCAGAAACATGAACAATATCAGAATTTTTTATCAGAAAATTTTCATTTTTTGGTGGTAAAATTTTCAGTATATTAGAATAGGTAGGTTTTCGTAATGGATGATAGAGAAAGCAAACTCCACATTGTTGCAATGTCTTTTGCAGCGGACGTGGCGAGAAGTAAATGTTTAATTGCGACGTCATCAAACACGCCCTTTTGCACGCACTACGCTGATGACGTGAATTATTGTAGTTTGATCACGGTGACGTTTTCATTAGACTCAATGGAAAAACGTCAACGTCGTGTTAGAATATAGGGATCAAACATGGTTTTTCATGCATTAACATTCGCCAGGTCCCGTGGGCGGTGTTGAAAACCGAGGCCGAAAATAAAATCAAATCTGAAAACATTTGCTACATTTCGCGTTGTTTCTTGCACTATTTTGTTTCGCCTTTTCACCGATGTCTCGCGAACGTAATATTTCCACTGACTATGCTCGTTCTAGGGCCGGGCAGTACACATCTCGTAACAGCAGCAAATCTGAATCTGTGGCCCCGGTACGATCATAATAAAAGTTACGCAGCCGTGCATTAACAGCGCGTGAATTGCCTTGTTAATACATGGCTTTTCGCCGGTTAATGCACGGCTGTTAATAAAGTGCGGCACTGCTTTTTATGCAATAATATAGAGATCAAACATGGTTTTTCTTGCATTAACATTCGCGCCGGAGGCCGCGGTTTTCAATACCTTTGTACGGAACTGGCGAATGTTAATGCATTAAAAAAACGTGTTCGATAGCTATTATCCCAGCAAACATTTGACGTTAGACTGACGTTGAATACACGTCTGATCCTGACGTTGGATCTACGTTGTATTTTGGTTGTATTTGCAAATTGTTTTGACGTCAGAATCTGACGTTGTAACAACGTCCAAATCTGACGTTGTACTGATGTAGATTTCTGATGTCGATTAGACGTCACATTCTGACATCTATCTGACGTCTATATAACCAATATCCAACTTCATCACAACCAAAATCCAACATCCCTACAACCAAAATCCAACGTCCACTAACCAAAATCCAACGTCCCGACAACCAAAAGCCAACGTCCCCACAACCAAAATCCTACGACCACACAACCAAAATCCAACGTCCCCACAACCAAAATCCAACGTCTAAACAACCAAAACCCAACATCAACACAACCAAATCCCTGTAGGCACACATTGTTGACACAACGTGAAATCAATGTCCCGACCTTGAATCGACATCGATTCAACATTGCTTCAACATAAAATGCTTGCTGGGATATGTCATTTTCAGCACAATTTACGTTTTCACGACGCAAGCCTAATCTAGCCTGAGAAAAGAATATGTAAGAAGGAAAAAGCAAACAGAAGAGAAAGAAAGGCAGATGTGAGAAAATATAAGACAAGACAAAACAAGACAGAGTGTATTTTTTTTTTTTTTTTTTTTATTATTTGATTTGGGTTTTACGGCCCTTTCAAGAATATTTCACATATATCGAGCTGATCGTTCATCAAAGGTGGGCGAAAGCTGGGGAGCCTGGGGGGGAAACCAACTGACCATCCGTAAGCAGAACTTGGCTTTCCCACGTGTCCTGAGCGAGGCTTGAACCACAGCGGTGAGAAACCTAATGGATTAAGGAGTCAACTCTCTTATCCACTAGACTACGGGGGCCCGCTGATTTGGGTTTAACATAGTTTTCAGCACATATTGGGCTATATCAACAACATGGGACCAAACATACCGGAGATAAAACACAAGACAAGTTTAGTGTATATACTTGTTTCAATGTAAAATGTTTTGTTTTCAATGAATATACATGTATGTTCAAGTAAAATGAATACTTCCAGTGATACGCGATGTTCACAAAGTTTGTTTATACCTAACTCATAGCATTTTTGCCAGTGCTATTTCGCACCACTATCAAGCGCAATGCAGACAGACATAATTTTGCCTTTTTTTCCTCGGTTTCAATAGGTCTGTCGCTAGATTTGAAGATGGCAGTAGTTTAACCAAAACCATATTTTAACTGACAAAGCTTCTAATAGAACACCCAAGGTCAAATTGAGATTCTTTGAATGGCGTTGGTTAACTGATACGACCAACTTCAGTTCTGCAAAGGAGCATTGTAAAATTGATGTAAAATGGTCAAATTCTTTTAAAATGTCATCATCAACTGCACATGGCAGCTGCACGAAATATGCTGTATTAGCGTGTGCTCAAGTGCTAATGAGCTACAGAGGGTGGACAAAAGTGTTCATAATTTTGTAACATTGTCGTTTAAAACAGTGTATTTCTAATAAATTTTAAAAATTATTTTCTAAGAACTCATTTAAGCTCTAGTTGTAAAATTTAAATTTTCAAATAGGGAATTGATTAAAGCAATAAACAATATTTTTTCTCAAATTTTATGCCATCGATTTCAATACAGTAATCAGCTAAAGCCAAAATAATAATAATAAAAAAAAAAAATGTCGCATTTTTTCCGTTTTTTCCACCACTGACGCGGTCGGAAATTTTGAAAATTCGTTGCTACTTTAATAGCTTTTATTTCAATAACAAAAACTGTTGCAGATTTAAAAAAATAATGTTTATTGGTACAATGGATCTGCTTTCCAGTGATATGATTTTTGTGATGATGGCTTTCTTAACTTGCTTTAAACTATCTGTTCAAAACTGTAGCAAATACACTAAACTAAACGGGGACGTCATAAAATAACAAACACTTTCTGTCTACCGTCTGAATTTTGAAAGAAACTTTGGGGCTATATCTTTTGTTATCTGACTGATATCAGTAGAAGAAATTATACTGAAAATTTTGAGACTGATTGGCCTTTTGAGAAAAGAAGTCCAGCTCCAACTTAGATAACACACCTTTATAATACAATGCAGACTCTATATTCTGTAAATAAAATCTTGGAAAATAGAAATAACTTCTACAGTACTTAAGTTTTTGTAAGTTTTTCGCGTTTTCAGTACCCATCTTCAACTAGGACCGCAAGAATTGCAGATCGAAATTTTTAAAAATTAAATTGACACAGATATAAACATTATTAAATTAACAAAGAAAAAAAAAAGATTTGCCACAATGAAATGCACAATGATAATCAAAGTGAATCGTACAGTTTCAATTTAAGTATTTGGGATTTTGATCAGAAGCTTTTAGAAAAAAAAATTGCAATAGCAGTGAAGAGTTAGCAAATTTCCCATAGTTTATATTGGTGTTCATTTTATATTTAAACAATTTGATTTGTAATTCGCTGGGCCTGTTAAAAAAAAGGTATTAAAGATATTAAAAAAAAAAAAAAAAAAATTTAAAAAACAATAGAAAAGTATTAGCATCTAGTGCCTTCATAAAGCGGATATTTCCTCTTCTGTGTACCAGGAAGATAATTCCCAAAATTCAATGTAAATTAATGTCAAATGTCACAGCATATCAGTCTCTTCCAATATGCCTAAATTAATGTCAAATGTCACAGCATACCAGACTATTCTAATATGCCAGGTATCTCAAAAAATATCAGAGAACCTGTAAGGGTACACAAAATAAACCACTCAGCTTGAGGTGTAATTGTCCCTAACTCTGACTTCATGTGCAACATTCTTTCGCGGAAGATCATGAAATATTTTCTGCGGTCATTCTATCCCCTCTGCTGATTCAAGAAGGGCAGTTGTCAGTTTCTGGCGAAAGATTGTGCACAATACAGGTTAACTGCTTAGAGGACTAAGTCTGCCCAGTTTGTTTGTGTTGAGGTTTTACGGCCCAGTCAACCAAATGGGGTCATGTTACCTAACCACACATTTACTGGGCAGGCTTAGTTCTCTAAGCGGTAAACTAGTAGTGTGCACATTCTTTCGCCAGAAACTGACAACTGCCCTTCTTGAATCAGCGGAAGGGAGAGAATGGCCGTAGAAAATATTTAATGATCAATCTCCCCAAAAGAATGTTGCCGACCTCGGCGGGGGTTGAACCCGCGACCTCCTGGTCTCCAGTCGGACGGCGCATCCAACTGAGCCACCGAGGCCGGCTAAGCCTGCCCAGTAAATGTGTGGTTAGGTAAACTGACCGTGCTCGACATGACCCCACTGGGTTGACTGGGCCGTAAAACCACAACACAAACAAACTCCTGTTCACAGATGGTTCCTATCAAAACCAAAGACAACATAAACACTTTCTTGCTCTTACAAATCCACACAAAAACATCAAAAACTATATTGTGAAAAAAAAAATCAAGCTGTCAAATGAGTTATGCAGAATTAAGATAAATATCCCAAAGTGATCAATACAAATATATCTCCTTAAAGCTTATCACTCTGGATAAAGTTTTCAGCAGACAACATAATGAAATGTATTTCTTATTTTTCCCAAAAATAAGAAATTGACAATATCATGCAAACTGTCTCTGATGGACACACTTTGCATGAATTGTCTGGGAGATGTAAGGAAAATATCATCAATTTGTCGTCAGCTGAATTTACCCCAAGAGTAGTAATGGTTAAGAAAATCCATGCCTTTACCTTTGGATATCACTTTGAACAGTAAGATACAAAACCCTTATTATAACTCTTTGCCTACTGGATAAAAACTTCAGCAGAGGACACTATGAAATATTTTTCTTATTTCTCCAAGAAAACAGGTTGTGACATTTTAAACAAATTGTCTTCATGAGAGACAGTTTGAATGAAAGGGCTTATCTTGTTTTTGTTTTGTTTTGTTTTTTTTATAAATAAGAAAAACCTAAGAAATTTGTAATATTTTTTGTTATTGTCCCAGAAAAAAGGTTTTACAGCTCATAAAAATTGTCTCTTCTCCAAAGTATGCATAAAATGTCATTTTTTTTTTTTTTTTCTGGGAAAAATAGGATAAATATTTCAAAATGCAAAATTCCATCTGCTGAAAACTTTGCCCAGAGTGCTAAGCGGTAAACATGCACAGGGACAAGAAAACAAGCTATTCATTTTTCATTTGCATTTAGGCCTTTGGCTTTCTGAAGGTCAGAAAAAAAGACTACTGTTATTATTCAAAACTAAAGAGCCTTTATTCTTACAAAAAAAAAAAAACAAAAAAAAAAACAAAAAAAAAAAACAAAAAAAAACTGAAGCAGATCTACATGTATTTGGCAAGCTTGAAGATTAGGTGAACTGCAACAGTGTACAGCAAACTGCTCCATCTTTAATCTGGGCCTAAACTGTTTCCTCAGAGATGCCCTCATGTGAATTGAATTGGCAGACAATTCACATGAATTGTCAGGACTTATTTTCTAAGAGAATATATATATATACATGTATATATATATATATATATATATATATATATATATATATATATATATATATATATATATATATATATATATATATATATATTGCAGTTGTGACTGGCGCTTTAAGGGTTAAAAGCACAGCGTTTTATTTTGATGTATATACTCTAAAGGCAATAAAAAGTATACACTACAGTTTTGAGTACTGGCTCGTGTTGTAAGTTGTTCGTTAAAATGTTTTCATGTTCATTTTTGTCGAACATCTGTCTTCGAAAATCACAAAGATAATTCTTCCCCAGTCATAAATTATGAAGTTATGAGCCCTTAATGAAAAACAGCATTTCCAGTCATAACTCCCTTTGCATAAAGCAAGTGCCATTTTACTTTCCATAAATGTCTTGCACAAATGTCTGTGAGTAAAACCATAACATTCTTTAATTCCAACTTCCCATCAAATGTTCTCAAGTTGAATTTGAACTTCTTGGCGTCTCAAATTACGTCCCTTTGAATGAAAACTATAGGGAATTTAAAGAGACTATATCTAAAGTAATGTTGGTTGTTTTCACTTGAATTTTTCGAAAACGAGTTGCTGGGCTTAGCCTCCTTGTACCACAATGACATACAGATGAAATCTCCTAAAACTGTTTATTTAACAGAACAATGTCAATTAATGTCCCATAGAAAATCAGTGCATTCCCTCAGAAGAGAAATGAAAATGTCAAAAATGTCATGTCCCTGGTGTAGAATTTTGACAGTGTATTCTATTATGCATTAGAAGTTGAAACATGTCCTTACAGCATTTTTATCCTTCTATCGACTATATGCAACAACAAATGCACAAATAAGAGTTTCTTTGTCTAAAAAACAAGTACTGTAAAGGTCAGCTATCAGAATCAGAATTATCAACTTCGGTGTCAGATAGAGAAATATCATTATCAATCCAAGGGGAAGCAGAGTCTCTATCAGTACTCTTATCCTCTTCCTCTGCACCACATGTATTAACACCTTCTTCCTCTGCACCACATGTATTAAGATCTTCTTTCTCTGCACCACCTGTATTTACACTTTCTTCATTGCTACTAACAGCATGTGCTAAGGCTGCAGTCTCTTCATGACATTTCCTCCAGTGCTGCCATTAGGACATTTTCTTGCAAGATTCCTGAAAATTTTAATATACATATAGAAACAATATCTGATCGGTAATCCCGAGTTAATTTCTAAGATCAAACAGAAGAATCATTACAACTGCATATTGTTACGGTTCCTCAGATAAACAAGCAGGGGTCATCCTAGAGGGCGCTTTGGGAGAAAGTATCCCTAAGCTGGCTGACGTCTCCCTATCTTATGCTGAGGAAAAAGTGAAAATGTATAGGATGTATAGGGAAATCCAAAATTTGGACCAAAACTTCTCCCTGAAATCCTGAAACTGTTGTAAAACTTCTCCCTTTCTGAAAGCTCTAGGATGACCCCTGAACAGGAGACCCAAGGGCCACAACTCACTCACCTGCCAATTGTGCTAAGTATGCTAAGTATGGCCATGCAGCATATAAAACAATTTGATCAGCACAATATTTTAGCGGGTGCAGGATAAAATTTCCACAAGAAATATTGTACATATCACTTTGACCTACTTTTGTACACAACAGTGATTTTGGCTGATACACATGTACACTGCATGAACAGTTGTGTTTTAAGACTAAAACACAATAAGGTTAAGTGCTTCAAGTAAAGATGTGTCATACAGGCATAATTCCCTACAGGAGATAAAAATAAATTTTCTAACATTCATTTTATTGCCCCTTTAAAAGATCTTTCCAATGGTATATAATATGTAGGGGTGTATACAGTTTTTGTAGCTTTGGCAGTCCTGTAAAATGTGAAAAAAGCTGCTTTTTTCACTGTTATAATGTTCCACTTTTTAATTTTTGCATTCCAAAAATACAACAACTGATCTGACTTGAAGTGACTTCTGAAATCATTTCTGTAGCCTATTTACTATGACATAATATAGGCAAATTATTTGTAATATAATGAAATTTTGTCAAGCATTTAAATCTTTTCAGTGGATGTTATAAAATTTTCAGTTTTTGTTCTCACAGCTGCAATCTATAATAGCTTAAAAAATTCAGTCTTTATCTTGCAAAAGCACATTTTACATATCCTGAGTACCAAAAAAGTTGAAATTCCCTAAGCTTTGCTTAGTAGGGTTATAGTAGGGTGCTGCAGCCTGTTGCCCTCTCCCATCCTTGCCTTTTTTTTTTTTTTTTTTTTTGTACTGGGCCATTTTTAAGTAAAAATTCAATGAATTTTTATTTTAAATGCCATATTCTCACCAAATAATTTCAATTAACTTTAAGTAAAACTGATTTACTGAATTAGAAGACATATAACAAGCATTTTTAAGTTTTGAAAATAAAGGTGCTCTTTGAAAGGGCTTTTAGGCTTCGAAAGGAGCATGAGCACGAGAAAAGCACTTAAGCAGACGACAAAGACAGACTTAAGGAAAGTGCACCAACCTCCAGTTAAAGAGAAAGATTAGAAATATAAAGCCTCAGGTCACCTCAACCTGCCACCCATGTCATAAACGTAACATATTAAACAACTGAAGTTATATGTTAAATATTCTACATGTATGTTCAATTAAAATTAATATCAATGTATATGCTCAATCAACCTCTGAACATGTTGACCAATGCTTGTATATGCATCTATTATAATAATAGGTCATTTGCATGTAGTTGGTGGACTTTGTTGAAAATGTACAAAACAAAAAATGTCAATTTACTATCCCAGCCCCCCCTGGGACATAGGAGCTTTGCCAGGGAAATACCACCATGACATGTTGACTAAAACCACTGAACACCTAATCCGACAACTTATCAAATGCAACAGCTAGTCGAAAATATGTTGAAAGACAATTCATCAAATTTAAATCTGTCCAAATGTTGCTGAGTTTTAGTAAACTTAAAGCGAAAGTAAAAACTTTTCAAACTATCAGCGTGAGTAGAATGTGTGTTGTTTTTTCATCGCATTACATTATTTTCTATTTGCAAACTGTGATTGCTTAAGAATAAATTTGTGGTGCAACAAACTACAACAAATCGCCTGCACTGACAGACAGAAGCAGAATGGACATGAAATTTTATTATTGTGAATGCCTGAAAGGGATATATCTGTCTCATACATTTGTATATCACATTCCAGTCTTGACACTGGTACATGATCTTGCAAGCTTATCCTCTCTGGTACTAGTGTTGGGAATCGGACAAAATTTTCACAATTGATTATCATAAAATCATAACCGATTGATTATCTATTGTACAATCACTTTTTTGAATTACACAAATCATCTCTATGACTCATTTGACTCTTGGGTTTTGATAAACAAAACAAACTGCATTATCTTTATGTACATATTTGTAGTGTACTAAGTAACTTTCAATGGTTACTATTAATGCATTAAATAAAAAAAAAAAAAAAAAAAAACTCCAAAATTTCCAGCATAATAATGCAAAAAAAAAAAATCATTTCACTAAATCACCACTTTGGTAATTCAGTCATTCACTACATCTAAATTTATCTTTCGTTAATGCAAATCGGTTGGGTGGGGATCATTTACTTTACCTTTGTTTGCATACGATTTACTGCATAGCTGGAAAAATAGTGTTGTCATGTCAAGATGGGATTTTACTGGTGGTCCATCGCGAACCTTCTGGAACCTAATGTACATGTAGGCCCACACTCTTGAATAAATTTGTCTTTCCTAGGTATGGAAACAGTTTATCCATGCCTTAAAATTTGTGTATGTTTTCATCTCTATCCATCATTCTTCACTGGGTTACTTCCCTTGATTTATTGAATGTCCGCTAATGAACCAAATGTCACAAAACTACCCAAAAATTTTAATAGAACTGAAAGTGAAAAAAAAAAACAACAAAAAAAAAAAACAATCCATTCTCCACTACTTTACACATGACCAAATAGTTTTTTATGTTTAGCAACAATCAGAACAACAGTATCTGGTACTCTTGGACACTGAAAAGTAAGCTTTTAAAGGTTGTCTTTTTAACAGCCATGTGAAACCGTGGGTTATGGTCGAAAAACACTTTGGCATGAATGGAGATGTTAACCGTTAAAGATACAACTCAAATAGAGTATAAATATTTTCAACCATCACACTTCGTTCTTTTTTTGACGATGTTATATTAAAAGAACACAGCTTTTCGAAAATATGTTGCAGCTTGCTTTCTACAAAGTATTGTGTTGGATCCTGACAAATTGTCGAGCACTAGCTTCGCACTGATTATTTGCTCATGACTCTGTTATATATAATAACTTTGCAACATTCAAGAATGAAACTGCCAGAAATTTGCAGTTTTCAATCTCGGCCTTTGATGCCCAAGTCTGCCAGAACTCTGTAAATTTGTGGATGATTTTGCACACATTGCAGCCCTGGGGAGGTAACTGTTTTCAAAGTGGACATCATGTGACTTCGAATGGGAAAACTCAGTAGAAAATGCTAACTTCAGATAACATTTTTGTCGATAATTTCGTTAATACTTGTCAGAACTGAATGAAATTTGAAGCAGCTACCCCGTAAAGAATTTAAGAAATCCATGTATGCTATGCATTTGCTTTTAAAATGATTGCTTTTAAAGCAGTTAACAAGCAAATGAAGCAGTACAGAAAACGACTTGACGCCAATGAAAAACACTTCGATATAAGTTTGTCCCATAATTTGAAAAGGTACTGTATCTGAACTTTACCTCATTAAAATTGTCATAGTATTATGCAAGTTATAATCGATTTTCTTACCCCTGATGTCCGAATACTAGTGCATTTTAGTGCGTACCCCATCATTTAAATCACGTGATTGGCCACTGTGATGTTGCACACTAAGCAGCCAAGCATAGGTGTCTGGTTTCGTGAAGAATTATGTTGTATCCGTATGTCGGTAAAATTGTTGAAATAGATATTTTAAAAGTTAGTTATGCATCAGTCATAAAGATACATGTAGCTATCCGCTCTTTTCTTATCCAACAGAAGCAATGTATTTAAAAACTGAAAGCACCGAATTATCAAAAAGCAACCAAATTTCTGGAGACCTACCAAATCACTCCGTGCATATTTATACACCAGCATTTTGCCGTTTCATGTATGCACTTTTGGGTTTGTATACGTAATGACAAATTGTTTTCAATCTGAATTTCAATAGTTTTCGTCAGAGACTCAGAATCCACAAAAGTATTGCAACTTCTATGCTTGATGTGTTATTGGCTGTACTTATCTGCTGTCAGTATTTAAAGATACCTTGTTAATTCTTCCACTGGATTTGACATGAGTTTCCAACCCTTACATTTTGCTTGTAACCTGTTCACGTTCAAGTTTTGAGAACACGTGCACATGCAGCCAAGAGTTGGGGGAAGTTTGTACACCTAGGAGCCATAAGAACAGGGTATTCAGTTTAAAATTTGTCAAAATATGGTTCAATTGTAGCTCTGCAATGTATGTACCCAGAGGCTTTCAAATTATTGATTGGTCAATGACATAAAAGAGAAATTGGGCATATGATTTACTTAAAAATTCACTTTGGTTCATTAATTGACTCCTCCGTCAGGCAGTTATAACCACGCCCACGTGAATTTCCTTAGACAAACTTTGTATTGATATACATGTACCTGTGCTTACCTGTAAAAAAACATGTTGATTTGTTTGTCCAAATAAAAACATTAACATCTACCTTATTAGTTATTTTGAATGGTCAGTTGCGGTTGTCAGTTTGTTTGTGTTGACGTTTTACGGCCCACTCAACCCGATGGGGTCATGTCGAGTGCGGTAAGTTTACTTAACCACACGTTTACTGGGCAGGCTTAGTCCTCTAAAGCAGTAACCTGTATTTGTGCACATTCTTTCGCCAGAAACTGACTGACAACTGCCCTTCTTGAATAAGCGGAAGGGAGAGAATGACCGTAGAGAATAATTCATGATCAATCTCCACGAAAGAATGTTGCCGACCTCGGCGGGAGTTGAACCCGCGACCTCCTGGTCTCCAGTCGGACGGCGCATCAAACTGAGCCACGAGCGGTTGTCAGTTAAATGGCCAAGTAAAGACGGAGGAGTCAAAATACAAATAGTAGGTATATATTGATAAGGTATATATATAGTGCTGTTGTACATTACAAATACGCAATTGCTTTAAATGCTAAATCGGGAACAGGTAAACGAAATTCTACATTTCTCACCTTTATAATCTTTCTTCTTTCTTTGAAATTCGTGGAAAAATGGCGCGCGCATCCAATGGTAATCTCAATAACGTGACCTAAACAAATAAATATTTATATACCTGCTTTTTTTCCATTTAAATAGTTGTTATAAATGAAACAATATAAATTAGTTGCGTAAAAGGGAATTGTAATATATATTCAATTTAAATAATGAAAATATTTCTGCCGCTCGAATGGCTTGAGAGTATAAATTAATGACGTCACACCGTTAGGGTAAACTAGACTGGTTTCCTGCCACAAATATGTTCCGCTAGTCTTCGTACATCAAGACCAGTATCTAGTAGAATCATTGTCATCTATTTATAGGAGCTGACGTTTGCATTCTCAGGGATTGGAAAACTCCTCTTTCTTTTGACCTTTCAAATTCTATATATACGAAAAACTGTTTTCGTATTGGTAATTTAAACGCATGCACGCACACACACAATGGCAAGATTCGCTACTTAAAATTAAAATTGTTCTGCTTCATATACTCATGTGCGACCAGTATACAAGTCTAGCGGTTACGAAGTTTGATATCACCGTCGCGAGCGGATGAGTGGGTGCATGGAGTTTGTTTTTTTTCGAGACCTTTTAAAAACTTATATAAAAATCAAGTAAATATTCGTCGACAGGACGTTGTAATCAGACGTCGAACTGACATCACAATTTTACGTTGTACAGACGTTGTATTTTTGTCGCCCCTGTCGCGACCAAAATCCAACCAATATCCAACGTTGATACGACGTAGGAGTTGGACGTGGACCTGACATCGCCGATTTAACGTTGTTCCGACGTTGTATTTAGGTTGGCGACGTCGCGACCAGAATCCAACCAAATTCCAACGTTGATCCAACGTCGGGTGTTTGCTGGGATTGCATAAAAAGTGAAAACATTTGCTACATTCCGCGTTATTTATTGCACTATTTTGTTTCACCTTTTCGCTGATGTCTCGCGAACGCAGTTTCCACGGACTATGCTCGTTCTAGGGCCGGGCACTACTTATCTCGTGACGACAGCAATTCTGTGGCCCCGGTACAGGCGTAGCCGTGCATTAACAGCGCGTGAATTGCCTTGTTAATACACGGCTTTTCGCCGATTGATGCACGGCCGTTAATAACCTGCGGGACTGATTTTTATGCAATAATGAGTATAAATACCGTTTTGAACTTGCTTCGACCAATCAAGTAGCACTTAATCAGTTGAGTGAGAATTATATTTTATGTATTCGTTCGAGAATTTCCCTCAGCTACAATCATTCCTTCCGTATTGTGCATTGTATCTGCAAATTGTACAAGTCCAGTAGTTTAAGAGAAGAACAGATAAGCGGGCACAAGACGTAGTAACGTCGATGCAACATCATAAGGTTGCATAAACGTCAGTGCGACGTTATATAAATGTCATGTGTCTGCTAGGTGAATATAAGCCTAGCTTCCGTTCTGATCTTGATGCGTTTAGTTTGCATGTCGTATTGTATATGTTGTAACATATTTTTGATGGCCATAAATGTGTTTAAATCAATATTTTGGCTCAACCGAACAGAGAGTAGGCTGAACAATACTGATCACCCGTCTGTCCACATCTTCCAACGACTTCTCTGAAGTTGCTGGGTCAGTTTTATTTATTTATTTTACTTTTATATTATTTATGTATTTATTTTTATTTTTTTATTTTCTTATTTATTTTTTTTTTTTATGAAATTTTATATACAGCTTTCTGGGGTCGGGGTAAGATACATTGTAAATTTGCTTAAATGGTCGCCCATCGCGAAAACATGCCTACAGTTTTGACCCCCATTAAACCCCGCTTTATATAGTAAAACTTGCGTTTACAGGGGTATACATTATTTTCCTTATTTCTGCTCAAAAGCATAGATTGTAGGTACACGTTAGAACCGTCTCATCGAGGCGGTTCTAAGGAGTATCTACAATCTATGCTTTGAGCAGAAATATAAAAATATCAGATTTTTTTATCTGAAAATTTTCATTTTCTGGTGATAAAATTTTTTAGAATATTTGAACAGGTATGTTTTCATAATGCATCCGGCCATCACCTTCATATTCGTATGGTAAATATGATTTTTGATTCTTTTGGTGCTTCTCATGATTGTGGTATTTCTTGGGTATATTCAATTATATTTGTGCTTGTCTGTGATCAGACTCACAGTGTTGATACTAATTGTTTTCTCATTACGAAAACACGCCTATTCAAATATACAGAAAATTTCACTTCCAAAAACTGACTTTTTCAGACAAAAACCCTGATATTTTTCCTACTGCTGCTCGCAACATAGATTGTGGGTACTCGTTAGAACCGCCTTGGCGATTGTGGTTACTCGTTAGAACCGCCTCATCCATAATCTATGTTTTTGAGCAGAAATAAGAAAAATAATGAATACCCCTGTAAACCCCAGATTTTACTATATAAAAGTGGGGTTTAATAGGGTCCAATTATATAGGCATGTTTTCGAGATGTTTTGCATTAACTTTCAGTGTTTAGTCGAGCCCTCATCTGTGTTACCCAGAAAAATGCCACAATCACAAAGCACAACGTTCCCAAGGCCCCAAAGTAGGAAGGATGAATAACAAATAAAGGCAACCATCGGCCCACAAACAGAGACGAACTGCAACGGAGGGACTGGTTTGGAACGGTCTGCAGACAAATCGAGACAAGCTTCAAGGTCTAATACAGTCATTGACTATGGGGGACCGGTATGTGTAGGATTGGCCGCTCACAGAGTCATACTCGTTATTCAGATACAGTCGAACTTCGAAGGCTCGAACACTTTAACGAAAACATACCTATATAATTTCGACCCCCTTAAACTCCACTATTATACAGTAAAACTGGGGTTTACAGGGGTATACATTATTTTTTTTATTTCTGCTCAAAAACATAGATTGTAGGTACTCGTTAGAACCGCCTCTCTCCGAGGCGGTTCTTGTAGGTACTCGTTAGAACCGCCTCTCCGAGGCGGTTCTAGCGAGTACCCACAATCTATGTTTTGAGCAGAAATAAGGAAAATTTCAGAGTTTTTTAGCTGAAAATTTTCAGTTTTTGGATGTGAAAATTTCAATACATTTGAATAGGCATGCTTTCGTAATGTATGGAAATTTGTTCGAGATATGAGTAGTTCGCGCCCTTGACGCCAGGTCATGTCGCCAGGTCAGGAGGCGAACAGCGATAATTTAGATAAATCTTTTCGATCTTCTATACAATAATGGTATGTTAAGTGCAGTCATTAGGATCGCCTAAATGAGGCGATTCATATGAGTAGACACAACATACAATTCCGTGATAGAATAAGAAAAGTTCTCTAAATGATTTTTTTCATTGAGCTATCGAAAGAGTTTCGAATTAGTCATTGTAAATGAGCCATTGGTTTTCAAACTATTGAGGTTCGACTGTATTGAGGTGTTTTTTTTTTTTGTGTTTTTTTGACACCTTTTTGAGACGCAAAACACATCCTCTGGCCTCTTCCAAATGAGCTTTTCATTGCAGTCTTCAGGAATTTACTCTTCAAAGGTGTGAAAGCAAAATGACTATTGGTAAGGATGGCAGTTGTCACATTTTTATATGTGTTTTTATACCCCGCCACACGATAGTGGCAGGGTATTATGGTTTCACGTTGGACGTCCGTGTGTCTGTCCGTCAGTCAGTCCGTTTTTCGTTTCCGGATGACAATTTGAGTAAACATCAATGGATTTTCACGAAACTTGGTATGTGCATTGATGTTGTGAAGATCTGGTTTGGGATTGCTTAAGGACAAATTTCGTCAATTTTTTTCGGAGTTATCTGCCCGCGACAGATGGCGGGGTATTATAGTTTAACCTTTTTATTTTCTTTAGTAAGCGGTCAATTTCAGACTTTTTTTTTTTTTTTAGTTTGCGATCGAAAGCATATCGGTCGCCGCTTTATGGATTTTTTTTTAAATATACACTTTGTTTACATAGAAGCCGTATTTGTAATACACGTATATATACAAAGGTTCCAAATGAAAAGTTCCGCTATAATATAATAATAATAATAATAATAATAATAATAATAATAATAATAATAATAATAACTATTATTGTTATTATTATTATTATTATTATTATTATTGACATTAGCCAAAGAGTGTTCAGTATCAATATCTCCTGAAAGTCAGCCTGTTTCATTTACATGCTTTTTCCAAACAAACTGCTTGCGAGCGCATATGTCCATATCCTTTCTATATATTTCCAACATGGGTTGACAGCCAAAAAAGCAAAGTTAACTCGGTTAATAATTATTAGTCTTCATGTACAAATGGTCTACATAATTCCGTATCAGATCACACCTGGGCCACGCCAAGCAAACATCACGAAAACACGCCTTTATAATTTTGACCCCCTTAAATCCCACTTTTATATAGTAAAACTGGGGTTTACAGGGGTATACATTATTTTTTTTCTTATTTCTGCTCAAAAACATAGATTGTGGGTACTCGTTAGAACCGCCTCGGAAATATGAAAAAAATATCAGAGTTTTTATCTGAAAATTTTCAGTTTTTGGAGGTGAAATTTTCAATATATTTGTATAGGCGTGTTTTCATAATGAATGTGTCTTCGAACATGCGCAAAATGTACAAATTGAGATTCATCCCACGCATGCGCAAAATATGTCCATTGATATATTTTATAGTAGTCAATGATTTGTCAGTGGACAGCGAACACCCTGATCAGACTTCGAGGATGCGCTGGCTAAATTTTGGCCTTCTCTGTTGGTATATGCCCGAAGACACATAGTCGCATGGCGAGGGAAGGGACTTTAATTACACAAAATGAATATCGAAGTGACAAAAAAAAATTACTATCACATTTTTTATATAATTACCTATTTTATCTTCGTCTTGAGTGAGGAAAATCATTTGTAAATCACTCTTGCGTTAGACTTCATCAATTGATTATTGACCGAATATTTTTTTTTTTTTTTTTTCAAATCAAATCAACTTTATTTTTCTCAGAATACATACATTTTCAGTATTAAATAAGAACTGTCAACATACAGTGATAATATAACATGACGTAGCATATAAAGCAAGAATTGACCTTTCTAGAAGGCGTGGGTGTGTGTGGGTGGGGGGGGGGCGGGGTGGGGGCTACGCCACACGTACAAACTTGTTTGTCGGCATGCATCCGGCGCACAGACAAACTTATTTCAGTTTGCCCATTTAAATCGGAAAGGGGTCATCATCTTCACAAGTATCATTCTATGTGACATGCATATATAGTCAGATATGTATGGATGTTTTCCTTTTTTCCTGTTTCCTTTTTTTTTTTTTTTTGAGTAAGCAGTCGCCGGAGGAACACTTCCACATTTACCCGTGAAAGCGCTTCACCGCCGACCAAACATAATTCCTTGTCTAAAGTAACTCCAGACAAGAGTTGGATGGGTGGGGGGCATCAACATATATTTCTTATATCTGCACTAAAAAATATGCTGTAGGTACTTATTAGAAGCGCCTTGTCGAGGCGCTTCAAATGAGTACCACAACATATGTTTACGTGTAGAAATTAGAAAGATATCTGTATTTTCCAGGTGAAAAAGGCGCTGTTATCATACACCAACTTTTTTGTGTGGGGAGGGGGTTAGGGCTAAGGTTATTCGTAAAAATAACTCGGTGAAATATACTTCACTGTCGCACTTATTTCGTCACTCCAACCAATGTTGCAGTTAAAAAAAGAATAGATAATGACAGGTAAACGTATAAAAAAAAATCCTTCTCCGGTGACCTGTGACTTTTGGTTTCAATTTTCAATTTGACGTAATACAGCTGGGAACCAGAGGCCTAAGGTCACTTCACAAGGTTACATTTTTTATCCGTTTCGCGCCTGAAATGGTTACTTTTTGTTGTCAAATTTTCAAATCACATTCAGTTTGTGAGGATGACGTTATTATAGTCAGGCAAGAAATCGCTGATGTCGGTTGGTCTGGAATCGTTCCCAGCTAGCATTCTATATTATATCGGGCCGTTATCGGCCCGTCAGCTACCCAGACGGGCCGATAACGGCCCGATATAGATTTATATAGAATGCTTACTGGGTTCATGCTTTGGGCGATAATGGAATAATAATAAGCTAGAACATTTGTTGTTCAATATATATAAATTCATCACACAAGTGATATCATATAATCAAAATGAACAAGCATAAGACAACAGATAACATGCAGTCACTCGCAATGTTCCCAAAAGGTTCAGGGCCCAGTTGTTCAAAACTAATGATGTCGTTAGTTAATGTATCGTTAAAATTTTGATCATTAGATATGGCATATACGCTAATATTTTTGCTGAAAAATGTGAGTAGCTTTTGCATTTGCTAAAGCTGCTCACGTTTCTTCAGCAAAAAATACCAGTGAATTTGGGATTGTACTTACTAGAACAATTAATATTTTGACCACTAACGAGCTCGTTAAGCTAACGACGCTTTGAACAACTGGGCCCAGGTCTCCTTTCAGTTACCGTAACACCGGTTCATTGTCAAAACAGAAAATGTTGGTGTAGATATATTACAATATGTCTGGGCCTTCGCAATTTATTATTCGTATACCGTAAACCCCATTTAAGCCGCGGTACGACCAAATGGGCCTTCCATCGCACTTTGGGGCCTTCTCAGGGATTTAGGAGAATATGGGAACATTCCCATTTATTTTAGGAACAACGGAAAATAAGGAACTATTTTTGGAACAAGGGAACGAAACTAATCATGGGGAACATGGGATATAAACATTTTGAAAATCACTTTTAGGGAACAAGGGAACAAGGCCGATTATTTTAGGACACAAGGTAAAATGGACCCCACCCTTGTAAGACCTTCATGTTCGATCAGAGAAGGACTTGATCAGCATGTCCATTTGCTCATTCTCTGTTTATCGATGCATTCTACCCTATCCAACAATTGCACTTGGACAGCGAGTGTTCTGATCCGACAACGCCGGCGTTTACAGTAATACATTTAAATCAAATACAGAAAACTCTCGTTATCTCAAACACTGATAACTCAAACAACTGGATAAGTCAGTTAAGCAGGGCAAACAAAATGATCCTCTCTAAATAGAATAAGAAACCTGCGCTTCCGAGCAGTCTGATCTGAGTCTACACTGGTCACTAACATAGTTTATGAAAGTAAAACAGTCTAGAAGTAACCAGCGTAGCGCTTTTAAAGGCTATAGACAAAACAAACCGATCTGTCGCTTTGAAATTTATATTAAACCTTTTCATGCTGAATAAATTAAGATGCCACGCCCATTTCCAGCTGTCAGCCAATCAGATGACTTAATGCAGATTGTTGATATGAATTTACATACTGTATGACAACAGTGCAGATCAAGATAAGTGGCCTTCTTCAGAAGCCGTCTGATCTGGACCTTCACTGTTTGCAAACGCAGTGTATATCCGGGCTTAGCAGGATAAGGGTTAACTATTCACCGGTATACGTCCACTGTACAAGTTAGGCCTAGCAGTCAGAAAATCCTACATTACACGTGAGACAGATATTCACCCAGCTATAAAGGCCCAGCTAGCATTCTACGTAAATCGACAGCGGGCCGTCATCGGCCCGTCAGCTACCCTGACGGGCCGATGACGGCCCGATATAGATTTACGTAGAATGCTGACTGGGGGTTTACTCAGTTAATCTATACAAATAAATATTATAATCAAAAGGTCAACGCGAGAGGTCAGTTTGGTCGGCCTATACCATAACATATATATCGATACTCCCTCTTATCTTGAGCTATGGCATATGTCACATGGTCGGCTGCTATTCGGAGTGACTCGGTTTTGTGTGGTGTTTATCTTTCTCTGAAAAAAGGTCTTGGTGCATACTTTAAATTGTCTTCTATTTACAGACAGTTTGAATGAAATGTTTTTTTGTTTTTTTTTGTTTTTTTTCGATTTTCCGAGCCATCTATCAATGCCACTCTTCGAAGTGGAAATAAACCCATATATGCTGAGAGGACCCCGCTACCTTAACCCTTGTCCTGCAGAACTCGGATATACCCTGCCTTTGCAAACAGTGTAGATCCAGAAGAAGCCAGCTGATCTGGACTGCACTGTTTGCCATTAAGTATGTGAATTTGTACTCACAAACCTGGGTTAAGTAATTTGATTGGCTGAAATTAGGAAAAGGGCGTGGTATCTTAATTTATTAAGCAGGACAAGGGTTAACTCTTTGGTCGGGTCCTTTTTTGTTGCTATTACTACCATGTTTTACAGAAATTCCTGTGTTTAATGCAAACGGTATAGACCCTGATCAGACGCCGCGTTCTATGGAGTCTGATCTGGGTTTGACAGTTTGCCAATGTTCTTTGTTAAGGGACGCTACTCATCAGTGGGTTAAAGTAACGACATGTGCAATCAGCATAGACTCAGATCAACCTGTGCATTAACGCGGTCTGAGCAGGCTGTAGGACCTTACGAAAAACGTGAAAGCTGTCACATATGTAAAATCGTTTACAAATGTAGAAAAACAATCTCCACTACAGGTAAAAAATGTGACGTGAAATGTGAAAACGAGTAACAAATATAAACATTTTCACATTTCACACCTGGTCAAGGCTATTCGCTAACAAAACTGTTAAAGGGGACTCCATACGTTTGGCCAATTAATTTGCTACATGTACTTCCGCCAAGGGAGACAACTTTTGGGATTTCCTGTTCACTTTCCTTTCCACCACTCACCTTCTGAAAATGGGTCTGCTCCTTTAGAATTAGATTATTTCCTTTTAGAGCAGACCCCCTTTTCAGAGAAGAGCAAAATCAAAATCAGTTTTGACCATCACGAAAACATGCCTATATAATGTTGACCCCCTTAAACCCCACTTTTATATAGTAAAACTGGGGTTTACATTATTTTTCTTATTTCTGCTCAAAAATATAGATTTTGGGTACTCGTTAGAACCGCCTCGCCGACGTGGTTCTAACGAGTACACATAATCTGTGTTTTCAGCAGAAATATGAACAATTTTAGAATTTTTATCTGAAAAGTTTCATTTGTTGGTGGTAAACTTTTCAGTATATTTGTATAGGCGTGTTTTTGTAATGCATAGTTGTTTCTCTTGAACGTGTATCGAATCTCTTTGAAGTATTATATAATATGAAGGCTACCAGTGTAGCCTGAGACCAGATAATGCGCATTCGAATGTCAATCTCAGTCTACGCTGGTCACATATGTCATAAGATTTGTTTGTTGTTGTTTTTTTGTTGTTTTTTTTTTTTCTGTTTTGGGAGAACCCATTTATTGTCTCTTCATTGTATCCGAAAATTACAGAAATTTCCCCATGATCAAAGCTAGGGAAACTGACACTCCGGTTGCTATGGAAACGCTAAGACCTGTACTTCCGTTACACAGGTCTGTATCGCAGTAGCAGGCTTCCGCAGTGTGTCCTTGAGCTTCGGCCTTTGTGCATTTAGATTCCATTTTCGTCGGCGAACAGGATCTTGCAACAACTGGAAAAAATATTGGCATTGTGTAAAACTATACTGAACAAAAATAAAGAAATTATACAGTTTTTTATTTGTGCGTTTCATAAAAAATTCAGGCGAACCATTAGCTCGAACATTTTTGGGAGCGGTTCTAACGAGTACCCACAATCTATACGTTTTGAGCAGAAATAAGAAAATGTATACCCCTGTAAACCCAAGCTTTACTGTATAAAAGTGGGGTTTAAGGGGGTCAAAACAATATAGGCGTGTTTTCGTGATGAATTGCTGGGCGTGTAGCAAACAGTGTAGACCCTGATCAGACTGCGCGTTTTGCAGCGTCTGATTTGGGTATTCACTGTTGGCTCAGGCCTATCTGTCCGGACACGTAAAGTTAGTACGGCAATTTGATCAAATCGAGCCCCCTTAGAAATCAGCCTGGATCCGCCCCTGATCATGTAGGCCTCAAAATTTAACAACTTTTGTCCAACGATGCTTCTAGGTATAATTTGACTCTTTTTGTCTTTTCACGGCAGATTTCTGCGTCCATATACTCTTGTATGGTGAAAATGTAGTAAAATCAATTTCTGAAAATATATTAAACTCTTACAGTTTAAAATTACAAAGTTGCAAAATATTGTATACAATAAAATTATTGTCCCCCGTGGGTAATTTGCTCTTCCCTTTTGGTATATCATGTTTGCATTCATATATATACATCACGAAAATACGCCTATATAATTTTGAACCCCTTAAACCCCACATTTATACAGTAAAACGGGTTCACAGGGGTATACATTATTTTCGTTATTTCTGCTCAAAAACGTAGATTGTTGGTACTCGGTAGAACCGCAGGTCCAGGCGGTTCTAACAAGTACCCACAATCTATGTTTTGAGCAGAAATATGAAAACTATCAGAATTTTGGTGGTAAAATTTTCAATATATTTGAATAGGCATGCTTTCATAATGCAATCAAATAATTTTTATACGACTTTTCCAAAGAGACCTTTCGACCAATCGATCATATGGGCCTATTCTGTCGAAGGGATACTGACTGATAATGAGTTCAAATGTTTTAGCCAGCGCTGAACATGTCCCTGTATACGTGCAGTAAAAAAAATATAGAGATAAATAAAAAAAAGTATTCTTCTCCAGAACCAAGAAAGCTTTGAGGCTGAATCTTTGTACATGTAGCATCGGGGACTCTGGATCTAAAATTCATTCAAACCATTATTTTAGGAATGTCAAATTTGCGCTACTTTTTATGGAGAAGGTGTTAAAAAATTATTCTTCTCACTTACAGTTGAAACTGACAAATTATGATCAAAGTTGCAAAAAATCTATCAGTTACAAAATTTTACTCCCCAAGAGTTATTTGACCTTGTCTCTCGGCTATAGGCATGTAATCTTTAAACCATTACAAAAACACGCCTATTCAAATAAACTGAAAATTTCACCTCCAAAAATTGAATATTTTCAGATAAAAATTCAGATTTTTTTTTTCAAATTTCTGCTCAAAACATAGATTGTGGGTACTCGTTAGAACCGCCTCGCCGAGGCGGTTCTAACGAGTGCCCACAATCTATGTTTTTAAGCAGAAATAAGAAAAATAATGTATACCCCCGTAAACCCCAGTTTTACTACATAAAAGTGGGGTTTAAGAGGGTCAAAATTATATAGGCATGTTTTCGTGATGACGACTTGTCCTCTGCGACCGCTCTACCAATTTTCACTAAATTCCACATAAGGCTTTCTGCCTCAGAGACAGTTAGAATTTATTAAAATGGTTCCGCACCGTTGCACAAGATGTCTGCCATGCCTTTATATGGTTAAATCACTTAAAATTTTCTTCTCCAGAACGAAGAAAGCTTTGAGGGTGAATCTCGGTTTATAGAATCTGGGGAATCCTTGCCATTTATGTTGATCAAATGATGATCCTAGATTGTTCCCGTGATTTTTTTTCACGGTAATATCAAGTTCGCGCCCCTATCGACTTACCCAATGTGAGTTTCAGCAGTCATATGACGCTTCATAGACCAAGATGGCCGCCATACATATAGATGTTAAAAAACAATTTAAAAATCTTCTTCCTCGGAACCTAGAAAACTTTGAAGATGAGTTTTGCTATTGAGCACCGTAGATGGGGCAACTACCATTTTTTTCAAATGAAATTTTTTTTTATTTATTTATTTTTTTTTATTTTTTTTTATTTTATTTTTTTTTTAATTAATTTATTCATTTATTTTACTTCCCCGCAGCTGGTGTTAAGTGCCGTGTGGTAACCGAAAAATGTCTCCCCTTAATTTCAACAATGTGCAAATTATATTTTTACTTCATTTAGGATCATTGACTCCATTCTAGTTACTTTGAAAATCGAATACCGTTTAAGCCGTTGCTGGAAGTGGGGTGGGAGGGGGGGGGGCGGGGTGGGGGGAGAGAGAGAGGAGGAGGAGGGCGTATGCAGCCTCGCAAACTACATAGTTCTATATGAAGAGACTTAATAAGTCCGAGCGTCCATTTGTCGCTCTTTTGTGTGCTTTTGTTTCCAAAGGCACCTTTTTTGTACTAATGGTAATGTTAGATTTACCATTGTCTTTTTATAGCGCGTTAAATTTGATTTCTTATAACAACCTGATGTGTATGGCAAATTTTATCCTTAATGCATTCTGCCTGTGCCCTTGGCTTCATACTAATATCATAGGTGCTTAGATGAGTGATACAGGGTAATGAACCCTAGTCAAAAATCATTTAACACGTCACTTTTTTAGTAAGAAAGGGGAATTGTTGGGAGGGGCTGTTGGTGGTGGGGAGAGTAAGAAATTGGCCGTCTCATGCGAAAACTTGTCTTCGGGCATCTGCGGACAACGAAGGCCCAGGTCAGTCTGATCTGAGCCCTAACTGCCAACAGAACCACTGGACACTACAGAATGCATGAATCGAGAACAAAGATCCAGATGATACTTTGCGCATGCGCAGGATGATCTGAATCCGCAGTGCGCATGTTCAAAGGTCCTTTTTTCGCTCGACTCTGCCCATATAATGATAATTTACTTACTGTTGTCGCCCTTGGCCTTCATGCAGGAGCCCGAACAGTCAATTTCTGTTATACCAGCTGCCTTCTTGTTGAAAGGGTCGTTACATCCAGCACAGACGTAACACTTCAGCGCGGTAGCTGGAACAAAGACGATATTTACCCTAACTAATGTAACAGCCAAAACTTTATCACATCACGAAAACATACCTATATAATTTTGACCCCCCTTAAACCCCACTTTTATATAGTAAAACTGGGGTTTACAGGGGTATACATTATTTTTCTTATTTCTGCTAAAAACATAGATTGTGGGTACTCGTTAGAACCGCCTCGTCGAGGCGGTTCTATCGAGTACCCACAATCTATGTTTTGAGCAGAAATATGAAAAAATATCAGAAATTTTTAGCTGAAAATTTTCATTTTTTGGTAGTAAAATTTTCAGTATATTTGAATAGGCGTGTTTTCGTAATGATAAACAGTGGAACCTGTACCAATGGTCACCTCTAAACAACAGCCACCTCCCAATAAAAGTTATTTTTTTCTGATATCCCAAAGTGCCATTTTACTTTATATTAACCTCTCCACAACACACACCTCCCTTCTACAGTCAGTTTTGTACCCTCCCAATGGGTGACTCTCGTAAAGAGGTTGCACTGTACATCAACTTTAACCCTGATCTCAGAATTGCCCTGACCATTACGAAAACATGTCTGCATAAGTTTGACCCCCTTAAGCGAGGCTATTTATGAAAAATCCTGGCATTTAACAATTTCTTTGGTTAGGGTCTTTTCAGTATCTATGAATATGTCAAATATTACCACCTAAGTATTCCCAACAGTTTGAGCTTTATGGCGATTATCAACATTTCATATTTTTTGCTTCGGTGAAATTTATAAAGAAATCTGGGATTTGACAATTTCACTGGTTAGATCTTGTCAATGTGTAGCTACATGCCAAACTTTAGCAAAATATTCTGTGCGGTTAAAAAGTTATAGCGATATAATCACAAACTAATTACGGACAGACAGACAGACCTCGGCGATGCAGTTTGTATATAAAATAATCTGACATTTGACAATTTCGTTTGGTTAGATCTTGTCAATATGTATCTGCATGCAAAAATTATCAAAGTATTCCTAGCAGTTTAAAAGTGAAAGCGATTTTCACAACATACGGGCGGACGGACGACGGACGGACGAAGGGACATGATGATTATAAGATACTCCTCGTAAGTCCGCCTTTCAGATTACTGTACTGCAGGTCGTGCAATATATTCTATTCATTCATGTGCATTTGTATATTTGTAATTTTATCGAAATTTTCTCTCTCTCTCTTTCTTTCTCTCTCTCTCTCTGTATCTCTCTCTCTCTCCCCCCCTCTCTCTCTCTCTCTCTCTCTCTCTCTCTCTCTCTCTCTCTCTCTCTCTCTCTCTCTCTCTCTCTCTCTCTCTCAATTACATATCAGATAGGTTGACTGTCATTCCTATAGTCGAAAATATATTCTATTCTATGGTAACCAGGAATTCGTCTGAAGCTTATAGTACATGTAACATCAGATCCTGAACCGTTGATCTTGTATATATTTTTATTTATTGTTATTATTATTTATTCATTTTCTATGTTTTCAACAAACATATACAAGACATTACTGATATTATCTTACACAAAAACGTGTGTGAGAAAGGATTCATTTACTAAAGTAGCAATATACGTACATGTATGTACCGGCGCAAAACCGCTCCCACAAAACCACAATATTACAACTATGAAAAAATCCGAACCACAAAGGCCCAGCCCAGCCCAGCCCACCACACATGGATACACAGGCTGATCAGCGCCTGTCGGATTCACATGTTGGAGCCGCTGCGCCTTGTTTGAACATGCATATAAGGGGAGACACGTGGATTAATAAATCTCATCTAACAATAAAAAGGTGACTTCCCTTATTCCTGCTATATTAACTATGATCCTGTATATGTTTGTATACATGTAAATGAAAACAAATGCCTTAATTATTCTATTGTTTAAACAAAATATAACAATACATTACGAAAACATGCCTATTCAAATATACTGAAATTTTTACCACCAAAAATGAAAATTTTCAGATAAAAAATTCTGATATTTTTTCATATTTCTGCTCAAAACATATATTGTGGGTACTCGTTAGAACCCCCTCGACGAGGCGGTTCTAACGAGAATCCACAATCTATGATTTTGAGCAGGAATTAGAAAAATAATGTATACCCCTCTAAACCTCATTTTTACTTTATAAAAGTGGGGTTTAAAGGGGTCAAAAATATATAGGCATGTTTTCGTGATGCTTATTCAAACTTTTTAACACGTCCAATTGATTACTCTTTGATAGGTCTTAAACTGTTGGATGTCTACGCTGAATGCATATGCAGACAACGGAGGCCTAGATCAACCTGCACATATGCCCAGTCTGACTAGGGCCTTCGCTGTTTGCCCTGGCCACTCCGTCCCAATACTTAAAGCAAACATGATAGATATACTGACATAGGAAATGTGTGTAGGTGGGGCAGGAATCCTGTCATATGCGTGCAGCAAGTCTTAATCAGCCTGCGCATCGATGTTCTTTGATCAGAATAATCGCTTATTTGTTGATATTATTAAATAGTATTTGATGATTCAAAGAACGTACAACTCATGCCCTGATCATAGCCTTCATTGTCAGCACATGCGATACGATCCCTTTCCTCGAGACACTGCACATTTTGGTCCAGTCGTGAGAATGACATGAGCGGGGACACAGCCTTTCCTACAAGACTGCATGTGGGCGCGGCGAACTCAGATCAGATTTTACCCAGCATGCTAAGCGTTTAGGAGAACTGATATAGCTCTGTGGAAGCAACTTGGTCAAAATTGTTGTGCTTCCTTTCTGAAAAAAAGAGGTCCATTTTAACAGAAAAAAGTTTCCCGTTGAAGCAACACCTTTATTATTATTATTATTATTATTATTATTTTAAGATAATAACAAACATTATTATTATTATTATTATTATTATTATTATTATTGTTGTTGTTGTTGTTATTATTACTATTGTTGTTATTGTTGTTGTTGTTCAAATATATACTGATACATGAGCATAAATTTGTTAAAACTGTGATACATGACAATTACCACAATTCATCACGAAAACATGCCTATATAAATTTGACCCCCTTAAACCCCACTTCTATATAGTAAAACTGGGGTTTACAGGGATATATATTATTTTTCTTATTTATGCTCAAAAACATAGATAATGGGTACTCATTAGAACCGCCTCGTCGAGGCGGTTCTAAGAGTCCCCACAATCTATGTTTTGAGCAGAAATATGCAAAACATCAGAATTTTTTATCTGAAAATTTTCATTTTTTTTGGGTGGTGAAAATTTCAATATATTTGAATAGGCGTGTTTTCATAATGTACTGACAATTACGTGTACTGACAATAACAATTTCAGTCTCTGGGCTAATTGAGCTCAGACAATTTGAAGATAATTTGAATTTCTTAATTTTTTTTCTAGAAATAAGATCTGACGCTAAATGAAAATTTTCTCCTGAGTAGACATTTTGCATGAAATGTTAGATCTGATTTTCTAGTAACTAGAAAACATAAGAAAATATTACAGAATGTCTTCTACTGAAATTTTTACCCGGCATGCAATGTTACTAAATAATAAAGTTTCAAATACCTGTATGGAGATATGTTAATGTTACAATACATATCAAAGCCAAGCAAACAGCCTTCTTCATTTTTTTATCCAGGAAGGAATTTCCTTTACAAATGTATGCAATTTTCTTGGTGGGCGAATCTCAACTTGCGAACAGAGGGTTTTATACCACCGGACAAAGGCGGGCCTTGCCGCGTCAACGGAAATCACGTTTAAGTAGAAACAATGGTGATGCGACGAGAAAAGGGCTATTGTAATACAATGTACATGTTGACAGCGAAGTCGCAGATCTATGATAACGTGTCGCTGAAGGTGACTGTGTACATTCGGGATCCAGAATTTTACGGTGACCTATAGTACAAATTTAGAAAAAAATGTGGGAAAATTTAACTTCTCGGAACAATTCAGAAAGCTAATTAACCCGTTATAAAAGAATTGGCTGTAGCCTGGATATTATGCGGCAGACTGCATGCCTAGTTGTCAACCCAATCATTGTTGGTGGCTATGCTTCACTGTTTAATTGCATGATGACGGTTCGGGCCTCAGACTCAATGACGGCCTCTTCTAAAACTTTAACCAGTGGGTTGGGGCTTGACGATATGTCTTTGGCTTGGCCCGGCGTGGTTCAACTATTGGTTTTCATTTACTCTGGCACACAGTAGAATTAGCCACGAGTACTCGTCTTTGTTTATCATGGTGATTAATTTGGTTTTTACGTTTTTGCTTTGATGCATTGACTGAGTTGGGAGCCTTTATGCGTACCGAATTTTTATGTATTTCTATATTCAGTGTAGCATCGGGACCCAGGGTGAAGTTGGCCGGCTGAAAAAATTGCTTTAAACCCCCCTCACCTCCCCCCACCACACTCCCTTCCCCCTCCCACTCTCCCGCCCCCACCCATCCCCGCTTTACTGACCGTTCAAAGGCGGTGGTCCCGATGTTAGTCTTACTCTTTGTTGCTTTGTGGTGTATTCTACGAGGCGATTTGTTTTAAGGCTTGCCTTATGTTATTTTGTTCTTGCATTTTTCCAGTCTTCTAAGCATTAAATACAATCTATTGTGTCCAATAATCCTGTTAACGGACAGCGAAGGCCCTGATTAGACTGCGTGGATGCGCAGGCTGATCTGGGCCTTCGTTGTCCGCATATGCCCGAAGACACGTTTTCGCATGGAGCCACGTTTAATCTTCCCGGATATCTCAGTCGAAGTGTTATGTGGTACTTTCATGACGTAACATTCATGCATTATGATGTAATAATGTACGTTCATTAATTATGTTATATTTAAAAAAAATACGCGTCAGTGAAAATACAAACGACTTAACATTACAGTTTAGCATTTGAGCTTTTCAGTAGTTCTTAAAAGTCAGCATTTTATAACTTTGTTTTGAGCAGTTAAGACGTTCATATTATCTTATTCTTAAGACACTTAAGATATAAATACCACAGTATCAAATACACAATTATTTCTGTTTTAGAATTAATGCTAAATAATAATAATAATAATAATAATAATAATAATAATAATAATAATGAGAAACAAATAAAAATAAATAACTCTGTCAAAATGACACTTTTTCTTAGGGTCGTTATGTTATCGACATGTTTGGTATCACTTTGGTCATCTTGTAAAGCTGAATGTCATTTTTCATTCGCATTTTAACTATTAATATCATTTATTTTAATTTAAATAAAATATGAATTTAGAAGTCTAAAGTATTTCAAATAACAGTGGAATTGCAAAACATGTCAGTTTTTGATCCTTTGTTTAAATATATTTGAATAGCTACTATGTCAATAAATCATTGTTAATAATTAGTTAGAGATTATCCCTTGATGGAACGAACAAATAACAGCTTTAACATATTGTAAGCTCACCTAAGCCGAAGGCTCTGAATGAGTTATTGTGAACATTTCCTGTCCGTTGTCCGTTGTCTGGCGGCTCCGGCGTCAGTCCACACATCTGGATGACTTCTCCTCTACGCACCCCGCTACCCTCCACCCTCGCCCTCAACCCGGCCAATTTTCTTCAAACTTCATGTGGAGCCTTCTGTCAAAGGGGATTGATATTTTGTGCCGATAGTTAAGATAACCACAATTGCCATATATTAAAAACACTTAAAATCTTCTCTAAAACCAAGAAAGGTTTTTTGCTTGAAGTTTGATAAATAGCATCGGGGACTCAAGGTCAACCAAATTCGTCCAATAGTTGTCGTAGGATGACCTTTGACCACTTTTATGGCAAGGTCAAATTTGCGTGCCTATTCATTTGTATGGGAAAAATATTGATAAATCATTTTCTCAAAATGTATTAAAACATATAATGGCTATAACTTGCGATATATGATCAAAGTAGTAAATCTGGTAACAATTAAAATTATGTCCCCGGGGGTTATTTGCCCTTGCTCCTAGGCTGTATACATGTATAAAATCATGTTATCTTTAAACGGATTCTTCTCTGAAACAGCTTGCCCAATTTTTACCAGATTTCACATGGGGCCTTCTGTCGAAGAGGTGTTGACAATTTGTTCAAAGGGTTCTGCACCATTGATAAAGATAGCCACAATGCCCGTGTATGGTAAAACACACTTCTTCTCCAGCATCAAGAACGGTTTCAGGCTGAATATTGGTATAAAGCAATGGGCCTCAATGTCTGCCGAGTTTGTTCAAATGATGATCTTAGGATGGCCTGTGACCTTTTTACGGAAAGGTCAATTTGTATGGGAAAATGTTGAAAAATTATTTTTTTCAAAATGTGTATTAGAGTAACAGCCGGAACGTACAATGTACAATTAATGTAGTAGATTTTTTTTCGCTACAATAAAAATTTTGTCACTCGGGGTTATCTGCCCTTGTCCCTGTGCTGTATACATATATAAAATCGTGTTATCTTAAACACCGTCTTCTCTGAAATCGTTCGACCACTTTTCACCAGATTTCATATGGGGCCTTCTGTCTAAGGGGTTTTGAAAATTTGTTCAGTTGGTTTGAACCATTGAACAAGTTGGCCGCCACGACCGTCGATAGATAACACACACACACACACACACACACACACACACACACACACACACACACACACACACACACACACACACACACACACACAAAACACACACTTAAAAATGTTCTTCTCTAGACCCACGAAAGCTTTGAGGCTGAATCTTGGGGCTGAATTTCTACCAAGTTTCTTCAAATGGTGACCGTGGGTCAATCTTTGACTTTTTTACAGCAAGGTCAAATTTGCATTCTCATACATTTTTTTTTTTTTTTTTTCAAAATGTGTTAAAGCCTTATGGCTGAAACTTACAATGTATAATAAAAGTTGTATACTTTTTAGTTACAATCAAACTTTTACCCCCCTCGGGTTATCTGCCTTTATCCCTGGGCTACATGTACGAAATTGTGTAATCTTTAAATATCTTCTCTAAACCACTCGACCAACTTCCACCAGATTTCGCATGAGGCCGTCTGTCAAAAAGGTATTGACAATTTGTTCAAATGGTTTTGTACTATTGAACAAGATTGCCGTCATGCCCATGCATGGTAAAAGCTCTTTAAAATCTTCTTCTTCGGACCCAAGTAAGATTTGAGACTGAATCTTGTACATAGCATCGGGGACGCAAGACCCACCAAGTTTATTCAAATGATCACCCTAGGAGCCCCTTTGACCATTTTACGGCACTGTTAATTTTCTGTCCTAGTTGCTGTGGCAATACCGGAAGAATGTTGCATGACCGTGATCAACAGATATGCAATGACTCTTTACTCAGGTGAGAATCATGGCTTTTGTTATCTTTATTATGGAAAAAGTTCCACAAATCCAGTCTAATCCCGCTTTAGGGTAATGATTTCTACTTTGCGCCTTCGAAGTGTAAGTAAAAGACACGCGCAGCCTAGTTAGGCGTGAGTGACTGGAGAGTTAGATTTTACCAAAAGCAGGGATATAAAAAAAAATGGAGTCAAGACAGGTCGTCGCTTGGCCGTACATGAAAAAAAAAAAAAAAAAAAAAAAAGAAAACAGCATGCAGCTTTACAGGATGCTCAAATTGACAATTTATTTTTTTTTTATTTAACTTTTGCATTAATTCAAAAAATGAAATGAATGCGCATTCGATACTGTGCTATTCATATCTAAAATGTCTCGAGAAGATCATCATATGAACGTCTTTACTGCTTAAAAACAAAGCAAAAAAATATTGTTTTTTTTTTTTTTTTTTTTTTTTTTTTTTTTTAAGAAATACTGAAACTTTCATAAGCGTCCGAAATGCTCAACTGTAATGTTTAGCCATTTTATTTTCATTGCCGTGTATTTTCTAAATATCAGGTAATTAATCGACGTTTATTAATTATATCATAATGCATGAATGTTACGTCATGAAAGTACCGCATAACAAGCACTTTCATTAACATTACGAAAACATGCCTATTCAAATATACTGAAAACTTTACCACCAAAAAATGAAAATTTTCAGATAAAAAATTCTTATATTTTTCATGTATCTACTCAATACATAGATTTTGATCTATGTTTTGAGCAGAAATAAGAAAAATAATGTATACCTCTGTAAACCCCAGTTTTACTATATAAAAGTGGGGTTTAAGGGGGTCAAAATTATATAGGCATGTTTCGTGATGAATATTCGGACATTTTAACCCATTGGAGACCCCTAAACGGGTACCTGGCAAACAGGGCAGACCCAGATCAGACACCACAGAAAGCGGCGTCTGAGATCAGCCATTTTTCTTAAGAATTTCCATATTATATAGCCTGACATACCTAAAATCGAAACTGGACACTTTGGCCAATTAAAGACTGGAGACCCTTAAATAGGTAACTTGCAAACAGTGCAGGATATGACCAGACGCAGCTGAACGCTCTACTGTTTGCAAACAGTTCAATATTTTTTTCTTCAGGAATATCTAAAGCTTTATTCTGTATCCTGACATACCTAAAGATCGAAACTGAATGGACTCTTCAAATATATAGTGTGGGAGAGTTTATCCAGACTACAATGGCTTAACTCCTTACCAAACTTCTTAGAAATTTAAGATTCTACTACCTGATAGTTGTCTGAAAGATCTGAGAGGGAGGGAAACAGTGTAGACCCTGATAAGACGCATAAATATAACGTGGTGAATTGGTTGTTTATGAAGCGTTTGTTATTACAGTTGGTGTTCAGTTGAAAGGATGCACTTTCAAGGGGGGGGGGGGGGGTAAGGGGGGGTGAGGGGGTGGGGGTGGCAACGCTTTCAAATTGATTTGTCTCCCTGTAGAGAAGGGGTCTACTCTAAAGAAAAGAATTTGGAGCACATTCTTTCCATTTAAAGTAGAACCATTTTCCGAATGCGCTGCATGTAAGGGAAGCAACCACGAAGTCACAAAAGTTGTCTCCCTTGGCGAAAATGGCGGAAAATCCATGAATGTGAAGTTTATTAATTCCTTTGGAGACTATTTGCGTGAAATGTCAAAGGCTAGTTTCTAGAAAAAAATACGGAGACAATTTGCATGAAATGCCAAAGCCTATTTCTGGGAAAAATAAGAGAAAAATATTTCAAAATGTCATCTACTGAAATTTTGCTCAGAATCGTCACAACCTAATCAGAGCCTCTACTCTCCGCCTGAATACGCATTGGACCATGGGCTACCCATTAAATGCCCAGTGAATACCCTAAGTCTTCGCAGAGCGCTCATTAAATCTTGTAGAAAATGTCATCACGAAAACATACCTATATAATTTTGACCCCCTTAAACCCCACTTTTATATAGTAAAACTGGGGTTTAAAGGGGTATACATAACTTTTCTTATTTCTGCTAAAAAACATAGATTGTGGATACTCGTTAGAACCGCCTCCGTGAGGCGGTTCTAACGAGTACCCACAATCTATGTTTTGAGCAGAAATTTGAAAAAAAAATATTAGAATTTTTATCTAAACATTTCCATTTTTTGGAGGTAAAATTTCCAGTTTATTTGAATAGGCTTGTTTTCGTAATGGGAAATGTTGTGCCCCGGCTCATTAGCCATCAAAGTTCAGAGGTCCTTATGAGCGGACGTTCACTTAACTCTTCTCTTGCTAAACACGACATACTCTGTCTTTGCAACTGTGTAGATCCAAATCAGTTGGCTTCTGGCCAACCGATCTAGATCTGCACTGTTTGTTATTAAATATTTGAATTTCTATCAAAAACCAGGATCAAGTAATCTGATTGGCTGGAAATTAGAAGTGGGCGTGGCATCTTTATTCAGCATGATAAGGATTCTAATTCGCACGTCCGGCTAAGCATATTGATACAGGAAATGGTTTGATTTGTTGTAGTTTACCTACACGTACTCACACTTCTTCCTGGACAGGCCTAGTCCTCTAACTTAGTCTAAGCTGTTAAGCAATGCCTTACACAAGTAGCATAACCTTTGGCCTTACTCTCAAGGTCACGTGACTCTGACAATCAGTCACAATAGAGAATGTTTTAAAGGGAATGTTTACGCTTTCAGAGATGGTGTGTGTGTGTGTGGGGGGGGGGGGGGGGGTGAGTGGGGGGGAGGGGTTGGAGGGTCGGGGGGAATGGATGGGGGTATCTCTCATTCAAATTTGTTAGTTGTTGTGAATTAAAGTCTCATAGATAATTTTCTAAACATTTTTGTTTATGAAACCGTCCGCTGAAGAAAAATGGAGCATAACTTTATACTCCAGTTTTTTTTTTTCATTTTTTTTTTTTTTTTCATTTTTTTTTTTTTTTTTTTTTTTTTTGTCTTTTTTTTATCACTTCCTCTAACTGTATTTGTCTCTTTAATCCCATTTCACATAATCTTTTCCACTATGGGACATAACTTATCAAATCATTATAAGCTGTACTAGATTGTATACCTTTGAAAAGAAAAGAGAAAATGCATCACGAAAACATGCCTATATAATTTTGACCCCTTTAAACCCCACTTTTATATTGTAAAACTGGGGCTTACAGGAGTATACATATATTTTTAATTCTTCTGCTCAAAAACATAGATTGTGGGTACTCGTTAGAACCGTCTCGTCGAGGCGGTTCTAACGAGTACCCACAATCTATGTTTTGAGTAGAAATGTGAAAATTATCAGAATTTTTTGTCTGAAAATTTTCATTTTTTGGTGGTAAAATTTTCAGTATATTTGAATAGGTGTGTTTTCATAATGGACAGAAAAGATAAGAGTCTGGAGACAGACTAAACTTTACACAAACAAATTAGAGAGCGTCCGAAGTTAAACGCGTAAACTCAGAACTGATGATTACAAATGAAAGCAGATAACAATTAAAATATATTTATTCACACAAAATTGTACTCGTTATTTCATTCAAAATTGCCTACAAAGCTGACAATTTGAATGAAAAGTCATGTCTTTTCTGTAAAAAGAAAAAAATAAGAAAAAATTCAATAATTTTCATCTGATGCCTTCGCCTACAGAGTGCTAAAGGGTAAAATGAATACGATATGTAATCTATAATGCCTTTTCACATGTCGAGGTCCCTATTATTTAAAAATCCCATAGAAAATGTCAACTATGATTTAATATTATTATATCGATTGAGGCTTTTCAAAATACTTAAAAGCAATAAGTCTTTGTATATTAGAATAAGAACTGTATCATTAGGATTGATCCTGTCTTTTCATTACACACCTCTATTCAAATATATTGAAAATTTCACCACCAAATTCTGAAATTTTTTTGATAAAAATTTTGATATTTTTCATAATTCTGCTCAAAACATAGATTGTGGTACACGTTAGAACCGCCTCGGCGAGGCGGTTCTAACGTGTACCCACAATCTATGTTTTTGAGCAGAAATAAGAAAAATAATGTATACCCCTGTAAACCCCAGTTTTGCTATATAAAAGTGGGGTTTCTGGGAGTCAAAATTATATAGGCATGCTTTTGTGATGTAAGTAAGGCGCAGCAACGTGAGAAGACGTACCTTCTCATCTATACGCCCTACGAAGACTCAAGTCAGACTGCGCATCCGCGTAGTCTGATCAGAGTCTTCGCTGTCCGCATGAAGAAACTTTGCATACTTGGTTATCCAACATGTACCCAGTAAAGATCCTGATCAGACTGCGCGCGATCGATGGGCACACATTTTACCAAAGATACGTTTTATAACGTTCCTTCTCATACAATTATTTATTTACAGCACTCGATATTTTCTTGCAGTTTTAGAAAGTTCTTTTTACTATTGAAATATACGTATTTTAATCTTATCGAAATTAGATTTAAAGATCGTCCGTCGATATACAGCCATAGAGCGTCCTTTTATTATATTTTTTCAAATCATCACGAAAATATGCCTATATAATTTTGACCCCCTTAAACCCCACTTTTATATAGTAAAACTGGGGTTTACAAGGGCATACATTATGTTTCTTATTTTTGCTCAAACATACATTGGGGGTATTCGTTAGAACCGCATCGCCGATGCGGTTCTAACGAGTACCCACAATCTATGCTTTGAGCAGAAATATGAAAAATATCAGTCTTTGTATCTGAAAAGTATTCAGTTTTTAGAGGTAAAATTTTCTATATATTTGAATAGGCGTGTTTGCGTAATGTATAAGCCGGAACGTACGAAAGCGATCCTTCACAGATCAGCCTGCGCAGTCAAGCTGTCTGAGTAGAATCTTCACTGAACGCATTTCGGGCAGCTAAGGATGCACAGTTTCTTCATGGAGACAACGAAGTCTTATCAAGACTGTGCGTAATCGCAGGCTGGTTTGGGTTTTCGTTTGGTGCACATGTCAGTAGGTACGTTTTCTCATGATTTGGTTCATATATTTAAAGCTTTTGAACTCTGTAGGCTAAATGAAAATTAGCAATGTTTTTTCCTATTTTTCACATAAAATAAGAACATCAACCTGCAGCCTATATGTCAGGAGTTTGAAATATAATCAGAAGATTCGTCCACTTAAACTGTCATTTTCGGAACCCCTCTTATGTACTTGAACAAAGTCGCATCCTACCCTTTTCGTTGGAAGTCCAATAATAATAATTAATAATAATTATAATATAAAATGAAGCATTACTTGTCTGAACAGAAAAGATAAAATCTTTATAATGTTTACCCATCTGTGTTCTGAGTCATTTGTTGTAATAGTAATTGATAAGATTGTCGGATGAATGACACTTTTCCTGTTCATTTCCGTCCTGCTCATTGTTCTCAACTGGCTCTAAACCAGCTTACAGATTTGATTGTGCTAGAAAAAGTAATCTGGCTTAAGATAAGAGGGCAAAATAAATAAATAAATAAATAAATAAATAGATAAATAAAATGGCGTTTGGTCATTGAAAAAATAATAATTTGTGTTTGGTAACATTTTTGAAAAAAAAAAAAAAATGTTGGAAATACACAGATACCCTCCCCCCACTCACTCCCCCATCCCCCACCTACACGTGCTTGCATGTATATGCATGCAGGGTGATGCTGCAGAACTAAATATAACATTAATTGTCGGACTTTTCATGAAGTATTTAAACCATTTAAATAATTTGTCTCTGTTGGGCTTCAGTTTGGAGCTTTTCAGATTGGAGCTTGGCCAAACAGTACCCAATATTCATATGCATTTAAAAGCATATTTCTTTTACTTACGTTTAGTAATACTTTATCAGTTACTGTAGGTGGGAAGTGTTAAGAAAACCAGATGCAAATACTTTTGTACATGTAAGTATGCCAAATTTCAAAATATTGGCAAATAAGCAAACATTACGAAAACACGCCTATTCATATATATAGAAAATTTCACCTCCCAAAACTGAAAAATTTCAGACAAAAATTCTAATGTTTTTCATATTTCTGCTCAAAACATAGATTGTGGATACTCGTCAGAACCGCCTCGGCTCGGCGAGGCGATTCTAACGAGTACCCACAATCTATGTTTTTGAGCAGAAATAAGAAAAATAAAGTATACCCCAGTAAACCCCAGTTTTACTATCTAAAAGTGGGGTTTAAGGGGGTCAATATTATATAGATATGTTTTCGTGATGCATCTAAATTTAAGTCTAATATTTAGTGAAAATAATCTCTTAATTCTTTTTCTTTTCTTTCTTTTAATATCTTAAGCCAAATATAGCTTGAAATTCTATTACACTGGTATAGTAGTAGGAAAAAAATCAAAGCATTGAGAGTGCTGATGGGGTTAGTTGCCGGAACTCTTGAACTGATTGGGATTTACATTGAATTAAAAAAAAAAGAAAAAAGCAATACATAAATAAAACTCATTAATGGCACCCTTCGGGGTTTTACCTATTTAATACAGATATCTGCATTTGAAATACAGATATCTCTTTTAATAATTATAGATATCTGTATTGTTTTGAATTACAGATATCTTTAATTGAAATGCAGTTATCTGTAATTCAGATAGAGTATCTCTATCTGAAATGCAGATATCGGTATTTAAAATACAGACATCTCCATTTTAGATCATAATATTGGATTTGGAGATTGGATTTGTATTTCAGTTAAAGGCATCTACATTTCAAATATAGAAATCTGCACTTCCGTTGGAGATATTTCTAATTGAGCTGAATTCTGGATGTCTGCATTTAAAAAAACAGGTATCTCTAATTGAAACGCGTATATCTGTTTTTGAAGTGAGATATCTGAATTTCTAAATTAAATACATATATCTGCATTTCAGTTCGAGATATCTGTATTCATGATTAAAAAAGATATATCTCTATGCACTCCACTTATGGAAAACTGACACCTCCCTCTCCAATTTTTTACATGCGCACCGTTCACCGGTTACAAGTACCAATGTGACGGATTGCGCAGTTCGCCCCCTTACAGACAACACAAATATACTGTTCAAGATTTCACATCAGTATCACTTTACAGTCAAACCCTTCGCTATAAACATTCCCATATTTTTGGTTACAAACAAGGATACATAAACTTTATTCGCATAGGCCGCTATCTTTGTTGTGCCAGAAAGCAGCTTGAGAAAAGCCCCTTCTCTGCTCTTTTTCTGTGGTTTCATCACGAAAACATGCCTATATAATTTTGACCCCCTTAAACCCCACTTTTATATAGTAAAACTGGGGTTTACATGGGTATACATTATTTTTTCTTATTTCTGCTTAAATACATAGATTGTGGGTACTCGTTAGAACCGCCTCGGCGAGGCGGTTCTAACGAGTACCCACGATCTATGTTTTGAGCAGAAATATGAAAAAAAAATATCAGATTTTTTTATCCTAAAATTTTCGCTTTTTGGTGTTAAAATTTTCAGTATATTTGAATAGGCATGTTTTCGTAATGGTAGGACCGCGGCTTCGGTAACTTGTTTTTTTTTTATTTTTTATTTTATTTTTTTTAGAGATTACGATAGAGCCCGGTATTTGCACCGATTTCAGATGGTCTGTAGGGAGTGGTTGGATTAGGCAAAGGTGTCGTGTATCTTACGTCACCGTGACGTCCAACTGAGATTGGCTTACAGTTGGGCAAGGCCTGCTATCCTTGCAGCAGGTAATGGTAGAAGGGGGATGTTTTTATTTCTTCTGTTTCTTCACTACCATGCATTTTCCTCGTTCTCCCGTCCCTCTCTTTTATCTCCTCTACTATTTCTTCTATCTCACTTCTTCCTTTCTCTGGGAGACGACACAAAATGACCCACAAGGGTTGACGTGTCGTTAAACCTCAACACAATCAGTCAATCAGTTTAATGTACTGGATGGGGGCGTGCTTCAGAAAAAAAATGGAAATGAAGATTCCCGCAATTATCTGTGCGATTTTCATTTTTTCCGGCTCCAAAAGTATTTAAGTAGTTGTTTTCCGTACATTTTTCTATGACATGAAAGAAAGGTATCAAATTTATTGATAAAAATTCAATGATATCACTCATCATATCAGTTGATAAATCAATTGCTTACAAGTTACAAAGGGAAACAACTCAGTTTATACGTTACCGAAGCTATACAAGGGCAAGAACTCAATCACCAGAGATAGCATCGTATTGGCTGGAAATATTGGCAGAAAATGCCAATCATATCCTTTAAATATTTCCTTCTGATAATAATTGCAGAAAGAAAGTATTTTAAGGATTTTTTGTTATTGTTTGAATGTGCTGAAGCACATTACGAAATCACGCCTATTCAAATATATAGAAAATTTCACCTCCAAAAACTGAAAATTTTCAGATAAAAATCTCTGATATTTTTCATATGTCTGCTCAAAACATAGATTGTGGGTATTCGTTAGAACCGCCTCGCCGAGGCAGTTCTAGCGAGTACACACAATCTATGTTTTGAGCAGAAATAAGAAAAATAATGTATACCCCTGTAAACCCCAGTTTTACTATATAAAAGTGGGGTAAATGGGGGTCAAATTTATATAGGTGTGTTTTTCGTGATGCAGAACTTAGGCTAACTGTTATAACAGTACGAACTGATCTGCCGCAAAACCTCACCTATATTACCGAGAAATATAGGTCAAAATGGTCAATTCGAGCAATACCTCTCGTTCAGCTTTAATCAGGGCATCAGATAAGTAGAAAAAAGAACACACGCAGAATATTCAAGAGGTTAGCTTATGCCTCGCACCTTGCAGATTTCGACCCTCCCCACCCCCAATCTGTCTCTCGTTTTGGGAACTCTCCCTCTTTTGCAAGTTCCTAACATCACATCTGCTTGTTAAACAAAGCTGTAGATTTAGTGTGTTTTACTAGCAGTGTGGGGAATCCACGTGACCGAATGACTAAATGCACGGAGTTTGTTACTATTTTTAGCCCCGCATCAGATAGGTTTTTTTAGAATATCTCGATATATTTCTGACGGAATTCGTTCAAATAAAGCGCAACGTACGCGGACGATCAAGCTCTTTCTGCTGGTATAAGCGCTATTCTGCATTCTGGTCTGATTCTCGAGAACATTCGGAGAACGTTTTTCTTCAAAATTCATGTACATTGTCCCGGTAGCTCAGATTGACCATTACGAAAACATGCCTATTCAAATACACTGAAAATTTTACCACCAAAAAATGAAAATTTTCATATGAAAAATTCTGATATTTTTCATATTTTTGCTCAAAACATAGATTGTGGGTACTTGTTAGAACCGCCTCGTCAAGGCAGTTCTAACGAATACCAACAATCTATGTTTTGAGCAGAAATAAGAAAAATAATGTATACCCCTGTAAACCCCAGTTTTACTGTATAAAAGTGGGGTTTAAGGGGGTCAAACTTATATATTAGGTATGTTTTCGTGATGCAGCAAAAACATTCTTCGAATGTTCGTGAGAATTAGTCCAGATCGCAGAATTGCGCTTACACCACCAGAAACAGCTTGATTTTCCGCGTACTCTGCGCTTTATGTGAACAAATTCCATTTGGTATGAATAGAAATATTCTAAAATATCCTTCCTTATGCGGAGCTAAAAATAGTAACAAACTCTGTGTACCTGGTCATTTGGTCACGTGGATTCCCCACACTGAATAGGGTACTGGAGTATTCATATTCGTTCGCCGATATTGCACTCAATATGATCAAAATTTTATTTCTTCAAAAAGTTTGACGTTTACTTTGCTTTTATTCATTTATGCTCTATTTATAAGCATCAGAGTATATAAAGCTGATACTGTAGAACCTCGATAATTCAAACTCCAATAATTCAAACTTCTCAATAATTCAAAATCATTTTGAAGTCCCAACTGAAATACATGTATGCATTTTAACCCTCAAATTATTCAAAGTCTCAATAATTCAAACAAAACTTTTTGGTCCCTTGGACTTTGAATTATCGAGGTTCCACTGTATGTTTAAATGCAGAATTTAGAGTTATCAGCGTTAGCAGACAACTATTTTCGGGGCGATTTTTGGTAGTTATTAGGTCGGTATTTTTCAGCTGAACGGATAATTGAAATGCGGTATAATAAATCTTGAGGCGGTAAACCGCCCCTTTGAGTTTGCTAAAAAAATAAGTTGGCGCTCTGGTCATGTTAAAAAATATAAATTAAATTGTCAGTGAAAAAAAATCTGGCTGAAGAAAAATACCTAGTCTTTCCTTCCCTCCACCCCCCTCTAGAAAATCAAATGATCCGTCTATGCACTATTCACAACTCATTGGAAATGGAAATTTTCAGTTATCTTTAAAATTATATTGCAATACTATGGTCGATTCGCATAGGCTGATCAGACTCCTCATTACGAAAACATGCCTATTCAAATATACTGAAGATTTTACCACCAAAAAATAAAAATTTTCAGATAAAAAATTCTGATATTTTTCACATTTCTGCTCAAAACATAGATTGTAGGTACTCGTTAGAACCACCTCGATGAAGCGGTTCTAATGTGTACCCACAATCTATGTTTTTGAGCAGAAATAAGAAAAATAATGTATACCCCTGTAAACCCCAGTTTTGCTACATAAAAGTGGGGTTTAAGGGGGTCAAAATTATATAAGCGTGTTTTCGTGATGAGGACGCAATGTTTTGTCACTATGACTGCGCGTAAGTGCAGGCTGACTTAAATCTTCTCTACGCGCTCATGTGCAAAGGGAGGTTTTCTGATGCTGAAACGTAAATTTTATGGATTATAATTACTGTCGTCTCCTCAGTTGATGTTATTTTAATGACTGATCACAGCATGTTTCCATGGAGAAATAAGAACAAAATTATTGTTATTTTCTGTTTCTTGAAAATCGCATCATCTTAACCCTTGTCCTACTGAACCTAGCTATACCCTGCCTTTGCAAACAGTGCAGATCCAGATCAGTTGATTTTTGAAGAAGCCAACTGATCTGGATCTGCACTGTTTGTCATCAAGTATGTGAATTTGATTCAAAAACTTTGATCAAGCAATCTGATTGGTTGAAACTTAGAAGTGGGTGTGGCTTCTTAATTCAGTCAGCTGAACAAGGGTTAATAATTGCTCACAGAGTGTTTCTATGAGATTCGTCTGTTTGCTGATGACTGTGTCTGCTATCATCAGATTGTTAGCTTCGAAGACACATCAAAACTCCAAAAAAGATATTGATCAACTGGGCAAATTTGTCTATGAACCAGCAATAAATGGGTACAAAATATCAAAGGGCAGTATATGAATAGGTCAACATTTTGGATGAGCAAGTATATGAATGGGTTCGTTTTTTTCAAAGGCCCTGTATATGAATGGGGTAGGTTTTGAAATACCGGTTCGCACACCCGTACCAAAATTACCCCTTAGTTACCCCCTCCCCCACCCAAATCTTGCTAAGACAAAAAATTCCAGTAGCTAGAAGGGTTATCAAGATACACACACCCCTCCCCCCCCCCCCCCCCCGTCCCCCCCCCCCCCCCCCCCCCACGAGTTAGCGTCCACAGTACTTGATAAGGACATTTTCGCATGGAGCAGTTGCAAAATAATGATATAAATCATGCATTAAACAATGAAACGAAAATCCCCAGAGCCTATTAATAAAGGACCCATTAAATTTCCTTTCAAACCATGTTAAACCTGTTGGAAAAGTTGAACGAATGTGGGTGCTAATAATTGGGCCGCAACATGAGAAAACGCACCTTCTTTCACGTGCGCTCAGCGAAGACTCAAATAAGCCTGCGCATCCGGGCAGTCTGATCAGAATCTCCGTTGTCCACATGAAGGAACCTCACATCCTTGGCTATCCAAAATATGTCCAAAGAAGATTCTGATCAGACTGCGCGAATGCGCAGGCTAATCTGAATCTTCGCTGGAAGCACACATAAGAAGGTACGTTTTCTGACATACAGGCCCATTTTTTTTATTCTAAAGCTTGTCTCAATAGACTATAGACCTAATTTTTGCCGAGTGGACTTTTCCAAGCAGGTCCTTGGCAGTTCATTTCCAATTGAGGGGTAGGGGGGGTGAATTGGTTAGCTTTTATTATATTATTATTATTGTTTGTTATTATTATTATTATTATTATTATTATTATTATTATTTTTATATAAATTTCTTTATTTAACGCAAAACAACGAAAACCCTGCCATGATCAGACGCCACATTCTGCGGCGTCTGCTCTGCGTATACACTGTATGCTAATGTCCCATCTTTTTACTCCATAATCTGTCTTAACATCACGAAAACATGCCTATATAATTTTGACCCCCTTAAACCCCACTTTTATATAGTAAAACTGGGGTTTACAGGGGTATACATTATTTTTCTTATTTCTGTTCAAAAATAGAGATTGTGGGTACTCGTTAGAACCGCCTCGCCGAGGCGGTTCTAACGAGTACCCACAATCTATGTTTTGAGCAGAAATATGAAAAATATCAGAGTTTTTTTACCTGAAAAATTTCATTTTTTGGAGGTGAAATTTTCTTTATATTTGAATAGGCGTGTTTTCGTAATGATCTGCTTTGTAATGAAATCTTCCTGAGAAAAAAAATTCCGGTAGCTAGAAGGGTTATCAAGATACATATTTTATTCTGGTTGCTTCACAAAAATCTATATTGTGGGGGTACTCATTAGAAATACCCTTCTACTGAATACCCACGACATAGGTTGTTGTGATGCAAGCAGAAAAAGCATCAGTCTTTTTTTTAATGAGTGTGCGTGCGCGCGTGTGTATATGTGTATGTGTGGAAAATATTGACTTAACTAGAGCTACATGTATGGTTCAGAAGTAAACAGTAGATAGAGGTGATAATATAATGATTTCCCGGTCCCTCTAGCACCCAAAAGATCTGAATGTATCTTCAAGATCATAATGAAGTGTAGGGAGACATTGTACGGCCGCCACATTAAAACACATTATTGCATAAAAAGCAGTGTCGCATGTTATTAACAGCCGTGCATTAACCGGCGAAAAGCCGTGTATTAACAAGGCAATTCACGCGCTGTTAATGCACGGCTACGCAACTTTCAATATGATCGTACCGGGCCACATATTTGCTGCCATTACGAGATGTGTACTGCCCGGTCCTAGAACGAGCATAGTCCGTGGAAATTACGTTCGCGAGACATCGGTGAACAGGCGAAACAAAATAGTGCAAGAAATAACGCGAAATGTAGCAAATGTTTTCAGTTCTTATGAAACAATAGCGATCGAACATGGTTTTTCAATGCATTAACATTCGCCAGGTCCCTTGGGATGTGTTGAAAACCGCTGCCTTCGGCCTCGGTTTTCAACACCTCCCACGGGACCTGGCGAATGTTAATGCATGAAATACCATGTTTGATCCCTATATCAATGAAATGAAATCAGCATAGAATCTATTCGGTTTTACCCTGTCTGTGCAGTATGCCGAATTGCAGTCTTTAGTTTCGGGTTTTGCAGAACGGTATATTCAGGGATTTCCTTAAATATGTTGAGGAAACAGGGGATACCTTTTGAATTTTCTTAATGAGACCTAAAACAAATGCGAAAGCCAAGTTGAGTCTGCGCCTACCTACCTACTTAATGTAAGACTCCAACATTTACATGTAGGTATGAGGGGCTACTTCAATGTTAAATCTATTAGCTGATTAGGGGCTTGCCGTAAACCTTTTAGGGGTTAGGTAATGTATTGTAAACAGAATACACCTCCTAAATTTGTCCAAAATAACCTCCCTATTTCTAACTGTTCGCCCGTATGTACGTACAGACAGGCAGACAACCAGACATGCACGCACCTATATCCAGCCATCCAACCATCGGGAAACTAGATTAGTAGTTGAGTGAGACCTATATATCCGATATCCAGGTATGGCTTTGAAATCTCTGCATCTTGTGTCCAGGAACGTGAATCGAATATTTTCCGAAGCCAGAGCAGGTGCTTATTGTGCGGATGAAATTGGAATTATCCATGAAGTGTGGTATTTAGTGCAATACCTAATTATTTCAGGATTATTCTGTTGCATTTCAAAACGTATTTCTCTTAGCTTTAGGTATTAGAACCGACAAGTCTGAGCAAACAGTGTAGACCCAAATCAGACGCCGCAGAACGCGGCGTCTGATCAGGGTCTACACTGTTTGCGCCACATGCAGGAAATTTAAGATAAAACACAGGTAGTAAAATGGATTTGTTCACATATTAGGACAGCTAAGGTGCCCGGATACTTATAGTAAATATGGTAGTCAAATGGAAGTTTTCGAATTTCAAGACAAATATGGTAGAAATGGGCCGCACCAAGCGAAAAAAGTGTCTATGGGCATGCGCAAATGCACAGATTCAGAATCAGCCCACGCATGCGCAAAGTATCATCAGGGCATTTGCTCTCCATTCATACATTCTGTAGTGTCCAATGATTCTGTAAGCGGACAGTGAAGGTCCTGATCAGACTGCGTGGATGCGCAGGTTGATCTGGGTCTCCGCTGCCCGCATACTGCCCGAAGACACGTTTTCGTATGGCGCGGCCCATACGTGGTAGAGAGTTAAGGTTTACGAATATTTTCATAACCTTGCTTTTGATGGCGTCTGAGCGCAGTGACGTCACGGTCAAAATTTATCACGCATTTCTGTAGGCTCACATTTCTGAAATTTTGTTTTATAAAAATGACTGCTGACAATGACGCAAAATATTTATAATTATATTGTAAAAGGGTTATTGCAGTGAAATTGATTAATATCATTGTTATTTATTCATTATTAATCTTATCATTATTATTATTATTACCACACTAACCCTTGGTAATGTGGGAAGTATTATTAGACCGTTGGATGTGGGTCTACACTGTTTGTCCGTCATTCTGCTGTTTTTTTAACATCAATAGGTGATGATTTTGACTTTTTTGTTTTAAATGTTAAGGCTAGTAAGTAAAAGAATTAAAAGTAAGTAAAGGGGTCAAAATATTTAGGGTAAATACATTATTATTTTTTTTATTATTTTTATTTTTATTATAATTTTTCACGATTTCCCATAGAGTTTTCATCTCAATACTCTGTAGGTCAAATCATCAGATGAAATGTTGTGATTTTTTTTCTTATTTCTCACAGAAAAATAAGACGTGACATTTCATTAAAATGGAGCCCATTTGAATGAAATGTCATCTTATATTCTGTGAAAAATAAGAAATAATTTTATTATGTTGTCTGCTTTTATTTATAGTCAGCAGTGTAAAGTTTAAACTTTCAAATCGGAGCCTTTCTTATGTGCATGCGTAGGTTCCGCCCCTTCATTGACTTTACGAAAACATGCCTATTCAAATAATGTAGAAAATTTTACCTCCAAAAATAGAAAATGTTCAGGTAAAAACTCTGATATTTTTCACATTTCTGCTCAAAACATAGATTGTGGGTACTCGTTATAACCGCCTCGACGAGGCGGTTCTAACGAGTACCCACAATCTATGTTTTTAAGCAGAAACAGGAAAAATAATGTATACCCCCGTAAACCCTAGTTTTTTCTATATAAAAGTGGGGTTAAGGGGGTCAAAATTATATAGGCATGTTTTCGTGATGGAGCTGTCTAATTAACAAAAGTTACCAAGACTACTTCGAGATATATAAAATCGATTCATTCATAATTCAGGTAAACCCATTTGGTAATTCACCACTTAGCGTGGCAGTCAGGGTCATAGGGTGAGAAACAATGAGGATATTGATGTAAATGGGCAGAACCAGATAAGTCAGCATATGCGCCCACATTCTCACGATGAGGATTGTTCATTTTGGCACGCAATCTTTCTTCACGACTCTGATATGTTAACACATTTATGCCGGGTGGACTTTTCTTCTTAACTATTTGGACCGGTCCATATCCGGTAGAAAGGGTGTCCGGTTAAATATTATTCTTACCATGATCATATTAATTCCTGTTTTTAATATAAATAGTGTAGACACTGATCAGACGATTCGTTTCTCTGGCGTCTGATCTAGGTCTACACTATTTACCATTGTTTCTTTTATGGACGCTAAAAATAAATGAGTTAAACACGCATGTACGAATAAAAACCCTTTCTACGGCTGTCGGATGTACGGTTCAGTTTTCAGATTTTAAACGTAGCCGGGCAACTGAGTCACAGAGGGGCTATGTCATTGGATGTACGGAACGATATACTATATATAGCCTGCAGACAGATTACGGTCGACTGCTTTAGTTAACAGCTTTTCTATAATTTAAGATTCCATTTAATGGCTCTCAAAAGTACATCTGAGCTTCGCAATACAAGATGTCTTCAGATCTCACATAAACAGCAAACTCAGATTAACCAATATTTTCGTGCAGTCTAATTAAGGTCTTGATTTATATTCTAAACTATCCAACGATTCAATAGGCGGATAGAGAAGGCACCAAATAGACTGCGCAGAAGCGCTGGCTGATCTCGGATTTCCAGGTGCACATATATATAACCCGAAGACTCCTTTTCCCACTTTATGCGAATCAATCCTCTATAGATCAACTCTTGTCCTGCTGAATAAAGTAAGATGCTACGCCCGCTTCTAATTTCCAGCCAATCAGATTACTTGATCCAGGATTTTGATAGAAATTCACATATTTAATGACAAACAGTGCAGATCCAGATCAGTTGGGTTTTTCAGAAGCCAACTGATCTGGATCTACACTATTTGCTAAGATAGATCATGTCGTGTTTAGCAAGAGAAGGGTTAATCGACAGGTATGGCGTCCAGAGATTATCTTACCTGCAAATCAAATTAGCACGTATCGAGTTCCTCGTAAAAGTGATTAGGATAAACATAGATGGGCTTGTCTTCAGGGAGATAGCGTATTCGGAACATATACCGACGGCGAAGGCCTAATTCAGCCCGCGCATGCGCACAATTCTGCTCAGGGCATTCGCTGTTCGCTTACAGAATAACCGGATCAGATGACTTGTTATAGTGGAGTATTTAATGATGATTTTGGGATAACCTTCTACAGGGCTTCATAAAAAAAAAAAAAAAAAAAAAAAAAATATGGTATCGGTACTTATTAGAAGCGCCTCACAGTAGAGTACCGACACCTTATGTTTGTTTTTTTTGTTTTTTTGTAAACAAATGTAGAAATAAAAAAAACTATCACAGAATTATCGTCAAATATCATGTATGTATGTATGTATGTATGTATGTATGTATGTATGTGTGTGTGTGTGTGTGTGTGTGTGTGTGTGTGTGTGTGTGTGTGTGTGTGTGTGTGTGTGTGTGTGTGTGTGTGTGTGTATGTATGCGCACGCACGCACGCACGTACGTACGTACGTATGTATGGCTGGATGGATGGATGGATGAATGGATGTACGCACGCACGCACGTACGTATGTTAAGCGATGAAGCTGTGTACACAAATGTAGAGATAATGGTTTTGGAAATATTATTTATTTAGGTTTTAACGTATTTAATTAAGACTCTTTGACGTCATTAAACCTTATTAGTTATATAGAATATGAGCATCAGTTCATAAGACCAAGTCATAATGGATAAGGGACGTTAAGATTGACCGGACGGCCTATTCAGAGCGGAACATATTTATTTCTAAACAAGTCATCCTTACATTATTCTCTCTTTTGTTGAGAAATAACATGAATCAATACTATGCATTAGTTTTATGCTGATCGAAATCTGAAAAAAAAAATACTTTGTTTGTCTCATCAAACGAAAAAGCCTTTGATATTACATGCAAACGGGTAGACCCAGAAATGCCTATCCATGCATATAGTTCGATAGTGGCGTTTTAATGCAAATTCTTGCTTGCTAAACATAGCTGAGCATGAAATTTTCTCTGCTAATATAAATACGAAAATGCCAACAATAGTTGGCATTTTCTTATTTATTAGCAGGGAAAATTTCACGCTCAGCTGAAATGAGCATGAAAAAAGTGTTATGACCTCGGGCCAGGTTCTTTTTATTCAGTATATGAGGTGTATGGTTTGTTTAAATACTATTCGGACCAGGTTAAGCGAAAATGTGCCTTCGAACATGCGCAAAATGAGCAGATTTAGATCATGTTGCGCATGCGCAAAGTATCATCCGGGCCTTTGCTCTCCCATACATTCCGTAGTACCCAATGATTCTGTTAGCGGATAAAGAAGACCTTGATCAGACTATGCGGATGCGCAGACTGAGCTGGGCCTTCGCTGTCTGCATATGTCGGAAGACACGTTTTCACATAGCGCGGCCCATTAAGTCTTGTTTTGTTGGGGTTTCTTTTACAAAAAAAAAAAAAAAAATACTGCTTTCAAAGCAAAACAGTTAAGACCCTGATTTGACTCCACGTTCTGCGGCATCTAATCTTAACTGGGTCTGCATTGTTTACCAGTATCCTATGTTCGGTAACGTTAGCGTCGCTGCAAACAAATGTTCGGTCGTACATGTTATACGGCCCGCCTATGCCAGCCTCGGTGACTCAGTTGGATTCGCGTCCGATTGGTGATCAGGAGATTGCGGGTTCGACCCCCGCCGGACTGGCAACATTCTTTTGTGGAGATTGGTATGACATATTTTCTACGTTCATTCTCTCTCCGCTACGTTGATTCACGAAGGGAAGTTGTCAGTTTCTTGCGAAAGAAATAGATTAACCGCTAAGAGGACTAAGCCTTGCCCAGTAAAAGTGTGGTTAGGTAAACTGACCGCGCTCGACATGATCCCATTGGGTTGACTGGACCGTAAAACTTCAAACCAAACAAACAAACATGTCATACGATGTGTTTTTAGAAATTCACTGCTCATGTTTTAGTACTGCCACTCTGAGATACGATTGCATTATCTTAACACTAAGCTAAACAGTCCTAGCTCTACTTGCTAAGATTCAAATGACAGAACACCAACGACCAGGTTTTAGGTCGATTGTTTACAATCGAGCCAAAGGTTGTTTTCCCACGAACAATGAAATAAAACTACGCGTGTTCCCACAATCCAGGTAACGGTTACTTATAGCCGTGTTATTCTTGTCGCTATGCCGTCAGAGTGCTGTGTAAAGAGAGCTCTTTGTAAAATATGGACTGGAACATTGGCAAACAGTGCAGATAAGACGCCACAGAACGCAGCGTCTGATCAGGTCTGCATTATTTGCAGGAAATTAAGGGTTGAATGAAACCCGTTCAGGACCATTTATACATCTCACACCCATAGACAATCTACCCACCAGTGCTGTCAGCGCTTTGATTTGAATTAAGGTGTATGTATACGCCTCCACAAGATCAATCTGATCTTAAAATAAATGTTTTTTTTTTTTTTTTTTTTTTTTTTTTTTTTTTCGCCCTTATCAAAGGGTTTTCTTTGGAAAGGGAGTACAATCTTCTAAGTTCGTCCATTCGCATTAAGTATTTCGGTGCCACAGAGGGTACTAAGAGGGATTTTCAAACTGCGTAGATCCAGGTGAAAGGATATATTGAGCCGTCTCATCAAGATTTACGTAGTTTAAATTTTGCATTTGAATTTAAGATATAAACTTATTTCCATTGTACATCTTTTCCAACATTATTTTAGTCATAACGAGACGGTGGAAGGGTGATAATGAAAGGCTTTATCAATGATCCTCTGTACACTCCTAAGCTGATTTACGCTTATAGTGGGATTCGAACCCGGGACTTCATGATTTGAACTCACCACCCGAAGTTTCAGGCACTATTTCATTTTTTAACCCAATTCTAATTTGTCATTAATTTCTATTATTTTTTATGCTGCGTAATTAGGTCTCAATGTACTAAATAACCAATGGTCCTCCTTTTCTCCATATGATATCGTGAAAATGTCACAACCTACATAACTCTATATACATGTAAGAAGGGTTTATATTAGTTTATTTCTTACTTCTCCACGAAAAGATTTCTTGTGGGTACTCATTAAAGCACCCAGGCGAGGCGCTTCTAAGGGTTACCCAAGATATATCCTGGGGAAATAATAAAACTGTCAATATACGATTATGCTTGAATAAAAACAAACACCTTATTTAGAGCGATGGCTAAGAAATAAATGAACCGTGACGTCAGAAAACCTACCTTCAGATATGTGCGCCTAGCGAAGATTCAGATCAGCCTGCACATTTGCGCAGTCTGATCAGAATCATCACTGAGCGCATTTTGGATAGACAAGGATGCGAAATTTCTTCAGGCAGACAACGAAGACTCAGATCAGGCTGCGCGAATGCGCAGGCTGATTCGAGTCTTCGTTGGGCGCACACGTCAAAAGGTACATGTACGTCCTTGCGTTATATTTCATTTAGGTGTGTTAATGAAATTAATTGCGCGTTTCAGCTTTCTATTCTTGGCACGCCTCACACAGACGCGTACGACCCTCTCATTTTTCAGTTTTTTCAAAAGCAGACCGTAATCATATTGACTCCGTATTGCGTAGGTCAATGAATTCACCATGAGCAATATTAAAAAGCATTGTATTCTTGTTAGCATATATTGTACAGTACATTTGCGGTTGAAAATAATGCAATGCTTTAAAGAAAAGGGCCCTCATGCCACATGTGAACATCAAGCCCAGATAAGCCGGCATATCCGCGCAGTCTTCTCATCGATATATTTATATTCTTATCACGTTCTCTTCCCCATATTCTGAATCCCCCAAGCCCACGCCCTACTCTCATGTAATAGGGGGAGGGTAAAGTGGAGGATAATGGGGAACCTGTAAATCTGAATAATTAATGCATATGTTTTATACATTAATGATTTAAACCTCAGAAATAAGTGTAAAATCATTTTCTTTCTTAACACTTCTACTGAAAAGGGGAATAATCGAACATTACGCAGGCACATTAGAGAGATTTAGAAGATGTAAGCTTAAACTTTAAAATGCATTTTAATTATTTTCTTTTATGTTTTACAGAAAACAAGGCAGTATTTCCCCCGGGGACAATTTGAATGAAATGGCAAGTATTATTTGATGTGAACAATACCAAATATTCATTAATTTTCATCTTACGATTTAGTTTAAAGAGTGTTAAACCTTAAACTGTATAAAAGATGGGACACGTAATATATGCCTATAGACGACGAAAATCCGAATTTGTGGACTTGCAAGCAGAGCTAGGTGTTAGTTGTCTGCATATCCTTTGCGAAAACACGCCTGTTCAAATATATTGAAAATTTCACCACCCAAAACTGAACGTTTTCTGATAAGAGGTGGTTTATACGAGTACCTATATACACTCTATGTTTTTGAGCAGAAATAAAAAAAAATAATGTATACCCCTGTAAACCCCAGTTATACTATATAAAAGTGGGGTTTAAGGGGTCAAAATTATATAGGCGTGTTTTCGTTATGAACCCCCTTTTCTCAGTAAACGTCACATATGCTAAATATAGAAATCCATGCTGTACTCAAATTTCGTTTTTGTTAATTGCATAGGCATATATAATATACTTAAACAGCAATTTTAATTCAAATGTGCAATGATATATTTTTGCAAAGTTCAATCATTTATAAGTTTATCTATCTGTTGATTTGTCTTTGGATATTGGATACAGTGGACCCTCGTTACAACGGTAGCATTTGTTCCCAAAGATGCTGCCTTTTCAAATAAATTTGCTGTTGTACGGAATCTTAAAACGCAGCTGAATTGTTTGTAAATAAGGGCTTGTTGTTTGTTCATTCCTTCACAGAACACACGTTTTGGATATTTGTTAGAATCGCCTCACTGAGGCAATTCTAATAAATATCTATGTATTTGAGTTTTAAATACAAATTTCTTGCATACTTTCTGATTATTGTCACCTCTTGAGCGAAGGTTTCTTACCAGTATTGTTATAACGAATTTGTCGTTGTATCGACTGTCGGTATAAAGAGCGTTGACTGTATTTGTAAAGATAGTCTGTGCATGGGCCTAAGTTCATTCTCTTCCCAGTGTCACCCATGTCATGGAGGGAATATATCTAAGGCAAGTAGAAAAATACCTTTTTTTACAATAGCTGAAGCCTATTATAGAGCGAAGTCTTATAAAATGAGTTTACCATTTATCATTACGAAAACACGCCAATTCAAATATATTGAGAATTTTACCACCAAAAATGAAAACTTTCAGATGTAAAAATTGCTGGTAAGCCTAGTTTTCATATTTCTGCTCAAAACATAGATTGTGGGCACTTGTTAGAACCGTCTCGGCGAGGCGGTTCTAACGAGTACCCACAATCTATGTTTTTGTGCAGAAATAAGAAATTAATGTATATCCATGTAAACCCCGTTTTACTATATAAAAGTGGGCTTTAAGGGGGTCAAACTATATAGGCGTGTTTTCGTGATGTTAAGCAGGCTTTCGTGCGCTACATAAATATATGCACTTGTATTTAGAGTATAGTCTAATTTCTGTCTACGTCCGCCCGTGGGCCTAGACAATCACAGAGTTGGTTTCTTTGATTCGGGTTTTACGTCGCTTTCAACGATCTCTTTCAGTCATTTCACGGCGGTGCCTGGATATGACTGGTAACTCAATGCTCCTATTTTAGACTACTGCCTCACTGAAATATCACGCAATATCAACATGTGTTTTATCCTTTGTTTCAGATGGTGTAGTAACCATGGATACTGAGTCGGTTCTTAAACAGATCCGGGGGCTCGTTTCTGATGGCGATATAGACGCTGCTGTTGCTATGTTAGAAGAAAATGACGTGGATATAGATTATCGTGACGTTACACATGACTTACAGACACTCCTCATGCGCCTTTGTTACTACAAGCTCAGTGTGTCTGATTATGACCGCGTGCTTGCCGCAATTTTTGACAAGAGCCCAGATGTCAACGTGCAAGATTCGTGGGGGAGGACATTTTTGATGCATGCTTGTATAGCCAATAAACCAGTATGTGTTGAAGGATTGCTAAGCTATGAAGGAACAGACGTTACGATAGCTGATTTTGATGGCAATACTGCACTATCATACGCTGTACAGAATTGTGACATTTACACTATGGAGGATATTTTGAGCCATAAAGACGGGGGATCATTGGTCGTTAAGCATAATGCAAAGGGTAGGTACAATACTTTTGTCTTGTTCCTAAAGTGGATGGAGTGAGGGGTCAATTCTTATAGAGCATGCAAAAAAAAAAAAAAAAACATTAATGAGAAGGAAGATACAACGGCTTTCTCTTGTTCAAAAAAATAAATAAATAAATAAATAAATAAGTAAATAAATAAATAAAAATAAAAAAAATAAAAGAAAAATAACATCGGAACCTGTCTTAAAAAGGAAACAAACTCTGCATGAAAGCTGATAGTGTTTAGGATAGGAACAGGTCTGTGTTCGAGCCCTCCGTGGTTCAGCTAGTGGTTCTCTTTAGCTTTGGTTGTCAGGTTCTAAGGTGATTTCCTTTAGTCTTCATCCTTGTTTCATCACGCCGAATTAATTTGATTTTGTGATGTTTCACTGATTGAGTTAGGAAACCTCTAAACGAGCTCACTAATCAGTTTTTGTATTCTTCATTTGAGGCTAGGGTGAAGATTTGTTACCAGTAAGTTCGATTTACCCATCCTCCCACCGTAGTTTTACAACTGATCACTCTTAGGCGTTGCATCACGAAAACACGCTTATATAATTTTGACCCCCTCAAACCCCACTTTTATATATTAAAACTGGGGTTTACAGGGGTATACTTTATTTTTCATATTTCTGCTCAAAACATAGATTGTGGGTACTCATTAGAACCGCCTCGCCGAGGCGATTCTAATGAGTACCCACAATCTATGTTTTGGGCAGAAGGCGATGCGGTTCTAATGAGTACCCACAATCTATGTTTTGAGCAGAAATATAACAAATATCAGAGAATTTTTATCTGAAAATTTTCAGTTTTTGGAGGTGAAAATTTCTACATTTTTGAATAGGCGTGATTTCGTAATGATTCTGGTGGGGTTTGTTCTTTGACTGGCCTTATGGCTATCGTTGCGAGGCTTGGTTTTCATGTTGTTTTTTGTTGTTGTTTTTTTTTTTGTTTTGTTTTTTGCTTGTTTTGTTGTTTTTTTTCCGTGCGTTGTCTTATTGTTGTCCATTACGAAAACACGCCTTTTCAAAAAAAAACTCAAATATCTTTTATATTTCTGCTCAAAACATAGATTGTGGATACCCGTTAGAACCGCCTCGGCGAGGCGGTTCTAACGAGTACCTACAATCTATGTTTTTGAGCAGAAATAATAAAAATAATGTATAACCCTGTAAACCCCAGTTTTACTATATAATAGTGGGGTTAAAGGGGGTCAAAATTATATAGGTAGGTTTTCGTGATGCAGAAGTGCATTCTACCTAGCATTATGATCGCCTATTTGGGGGGCACTGGTTGTTTTGCGTTTATTTGGTTTTTGGTTTATGTTCTGTCTGTTTTACCTTGTTTGCTCTCCCTCTTAGTGTCACACTGGTAGGCTGTTGTGTGATTGTAGCTGGAGTTTTGAAACCGTCTACGTCGTGACGGTCCATACATAAGGCCACAGTTCGTTGTTTTTTGTTGTTTTTTTTTTTTTTTTTTTTTTTTGTTTTCCTTAGGTTTACGGGAGAGCCTGTCCTATGATTTTAGCACCTCCGTAAAAAAAAAAAAAAAAAAAGTATTTCATTTTTTTTTTTTTTTTTTTTTTTTGTCCCTACCCTTCAATTATGGGAGTGAACTATTGCATTTTTAAATGTTTTTTTTTTGTTTGAAAGTTATTGTGTTTGATTGACCCAAGCTTTTATTCTTTCCTCCCGACAGTAACTTTTAAAGAAATCTCACGTTAACCTAAAGATAAAAAAAATAATACAAAAAAAAAAAAAAAACTCTTGCCGACGTTAATTGATATTATATTATGTTGCTATATAAATACATAACACTCAGTTTATAGAACGAAAAAGTGAAGAACATATCGTTGTTAAGCAGATATGGACATACATGTATAAAACTTATGTTGAAAAAAAAGTCATCACGAAAACATGCCTATATAATTTTGACCCCCTTCAACCCCACTTTTATATAGTAAAGCTCGGGTTTACAGGGGTATACATTATTTTTCTTATTTCTGCTAAAAAACATAGATTGTGGGTACTCGTTAGAACCTTCTCACCGAGGCGGTTCTAACGAGTACCCACAATCTATGTTTTGAGCAGAAATACGAAAAATATCAGAATTTTTATCTGAAATTTTTCGTTTATTTGGTGGTAAAATTTTCAATATATTTGAATAGGCGTGTTTTCGTAATGAAAAAGTACAAAAATTTTAAATTTTGTCTTATTTCGTATACAAATTTTCCGTTTTCACTTCAGTAAACATATTTCCACTTCATGACGGAACGTCAGAAAGCGTATATTTATACATGTGCGCCCAGTGAAGAATCTGATCAGCCGGCGCGATTAGAATCTTCAGAGGACGCATTTGAGATAGCCAAGGACGCAAAGTTTCTTCATCACGAAATCATGCCTATAATATGAATTTAATAGGTACTATCTATATCCGTGCGTCCCAATTATCATCACATGCTTCATAGGTGGGTTGGCCAGATCTAACTGAATTTAATTTCAGACCACGCTTGACTTCTAATCCACTGCATGAATTGCGATATAACGTCCAAGTCAGCAATATTTCAGTAGTTCAGAGACATTGCCTCCAAATCTGTAGGACTTTTACCCGACCCGATCACATGAATTCTGGTCCTTCTTAGTTACTAGCAGCTCTGCCATAGAGGCTTTAGGCAGCCCATCTATTTCGCAGGCCCCGATGGGCGGGGGCCATGCTTTCCGAATACTGAAAACTAGTGTATGCCGATGACAGGTACAGCGACAATATTGTATTGTTCGCTTACCTGTGTCGGTTCTTTAAGATTATCACGTGAAAAGAGCGAAAAATCTATGTGTTACATGTATCTAAAAATCTACATCAAAGTGTACCTTATGCACAAAAAGAATCATGCTTAGCTTGTAAATAGACGGAGAATGGATAGAAATAAAATTCGAGGTGGAGACAAAATTAAAAATGGCCGCGACCGCATATTTTGTAGACTGACGTCAAAATTCTCGTGATTCAACCCCTTGCAATTGGAATACTTGGCGTTATTTGCTGTTTTGTTGCTCTTAACGGCACGGCCGCTGTGTCAATAGTCTCCACCAAATCACGAACGCTTATTGTTTTTCAGGATAAGCACCGAACTACCCAAGCGTTTGTAGGATTTTTGGTCACACACGTCACTGGTCACATAGGTAGTCTATAGTAGTGCGTCTGCACGCCGAACCGCTCCGCGGTTCGGGGAGCTTCGCAGTTCCCGTTGGACGCACTTATAATATTGACCCCCTAAAACCCTACTTCTATATGGCAAAACTGGGTTATACATGGGTATGCATTATTTTTCTTATTTCTGCTCAAAAACATAGATTGTGGGTACTTGTTAGAACCGCCTCGCCCAGGCGGTTCTAACAAGTACCCACAATCTATGTTTTGTGCAGAAATATGAAAATATCAGAGTTTTTTTATCTGAAAATTTTCAGTTTTTGGAGGTGAAATTTTCCATATATTTGGATAGGCGTGTTTTCGTAATGTGATGTGGTCAACGATGACTTCAATCAGACTGTGTAGATGCGCGGCCTAAATTGAGTCTTGGTTGTGAGTACATGTCAGAAGGTACTTTCTCTTACGTTACATACGCTCATATTATAGTGGAATAATGAGGTACTTTTAGATCGATTATGTCGCAACGTGGGAAAACGTACCTTCGAAAATGTACGTCCTTCGAAGACTACAATTAACCTGCGCATCCGCGCGGCCTGATCAGAGTCATCGTTAGCCACATGTAGAAACTTGGCATTCTTGGTCATCAAAAATGCGGCCAGTGCAGATTCTGATCAGACTGAAAGACTGTGCAGGCTGATCTCAATATCCTCTGTGCGCATGTGTCCAAAGGTACCCTTTCTGAAGTTGTGGCTCGGACTATTCAGCGTACCAGTTAAACGTCAAGCCTGTACCAGTCATCAAAACTGTCCAAATTAATTGGTTCCGTAGTGAGGTATTTAACTTTTCTGACATTCATACATTAAATGGTAGCAGATAAACAAGGATGTAAAGCGTTGCGAGTGTTCAAAATCTGGAGACTGCAAACGAAATCGATCAGATGCAACATCTCCATTATTTATGGACAAATCGCGTAATTCTGGTTTGTACAGTTCACAATCTGAGCAAATTTAAAGCGCCAGACTCTGTTTCAGTGTAATTTCGTGTCAGTAGCAAGTGTTACCAAAACGCACACAGAAACTTGTAATTTAAACTGGCGTCAACCTGCTGTATTGACGTCAACTTAATACCTTTAAAAGATGCATTCAGTCAAGGTGTAACTCCAAGGCTTTTACGACGCCTTTTAGGGATTGATCCCTTAAAACTTAAGGAATAAGTTGGCTTTTTGATTCCATGGATACGGAAGCGTATATTTAAAGCCCTTTAGTCCAAAATGTAACGCAATATTCTTTGCTTCCATGAATACTGAATTGTACATTAAAAGTCCTTTAGCCCAAAACGTAACGTCATGTTCAGCGGGTGAAAGTACGTCGCAATATTTGAGAGAAAGCTGCCTTTCGACGTTTGTCATTTCGTCCAACCCAGCTAGCATTCTTTATAAATCTATAGCGGGCCGTTATCGGCCCGTCAGCTACCCTGACAGGCCGATAACGGCCCGCTATAGATTTATAAAGAATGCTTACTGGGAAGTGATCGCAGTCGGTACCGTATTAATGCTAAGGCGATTCTAGTGAGTACATTCAATATACCATATCGGAACGACATCCCCGAACTTATCCGCATTTGTCTCCTCACCTGGCACTATGATTAACCGTCAGTGACTCGAACTGCCCATATCTAGAACGAATTTCCATTGTTTCAAAGATGTTCGAGCCATTGAAGTGTAACTGTATTTCCAAATAAATGATTTTTCTGTTTTTCAGGACAATCTCCCCTGACCATAGCCCGGAAAAGTGGAGATAAATCAGTGATAAACCTGTTTGAGTCATATATCAACAAGTCTGTATGTCTGCAGGAGAAAAAGAAACAACGCAAACCCCGAAATAGAGATATTATCCGTCTCCCACAGCCTTATACTCCGTCACCGGAGAGGAAGGCGCAGGACTCTTCACCCCGTCACATGTCAAACAGATCCCTCATTTCTTCTGTCGCATCGAAGTCGCTTCCACAGTCTCCAGCCAGACCCGTAGAAAATTACTTTTCACCAAGACGCAAGAACGAAAAGTTGGATTTAAATTTAGAAAAGGTCGGTAAAAGTGACTCGGCTCCTTTGCTGCGGAAAGATATCGCTGTTCCAAACGCTGACGACCATAATTTGGCGCTAACGTCCGCTAGATTAAGCCGCCATCATTTTAAAAGAGACTGTTTGACCAATTATTCGTGTTCACTGGAATCTCCTCAGGCACTTCCCTATCTTACAGACAACGAAAACAGTTTTAATAGGATCCCTGACAATCATTTACGCAGACAGCGTCGACCTTCAATTTCACTTCCAGACCTGCGCATGGCTGGATTTTTAGTACAGTCTGGTAGCAGTAGTCCTTCGTCGGAAAGCGAAAGCAAAGATTTAAGTTGTTGTGAAGGAACTGACAATGATGATGATGTATTCGCTCAACGGTACCCGAACAGAAGAGTATTTAATAATATAAATTCACCGAAACATCCCGAAAAGCAGCTGACTTTACCGGAAATAAATCAGTCTCGTTCGTGTCAACAATCACCAAGTCTCGCAAAGAAAAATATTTCGCCATTAGCAAGATCAAGGAAATATTCCAACAGCGATGATCATCTAAACAGGATAGCAGTGTCACAAGTTTCTACATAAAGGTTTATGAATATGCTTAAAGTGTTCCAGCAATGGATCTATGCAAACAGTGTAGATCCAGATCAGACGCCGTATGCGGCGTCTGATCAGGGTCTGCACTGTTTATTATGGTATAAGCAATTTACATAAGCCATAATCGTGACAAACGATTTGTTTTTAAAAAATGGTTGTAATGTATTCAATTTTTTAACAAAGAACAGGACAGCGATCTAGAATTCAGTTTTCACTACGAAATACTCCGAGCCGGTACGGAAATGAACGTTAGTTTTCCGATAAAAATGTCGTCCAATCAAATGCTGGCGAAACTGAGATGGCGGCGTCCATGAACCGGTCAATAAAATTGAAGTACAAACCGATAAAGAGTAATCTCATTCCATAGTTAATTCACCAGTCATTTATGGTCCGGCCCCGGGGCCGGGGAATAGCGGGGCTTTTAACTTTTCAGTTTGCAAAGCCCTGCATTGCGGAGACAAATTTATGGTAAAATCGCTGCTAAAAGCTCCTCTACCCCGGGGCCAGTTTTTGTTTCCGGGATCAGTCTGCTCTCTATTGCAACAATCAACCTGTTTCTTTTTCTTGGTAAAAGGTGTGGTTTTCTCGATACAGCTGAATTCAAAGGCAAAGTATCATTGACAGTATGAGGTAGGTTATAAGAAAACTAAAATTTGGGGTTTATTTGGCTCTAATTTATTTATGTATGCAAACATCTTGACGGTAAATCAATAACCGGGCTTATCGAAGGCACCGCCAGAACTAATTGGAGGTTAAATCACGGCACTTCCGCTATAGTCCCGCTATTCCCGGCCCCGTAGGGGTCGGAGTTTCAAATGATTGATGCATAAATGTTGCAAATCGTATGCAAACAGAAGTGATGATTTGCATTTCAATCGTATACCATGGAGGAACGAAAAAGTTTGTAAGCACCGGCTAAATGAACTAACGAGTGTCATTGTTTCCCGCCAGGAGATGATTGGTCACGTGACTTGATTCCGATCGGATTTACGGAAACTTATGGAACCGCTATGAAACTGACTATCGCACTGGCAAATGGTACGACTGTTTCTCGAGTTATCAAAATAACAATTTAAAGCATCCAGATCAGATATACATGTATTTCAGTGACATGATATGTGCTTTATGTAATGCATGTATGTAACAAGACAATTCTTAAAGAATACTATACAATAAATTAAATAAATAAAAGTGCTACAAGCACTGCATAATGCCCTCAACCACGCCTACCACCGCCCCACACCCTCCCCCACCCCCACCCCCCGTCGCCACTGCACTTACATCACGCAAGTGCCATAATTATGTCAAAAATGAAATCAAGGGAAGGTGTATTAGTCTTTCCCTAAATTAAGTTGGCATGAATATACGACTGAGATGACTATTTTTTAATGTTTAAAGGCCCATAACTCAGAAAGAGTAAGTAAACCAGACTTAGAGTTCTCGTTTTCTGCAGATACCCTCATGGTGCTTCACATTCGTGTAGTGTTTACAAGTATATCATAGAAACTGTTATTTTCAATGTTCAGAGACCCATAACTAAAAAAAGTAATTTAGCCAGACTTATGGTTCTTTTGTTCTACATATCATCTTTGCATTTCAGATGCAGTGAAGCATTTTAAAATATACCTGGGATAAAACCAAGGAAGCCAATTAGTGACAGAACTTTTTGCACGACCCTCGTACTATCTCTTCTATCTCTTTTCTCCTTTTCTCTGGGAGACGACACAAAATGACCCGGAAGGATTGACGTGTCGTTAAACCCCAACACAATCAATCAATCTCATGAGAGGGTAGTTGTGCATTGATTTATGTGTACTTTCCAGACTTGAGGGGAAAACTGCGGAAGTGCGGGGGGGGGGGGGGGGGGGGGGTGGGGGGAGGGTGAGGGTGAGGGATTAGGGGTTATCTGAGAGAATTTTGTTTGCACAAGTTTTGGAAATTCTGTCCGTTGTTGTCTAAAATTTGTGGATCTCGACGTACATAGATCTATGGAGAGGTGTGGTTACTATAGTACTGTCCGTGATAGACAACATTCCCAGTTGCATATTTTTGGGGTGCAACCCATAAATGCTCCTTTATGCCACGGCCGGACGGGCACTCAAAATTTCGGACGGTACAGCATAATATCTCACCACTTTTTGTGGCGTGGCATACTAAATAAATAAATAGATAAATAAAACCAAGCAGTCAACTGACGTTGGTCCGGCCTTGGAATTAACTCTTAGCATGGTGGGTAAAGTTTTCAGCAGACAACATTTTTAAACATTCTTCTTATTTTGCGCAGTAAATAAGCTTTAACAAATAAAAGTCAAAAAAGAAAATAACACATTACAGATAGAAAGTGGGAGCTTCGGTTTTATTGAAAAATAGAAGTGAAGTTTGCAACACTGCTTACGCCCTCTAGCGTAAACATGAGCAGAACTCAATTTTCAAAGATACCACAATGAGCCCAGTGATCCTAAAGGAAATGAAAATATAATCTGCATTATAGTGAAGTACGGGGAGACGTTTTACGGCCACCACGCGGCGCTTACACCAGCTGCAGTGAAGGAAAAAAAAAAAGTCAAAACGCAGTTTATTTTCTGGAAAAAATATCCTCATTTTTTTGTCTGCTAAAATTGCCCAGAGAGAGATTAAAGCTTAAGCTGTCGGAGAAATTAATTGAACATCTTTGTGATCTGAAAAGTCCGACGCCACTCTAACGCTGTTTTACGTCGGATAGTCGTTAGACTTGCGCACTTTATATTTTTATCTTAATTGGGACCATTGAGCTCATTCTGATATTGTACGTAGCTTGGAAAATCCGGTACCGCTTAAGCTGGTACCAGGCGACGTATGCAGCCCTACAAACTACTGTCCTTTCGACATCACTTGGAAAGACGTTTTTTGCTTGGCGTTTTATTTTAAATGAAAATATTTTGTTCTGGTTGACCATATCTTAACACAAACCATTTGTCTTTTATGTTTCTGCGTTTTGTTCTCAAATATTTACACAAAAATTAAAGTTGTGGCCAAAAGTTGGTCTGACCTATGCAATTTCTATAGTAAAGTGATTTTTTTGGAATTTTTATCTAAGAAAACATTTTTTACTATTCTTTGCTGAATTTGAATTAGTGGTGTTTTACAACAATATTGTGAAAATTTCAGAAAAATCGAACAAGTGGAACGTGTTGAAAATCTGGCTCAAAGTTACCTACGCTACAAATTTCTGCATCATTTGGCTTCATTTTTACTATGGGAAAAAGTGAAAATATTTGATTTTTTAAAAACCGATGACTAGAATTAAACTTTTTGTACATAGGTAGTTACGACAAATGGTTTTACATTAAATCTTGACAAAAGTTCTCAAATTTACTTCTTCTGTGTAAAGCGTCAAGCAAAAAACGACTCTGAAAGATGTCGAAAGCACAGTACATGGCTGTCATATGAAAACTCGCAATGCAACCGAGACTCGGTTTGCGTTTATTTCATGTGTTTAGTATTCCAAAGGACAAACCTTGTAGCATTTATGTGACCACTGACTGTCATGAATGCTTGCGTTTTTAGAACATTGTAGTCCTTGCCATGCCGAATAAATTAGGTTGTAGATACAAATTCACATACGTAATGACAAACAGTGCAGATCCAGATCAGTTTACTTCTGAAAAAGCCAGCAGATCTGGCTCTACATTGTTCGCAAAGACAGGGCATATCTGGGTTCAGCAGGACCAGGGTCAAAACTTGTAGACAGAATGCCAATCATAATTAGTTATTGAAAACAATAATCACAACTCCTTACGAAAACACGCCTATTCAAATATACTGAAAATTGTACCACCAAAAAATGAAAAAAAAATAGATAAAAATTTCTTATAATTTTCACATTTCTGCTCGAAACATAGATTGTGAGTACTCATTAGAACCGCCTCGACGAGGCGGTTCTAACGAGTACCCACAATTTATGTTTTTTGAGCAGATTTAAGAAAAATAATGTATACCCCTGTAAACTCCAGTTTTACTGTATAAAAGTGGGGTTTAACGGGGTCAATGTTATATAGACATGTTTTCGTGATTTAGTTAGAATGATATTTTAATCCAAATGGCAAGGAGGCTTGCCATATTTGTGTGCAAATGACCAAACTCAGTACACCACAACCTCTTTATAACACTATTGCTGGGGTCCATAGCATAAGCCGTGTTAGTTAAGCAACCGTGTTATATCCAAACAAATATGTATAGATTACATTATTGTCATTTTTCAATACAATCTATACAATTTTGGGATCCATCTTTGAACCGTGTTATATCCAAAACCGTGTTATAACGAACCGTGTTATAAAGAGGTTGTAGTGTATTTGGACATAAAACATTATGGGTCTCTACATGATAAAACCCATCTTCTGACATATGCGCCTAAACGAAGACTTAAATTAGCCTGCGCTTCCCCGCAGTCTGATCAGAGTCTTCGTTATCTGTCTGAATAAACTTTACATTCTTGGCTGTCCAAAATCATTCCAGTGAAGATTCTGATCAGACAACGCGAACGTGCAGGCTGATCTGAATCTTCACTGGGCGCACAAGTCCGAAGGTACGTTTGCTGACGAAACGGTTCACTCATGTCATAAAATGTTTAAATATACGGCGGATCAAACGTGTCATAGAGTATCCAGGTTTCCCAACTGTTAATGGTTTGCCCTTGTCATTCCCTTATAATGAGAGACCATCTTAACTAGAGAGACAACTTTTGTGACAGTTTGTTTACTTTCCTGTGCACCAATTCCCTTCTAGAAAGGGGTCTACTCTAAAAGGAAGGAAGTTTACTCTCAAGGGCAGCAAATCCATCTCTTTTATAGCAGACACATTTTCGGAAGGCAAAATATGTGACAGAGTTGTCCACCTTGAAAGTGTATCCACTCCCTTCACAAGGTCTGGGCCTATTTGTTCAAAGCATCGTTAGCTTAATGTGCTCGTTAATGACAAACTCATTAACTGTTGTAACTAAGATATTTTCAAATACACTGATATTTTTGCTGCAAAAATGTGAGTAGCTTTTGCAAAAGCTACTCACGTTTTGCAGCAAAAACATCAATGTATTTGCCATATTTCAAGATGGAAATATCAATGTATTTGCCATATTTCAAGATGGACATTTTAACTTCTCATTAGCTAACAACTTCGTTAAGTTTTGAACAAATGGACCCTGGTGCTTAGCACATTTTGAGTAGTAAGGAAGGGTAACGATTTAATGGGCATGTTTACTCTTTCAGGACAGGAAATTCTTTCAAAATTGTAGCTCCTACTTTAGGCAGATTTATATACTTAGACTATACCTCTTTATAACACGGTTCGTTATAACACGGTTTTGGATATAACACGGTTCAAAGATGGATCCCAAAAAAAAGTATAGATTATATTGAAAAATGACCATAAATGGTCATTTTTCAATATAATCTATACATTTTTGTTTGGATATAACACGGTTGTTTAACTAACACGGTTTATGCTATGGACCCCAACAATAGTGTTATAAAGAGGTTTTGGTGTATTGTCTTTATCTTACTTCTGCATCCCATTCAATTCTCTGTTGAATGCATCGAATTGTGTTTATGAATATACTTGTTTTATATGTACAGTTTATTGAATAGAATACTATTTACACAGCAAAAAGGGTTAAATTTATATACTAGGAAAGCAAACCCCTGTCTGCAATGGCTGTCATCTTTTTGAAAAATGTCGGCAAATTCCACAGATGATCCCGATCAAATAAATCAGTCGCCGACATAAAAACAGAGGAGCGTGGTAACTGTAGCGCAGTGATTGGTACTTTGACCTCGGCTGCTAGACGTACCAGTTTCGATCCCGGCTTTGGGAGAGAAACTTTTTGAGTCTAAACATGCACCTTTATCATTGGATGATGTTAATATAGTGCACTGTCCTTCTGATACGAACGTTAATTTGAGAGCAGGCAACTCCAATAGTAACTTTTTTCGACTCTCGTTATCTCGTCTTCGATTATCTCGAATAACCGCTTATCTCCCTGTGAAAATCTGATCCCTGTTTAACATGGATATCTAACAACAGGAAACAAAATACTGTGGAAAAGAGGAGAAATTGTTCTAAAGGAGCAATTTCTCCTCTTTTCCACAATATTTTCAAATTTATCTCTAGTTTCAGGAATCAAATTACATATTCATATGTGGAATCTGGTTGTTTGATTTATTTCGTTTCCTTAATTCTGCAAATCTGATATGTCGAGAAACGGATATCTCGAAGTATTTCAGAGAGACCCTTGGACTTCGAGATAACGAGACTCGACTGTATTTCCATGTCAGAGATCAGGTTTGTGCCGCGTTTATTTCTCTCAAGCGTCATTCCTCTTAGGATCTACTTCCCTATCCTCAATCATTATATTGTATTCTCTAATTAGCGTATCCTACTTGATTTAAACTAGACAATAGAGATGACAGGAAAAAGGACAATATTTAACATCCTGCTCTTAGTTGTGTTAGGGCTTTAAGACAATATATAGCAATTAACTCTTAAAGTGCTATTCACAACTGCAGCAGACGACAGTTTGATTTTTGTTTTGGTGTATTTGTCAGAGAAAGTAAGTCTTGGCATTTCAGGTGAATCGTCTGCTATGCAGACGATTCACATGAAATGCTAAGCCTTATTTTATCTGAGAAAATAATAATGAAAAATAGAATGTCGTCTGCTACAATTCTGCTCAGCAGATTAAGTGTTAATAAACAAAACACTTGATAATACTTGACACAGAACACTTGACATGTGCAGAGTAAGGATTTTGGCCTTCGCTATTCTCATGGCGATATTTGCAGACAACAACTTGTTTACAAAGTAGTTAGGAAAATAATTACTCTAATACTGGACTACTATATTTTTTACCATACTTGTCATAAAATTTGAACACAGCAGTTTTACTAATTTTTTATGTGTCCAGCAGCTGGTGGCGAGTAGAAAAATAAGTGTGCATCCTGGACAGAATTTTGTCTGTTGTCTGGGTCTGTAGAATTTGCTTAAGAGGGTCTGTCTGTTACAATAATTACATACACTTCAAAGACTGTGTGCAAAATATCGTAGCTTCTGGGCCGCTTCATACAGGTATGCATGAATGCATGCGCCAACACACTCACACACACGCACACACGCAAGCAGCCACACACACACACAGACACGCACGCACGCACAAGCCGGGCTCGCTCTATAGCGCAGTCGGTAGCACGTCCGACTGCAGAGCCAGGGATCGCAAGTTCGAATCCCAGCTTGGCCATATAGCTTTCGTGGGTAAATAAGTACAGAGAACTCTCGATCTTACCAAAGATATTTTTTTTTGGAGGAAATGACATGCGGACCAAGAACATTCATGATAAACGTACGCAATAAAGGATACCAAGGCTGTCCTTGAATGCATCACTAAAATATTTCAGTGTTCCTCATTCCTCCTGAGCCATACAGCAGAACGCTGTAGGAAGAACCGAAACTAACAAACTATACTATCGGAAAAAGTATTGCAACTTGTAACTGTTGTCTTAGTTATAAATAAAAGTAAGGAATTGTGCTTTACATTACGAAAACATGCCTATTCAAATATTTAGAAAATTTCACCTCCAAAAACTGAAAATTTTCAGGTAAAAAGCGCTGATACTTTTCAAATTTCTGCTCAATAGATTGCGGGTACTCGTTTGAACCGCCTCGAAGAGGCGGTTCTAACGAGTACCCACATCGAGGCGGTTCTAACGAGTACCCAGAATCTATGTTTTTTAGCAGAAATATGAAAAATAACGTATACTCCTGTAAACCCCAGTTTTACTATATAAAAGTGAGTTTATTTATGGGGGTCAACATTATAAAGGTATGTTTTCGTGATGATATTCTTGGATACAGCCTTCTTATCTTAAGAATGAGGCACAGAATGTTGCGGAAAGCTACTGAAGTTTAGACTAACAAAAGCCTTAGGGCAAATGTGCAATTTTAAGCAGGTACTTGCTAAAAACATGTACAGTCGACTCTCGCTATCTCGAATTCCAAGGGATTGTTTGAAATACTGCTAGATATCTGTACCTCGACATATCAGGTTTGCAGAATTGAGGATAAATAAATCGAGCAAGCACATTTCACAAATGTTTACGTAATTTGACTCCTGGAGTTAGAGATCTATTGAAAATATTGTGAAAAAGAGGACTTGGGAGCAATTTCTCCTCTTTTCCACAATATTTTGTTACCTGTTGTAAGATTTTCATGTTTAAACAGGGACTAGATTTTCACTTAGAGATAAGCGGTAATTCGAGATAAGCGAGGTCGAGATAACGAGAGTCGACTGTACTTTCGCCACTTTATTAGCAGTTTGAGAAATCGACTGCAAATATACAAAGCCCAAAGACAAATAGCAGCAATTGCTCCACGATTCATTCGTTTTATTTAATTATTTTAAGAATGAAACTACAAAACGAAAAATCATAAATATCACAAACATCACAAAGATCTTATCTTCCTTCAAAACACCTTGGTACGTTCTCAGTTTGCAGACTGTTCTGACAATGTCAATACTTGTTCTGCGCTGCCCCGATTTTCTAAAATGCCGAACATGCGGGCGCTTACTTCGACAGGAATACTCCTTTCATGAATTTTGCATCTGATTACAATGAGAAATATGTGCGAGAACATGACATGATCAGCATGTGGAAGAAGCGATTGGTCACTTGATAGTACATGTGTCTGTGTAGATTTCAGCAATGGGTATCGCAGGTGATTTTTAATTACAGAATCTATTTGTCATTCTCAACTGCCACTGGCGGTTTGGACGCGAGTGACTTTCCCCACCATTACTGTATCCGTACATAAGTAGTGCTGAATTGGTCAATATCATGACTTTTGAATATACCAGTTCCGCTTTCTCGATGCCGAGCGCAAACGAAAGAGCAGCTAATACCATTCTGAAAGTCTTTGGTATGACTCGGACGGAGATCGAACCCACAACCTCCCGGACGCAAGCGGGACCCTCTAGTAACTGAGCCACTGCGCCAGTAGGTTCGAAGGTAATCGGCCTGCTGATTAAAACGGTTTTTACCATAACTGACCCAGGCATGACAAAACCAACAAAACGACTGGGCTCCCAGGGAAGAATCAGATCAACATGGGTATCCACACAATCTGATCAGTCTTCGCTGTGCACTCAATGGGTTGCTAAGTAGCTATGGTTTCTAAGGTTTCCTATGGCTTTGGAAAATAAAGAATTGAATTGTAGACAGTGAAATCTGATCAGACTTGGTAGATGCCCAGGCTGATCTGAGTCTCTGCTGGGTGCACGTCATTTTGTTGATTTGTTGGCGGCTTATATATGCAGTGTTGCCGCTAGGACCAATGTGGCGGGGCCAGTTGTTGCCCAGTAACCATTGTTCAAAGGCCGTCACCTATTTTAAAGGATTCTATTACCTTAAATATTAACATAACGACTTAATATTGAGGGTCATCAAGGCCCCTTGTCCCATTCATGCTTTTAGGTGGAGAAATAGCCCCTTGTCCGCCTCTAGATACAACAATGTTTATGGGCAAGGCGGATATCCTGATGATATGATTGGATCTTTTTAACAAATGTTTGTTCCTCAAATGCCTCACATCACGAAAACATGCCTATATAATTTTGATCCCCTTAAACCCAACTTTTATATAGTAAAACTGGGGTTTACAGGGGTATACATTATTTTTCTTATTTCTGCTCAAAAACATAGATTGTGAATACTCGTTAGAACCGCCTCGGCGAGGCGGTTCTAACGAGTACCCACAATCTATGTTTTGAGCAGAAATATGAAAATTATCAGAATTTTTCATCTGTAAATTTTAATTTTTTTTGGTGATAAAAATTTCAGTATGTTTGAATAGGCATGTTTTTGTAATGAGAGGCTTTATATGAAACTGGATTTTGGTTGACCGCGGACAATGGAGCCTGCCTATACTATTGGTTCACCTATAGGCTAAAGACTTGAGGATACAAAGCAAACGGGATTGGTTTGTACCCTATTTAATATATTGATGAAAATTTTCTAAATATAGGTCAACATGGGACATTTTCAAAAACAACAAATTTAAAATAATTTTGAAAAACCGATTGTAATGGTTGCTATGGCAAGAACAATACACGTATTGTAAAAGATTCTTGGCAGCAATCTGAGAACAATGTAATTAAAAGCATGATAGTTTTATAGTTGTTAAATATTGAAACACAAATTTATGTACAAAATCAACATGGGACAGAAATTTGCCATGGCAACAAATATGTCGAATTTATCCTATAAAAGCACATAGTTTTATTTAATATATTCTGTTTACACTGCAATTCTATTTTTTTTCGCCACTTTGATTGTCAAGTACTGGATGACAATTTAGACAGAAAAAAGGTTATCACTTAAGAAAAAAATGCGCTGCCATGGAAGAAAAAAACTGATTCCTTTATTGAAATGATACGTGGTTTTGACTGATTTTAACTATGAAAGGTAAAGGTTTATTATTTGACTGGTTTTAATGTGTTACTTATCAAGTATTCTACTGTGCGTGAAAAGCAACATTCACATCATTTAGCTTTGTGTTTCTCTGTCAACAAAACACATACATTTATCCCACAACAAAGACGTATGAAACACGTATTTTAGGTAGCGCGGTAGCTCAATGAGCCTCTAGAGCAATGGTACCGGGAAAGACCCCAGGCTTACGCGAGGGAATTTTCGGTGTCCGAACACGCTTTCCTTCATGTTATTTGCAGGCATGAAATAAAAACAGTGTGCCGTCCTTCGGATCGGGACGTTAACTGGAGGTCCCCTGTGCAGGGAAAGTCACACTATGTGCAGGTTAAAGAACCATACGGTAATTCAAATTGGTTACTTGTAGGCCTTCATCCTGCAACCTGGGGTGTACAAAGTACACCGTCTGTGTCCTCCTAGGAAGTTTAAAAAGAAAGAAAGAAAAAAAGGAAAGGCAGTATTTTACGCCACGACCTATAAAAATATGTTGTTTTTAATTTTCCATAATGTAATTTGGATCGTACTGAAGTACTGCTTTTGCTAACAGGTTCAACATTATCAAAATAAAGTAAAAGATGAAACAAAGAAATATGAAAGACAACGGCTAAAAATGTTAATTAAATTAAAACACACACACACACACACACACACACACACACACACACACACACACACACACAGAGTGAGAGAGAGTGAAGGTCACAAATGAGACTTAAACCCGAGTCCGTTCGTAGGAGAGGCCACTACACCACAGAGGACAGTATTAAGAACTGACCAAAATGAAAATAATTATTGGCTAGATTTTTTAATGCAATTTGAAATAAGTGAGTTACCTTCTTCCCCGTTCACCACCCGCCCCCCGCCACCCCCCGCCCCACCGCATACAGTTTGAAATAAGTGAATCACCTCTACCGTCCCCTTCCCCCTCACACACACACACACACACACACACACACACACACACACACACACACACACACACACACACACACACACACACACACACACACACAGAATATGTTCGTGTGCCATTTCGTCTTAATTTTATATACATTGTTCTTTCTTTCGGTTCACAGCTTCGTTGTTTACAGACATCAGAAGGCATAAGCTGCTAACCGTCTGCATCGCAGTAATGAACTTGGATGAACTGATTTATTTCCCACGAACTTGAAGGTCAGTAAGAGCGCTTGTATCCGAGATGTCGCGGCGGTGCACAGCTAAGCCGGGAGCCAGTGCACGTGGCCTTTTTTTCCGCGATCTTTTTATACAGTGCCCTAGATAAGGTTTTAAGCAATTGGGTAATTGGGCTTGCTTTACCTACCCATTTCTCATTGAACTGGGTAGACTTTTGCTTTGGGTACTCTGTTGAATGGGTGCAAGAATTACTGATAATCGGGTATTTACCCCATAGATTTAATTCAAATTCCTTTTTGTTTTCAAGATTTTAATTCGGTGAATACCCACAAAAGCACTTATCTAAGGTACTGATTTATGGTTGGAAAATTCGAGAAAGGTATTCAGCTACTTTGGAAGAATTTGAAAAAAAAGTATTGTTTTAAATTTAAAAAAAATCATAAAAAACAAACAAAATTCCATAAATCTCAAGTCCAAACGGATCAGTATTGAAACCCCGTGTTAATCCGTACCGTTATCTCGGTTAATCTTAATATATATATATATATATATATATATATATATATATATATATATATATATATATATATATATATATATATATATATATATATATATTGAACCTGTGTGTGTGTGTGTGTGCGTGCGTGCGTGCGCGCGTGTGTGTGTTGGTCTAATATTTGCGATGTTGTCGAAAAAAGAAAAATGCATATGCATAAGGCAGACGTGAACAAATGTGATCCGGTTAAAATGCAAAGCTGAATGCGTATCATAAAAGTTGTTGTAAACATATGTTTTCCCCTGAGACATACATTTGGGAAACAAGCCTATTCAAATATATTGGAAAATTTACGAGCAAAATATGAAAAATTTCAGATAATTATTCTAATATTTTTCTTATGTCTGTTCAAAAACATAGAATGTGAGTACTCGTTAGAACCGCCTCGCCGAGGCGGTTCTAACGAGTACCCACAATCTATGTTTTGAGCAGAAATAAAAAAAACTAATGTATACCCCTGTAAACCCCAGTTTTACTATATAAAAGTGGGGTTTAAGGGGGTTATCATTATATAGGCATGTTTTCGTGATGAGTTCCCATTCCTATTACGAAAGTATGTCAGAGATATATCTCTACAAAAGAGCATCTTGGGTCTAGAGGGAAACATATTTTTATAACAAATTTAATGAAACACATTCAATTTTGCAATTAAACCGGAAATGAGAAAGAAAAGTCATGTCAGATGAAATGAGAAAGAGAATTCAAGTGAGTTATACCAGACACGTGCACTGACTGCATTCATTTAACCATAATTTTCAATCAGTGCTGTGTTCTCGTCATTCTGATGCAAGAAATATTTCCCAACGGGAAAGGAAACTATATGTAATTCCCATCGTTTTGAACATGGTATTTCTTTAGGTGGTTTGGGGGTTCACAATTATTGTCACTTTAGCCATTCTTTATGAAAAATGTCAATGATGCTACTTAAAGCACTTCTATCCAACTTTATGCTTCTCCGAGAACAGTTCAGATTATGAAGTTAAATATACCGAATGTTCATAAAATCTAAGAAGCTTTAGGCTTACCCAAGCTAAGAAAACAATATAATTACTTAAATAAAGATTTAAGCACTTTAAATAAAGGTAAACAAAAAAGCACAGCGAACAAAAGCACTGAAGCAAAAATAAATTGTCTGTTTTGGACACCACTTTTTGACAATCCTTTCCAGAAGGTCCCTCTTAAGAAATACACAAAAAACGGACCTCCACGAAAGAGCCACCTTTGAACTAAAACCAGTTTTCTTAAATCTAAAGTGTCCATTTTATACAGGTCTTACGACATGAAAGTCGTAACAAAGGAATAAAGCGTAGCTGAAAAACTTTCCCGCCTGTCGTGGGATTCGAACCCGGTCTGTCCGGATAAAAATCCAATGCTCTAACCACTGAGTCACAGTCGACTCCCTGGTGCAGTTGTCAGAGATTGAATATATATCTACTAGATATGTGTAATCTGCCAAGGCAGATAATCGAAGGTAGGTGTGCTATGTCGTAACACTTCCCCTATTCAAGAAAGTCATCATTTATGATGACGCGAAGCCATATTTTCGGCGAGTTAAATCCGATCCCGAACGAGCCCCCATCTTACGACATGAAAGTCGTAACAAAAGAATGAAGCATAGCTGAAAAACATTCCCGCTTGTTGTGGGATTCGAACCCGGTCTGTTTGGATAAAAATCCAATGCTCTAACCACTGAGCCAAAGAGTTGACTCACTGGCGCAGTTGTCAGAGATTGAATATATACCTACAAGATATGCGTAATCTGCCAAGGCAGATAATCGAGGGTAGGTGTACTAGGTCGTAACACAGGTTGCTATAAGCTTCGAACATTTACATGTCTAGTAGACTACATTTTACAGCAAGCGAATAAATATATACGGAAACTTAAACAAAGAGGTTGGTGGGTTCTGGGGTTTTCAAAATATTTCACAGTCACCACAACATCATTCTGTGAATTCACGATTTCAAACTGTGCGAATTTGGCGGCAAAATTCCTTTATATACCTGGTTATTGTTGTAATTTTAACCAATGAAAAATAAGTAAAACGCTTCAGTAAGCATGATATACTGCCCGCAATAATTAACTTGTAAAGAGAAATTAAAATTCCTTAATTTAAAAAATAAGTTTCATTGCAATTAGAAAAGCTGTGTAGAAATACTTAAGATAAAGTCAGTCTCATAATTAAGCATTTTAATATAATAATATTAAAGTTAGTCGATTATTCGATTTTCTTTATCAGCTTAAGGATATGAAATTACTATAAATATACGAATAGAAATTTTTATTTTGACTTATTTAATCCAACAAGAATTCCTTGTAATACAGCAACAGCTAAAGCACAAAAGAAGCATTAAACTGAAGTAAAATTAAAAACAATCAAAGCAAACTAACTTCTGATGTTATCAAAATTCTCAGACTGGAAAGGCTGTCATTAGACAAAACTGGCATCTGGCTTGCGCTGACCAAATGTCACTCTCGTCTTATTATTCTGATGTAAATGGAGTGCCTTTACCCGGATATTCCTGAGTACAACCCTAACTATAAATTTACTTACAGTCACATCACTGAAAAGTTTATTCTGAAAGAAATTAACAGAAAAAACATTATATATATATATATATATATATATATATATATATATATATATATATATATATATATATATATATATATATATATATATATATATATATATATATATATATATCTATCAGTTGTAGAGATGACTCTTTAGAAAAACTGTCTAAACCTGTTTGACCCTTTGTGTTGAGATGTAAATCCTAATCTAATTTTACATATGTATGTAAAATAATTCATATCTTCTATAGGAGTCGAACTTTGATACTGCTTTATATGTACAAATAAAGGAAAAAAACCATGTCAGGATCAATTCTGTCTTTTAAAAACCTATTAACAGATTTGACCACTGGATCTGTATCCTTATGATCAACTGGTCTAGGAATAATGGCTGACATTATTACTCTAATGGAAGGTTTGACTTTTTAACTGATGCGATTTAATTGCCATAATCTGATAATATGTGTTCAAAGGCGACCTATATTATTAGTTCCAATATGTAGAATTACATAATCCAAGTTCTCTAAACTGATTTGCCTTTTAGACAAATGTACAGTTAGTTCCGCATTTGTGTGCTCCTGTAAAAGACTTAATGACCACAATTTGGATTGCAACAATGTCTTTGATGATAGAATCTCCAGCTATTAATACACGTCTACATTCTGCTACCATATAAAAATGAACTGTGAGATTTCAGCATCGGTATTTCTGCAATTGCTATAAGCTTACATGCATGTTAAAAAAAAACAAAAAAAAAAAAAAAAACTTTAACAAAACTGTGTATGACTAAACCTAATAATTCTATGAGCGTATTACATTTCGTAGAAAGTTACATCCTCACTACAGAATTGGAACATGCATGTATATATCATAACTCACACCCCTCTTCGTGGGAACTCACAATAACCCTATGAATATATCACATTTCATAGAAAGCTAAATCTTCACTACCTACAGTAAAGGGTAAAGGAAAATTCCCACAAAGAAAAGTGAAATTAACTCAATACTTTCTTTTTACTCATGTACAAAAAAACGAACATCTGTAAGTATTGTTGCATATAATGTTATGAATATATCACATTTTATAGAACATTATCACCTCACTATATTAGTCAAGGAAACACTTACTGATGAAACTCTGAAATTTCAATAAAAAATGTACTATATACAAGTAAAATTCAAATGGGCTATGGCAAAAATTATGTAAATCTCACATTTAACAAAGAGAGATATCTCAATCAAGACTACAACTTTGTCTGACTTACTTATCTCTCTTGTACCACACCAGAATGCTGAAAATGAGATCAACTGGAGAAGCCATATCCTTGGAATCCTTCTTTTATCTGTCATGCAACATATAATTTAAACATGGCATCTGGAAACTGATGAAAGCTGGCAATATTCTTAAAACTGGCTGACCAGTGCACTATTGTCTAGATCACTATTTCTTGAAACTTACTGAAGAATTCTCTAAATTATACTGACCTATAACTTTTGAAACTTGTATCTTGTCTTCCAAAGTGTAGGCTAAATCGTACCTTTTGTATGCATCAGATTTCCAATCTCCCATTATCTGAATTTTGTCAGCTGGAACTTTTGCTTTGAAAAGTAAAGTCGCGCCACCACGGCGGAACTAATGTGTCGAAAAGTTGGTAGAATTTAAACCAATTTTATTTGTGCATGCCCTTAATTTAGCTTGAAAATAGTTGTATGTAAGTAATTTCTTATTAGGTAGGATAAAACAAAGGAACATCATCTGATGCTGAAATATGCCTACACATCACGAAAACACGCCTATATAACTTTGACCCCCTCAAACCCCACTTTTATATAGTAAAACTGGGGTTTACGGGGGTATACATTATTCTTCTTATTTCTGCTCAAAAACATAGATTGTGGGTTCTCGTTAGAACCGCCTCGTTGAGGCGGTTCTAACGAGTACCCACATTCTATATTTTGAGCAGAAATATGAAAAATATCAGATTTTTTTATTTGTAAATTTTCATTTTTTTTTTTATGGTAAAATTTTCAGTATATTTGAATAGGCATGTTTTCGTCATGACATCCTTCTATAGGCATGAACTGGACATAAAACACTTTTTTTTTTCAAAGGTACTAACGGGGTGCGAAAAATTATCTCCCATTATTGTATTGTTTTTGTCCAGTTCATAGTAACTACAAGAAATGAGCCGTGATCTTCCACATCTTTTCTTAATAAGAAAAGTTTATGCATAAAGTCTTATTTTAGATATTGGCACTAAATTTAATTTTCTTGCAAGTAAGAAAAAGGCAAAAACAAATAAGCACCAGTGGACCATGTCAGTAAGAGATTCTAAATCCATAACACACGCTATTTGCAATAAAACTTCTGGAGTCATAGCTTGTTGATAAAATAACGACTTAATCTAGCCATACCTTTTAAAGACAGATTGAGTATAAATTTATTAATGTGGTCAACTGGGAATCCTAATAAAAGATGCATGGTCTTCACTTCGTTTAAATAGTTTTTGATTGAGTCTGTTGACTTAAATGTTCTACTTACAAATTGAGCAAATAACTGTAAAGTCTTTGTAGATGTAGGAAGACATACGAAATTAAAATTAGTGCAAAACAACAGAAAAGATTCCCATTGAATCTTCAAGTTCTTTCTAGTACCTTCTGCATAAACGGCTTTAGTAGAAGTCTGTAAGTCTCTGTTTAAATCTTTTAACTGGCTATCTGAAAATGAATTATTATCTAATTACCAATCATTCATAGATTAAAAAAAAAACTCCTCATTTACTAAACGGTTACAGACCCCTCATCCCGCCCTCATCCGCCCCTCTCCCTCCCCCCTCCCCATATTAATTTCTCAATAGGCTACAATGCTAAGAAATCAAAAGTGTCTAGCCTGCTACAGTTCCATGGGCCTAAATCAGATCTAGGTTTCGGTGGGATATGACAGCCACTTGAGTCAGCAACAGATCCTGTGAGACTCATGTCCTCTTCATCACTTCGAAAACACGTGACATTGACCGCCATATGACATCCCCAAAATTCCTCCTGTCCAGAGTCACAAACTGGAATGACCGACCGACTCGTTGTAGCACTCCACTCAGCCAAATAGTTCCCTACAGCATCTTTTACTATCTGGAATTTGTCTCCTTAAGGAACCTCCTGTGGCCTGAAATAAATAGAACAATGCAGTCTTTTTTACCTTACACAGTATACAACATCTACTCCATACACTCTATTTTTAGATAGGACTATTTTTCAGGATACCAAAACAGTGTGACGTCAATAGTAGTCTGGTTCAAATATTCATGTAATACATAATTCTTGGTCAGTTCTATAAAACTTTCTTGGTAGTGTCTGCTCAAATGCTATCTTGACAACATGTCAGCCTTTCTATTTAATGAGCCTTCTAAACACTGAGCCTTTAACTGAAATTCATTGACGGCTGATAAAAAGCAAATTTCCAGGAGAGCATTCTGAAGCAGCTTAGATTTACTTTTTCCAGGGTTTATCACTTGTGACACTGCTTGATTGTCGCAAAGGACGATAATTTTCTTTCCTTTACAAAATTTTCCTCACAGTTTCAAACAAATAATAATGGACAAATTTTCAAGGGTAGTAATATGCAGATTATTATAAGTTATTTCAGAAGGGAATTTCACATGAAAGTAAGTCTCAGTCCAAAATCCTCAACATCCAGTCAAACAACTATCTGATGAAAAGATGGCATCAGGAGCAGACCAGTCCTTATACTCCATCACAGAAATACCATTTTAAAGTGGTAATATGTCTGTTCCACGACTCCAAATCTTTTTTGCAAAATCTGGAATACCACTAAGAAATTTCTTAAGAATGATAAATGGATCTCAACCAATTAAGTAGTTTAGACGCAAAAATTCTGCAAGGCTTTTGTGTTGAGGTTTTACGGCCCAGTCAACCCAATGGGGTCAAGTCGAGCGCGGTCAGTTTACCTAACCACACGTTTACTGGGCAGGCTTAGTCCTCTAAGCGGTTAACCTGTGTTGTGCACATTCTTTCGTCAGAAACTGACAACTGTCCTTCTTGAATCAGCGGAAGGGAGATAATGACCGTAGAAAATATTTCATGATCAGTCTCTACGAAAAGAATGTTGCCGACCTCGGTGGGGGTTGAACCCGTGACCTCCTGGTCTCCAGTCGGACGGCGCATCCAACTGAGCCACCGAGGCCGGAATCTGCTAGGCTTTAAACAAGCCCCTACGCAATTTAACTTCCCCAATAATGATTGTAATTGCTTTATGTTAATTGAATGTTTATTTAACCATTCCATAATTAATGTTTTGATTTCCAGCAAACGCCTTGAATGATCTCCACTGTCATTGTAATGGAATTAAATAAAACATCCAAAAGAAGTCATAATTTCTGATGGTGGAGAAGACTTATCTAGAGCTTCCTCAATGCCACACTTTTGCAATACTGTCCCCAAATAAGTGTAGGCAAATTCTGCGTTCTCCCTTCTTTCAGTCCCTGCCAGATTATCTAAGTAATTCAAAATAGCAATCCCGAACTGACACATGATAAAGGAAATTGCATTGGTTACTCGTTGACATGTACTAGCTGCAGACTTCAAGCCCATGGTGGGAACTGTATGACAAAAGATATGTTTGCCCCTGATGGAGGAAACTAAAATGTAATCCCCGGGGTCAATGTTAATCTGCCTGTAAGCTCGTCTCAAGTCTTTCTTGAACAGAAGACAGCCTTTACCCTTCTTTTTTATGAGTTCTATAAAATCATCTACCTTCGGAAAAATTAAATCTATCCTGTCACCCAGAAATTCATTTTTGTCAATGAATGAATTTACTGAACTACTTTAGGATAGCTAAGATCCAAAATGACTCTTCTCTCTGTGGTGTCTGTTTTTTGGAACTGAATTCAAGGGTGAAATTATCAAATTTCCATTAAAAGGATTGTTTTTTGAAAGGACCCAAAATAGAATCATTTTTGCTTTCTTTTGATATACAGTTATTTATCGCATCACAAAAATCTGTAGCATCTCTGTAATAACGATATTTGCAAAATTGATCCAGATTTAGTAACCGACTCTCCTCACCTTTAAAGCAAAAGGGAAAACCAAATTGTGAAACACACACACACACACACACACACACACACACACACACACACACACACACACACACTGCAATATCAGTGTAATCAAGTAAAAGTTGTCTCATGAAACTGACATTTATGTTTTCGTTCACAGTAAATCGACAGCCTTCAAAATAATATTTATCAGATTCTTTAACTTTTTCTTTGCATTTCTAATTTCTTTTCAATCATGTTCAAAGAAATAGAGAAGCTCTACAGATTTTGTAGGATCTGGAATGGTTGCAAACCTGTTTGGAAATAGAGATGAGAGATTTTTTTCTGCCATTTCTAAATTATTTTCTTGTTGCCTTAATCTGACGTTTTCGTCATTGTCTTTCTGGCAAAAGCTTGGAAAAATATCTACTTAAGAATTCGATTTATTGGATGACTGTTTTGCTTGGCAATACAATCTACATGTATTTAAAAATCAAGAGCTGGAATAAAGACAACCTGAAGAACTTTCTAGATTTTTTATTTTTTTATTTATTTATTTATTTATTTATTTATTTTTATTTTTTTATTTTTTTTTTTTGCCTTTTTTCTGCCAACAAGTGGCACAGACCTTTCCCTTTACAACTTGTATATGCTCCTTTATGCGCTCATTTATTCCTTTGATACAATGAAAAGAATCTTGAAAGTGTATAAGGAAAAGAGAAAAGCTGTTAACGGTTCAACAAAAGAACACGAAGCTGTGAGACAGAATCCTAAAGCAAGCAATAGTGAGGAATTTGTGAACGACGGAAATTTTCGTAAAAATATAACATTTTGTGAAGACTTCCCTAATCGAGTTATGAGGGCACGGAACAATCTTGGAACGTTTCTGAGGAGTGCATTAGCCAGCAAGAAAAATGATATCTAAAGTATGATAAATTGGTGATAGAAAACGATTTGTATGAGTATGATAGTGATGCAGAGGACATCGTAAGAGTAGACAAATAGGATTGCGGTCTATGCCTGAACAGAATAAGCACACGTTCGAGAGACAGGAATAATGAACAGGATTCAATAGTAAATTTCAAAATAGGTAGTTGGAACATAGAAGGGTGGTCCAAGTGTGAGCAATCAGTAGAAGTGTTAAATTATTTTAAAGAATATGACATATTTGGTTTTTGTGATACCTGGGGTCAAAAGGTGGATCAATTTGATACGTTTGTAGATGGTTATAAAACCTTCTCGGCAGTTCGAAAAAAAAAAGTTTAAGAAAAGGCCGTCCATCAGGAGGCGTCACTATATTTATGAAATATTACTTAATTGAACAAAGTATAGTTAAAAGGGTATTTGACGAACTAGACGAACTTGTTTGATGGAAATCCATTAGGTGTTAGAAGGGATATAGTGTTTTGCTTTTTATATGTATCTCCGGAGGGATCTACTGTTTATAATGAAGAAACTGGTTATAACGGAATAGAAATTTTTGAAAGCAAGTTATTTGAAATTATTCAAAAGTATCCGGAAGCGAGTATTTTGCTTGCTTGTGATTTCAATGTGAGATGTGGAGAGTTACAAGATGTTTTGCTGAATGATGATGTTGATTTTATGTTCCAAGATGATACTGTTATGATTCTGATTCCTTTGAAATATCAAGAAAATCGAAAGATCATGCGCAAAATAATTTTGGCGTCACTTATAGAGCTTTGTAAATCGTACAGTATTCACATTCTAAACGGTAGATTTCCAGGTGACGCTGAGGGTGAGATTACTTGTATTAGTAATCAAGCGCTGTCGATTATATTGTAGCATCAAGAAGCTTGTTTCAATTTTTCTCATACTTTGAAGCTGGTAATCGAAGTAGATCCGTTCATTTTCCACTGATTTTTTGTTTAAAGTTTCAGATAAAGAGACAAACTGACGCAAACGCTGTAAGCACTGCAGATTTCAATAAATATGAAAAGTTTGTATGGCGGCAAACTTTAAAAGATAAATTCTTGACTAAATCTAATTCACTTTATGATAATTTTAAAGAAGTCATTTTGAACAAATTAGATATAAACATAAATGATTGTGTGCAGTCAATTGTTGAGCTTTATCAGAAAGCCGGCGAATGCATGAAACTGAAATCAGGCAATTCTAAATCAAACAGCCGGAAACAAGAGCCATTGTGGGACAGTCAGTGTGACATCTTGAAGAAAGAGAAATACAAGGCACTAAGGGTTTTTAGAATTACAAGTAATTTTCAAAATTTGAATCGATATAAAGAAATCAGGAACAGGTACAAAGAAGCATGCAAATGTAAAAAGTTGATTGATCAAAAGCGAAATAGATATGAACTTATTGCATCACGAAGTAATATGAGCTTGTTTTGGAGGACGGTCAAAAAATTTAGGTATAAGTCAAAACTTTCTAATTGTATAACAACTGAAGTTTGGGTCAGTCATTTCAAGAAACTGTTACATATTGAAAACGCAGAAAACCTTAAAGATAACATAAATGACTAAAGGGACGATGGATCGTTTAACGATGTTTTTAATGCACCATTTACGATGTCTGAATTGAGAATTGGGAAATCAGGGGGACCGGACGGAATAATTTCAGAGATGATAGTAAACACAATTAATGCAATTTATGTCATTCGTTTACCTTCATTTAATAAAACTTTTAGACTTGGGATGGTATCCAGAAAAATGGGCTTTAAGCTTTCTATGTCCTATACACAAATCGGGATCAACAGGAGACCCAAATGATTACAGGGGTATTTCTTTAATTGATGTGTTGAACAAGATTTTAACGGGAACGATGTACAACAGGCTTTATAATTGGGCGGAAGAAAATGACAAGCTGGATTAATCACAATCAGGATTTAGAAAAGGTTATTAAACCATTGATAATTAATTCACACTGATGTCGTTAGCTCAAAAATATTTAAGTAAAAAGTGGAGGAGGGGAAGGGGTGAAGATTTTATTGCTTATTTGTCGATTTCTCTAAGGCATTCGACAGAAAAGATCACAAAGAACTTATTAACTCTCTCATTAGGAAAGGTGTCCATGGTAAATTTTTAAGATTATTGGTAGGAATGTACAATAATTTATGCTCTTGTGTTAAGATAGATCACGGAACATGCGCGTCTAGGGACAAGGCAAGGCTGTAATTTGTCAACAATCTTGTTTACATTATTTATTGATGACCTCGTAAAGGAATTAAAAGATTCTGGCATAAAAGGTATACAGGTCGCTAATGATGATTCTGATATTCTTGCTGTTTTATATGCAGATGACATGACCAATGTGGGTGATACAGTACGGGGTTTACATGCGCAGATAAATATAATTTCGAACTTTTGCGAAAGAACGGGCATGAAATAAAATTTAAAGAAAACTAAAATAATAGTAGTTCGTAGCTGTCGTTATGATTTGTCCCGTGTACCACACACTTCGCACCATATATTTACCGCTGGTTGTACCACAAAATACCACATTAGATCTGTTTCATTCTCTCTTTAATGGTTCAGAACAGTAAGTATTAAATCCTGCAAAATACATTTACAATGCTTTTAAAATTAGGGATGATAAAATAAGACAATATTTGTAAACAGGTAGTGATACGTATATCATGTTGTATGATACTTGTATTTCATATTCCTGGATATTGATTGTTGTTTGATTAGCAAATATTTTGACTTTATAAATCATCAGACTGAAGATATTGGCACAAGATTTTTCGACCATATGTGTTGCTATATTGTATGACAATCTATGTGTACTAATGAGTATACTATGCGCACTTGGAGTATTTGTATTTCCGGGAAATCTGTATTATGGGCCGGAGGCCAGAATTACTCAATAAAATTATTGTTATTGTCATTGTCAAATAGAACCAAAATTTTGTCTTCGGAATCGACTTGTGCCTCAGAATGCTTTTTGCCTTTGAAATTTGACTTTTTGCCTGAATGAGACCAAAGTTTTTTATTTGGGGATATGTGTCTGCAATATTGCAGATTCAATGCTGTTAACATCATCAGCCGAAGTCTTATTTCCTACGTCTATTTCTCGAAAACAAGCAGCATAAAATGATTTTAATATATAAAATTCGTAACAAGTTTTGTTGTACATTATCTTCTTCAATCTTTAATCTACCCAGTCTCCATATTTCTTTAATTTTAGGATCCGAAATAATTTCAATTTCTCCAGCTACCAACATGTTCAAAAACGGATAAGAGATAAGTCCAGGGAGTGAGTGCCACAATCACAAACCGCAGCCCTTCCCAGACACCAAACAAGCGCAAATCGAACAAACGAAAAGCACCAAGACTAGCTCTCTCTTCCCCAAACGAGGTAATCGCAAAGCTAAAAGAACTGAAAAACACAAAAACAAAATAACATAAGGCAATACATAAAACACATCAACTCGTAGAATAAACCACAAAGCAATAAAGAGTAAGACTAACACCGGGACCATCGCATTAGAACGGTCAGTAGAATAAACCACCGGGGGGTGGGGCCTTGGTGGGGTTAATGCACTTTTACGGCCAGCCAACTTTGTCCTGGGTCCTGATGTAACTCTTAATACAGAAAAACATAAAAAAAATTGGTTCGCATAAAGGCTCTGAACTCAGTCAATGCATCAAAGCGAAAACATAAAAATCAGATTTATCACTATGATAAACAAAGACGAGTCCTCATGGTTAATTCTACTGTGTGACAGAGGAAATGAAAACCAATAGTTGAACCACAGCGGGCCAAGCCAAAGACAAATCTTCAAGTCCTAAGCTACTGGTTTAAGTTTTACGAAGAGGTCGTCATTGAGTCTGAGGCCCGAACCGCCGTCGTGCAATTAAAGATAGAAGCATAGCCATCAACAATGATTGGGTTGACAACTAGGCATGAAGGTCTGCCGCAGGCTATAACCCATTCTTTTATAACGGTTAATTAATTTTCTGAATTGCACCGAAAAATTAGATTTTCCCTTAATTTCTTTCTAAATCTGTACACTAAGTCACCGTAAAATTCTGGTTCCGATATACCTTGTTGCAGCAGTGTTATCAGATTGACTTTATATTTTTCTACCAAGGCACTGCGTCTGCGATAAAATTTTATAAACGCCTTACAAAGTTTAAAACAACGATAGCCCTGCCTAAGAAGTTTCGCAGTAAGGGCTTTATTACGGCAGTTAAACTCGTTAAGATTTGAAGAAGCTCTGCAAATCTTAAAAGTTGAGATATGTATACCCCATATGAGGTACGCCGGGGAACATCGCCATCCAGAAAAGGGAAATTGACTATATCAAAATCAAACTCGTCCCGTTTATCATAATTTCTGGTGGAAACTGTACCATTAGATATACATAGATTCAAATCCAAAAAAGGTGTCTCGGTATCGGAAGAAATGGCTTTATTTAACTGGAGTTCAGTAGGGTATATGCGGTCCACCATTTGGTCAAAGTAAATATTCTCAATATTTAATAAATTATCAAGGTATCTTGAAGTGGAATTGGACGCCTCAATAACGTCAGCCTTATTTTCCCATGAGAGGGACTTCATGAAATCTGCAACAAGAGGAGCGCAATAAGTTCCCATCGGAATACCTTGTTTGCCTATAAATTTTAGTTCCAAATCTAATGAAAATGTTATCCAAGAGATAAACAAGGGCATCCCAGACTTTTTGACAAGACCATAAATTGTAATTCTTGTATACATCAGAAGTGAAAAAAGCACATTCTTCATTACAAGCCAAATATTGGATACTCTCCCGAATGAACGTTCGGTTAATTAAATCAATAAGTTTATCTTTTATAAGATGATGAGGTAACGTACTATACAGTGTAGAAAAATCATATGTAGACAATTTAGAAGCCTTAAAGTTTTAGATTTAAATTTATAGATAACTTCATTGGAAGTTTTAATTCACCAAAAATGTTAATTCCGTCCCTTTCGTAAACAGTATCATAGTATCTAATCCAATGTTTTTAACAGCAGTAAGGCATGAAGTAAGCAGTTTGGACAAACTAGTAATCGTACATAAACTAGAATTTGCAATGAATCGTGCTTTATAAGGTCATTTATGAAGTTCAAATCTTTTTTTTTTTTTTTTTTTCCCAAAAGACACATTTGAACGAACAAACCTTAAATAGGCTTGTGGATATTTTTGTGTATACTTCACTGAATCTGACGCTGTTGCCCTAATACCAGATCTTTTTCCTTTCTTTTTCGTGCTTTTGCTCGAACTTCAGCATAAATCAGAATCTGGTGAAGGTTCGTATGATAACTGGCAATCTGAATCCGTGACACTGTTTTCAGGTGTCTTTTTGTCATTTTTGAAGACGTTTTGCAAGAAGTTGACATCGATTCAGTCCCGCTTCATCACTAGAGCTCACATCAGATAAATTAATGTCATCATCTAATGCTAACTCCTGCGTCTGCTTATTAACTAATTTTCCTAGTTTTTCTTTTTTTTTTTTTTTTTTTTTTTTTACTTCGTCCCAATTTCACAATGCCAGTGTCATTGTGTTCAACTGGTAATTCGTTACCTAAATTCTAAATTAGTACAAGCTGCCACTTTCTTTGTGCTAGCATTTCTACTGTCGGTTTTGAAAGAGTCAATGTTACCTCTAAGTCTTGCCACGCTTTCTCTCTGGTCCGCCAGCTGTCGCCTCGAAACATCTGTCGTCTGTCGTCTTGTCAAGAGTTCTTTCTCCTTTCTCAGGTTTTCTTTTTCTTTCTTTATACGAGCAATATTCTCGTCGTCTCTGTCCCTTGCCAACTTGCCTTGTAAACCCGGACACTAGTTACTTTCTCAGTCTGGTTCCCTTTGAGTGGTTCTCAGCTCTTTGGAATTTGAGGCCTCCAACGAGTTCTGAAGATAAGGATTGATCTAAGGAATATTCTGGCGCAAATTGATTATTTGAATCATCGAATTCCTGATCAGCACCTTCATGAAGTTTTTTTTTTTTTTTTTTTTCAAACCGACCTGCCTGCCTCTCGATGGTCTTCTAGTACTGGAATCTGATTTGGCGCCAGTCCCGACACCTGCCATCATGAAACACTTCCCTGGGAGCCTCAACACAAAAGTTTGATAGAATGTTCGACTCACAAGAAAAGGCCACTTTTAAGCTGTATTTCTATTGTGAATATCACAATAAGAATCAGTATATATTTGGTCAAAAATCAGCATCAGTTGGAATTGAATCCAAATATGTCTTCTTTTCTTCAAACTAAATGTTTTCAAAATATTTCACAGAGTCACCACAACATCATTCTGTGATTTGACGATTTTAATTTGTACGAATTTTTAGGCAAACTTCCTTTATATACATGGCTATCGTTGTAATTTTAACCAATTAGAAATAAGAAAACGCTTCAGTAAGCACGATATACTGCCCACAATAATAAATTTGTAACGAGAAATTAAAATGCCTTAATTAAAAAAAAATGTTTCATTGCAATTAGAAAACCTTTGTAGAAATATTTAAGATAAATTCAGTCTCATATAAATTAAATATTTTAATATAAATATTAAAATTAGTCGACGCATGAAATAATTCCCAACGGGAAAAGCAACTAAATGTTACTCCAATCGTTTTGAACATGTTTTTCTTTAGGAGGTTTTGGGGTGGGGTAAACAAGACTTAATTATCTCCCCGTAATAATCAACTAGAAGCATAAATTTCCCCCTCTGCTATGATTCAGACATCAGGCTACCGAAATATGAAATAAAAAATTGAATATTTTGATTTCTGAAATTTGGTCTTCAACACCTGAGCCAATTAGGGAAAATCCTCGCCTTACTGCAATATCTCCTTTTCCATGTTCGAGTCTTGTAACTCAGACAGAATTTCGATTTGGTCAATCAAATTCAGGGAAACATTCACCAGGTATATTATCAATTGTGCAAACATGAGTAGGGGGAATTTCCCCTATTCTGGTCTTGTAACGTAGACACAGTTTCATTTTTGTTACTCAATTCAGGGGAAGATTCATCATATATAATACCAATTGTGCAAACAAGAACAGGGGAAATTTCTCCTATTCGAGTCTAGTATCCAAGACATAGTTTCGTTTTTGTCACTCAGTTCAGGGAAAGATTCATCATATATAATACCATTTGTGCAGCAAGAGCATAGGAAATTTCCCCTGCTCGAGTCCAGTAACCAAGACATAGTTTTGTTTTTGTCAATCAGTTCTGGGAAAGATTCACCATATATAACACCAATTGTGCGAACTAGAGCAGGGAAAACATCCCCTGTTCGAGTCCAGGAACCAAGACATACTTTCGTTTGTCAATCAGTTCTGGGAAAGATTTGCCGCATATAATAACAACTATGCAAACAAGAACAGGGGAAATTTCCCCTATTTGATTCAATTAAAACGGCCATCAAAACCTAGATATTGGCCTTAGCAAACCGAACCAAGGAACTATTATGAACAATTTTAGACAATGTAAAACAGAAATATTTTGTTTTAATAATAATATTTTAACGCAACAATTTCATATAATTTATTGTGTTTGCATAATTGACATATTTTACAATGAAGATAAAGCAGAAACATAAACTCGTCAACCATTAATCGCTGTTCTTTATTTTACCCAATTTAGATAGACTAATCCGCATCCTTTTTATTTAGATCAACAATCTTATTATATTCATAACTTAAAATGCTTTTGTAGATATTTATTATCTGATTTACTGATATCAAAATATAAATCGATTTATTAAAAAAGAAATAATAATAATTAATGGATATTAAAAGTTTGCTGTAGTGATATCTTAAATCCATGACAATATATTGATTTCAAGAATATGAATACTGAATATCATAAACTCATTTCCTTGATGTTGTTAAATATTTATTTTCGATCATTTTGATCATTTTATACTAAATATATTTTGTGATATTGCAATATCATGCCTAATTTGAGAATCCACATCTTGTGATATCGTAAAACTGATTTTGTGATATCAATACGTCTATCTATTGATTTCCAAAACTTTTCAGATATCACACAGTGTATACCATATATACTTTTTATATCCAATGAAAATAAAAAAATCAATAAAATATTGAATATATAATAAAGTGGCGCCTCAAAATTCACAACTTCATTCATCTGAAAATATGTAATAATATTTACAGTGTACTTACACATCCATACAGAAACTATGTAGACCTTATTAGGGCAGACGAAATATAAGAGTTGCCTTAAATCTGCCATATTTCAAACTATCACATTTCAAGCAGATAGATCTTCATCATCACACAGATAATAGTCATTTTTTATATCAGCACTCTGAACAATTACTATCAAATAAACTATAATATTATCAAAGATTCGTGTTTTATATTAAAAATTATATCAATTTGTGATATCAACCACTTTTGATTTGTTTCGTAATATCTTAAGACTACATGAACTTGCTGTTGCCTCTGACCCTGCACTAGCAACGCAATTGCCCTACCCCTCTGGACATCAGTCAATCGTACCATGATTGAAAAAAAGTTCAAAGTAGCGTAAAGATGAAAAGAAAAATCGGTAAAAGAATCGAAGAGCGTTGTGTATCGTTGAAGTGTACCAAATGGTGTGAGGAAATCTTGTGCTGAAGGTTTAAACATGCTTGTTTTGCACGAAATTTTGGCTTTCCGTATTGTCCGTGCAATGCACTGTGTAGTGCACGGTTGAATGATTTCACACACTGGGTAGATAGCACATCGACCAAAGACTCGTATACCCTCGGTTCACATTCACAGGACAATCTGTAAAAGTGTATGGCTATAGTGAACACCGTAAAAAATGGTTAAAATAAGAAGGAAAAAAAAAAACTTCCCTGCGTTCCTTTTTCCTTTCAGTATATATGAGAAAACATGTGTTATGGCGTGGTTGCAGAGCTAAAAATACCATGGCCATTCCTTCGTACCATACATAAATGGATCAAAAGAAGAAAGCCCTCCTCTTCATTTATGCTGACTCTCAGCGGAACTGGTATTGGTGTGTCAAGTATAGCTTCTCCGCGAACAATGTTAGCTTTCTGCTATGTTTGAAGTTTTCTCTTCTTTCTATTTTTCTTACTTAGAATAAAGTCTAAATACTGAATTTATTCAGAGTTCTCAGCTAATGTTTCTCTTCTGATATGAGCCTTTTTAAAAAGCGATAGGCATATGGTTAGCGCCTCCATCCGTGCGTCCGTCCCACCCGCTATCTCCTCTTAATCCACTTGGAGGATTTTAAGAAAACTTACTACATTACTTCCCCGCGTGATAAGAGCAACATTGACACAGAGCCTGTATTTCTTAGGGTGACCACTTCTTAACATATTTTTCTTGGATGCTGCAAAAACCTGCCTAAAATTTTGATATTTTGCGTCTTGAAGTCTTTAGGATTATAGTTGAACTTTTAGTATAGGGACGCTCCGTCGTCAAAACTCTTCGAACATCTCAGAAACCACTGGGTCAATCCAAACACCATTTTATATAGAGCCTCAAAGACATTCGGGGAACAAATATTTATTAAAATAAAGGAACCGTTCTTGGCCCCCTATTTTTTTTAGTTTATATTATCGACATAGTTAAGTACTGTACGATTGTTTGCTGACGATACGTCGCAAGCCTACTCCTCAGCAAACATGCGTGACATAGAGGGCATTTGAAAATCATGATTTGCTTGTATTTTCTATCCACTTGGAAGAAGCTATGGTCGGTCGATTTCAATCCCAGTAAAACAGAAGCGGTTATCTTTTCTTGTAATGACGCATATCATTTTCCGAATCTTATGTTCGAAAATGTTTGGTTAATTTTGTTGAAAGTCATAAGCATCTAGGGTTACTCTTTCTAGTAATGCCACGTGGCATGCGCACATAGAAAACATTATCACATCTGTATCCTAACTATTAGAAATTATGATTGTTGATTATTTAACAATAAAATAGGTCATGTCATTTAAGATATCCGCCATGCCCATATTACCCATATACGAGTACACTGTTGTATCTAGAGGCAACCAATGGCTCTCTGCAGAGCGGACAAGGGCCATGAGGACTCTCAAAATTAAGCTAATATACAACTCATTAGAGTCCTTCAAACATAGTCGATGGTCTTTTTAACAATGGTTTATGTGTGTGTGCGTGTGTGTGTGTGGGGGGGGGGGCGGGGCGGGGGGGTTGCGGGGGGGTTGCGGGGGTGCAAAATAGCCCCATCACTTTGGTGTTAGAGGTAACACTGCAAATATGATAAAGAGCTAAAAGAACCCATTACAGACAGAAAATAGGACTCTTGTTTTTTATTGAGACTCTTCATAAGCAGCAATGAAGTTTGAAACCCTGCTTACGCCCTCTAGCGTATGCATGAGCAGAACTCTATTTTCAAAGATACAGCAATGTGCCCAATGATCCCAAAGAAATGAAAAAACAATATCTGCACTATGGTGAAGTACGGGGAATATTAGACGCCGCATGAACAGCATGGACATCTACCATGAAATTGTGATCAGCCTTCACTATCTATACATAGAAACCTTGGATCCCTAGCAACCCAGTGTCGCACAGCGAACACCGATTAGAATGGGTGGATACCCATGTTGATCTGACTCTTCAATGGGTGCCCTGTCATTTTTGTTGCTTTTGTCATATGGTATAAACCGTCCGAAATCAGCAGGAAGAATGCTGGATTCCTTCCAGGTCCATAACGGTCCAAAATAGCTTTAAGTACATGCTGGAACCTTGTGGGGCAGGTAACGGCCCATTAAAGATTTGATTAAAATGCGGGATTCCTGTCGGGCTCATAACGGACCAAAATAGATTTAAGTAGAATACCTGATTCCTGTGGGGCCAATAACGGCCCAATATAGTAGAATACTGTATTACTGTCGGACCAATAACCGTCCAATATAGATTTAAGTAGAATACTGAAGTTCTGTCTGGCCGATAACGGTCCAATATAGATTTAAGTAGAATACTGTATGGGATCGCACAACACTTTGACACTCTTGCTCAGACTTGTCACGATAAACATCGACGATTCTGATCAGGAGTATATAGACCGCAGTCTGATCTGAGCATTTATTCTGTAAAGGTTTTTTCACGGTTCCGAGCTTACGGTGTAAGTCAGTCGCATGTGGACTTGTAACTAATATACTTTTAGGCTGTCACATGATCATTCATAGATGCAGTAGTATATAAAAGGGGGTTTGGAGCATGTGACCATCCAATGAAATTCGTTGATTTATTCATGCAAGGCGAAAACTAAATAACGTTTTAAAACGTCCTTATTTATTTTTCCTGCTTTAAGAGTGCATAAGTGTGCATTCGTTGTTTTTTTTTTCACTCACATTAACCCTTTTATGTCTGATGTCCCATAATAGGACAAAGGCAAACAGCGTAAACCCAGATCAGACACCGCACATCGCTGTTTGCATTAAGTTCAGAAATTTCTATAAAACATGGTTACAATTAAAACTAACCAGGCGCTCTCTATAAAAGGAATGGCCCTATCCAACGAGTTAAAGTAGAATAATCCTCTAGACATTAAATGGGTTAAACAGATATACGAATTTAGTCTAAGTAATCAGATAGGCACACTGCCAGTACTCGTACTCGGTGTTGATTTAACGGGCACCCGTATAAAGCCTGCATGAATTACATTACGAAAACACGCCTATTCAAATATATTGAATTTTTTACAACCAAAAACGGAACATTTTCAGATAAAAAATTCTATTTTTTTTTTTTTTTTTTTTTTTTTTTTTTTTTTTTTTTCGCATTTCTTTTCGAAACATAGATGTTGGGTATTCGTTAAAACCGCCTCGGTGATGCGGTTCTAACGAGTACCCACAATCTGTTTTTTCTTCTTAGCAAAATAAGAAAAATAAAGTATACCCCTGTAAACCCTAGTTTTACTATAACAAAGTCGGGTTTAACGGGGGTGGGGTCAAAATTATACTGGCGTGTTTTCGTGATGTCTCTTAGGATATGGCAAGTGTGGGTCGCTTTACGATACAATATGGTAGCCCATAAACCTACCCTGTCCATAGGGTAATTACCATACCATACTTAATTACTGCAAAATGATTTCCTAAAATAATCTACCGGCGTCCGAAAAACTAACGGTACCTGTGCTAGCAGCTGGTGACCAGCAACAACCAGGCTTTCCGTCGTAGAACCTACGGATTTTTTTTTTTTTTTTTTTTTTTTTTTTTTACAGTGCAGGTCTTAGCAAACAGTGTAGACCTAGCTCAGACTGCAAAATGCAGTATCTGATTAGGGTCTACAATATTTGCCTCTCATCTAGCAGGGTTTAAGACAATTCATCAGGTTGTCCGATGGACTTGTTCACATTTACAGGTTTAACCCATTTTAGTTTGGAGACGGCGTGGGAGGTCTGCGATGGCGTGCCATCTACTGCACGATCTAGTTGGAAATTCTTTTTTTCATTATTTCTTTCTTTCTGTCTCTCTTGATTTCCTTCAAAACTAATCGAATTAAGCGTGAGAACGAATTGACCAAAACGAGGACGAATTGACCAAGATGAGTACGAGTTGCCCAAATGAGGACGAACTGACCGTCGAAAATATTGAGTTGACCGCTTAGAGGACTAACCCCTCCCAGGAAAATGCATGGTTAGGTAAACTGACCGCATTCGGCATGACCCCAATGGGTTGACTGAGCCGTAAAACCTCAACACAAACAAACAAACCAATGTTGAGTACGAAATGACCGAAAAAAGTACGAGCTTACCAAAATGAGAGCAAATTGACTTGCGAACGAATTTACTTAAGTACGAATTGACTTAGATTGGTTCCTACCGACAAACAAAGGCCTAAGAACCGGAACTGTCACAGTAAGAGAAAATTCTTCTTGGACATGATCTGAAGAAGCTTTTAAGTGACTTACTGTAATATTTCTCTAATTTCTCAATGAAAGCAAATATGCTCATAAGAAGTGCCTTGCCGAGGTACTTCTAATGAGTGCTCACAATATATGTTTCTATGGACAAATAATAAGACAACTATTGTATGATGCGCAACGCATGAAAAGGGGACCCTGACCAGCCTGTGCATTCGCGCAGGCTCATCTCGGCCTTCGTTGTCCGCTTCTAGAATCAATGGATAGTTTAGTATATGTCGACGAAGAGAGATTGTCCAGATCAGGGCCCAGTTGTTCAAAGCTAACGACGTCGTTAGTTAACGATTCGTTAAAATTAACATCAAGTGATACGCAAATATGCTGAATTTTTTTGCTGAAAAAATGTGAGTAGCTTTTGCACTGCAAAAGCTACTCACATTTTTTTCAGCAAAAAATATCAGAATATTTTATATTGGATTCGCTAAAACAGTTAACGAAATGGCCCTTAACGAGCTCGTTAAGCTGACGACGCTTTGAACAACTGGGCCAAGATGCACGAATGCGCACCTCATCTGGACCTTCGCTGTTTGCATATGGCATACTGGCCTTTTTCCCGCGTTGCGCATCAATTATGGATAACCCCTCGTATCTAGAACCAGTCATCTGTCAAAAGTCTTACCACTCCCTAATGGCTACTGACAGCTGGCTGAATCCCCTATTAACCAAGATCAGCTGCATCTTGTGTACATGAATTAATCTTGATAAATATATCTTCAGTGTGTAAAATAAGGAAAAAAAAAGAAACAAGAAAAAGAAAAAAAGAGAAAATGATAATTAAAAAACCAATAGTGCCATATATGACAACTGCAGCAGATGAAATTCTGATTTTCCAAATCTTATTATTCAGCGGTTCACATGAAATGTCGAGTCTTATTTTCTCTGAAAAAAAAAAAGTCATATTATTGCCTGCTGCAAATTGCTTGGCGCTTTTAGGATTAAGATCCAAATCTCTCAAAGTGGCCATTCCAACATCTGAATATGTTATAGGAAATGTCTACTGCCAACCGGCTGCCTGCAGACTTTAAGGTTGCCATCAGACCGAAAAGTCTGCTGCACATTATGAAAACACGCCTATACAAATATAAAGAAAATTTCATCTCCAAAAACTGAAAATTTTCAGATGAAAAACTCTGGTATTTTTCCTATTTCTGCTCAAAACATTGACTGTGGGTACTCGTTAGAACCGCGTCGAGGCGGTTCTAACGAGTACCCACAATCTATGTTTTTGAGCAGAAATAAGAAAAATAATATATACCCCTGTAAACCCCAGTTTTACTATATAAAAGTGGGGTTTGAGGGGGTCAAAATTATATAGGCGTGTTTACCAGCCAGGTACAAGTTGTTCTGTTTAAGATAGAGATCAACATAAAAGAGATCTCAAAAACCATAATATTTTCTTAATAATTGTACAAAATAGTGTTGAATTTAAAAATTTAAAATGCATATATTGTCAGGTTTCTCAATTCCTGTATCCTGCAAAAAAAAAACAAAAAAAAAACGTAACCCTACAATCGGAAAGATATACGGCTGAGGTTTTGAATTATTGATTCATACAAACCCGCTGTATGGCAATGCGAAACTATTGCAGTTTGGAGCATGCATTTTGCATGAATTTTGCATGATACCAAGCAACTGTAAGGTCTATTAAGCGTATAGTACACGTGTATATACTAACAGATAAAACACACCCAATATACCCGCAACTCGCGATAAAATTAATCTGTACAGTTGATGTCTGAATATAAATTAGCACTGATTGTTTTAAAATTCTTGTCGCGTTTTGTAAAACGATGTTTATTTTATGGAATCTTGATAAATATTTTAGTTTGCGGAAATTACGTCAATTATTATGTTCGGTCTTCATACATTCTTACCCAGTATAGTTCGTCAACAAAGGTTTTGTTGTTTTATGGACATGAAAAAATGCGCAGCAATTCTCCTCAGCATGCATGTTGAAGACTTAAACAATACAGTATTCTATACGAATATTTTTTTATTGAATATCCATAAGCACGAACGCCCGAAAGATGTCTGGTAAAATTTAAAATGAGTCATTCAAAATGGTGTGATAAAATTTGCAATCAAACATTTTCTTACAGGTTTATTGTAGCGGCCATATTGGACGAAACATCGAACATTTTTTGGTGTAAGTCCATTTCTGCATACCTTCCAATAAAGGCTACTTTTTCACAACTGTAGAAGGTTTATTTAAAACGCAGTTTGCTTGCGAAATTTAAAAAAAATGATGTCAGACAGGAAAACGGGGTACTCTCCCTTAAAAGTGGCAAACAACCGGGGTGTCACTATAAATGACGTCATGTTTGCATATGCGCATGAGGGAAGAAACACTCTGCTTTCTGTTTTGAGCATTTTTTCTTTCTTTTTTTATGATTTTAACCTGAATATACATGTTTGTTTTTTTATACTCAGAATTTGTTAAGTATCAACTGGGCCTCCATAGAAACGCGCAAGTATTCGCGAAATGCAATGTATGCATATCTGCTATAGAGTTGTTTTATATACAGACATGTCTAGCCTTTCTCCCTATATCAATTTAAATCGTATATCTTTCCGATGCTAAGGTTAGCTAAAATTGTGTACTGGAGTCCGTACTAATACACTCAAAAATAGCACACAGTACACAAATTGCATCTATATTTGTAACTGTAAAATAAAATATTTTGTGAAAAAAAGAAAATCTGTTCTCGAATCATGCAAAATAAAGCAAAAATGGAGCCAGTTTGGTAAGTGGAAACACATGTCTATGGAATACATTTCACAAACATACCTTTATAATTTTGACCCCCTTAAACCGAACTTTTCTATAGTAATACTGGGGTTTACAGGGGTATACAATATTTTCTTATTTCTGCTCAAAAATATAGATTGTGGGTACTCGTTAGAACCGCCTCGGCGAGGTGGTCGTATGAGAACCCGCAATCTATGTTTTGAGCAGAAATATGAAAAGTATTTGAATTTGTATCTGAAAACTTCTAGTTTTATACTTGAACAGGCTTGTTTTCGTAATGAACACTGGCCTAAAATCACATTTAAGGAGTATTGAGTTCAGGAGCCTCACCTAATATCTTACAGAACAGCGGGTTATCTCCATGGAAGAATACATTTCCAAAATTGGTCAAAGTGTACAGTTCCGACAATTCTTCAGTATATATTAGCCAAACTGTATATTGAGTGGTTGCTTTGATGAAAGTAGAAAATTATCTTGGAAATAAGTACCCTTACACCTACCTTGACCTCACACAGTATGTCAGTCACTTCAAAGAGGCGTAAGCTCGTATCATAGTACATAACCTACCATTCTGATTTCTTGCTTTCAAACTTTTTCAGAGGGACTGCTGTTAGGCAATTCCAACTATTGACCATTTCAACTTAAACAAAATAAAGCATCGCAGACACTGCACAAAACCGGTCACCAATGCGCAGTAACAAAACATATGGCATTACAAGAACACGCCTATTCAAATACATTGAAAATTTTACCACCAAAAAATGGCAATTTTTCGGATAAAAAATTCTGATATTTTTCATATTTCTGCTCAAAACATAGATTGTGGTACTCGTTAGAACCGCCTCGTCGAGGCGGTTCTAACGAGTACTCACAATCTATGTTTTTGAGCAGAAATTACAAAAATAATGTATACCCTGTAAACCCCAGTTTTACTATATAAAAGTGGGGTTTAAGGGGGTCAAAATTATATAGGTATATTTTCGTGAAGGAGTGAAGATATTGGTATGTTTCACGGGGTAATAAAATACATTTTATGCCCAAATCACCAATGCTGTTTTATTGAATAAACCATAGAAAACGATTTTAACTTCATAATAAATACTTTATCATATGACGTTCCGTCCAAACCCTTAATTTAATCATAATCATGGTACTGAACCAAAACCATTATTGGTCGCTAAACAGAGACAGCACACTGTGTTAAAAACGGACGAAAAAAGCTAAGTAATAATCCTTTGAAAGACCACCATATTTATCCTAAGTATTGGTACACCTTAACTGAGACTAGAAATTGTATTCGGCCAGCAGAAACGATCATTTTCAAGCGCAGGTAGGTGTCTCACATAAGTAATAAGGTACCATGTTGCTTTTGACGGCTTGTCGAATCTAAGGTGGTATAGCTGTTACAGAAAGGGACACGAGAAAACCATCATCAACGGAAGTTGTGCTCCGGAGGAACAGTCCAAACGAAAAAGACAATCCAGATCCGAAAGCCACAGAGCGCGGCGTCTGTAAAGAGTTAACACTGTTTGCCAAAGTACAGGAACTTTTTTAAAACTTACAACAAATAAAACAAACTTGACACCCCTTAACTTTCAAATGAATTTGTTCAATGGATACGTCCAATGGAATTTTTGGGGCTTTGGCAAACAGTGTAAAGCCTGATCAGACGCCACAGAACGCGGCGGCGTTACTGTTCATTTACAGTGCAGTTTTTATTTTCTTTTAGTTGTTGATTTTTTTTTTTTTTTTTTTTTGCAAATTTACATCAAACAAAACAAAACTGACACCCCTTAAATTTAAGAAAGTTTTGTCCAAAGGCATTTTGCGGACATTTTCAAACGGTGTAGACCCAGATCAGATGCCGCATAATGCCGTTTTTGCTAAATGTACAGGAATTTGTGTAAATGTACAAAAAAGCTATGACACCACATAATGTTAAAATAGATACATGTACGTCCAAATTAGGCACTTTTGGGACACTGGCAAACAGTGTAAATCCAGATCAGACGCCGCGGAATGATTTCGGAGTCTGATCAGGGTCGTCACTGTTTGCTTAATCTACAGGATTTTTTGTAAAGCTTACAACAAATAAAACAACTCTGACACTCCATAAATTTAAAATGGATCTGTGACTGTTTGTCATCCAACATCCACAAAGTGTGGCACATTCTTGTTTGGAAAGCTATCGTTTGCAAAACCAACAAGACGATAACTTAAATAGGGGTGTCCAAAATGTGGCGATGAAGATTTCATGGTAAAACAAGTTGTGCATTGTTTTGCGACGGATGGTTGAAAACATCAGTCAAATTAGTCGAAGGAAATTAATTCATTTACAGGGAGGTAAAAACCAATAGTAATGTATTTCCCCTTGCAGCTAAAACAGGGAGACCACTTCTTTTTGACAAAGTCCCCACATTCTATATGTGGTTTAGTTCCCTCAGTAAAAATAGACGCTTTGCAGAAACAAAAACACTTAGGAATTCAGCAGTAATCACTAGAATCAAAAGTACCTGCCTATCAGTAGTCTGGCCCCAGACCCTTTCTTTATTTATTTTCCTTTCTTTTTTCGTTCTTTCTTTCTTTTTTTTTCTTTTTTTTTTTTTTTTTGAAGGGACACAACACGTGTATAGCTTGTAGAATTTTTGTTTACTTCAGTCCCTTGGTTAGAAAGAAAGGTTTTTGTTCAGCCACAGGTAACTTAAGTTGGATTAAAGAGGACCATGATAAAAAAAATAATGTAGAGAAAGAGAGAAATAGATATAAAACAAAAACTACTGGAGCCAATCTAGCCTATCAGTAGCAAGTGCTATCCTTCCGGAGCCTGTTTAATAACTTCATTACGAAAACATGCCTATATAATTTTGACCCCCTTAGCCCCACTTTTATATAGTAAAACTGGGGTTTACAGGGCTACACATTATTTTTCTTATTTCTGCTCTAAAGATAGATTGTGGGTACTATGTTTTGAGCAGAAATATGAAAATATCAGAACTTTTTATCCGAAAATTTTCATTTTTTGGTGGTAAACTTTTCAGTATATTTGAATAGGCGTGTTTTCGTAATAAGAAATCAAGACTCAAAAGATAGCTCCTTTGCAAAAGTACTGCAAAGAAAAAAGAATTGTGAGCAATTTGCCCGCCTCTCAGTACTTTAAGTACTTTGTGTTTACCATGTCTGTCTCCTTATGTTAATTCGTATTTTTTGTTAAGAAAGGTCTATACCAATAATGTGAACAGCTGTGTAGTTAGCGATGCATTAATTGCTCAAATCCCAGGTACAAGCTAAAATGTTTTCTCATGGATATTTTGTTACGTTCTTAAATTTCCAAGAAAGGAAACATTATCAACATTATGCAGGCCCGGCTTGGCAAATCTCCAACCCAGGATATGCAACACTTTTGTTTTATTGTATACATTCCTGTACGTCTACATGTAAGTGAACGTACCAGGAGAAAAGAATCCTTACATGTACATGCACAAAATGAGTATTCTCTTAATTCGCGCAGTCTGGTGATAACCTTCCTTTTTTGGTTAGAACCATTCCATAACTTTCAATACTTTTACACTATCAAATCTAGTAAGCTAGGCGATTGCACTTCACCTTATCAAATCTTGTAAGCTGGGTGCTTGTATTGCACCAAATCTAATCTTGTCAGCTGGCCGCTTGCACTTCACCTTCTCAAATCTAGTAAGCTGAGCGCTTGCACTTTTCTTTTAATTCCTTCAATTCTCTCATAGGCATATAAGTTCCCAAAGTAACTGAAAGAAATTTAAAAAAAAAAGATAATAGATCACTTTATCAAACTACATAATAAGCTGCATGCTTGCACTTCACCATATCAAATATAGTAAGCTGGGCGTTTGTACTGCACCAAATCTTATCTTGTCAGCCGGTCGCTTGCAATTCAGCTTCTCAAATCTAGTAAGCTGAGCGCTTGCACTTTTCTTTAATTCCTTCAATCCTCTCATAGGCAAATAAGATCCCAAAGTAACTGAAAGAAACTTAAAAAAAAAAAAAATGTTAGACAAGTCACCAATGCGCAGTTATTATTGTTGTTGTTACTACTATTACTACTACTAATATTAATAAATAGCACTATTCTTCTTCTTATTATTATTATTATTATGAATAATGATAATAATTATTGTTTTTCTCATTATTATTATTATTATTATTATTATTATTATGTCTATGTATTACTACTATTATTATATCATTATTGCATTATTACTACTACTATACGAGGAGTTGTAGACACAGGCTTTTCTAATGGAATTTCTCTGTCAGAAATATGAAGACATCTGATTATTATTACTGGTGTGTGAGTCACGGCGTCAGAAAACGTATCAGGGACATGTTCGCCCTTTGACGCAGTCTGGCCAGAATCTTCACTGGGCGCATTTTGGGTAGCCAAGGAGGCAAAGTTTCTTCATAGGGACAACGAATACTGACCAGATTAAGCAGATGCTAAACCCTTGTCCTGCTGAATAAATTAAGATGCCACGCCCATTTCTAATTTTCTGCCAATCAGACTACTTGATCCGGATTAATGCTATAAATTCACATACTTAATGGCAAACAGTGCAGATCCAGATTAGTTGGCTTCTTCAGAAGCCAACTGATCTGGATCTACACTGTTTGCAAAGGCAGGGTTTATCCGGGTTCAGCAGGACAGGGGCTAAATAAGATATCTCCAGGAAGCGAAGGTTATACTTAACACAGATGCTTATGATAAAAGCAGAGGAAACCAACTAATAGGACCTACAGTCGTTTTTGGAGAGTACTCAGAGGAGTTAACTAACTGCTGTCGCTGTTCCCTGTTTACTTGTACAATGCTTGGTTCTCTGCAGCCGGTATCTATGGCTCAGTGTGATGCGTGTCTGAATGGTTATTACAAGGGTGCAGGTACGGGTCCGGCAACAATTCTTTCGTTGAGACTTACCGCCAGTCATCACCACTGGAAATAGCGTACCAGAGAATCAAAAGCGAAAGCCAAACGCAGGTGAGTGCTTGTCGGAAATGGCCGAATAGACCATTAATATGTAACAGTATCATAATAAATTTGCAATGCATCAATAGTGGATATATTCAAGCACTATCGTAGGCATACGTATTAGATAAATAGTAATGCAACCGATTTTATGGAAAGATAATTCGTTGGCTGGTGCCAAAAAAAACAAGATACATTCTTACTTTAAATCCCACTTTTTCTTCAAACGTTTGCATTTTCTTATTGAGTTTTTCACATTTATAGGAAAACAATTCTAGGAAATAACTTCAGTTATAAGAATTTCAACGGAAATATGTCGTGTAAGCAAGTTATTTGCTAAAAATAAATCATTAGTTGTACGGAGACTAGAACCTAACGTGTACGGATTGTTGCAAAAGATCGTAAAATAAAGTGTAGGGAGAACGGATTTGCATTTATAACAAAACGAGATTGTACACACACACACACACACACACACACACACACACACACACACACACACACACACACACACATACACAGAGCGAGAGAGGGAGACAGAGAGAGAGAGAGAGAGACAGACAGACAGAGAGAGAGAGAGAGAGAGAGAGAGAGACACACACAGAGAGAGGACGTGCACCAACAGACAAATCCAAAATGTGCATTATAAACCATTACGAAATCACGCCTATTCAAATATAATGAGAATATCACAACAAAGGAAGGAAAATTTTCAGATAAAAAATTCCGATATTTTCCTTATTTCTGCTCAAAACATAAATTGTGGGTACTCGTTAGAACCGCCTCAGCGAGTACCCCAATCTATGTTTTTGAGCAGAAATAAGAAAAATAATGTATACCCTTGTAAACCCCAGTTTTACTATATAAAAGTGGGGTTTAAGGGGGTCAACATTATATAGGCACGTTTTCGTGATGCGACTGCCTTTGGACGTCGGATCAGAAGAAAACCACAATTTTGATCATGGAGGTACAAACTCAGGGCATATATCAGAAGGCTTCAATCCTCCTGAGGATGGATCCGTCACAGAGTCTCAAGTGCGACTCATCTCCAAGCCACTTTGATTCTTGTACCCCTGTATATTCCAATTTTCACTGTAAAATGAGGTATATTTTAAGAGCATAGATTTCATTGAGTTGCTATCGAGAAAAAAATGGAATGGAAATAGAAAGGAAGGCAATGGTCAGGAATCGATACAATTATCTAACACCTTCCGTTCCAAGACACTAAAGGGAAAGAAGGACGCACTAAAACAGTGCAGAACCAGATCAGACGCTGCAAAAACGCGGCGTCTGATCGGGGTCGCAACTGTTTTAAAATAGTTAAGCTATTTGTCTCTGTGGATATCTAATCTAAATCTTATAGCTAGACGTACCTGTAATTGAAACTGGACTCTTCCACTATATAGTGTGGGGGAGCCTTTTCAGTCTACAATGGGTTAAGGTGAATGAGTACACTTTCAGGGAAAACAACTCTGTCACAATTTTTGTCTCCCTTGTAAAAGCTGATATGCTCAAATATCAACGTATTGTCTTGTAGAGTAGACTGACTATTCAATAAATCTAGTTAAGATCGGTTATCGGCTAAATTGTCAAGTATACCATCTAAACATAATTGGATAAATAAATTATAATGAAGTCATTTACAAAAGTTACCGAATTAAATTCTAAAATGATCAATTTAAGACATATATTACAAAGAATAAACCCCAGTACTGTTCAGGATCAAAGTTTGCTACACTCAAATGTTGTTTTCTCAATTCTATGCCCATATAGCTACTGGAGTACACCTTTGTGTTAAAACTGGCATGTAATAGCTTATGGGCCATCTTTAATTTAGCCAATCTGTGGCTACAAACTGGACACCATCATTGATATTACTGTTAATTTCGACTTCACTCCTGGTTATCTGACAGGTTAATTTGATGAAAGAACCCTAGGAGAATGAGGTCTCTCTTTAATTTTTTACTTAAACATATGTTGTGGGTACTTATGAGAAACGCCCTATGGTGCTTCTAATGAGTACCCACATTATATGTTTTCGTTGAGAAATAAGAACAAGAGGCCCATGGGCCACAATACGCTCATCTGAGTGAAACAGCCATTGCTTATCTGCCAATAACACGCAACAGTTTCCAATATTGCCACAATAACTTATTAACATAGTGGAGTGTCTTTATTTATGCTTAGCACTTTGGCCAAAATTTTCAGATGACATTTTCAAATATTTTCCTAGAAAACAGGATTTGACATTTCAGACAATAACTGTCAAATCTTGTTTCCCGGAAAAAAATAAGAGAATTATCAGCAATTAACAAGGAAGTGGTAAAGGTTAGTTCATATTCTGCTTTTAAAAGTCTTCTTCTGTGCCACTTGTTCATACAGACTACTTGCCTTCATTTAACAATGTTTAACGATCTATTAAAAGTTACCGCACTCATGCAATATCATGAAATTGTTTAACTTTTACCAAGATTTGGGCTAATTCAGCAGACGACAAATTAGTGATATATTTCTTCTTTTTCCCCCAAACAAATGGGTTTTGACATTTTTTGAATCTTATTTTATGAGAAAAAAGAAAAGTAAAATAGTTCTAATTCACGTCTGCTGAATTTTTAACCTGGAGGGCTTAGAGTTAGATCATTTCAGCTGATAATATGTGATGTGCTTAACAAAAGAAATGCCATTTTGTTTCGCAAATAATTCAGCCTCCTCATGAGAGTTCCGACAAAGTATATGGCATGTGCGACTAGCGAAGGCTCATATCAGCCTGTGCATACACGCAGTCTGATCAGAGCCTTACCTGTTCGCATGAACCTTCTATAGATCTTCGGCTACCCATAGATTAAGAACCTGAGTCGCTAAGCTTAAAGAGACGCTGCATTAGCTGATCTGAGTTTACACTATTCAGCATGGCACATTGTTGGAAATCTCGGGAGGCGACAATTATATATTATCAGGTAAATTATCAGGTCAGTTGTCCGAACTAATAGAACTGCCTGTTAAAACAAACAAACAAAAAAAAAAAAAAAAAAAAAAAAAAAAAAACGAGTCTTGATATTTCATGTGAATCATCACAGACAATTCGAATGAAATATCAAGATTTGTTTTCTTCGAAAACTGTATATACATAACAAAAGAAATATTTCAATAGGCCGTCCGCTGCAGTTTTTATTGGCGCTTTAATTAAGGGTTAAACTTTACCACACTCTTGGTAAGTTCAGCGGACGACAAACTAACCATGTTTTTCCTTATTTTTTTTATGAAAACAGGAGTTGATTGACATGTCATGCATATTTTCTCCATTTGAGATAATTTGCCTGAAATGTCAAAACCTAATTACTGTGAAAAATAAGAAAAAATATTTCATTATATTGTCTACTGAAAATTTTACCCAGATACAATGTTCACTTGAAAGGCAAATTCTGGCTGAGCAGTGCTAAATCTCGTTTTGGTCCAATTAATAAGCTTGAGAATGAAATTACTATGAATACCACTGTAAGCCAACACATGAGAAAAGGTAATTTACATCATTTAGACAAAATATATTGAACAGGCAAAAACATGTACATAAGAGCAGTCTGCTGTTCCCAGACACGCAAGAACCTATATGTCTTCGATAATAAGATATACGGAGACTTTAAGGAAGCTACACAAGGAAATATTAGTAAAATTTTGGAAAGTAATGGATATCCCTTATCTGCTTATACCTATGCAAGGGGGTCTATGTCTGAACAATAACAACAACAAAATGTCCTTTGTATTCCGAATACTACCATCAGACAACAAAACTAGAAACATTTTAAGACTGCAAACTCACGGTAAAAAAATGAAAATGAAAAAAAAAAAAAAAAAAAAAAAAACAGAGAAAAAAAGAAAAAAGAAATGCACTCTCTATCATAACGTTCTTATTATGGAGCAGTAAATACAACTGCAAAAGGATTTGAAGTAACCAGAACAAATTGATTTTAAGGAACTAACTGTTAGAGATAATGACTTGTGTTTACTAAATGGCTGTTTTATAGCATCCTAATTGCTTGCAGATCTTATCTCAATTTATAGGAGTTGGATTCTACAATTGTGACCAGTCGTTTTTCTTCAGTCTTAGGTAACTTGAAGTTGGATTTAAGAGGATTTTGTTTAAAAAATAATATAAAGAGAGAAATAGATGTAAAACAAGAACGACTGGAGCCAATCTAATTGATATATTATATACCTGTTTGCTTTTTCAGACCAACTTAATTATTAGCAAATTTCTTCGAACCCGTAATTAGGCCATGCCGTTTGTTTTTTGTTGTTTTTTTCTCTCTGTGTTTAGCGTTCGAGGCCTGGTAGGTTTTGAGGGTTCTCTCCAAAAAAAAAAAAAAAAAAAAAAAAAAAAATATATATATATATATATATATATATATATATATATATATATATATATATATATATATATATATATATATATATATATACTGAAAGGAAAAAGAAACGCAGTGTAAATTTTATTCCTAAATTTCATTCAAGTTTAAAAAAGTTTGTTGTAAATATTTTACTATGATTACAAAACGGTACATGTATGGAACAAAAGTTCTAAATTTCATTGGTTTGTGATCAACAAGTCTCGAGTTATTGAAGTTCATTGGTAGCTACCCCCCAAATCTTGAAATCAAAATCAAACTGAAAATCAATATCGGGTGTGCCCCCCTCTTGCTGCCGCTGCTGCCCTAATTCTCCTTTGGACAGAGTTAACCAAATCATTGACAGTTCGCATCGGGATGTTATTCCATTCATCGATCAACGCATTCCTTAGTTGTGCGAGAGTTGCGGGGGGATTTCGGCGCTTCCTAATCCTTCTGTCCAGCTCATCCCACATGTGCTCTATTGGGGTCAAATCTGGACTGTACGGTGGCCATGCTAGTGGTGCGATATTATTGTTTGCCAGGAAATCCTGACAAACTCGGGCAACATGTGGTCGGGCATTGTCCTGCTGCAGAATCAGATTACGTTGTTGCACAAGCGGGACTGCAACAGGACGCAAGATGTCATCCCTATACCTTACTACGGTCATATTGCCCGCAACAATAATCAACTGTGATTTTATCCCGTGAGCAATGCCTCCCCAGACCATAACGGAGCCACCCCCAAACCGATCCCGTTCGACAACACAGGCGTCGGCAAAGCGCTCTCCGCGACGTCGGTACACACGACGTCGACCACCTGCGCGATAGAGAGTGAACCTAGACTCGTCCGTAAAAAGAACTCGTCTCCACTGCCTCATCGGAAATAGCCTGGGCGCATGCGCCGTCAACCACGTCATACGACGCAACCTACGTGCCTGGGTCAGAGGCAGACCAACGTATGGACGACGAGCTCGAAGACCAATCTCCCGCAATCGACTTCCAACAGTCTTCGGAGAAATTTGTCGATTATGCGCACCTACTGTATTAAGGGCAGTTTCGGTAGCAGTGAGATGACGATTCCGCAAATGTGCCAGACGGATTGTCCTGTCTTGACGTCGCGACGTCACGCGTGGACTCCCAGACCGCGGTCGGTCTGCTTAATGCCCTGTCTCCCTTAAACGTCTAACAAGACGTTCAATTGTTGAGACGTTAACCCCAAAATGATTGGCAACTTGCTGTTGCCTCTGACCCTGCATCAGCAACGCAATTGCCCTACCCCTCTGAACATCAGTCAATCGTACCATGATTGAAAAAAGTTCAAAGTAGCGTAAAAATGAAAAGAAAAATCCGGTAAAAGAATCGAAGAGCGTTGTGTATCGCTGAAGTGTACCAAATGGTGTGAGGAAATCTTGTGCTGAAGGTTTAAACATGCTTGTTTTGCACGAAATTTTGGCTTTCCGTATTGTCCGTGCAATGCACTCTGTAGTGCACGGTTGAATGATTTCACACACTGGGTAGATAGCACATCGACCAAAGACTCGTATACCCGCGGTTCACATTTACAGGATAATCTGTAAAAGTGTATGGCTATAGTAAACACCGTAAAAAATGGTTAAAATAAGAAGGAAAAAACTCCACCCTGCGTTTCTTTTTCCTTTCAGTATATATATATATATATATATATATATATATATATATATATATATATATATATATATATATATATATATATATATATATATATATATATATATATATAGTTTTCTTTCTCAACAAATGTTTTCAACTGTTTCTGGGAATGTCTGTTGGATGGATGGATGGATGGATGTTTTGTTTATAGACGCTCAACCCTAGAAGGGCATATAGCGTCTAATAATTTTTATATTATATGATGATTTTATTTAATGAGAAATTAAAAATATCTAGGATTGATGTGTTCATTTTAAAAAGATAAAGTATCAATTATTTTAATTTAGTATTTTTTATCAATTATTTTAATTTATTAAAAATACTAATTAAATTTTATTAAAAAGTCCGATCTCTTTAAGAAAGTCGAGCATTTTCTTAGATGGTATATCATTAAAAAGTTCCTTTATAGTTTTTACATTAAAATACTTTGTGCGAATATGATCAAATTCTGCACAAGTGATAAGAAAATGTTTGACTGTAAAAAGTTCGTTGCAAGGAATGCAGAATGGAGCTTGTTCATTTTTTAAAATATAAGAATGAGTAATTCTAGTGTGTCCAAGTCTACATCTGGTGATTTTTGTTTGTTCTTTTCTGCTGAGATTAGAGCATGTGCATTTGCTGTTAAAATTTGATTTTATTTCATTTAGTTTATTTAGAGTTTGTGTTTCCCAAACAGACTGACATTTGTTGTTGATGTATTGACGGATGTTTGATTTAAAGTCGGAGTGAGGAATTTTGAAATTTGTTACCACTAATGATAGTGCCGATTTGGCTTCTAAATCGGCTAATTCATTTCCACGAATATTAACGTGGCTGGGAAGCCAACAAAATACAATTTCTTTTGAAACTGAATGGTAATAATATTTTTTTAAGAATTTGCTGAATTAATGGGTTTCTATGGTGTAAATCTTTAAGAGATTTTAATACAGAAAGAGAATCTGAATAAATGATGAACTGTTTTTCAGACTGATCTCTGATATGGTAAAGTGCAATATCAATTGCCTTGGCTTCGGCGGTAAAAATGGAGCTATTATCAGGTAATCTGATACTGTCAGTAAAATTTGGACTAATAACAGAACAAGCAACTTTCTCATCTTGTTTCGAACCATCTGTATAAATTGACAGGTAATGTTTATAATTTGATTTGATTTCTAAAAATTCATTTTTAAAAATATGCGACTCAACTTCTGTTTTTTATTTTTATGAAGGTCTAATATAATCTTTGGAGGGTTTAACGTCCATGGCTCTTTTGATGGAAAAGAAAAATGCTGAACATTGTTAATATTAATATTGGCCTCTTCAAGTAACGGTTGTATTCTCAGGCCAAGGGGTTTAATAGCCGTTGGTTTGTTGTTGTAAAATCTTTCATATTTAGGGTTAAAAACACAATCATAAGCTGAATTACGTGGATTGGCGGCTAATTTAGTAACATATTTAAGAGACAATTTCTCTCTTCTTATATACAATGATGGTTCATTTGATTCAGCGTATAAACTTTCGACGGGGGAAGTACGAAAAGCCCCTAGAGCCAGACGTAAACCTTGGTGATGAATAGTATCCAAAGATTTCAAATAAGATTTTCTAGCGGATCCATAAACTATGGATCCATAATCCAGTTTAGATCGAATTAAAGATCTATAAAGATGTAAAAGAACAGTACGATCTCCTCCCCAGTCGGAACTGGAGAGAACTTTAAGAATATCAAGTGCTTTAAGACATTTAGCCTTTAAAGCTTTGATGTGTGGTATAAAAGATAATTTGTTATCGAACAAAAGACCTAGGAATTTTGCTTCACTGACGACTGGAATAGGACTACCGTATATGGTAAGATGAGGATCTAAATGTAGCTGACGTATTTGACAAAAATGAACGCACTGAGTTTTTGTTTTTGAAAATTTGAAACCATTTTCTGTTGCCCAATCTTCTATATTGTTTAAACATCGTTGTAGTTTGAATTCAATGGTTTCCATATTTTTCGATCTAATAAATATTCCAAAATCGTCAACAAAAAGTGAACAATCAAGGTCTTTCACACATTTGACAATATCGTTAATTTTAATGCCAAACAAGGTAGGTGATAAAATCCTTCCCTGTGGTACACCTTGTTCTTGTTTAAATATGTCCGATAACGTATTACCTATTCGAACATTAAATGTTCGATCTGATAAAAAGTTTTGAATAAAAAGTGGTAATCGGCCTTTAAGGCCTAATTTATGTAAATCTTTCATGATGCCATGTTTTCAAGTAGTATCGTAAGCCTTTTCAAGGTCATAAAATACAGCTACTACATGTTCTTTTTTAACAAAGGCATCACGAATAAAAGATTCCAAACGAATCAAATGATCGTTTGTACAGTTATTTTTTCTGAATCCAGCTTGATATTTTGTTATAAGCTGGTTTGATTCCAAGAACCAAACCAGTCTATCATTAATCATTCTCTCCATTGTTTTACATAAACAACTTGTCAAAGCAATAGGTCTGTAGTTAGTAGCTTCAGTATGATCTTTATTTGGTTTTGGTATAGGTATAATGGTTGCTTTACTCCAGTCTTTTGGAAATTTTCCAGTGATCCAAATATCATTTAAAATATTTAATAAAGTTTTTAAAGCGTTATCGGGTAAATGTTTAAGAATTTGATAATGAATGTCATCAGGACCAGCAGCTGTATCATGAGATTTATGAAGAGCATCTAATATTTCTGAAGCTGTGAATGGTACATTATATTTTTCATGATTTAGTGACATAAAATTTAGATGCTCTTTCTCTCGTTCCTGTTTTATGTTTTGAAAGGTTTCGGAATAATTTGCACTAGAAGAGTTTTTCTGAAAATTCTCTCCTAGTGCATTGGAAATATCTTTAGTCGTTGAGCATATATTTCCATTTGATTTAATATGGACATGCTTGTTATTTTTATTTTTGCCAGTAATTTTTCGAATCATGTCCCATATCTTCTTTGCTGGAGTTCTAGAATTAAGTTTGGAGACGTATTGTTGCCAAGATGTTCTTTTAGCCGTTTTTATTTTTTCTTGCGAGCTTTTGCTCGCATTTGTTTGGCATGGATTAGATTTTCTTTTGTTGGCTGCCTATTGAACTTTCGTAAGACAGATTTTCTTTTATTTATTGAATTTTTAACATCGTTATTAAACCAAGGTCTATTTCTTTTTGAACGTGTCGAGGACTTTGGAATACATTTTTCGGCTATGTGAATTAATGTATCAGTAAAAGCTTGTATATCATCTGCTGTTTTAAACATTTCAGGTTTTAATTTTTCATTACATATCTCTATAAAATTCTCCCAGTTTGCTTTATTCAAATTCCACCGGGAATGATGGTCTTCATTTGTCGATTCAATTTCTTCAATTTTAATTGGAAAGTGATCGCTCCCATCTAGAACTGACCAGTCAAAATCTAAGTAAATATTTGGAGAGCATATAGACAAATCTAAAGCAAAATAATTTCTTGTAGGAGAATGAAGATAAGTTGGTTGTTTATCGTTAAATAAACATAAATCATTTTCTGCAATAAAATTTTCTATTATTTCTCCTTTGTCATTTGTATCCAGACAACCCCATAGTTTGCTATGACTATTAAAGTCACCTAATAGTAAATAAGGACGAGGTAACTGGTTTATAAGATTTTCTAAATCGTGTTTAGAAAATTTACAGTGTGGAGGAAGATATAGAGAACAAATTGTTATGGATTTAGACAGAGTGACATTTACAGCAACAGCTTGTAAATTACTATTTATATCTATCTGTCTATGAGGAACATTTGATTTTACAAGGATAGATGAACCTCCTGAGGCTTTCTGATTTTCAGTTGCAATATGATTATATAAACTATAATTTTTAAAATTAATATTATCTGTATTTTTTAAAAAGGTTTCCTGGAGACAAAAGACAGTCGGAGAAAGTAGTGTTGTTAAAATTAAAATTTCGTTATAATTTGCTTTTAGTCCTCGACAGTTCCACTGAATAATTGATTTTTTATCCATGATAAATGGAGAGATGATTTGAAAATAAGGAACTTAATCCTTTTGTTTTCTCTGAGACTGCGAGAACATGGAGGAGTCAATCTCTAACTCCATGTTCTCAAGGGAATCGAACCGATTGACCAACTTGATCGGATCGGCCGACGCCCCTTTACTATATGGATTTGGTTCTTTATCTTTATCTTTTTCTTTTCCATTTTTTCCTTTCTGGTCAGCTGTCCTGGACCTGGATCTCTGTTGTGATCCACTTGTTTTAGTCGGCTGTGTTTGTGAACTGTTTTGAGATTTTAGTGGTGGTCTAGACTGATGAGTAGATGTGGGTTTAGGTTTAGGTTTTAGAGTAGGAGTAATAACTTTTGAATTTGCTTTGATGACAGAATCTTTTTCGTTAAACTGGGTAGAACTTTCTTTGGTTTCAGGTTTAGTGTTTAGGGATTGAACAACTTTTGCAAAGGTGATTTCAGGTTGATTTTCTTGTATTTTTTTGGCTTCCAAATAAGTAATTTTTTGTGTAACTTTAATTTTCATTATTTCTTTCTCTTTTTTTTCCAAATTTCACACTGATTTGATTTTGATTGATGATTTTTGTGACAGTTCACACACTTGGCTTCATTTTTACAAGCATTTGTAGGGTGATCAAATTCACCCATACCACATTTTTCACATACTGATCCAGGTAATTCAGGACAGCCGTTTTCATGATGTCCAAACCTCTGACAGTTGAAACACCGCAGAGGATTTGGAATGTAGACTTCAACCGGTATAATTCGGTAAAAGATTTTTAGTGATTTCGGTAAAGTTGTGTTGTTGAAAGTTAGTAAAATTGTATTTGTTTCTATAAAGTTTCCATCTTTTTTAATTTTAAAACGTTTGCAAGCTGTTACTCCTTGTGTGTTAAGATATTCTGTGATATTTTCTTCAGTTTCATGTTTTAGCATTCTGTCACGGACAATACCTTTGCAACTGTTGAGAGTTTTATGTTCCGTGACAGTGACATTAATATTAAAAAATTTTGTAAGTTTCAAAAGATTATCAGTTTGAGATTTTCTGTTTGTTTCGACCAAAAGAGTTCCATTTTTTAATTTTTTTACATTTTTTGGAGTGCCTATAATAGATTCTGTTTGCTTTTCTATGATGAAAGGAGACAGTGAAGTAATTGGTTTGTCTTCCTTACTCGAAATCACTAAAAATTTAGCGAAGTTCTCATTAGCTTTGAATGTAAATGTAGTCGGTTGCGTGTCGTCCTCCGAAGAGTCGAACGCCAGAAATCGTTTTCGAGAGGCCATGGTGATGAAATTTTTGATTCGATAGCTATGCGCCCCACCCTCCATGGAGCCCTACAAGGGGACGTTTAACAGAAATGGATCTCCTATTTCTAACGTCAAGTCTACATTGCTATTATACTCGGTGTCAAGATCAGAGTCTTCAGCTCGGCCTCATGCTTAGATGATTTCCCACCTATTCATCTAAATTTCCATAGAAAAATTTATGAACAGTTGAGTTCATCTCCCTATCCACAGCCTCCACTCACAGAGGTTTCCGCCAAAGCCCCAATACAAGCCCACCAATTGACCCTTCAGCCGCCGCCCATTGAAACTCACTTAAAGTTAGAGGAACATGAGAAAAATAAGCCCGGTTTGGTACCATAAAGATACGTATGAAAGAGAGAAAGAAACTAAGAACAAGTTGTGCGCTTCTAGAGCTTGGCACGACTGAGCCGATTGATCCAGGCCTTATCTAACCCAGACCGCTCTTCTATCTGAAATAAGGGCCAAAATGATGTGTTGAAAAGCTGGAGATCCCTGGGCTTTCCTCAATCATCAGGTTCCCCTCTCCCAGCATACGAGACGCCACCCACGGCAAACAGGTGGTTCCTGTTTTAATAGGGGATTAAACCCTATCCACTACAGAAGGAAAGTGATCTGTAGATTTTATTCCCTACAGACAAGGGAGGCCGAAAACGTCTGGGAAATTGAAAGGTTATTTTTAACATAAATTAGGAGATCCATATTTAAAATAAACAGTTTATTATAGAAAGAAGGATTCATTTTGGATTCATTTTTAAAGAGAGTCAAACAAACAAGCTGTGTTAGATGATATGTACCTTTCTAATGATATGTAGCTTTCATACCTTGAAAAACGTTTAGTTTTTTATCTAACAATATTAAATGCATCTTACTTTTTAATGTGGAGAATGCTAGAGTTCGGAAAAAATGACACAAACACAAGACAAACACATATGTTAAATACAGATGAGGTTATAATCTTCGTCCCATGTGCGACCCACGGGCACAGAATGATACACAAACAAATGAAGCATGTTAGTAACATGAGATAGGAAAGGTTTAAAAGGATAGATCTCGCGAAATTTGTTTTTTCCAATTTAAGATGCATTTCAATAAATGAATTTTATATTCTGGAATTATATCGGTTGAACGGACGGTTGCTCTGTTATGTTAGGGGTTTTACCCAACTGCCACAGAAGCGGAAGGCAGCCACCTATTTCGAGGGCCCGGGTGGTCACGGGCGGCCTCTTTTAGACGGCTCGTACGTCACGCAGAGGGTACGTCTGGCCTATTCTAAGCCCGGAACCAGCACGGGGCAAATGTCTGTTGGAGAAAACAAAGCTCCTGGACATTGGGAGCATTCATTCGTAATCTCCGGATTGTTACGTGACAATAAAACACATGGAACAAACCTTTTTTTTTTTTTTTTTTCTTTAAGCTCAAATATAGGTTTTGGAATTATTGCTGGACGTCTTGCGGCGTCAACAATTGCTTTAAAAGCCTACTCCTACTACACCACTGGGCCCATTGACTCGATACTTGGTAGGAAGCATCGGGGTGACTTGTAGGTCAAAAACAGCTAAGATGGTTCCGATCGGAAATCCAAGATAGCGGCCATGGCCGCCATCTTGAAAATCTATTTTTCGCTTCTTCTACTCAATCAAAAGGCCAATTGACTCCAAACTTGGTAGGAAGCACCGGGGTGACTTGAAGAACAAAAATAGCTAAAATCGTGCTGATCGGAAATCCAAGATGACCGCCATGGCCGCCATCTCGAAAATCTATTTTTCGCTTCTTCTCTAGAACCGGAAAGCCAATTGACTTGAAACTTGGTAGGAAGCATTGGGATGACTTGTAGATCAAAAACTAGCGAAAATCGTTCCGATAGGAAATCAAAGATGGCCGCCATCTATTTTTCGCTTCTTCTCCTAAACCCAAAAGCCAACTGACTCGAAACTTAGAAGGAAGCATCAGGGTGACCTGTAGATCAAAAATAGTAAAATCATTCCGATTGGAAATCCAAGATGGCCGCCATGGCCGCCATCTTGAAAATCTAATTTTCGCTTCTTCTCCTGAACCGAAAGGCCAACTGACTCGAAACTTGGTAGGTGACTTGAGGATCAAAAATAGCTAAAATCATTCCAATCGGAAATCAAAGATGGCCGCCTTGGTGGCCATATTAAAAATCTATTTTTCACTTCTTCTCCTAAACCAAAAAGCCAATTGATTCGAAACTTAGTAGGAAGCATCGGTATGACTTGTAGATCAAAAACAGCTTAAGTCGTTCCGATCGGAAATCCAAGATGGCCGCCATGGCTGCTATCTTGAAAATATAATTTTCACTTCTTCTCCTGAACCAAAAGCCAGTTGACTCCAAACTTGTTAGAAAGCATCAGGGTGACTTGTAGATCAAAAATAGCTAAAATAGTGCTGATCGGAAATCCAAGATGGCCGACATGGTGTCCATCTTGAAAATCTATTTTTCGCTTCTCCTAAACCCAAAAGCCAATTGACTTTAAACTTGGTAGGAAGCATCGGAGTGACTTATAGATGAAAAATGGCTAAAATCCTTCTGACTAGAAAGCCAAGATGGACGCCATGGCGACCATCTTGAAAATCTATTTTTCACTTCTTCTCCTGAACCGAAAGACTTATTGACTTTAAACTAGGTAGGCATTCGCTTAATACGTCATTTATCAGAAGTCTTTTGAAGAATTCATTTTCCACTCATGTACACGAAACCTCTATATAGCCAGAACAGAATATAGCTGTACGACATACTCGTATAATTATGTGACATGAATTTTGTAATAAAGTTATGTTCTGTTCTACAATCTCAGGTCGCATATTATATGGCATATGAGTGAGAAACAGAACGAAAACAAACACGAAGACAACTATTACATATACACATAACTTTCTTGTAGCAAGTTATAGGAAGAAATTTCACACAGGTATTTAAATGTGTCTCGGAAAAACAGATTAATAAAAATGACGTATCTTTGCTTCAATGTACATTTTAATTAGTATTTGTGCAAACACATGCGTATATAAATGTCTTGCTAGAACATGTGGTCTTTTGCTTATATATGTACAATACATTAGGAATATCGTCATTATGATGAGGAGTTCTTTTTTTACAGTTTCGAGTTGAGAAAAGCGAGTTCGAGTTGTAAAAAGCGAGTTTCGAGTTGTAAAAAGCGAGTTTCAAGTTGAGAAAAGAGACTTTCGAGTTGTTAAAAGCGAGTTTGGAGTTGAGAAAAGCGAGTTTCGAGTTATGAAAAGCGAGTAGTTATGAAATGCGAGTTTCGAGTTATGAAAAGCGAGTTACGAGTTGTAAAAAGCGAGTTTCGAGTTATAAAAAGCGAGTTTCCAGTTATGAAAAGCGAGTTTTGAGTTGTAAAATATGGAAGCGTATTGGTACCCCTTCGACCCCCGCCCCCCCCCCCCCCCCCCGCCCCTTATATTTTTTCACAACTTAAATTTATGTAAAGAAACATAATAATATCATGATATGGCGACAAAATTTTATGTTATAATGTTATAACATATCGTATTCGCTACATATCTGTATATTGTTCACGGAATATTTGATCGTGTATGACATTCGCTTTACTACATAGAATTTTTATCACGCTACATTTTTATACGCTATACCAGTAGGTTTTTTTCGTGCACTTCAAAGAGTTATTTCAGTGTCGCAGACCATTTTGTCGTCATAATATCTACTGGCTGGAATAAGTGACGTCACATGGGCCACTGAAGGGAAAACTTGGCCGAACAAATTAGGTTAAAAGAAACGGGGGTTTCATCGGTACTCAGTCACCATAACGGAAAGAAAAATGTCTAGCACACATGCTAAACCTTGCTTTGAAAAACATATACACAATTTTTATGAACAAGTGGGCCGAATGATTACCCCTTTCTCAAAACTAAGATGTAAAAATGTACGTGTACCCTCGCGTGTACAAGATACAATGTATACAAATAAACATACCGAACCGGTGTACCGGTTTATCTTGAATCCTGGGTAGCTTGTCCCTCCCCCTCCTCACAGGGGGAGTGAAGCTGCCTTTGTGCAGTTTGTCTCCCCTCCGGAGTGTTATCTTGAATCCTGGGTAGCTTGCCCCTCCCCCTCCTCACAGGGGGAGTGAAGCTGCCTTTGTGCAGTTTGTCTCCCCTCCGGGGTGAAGATACCCCGGGGTATGCCCCTCACCCTGGGCAGCTTGCCCCCTCCGCCCAGGGGGAGGATACCCTGGCCTGTGGAGTTTGCCCCCATCCCAAAACACCTGACAGAACTTAATGCGGAAAAAAAATAATGAAAACTAGTACTGTTTTGATAATTGAGCGTTATAAATTTGTACTGAGTTTGCAAGGTTTTCCTGGGTGTGAGTGTGTGTTGGGGGGGGGGGAAGGGGGGGGGGAACTGCCCAGGGTAGGGGGTAAAATACCCCGGGTTATCTTACACAAGCTGCCCGGGTAGTGTGAGGTGGGGCAAGAACGGTTAAAACTTGATACTGACGAAGAGATAAACCATTTAACAGAGCTGAGCCGCAACAAATGTACCGCAATAGATGAGACCGCTTAAATTATTTGGGGTGTTGGGACACTTGCAGTATTTTCTCGCCTACACTAAGCATTCGGTCCCCCTAGTAGCCTCTTTTGATTGACAAATGACGTCAGTGTTCCGCTTTTGATTTTTGATCGTGCATATGGCGATAAAACAATACAGATATCAAGATCTTTAACTTCAGTTCCGCAAACAAACATAGCGTTGTTTCGTAAAACATATGTTGTAATGTGCATTACAAAATATTCAAACAATACAGATTACCACATAATGTCGTTTTTATAAAATTACGAGAATATCTATAACGAAATAAAATTAAAATGAAATAATGAACACGTGAAAACATTGTTTTTATCTAACTTTTATGGAAAACAGTATATAGTAAAAACTCGATATTTTTGCATTTTCATGACAAAAATATTGCCACGAGAAAAAAATATATGGGGGGTACCAATACGCTTCCATAGCTAGCAGACGGAACTTTTTAACTTTACCAAATTTGCATGATTTATGCACAAATCAAATGAATGTAATTTTTAAAACAGTGGTTTCGATTTTAAAGCTTAATTGATGTTGTTGTTTTAACACGTATCAATAATTACGTGTTAAAACAGATGAATAGTTTGATGTTTATTTGTGTTGAGTACATAAACAAGCCATGGCTATTGCAAAATAAGTCATACGGTGCGAAGGCACACAAAGGGTGTTTGTACTAGCCGAATGTAGAAACCACTGTCTAATCAGATAGATACGTAAAGCATTTTATACAGTAGCTGCACATTATTTGACTCAATTATGCAAAATTCTGTGAGCTTCAACATTAAACATTTACTTTAATATATAGTTACAGTAGCGATTACGTTTTTCTTGTCCGTTTATGCGTTTGGGGTGCGTTTTAAAATCGTGGCATAAAGTTTGCGTTTCGACAACGTTTCTAGCGTTTCATATCGTTTCGGCCAATCAAATTACAGAGCAAAGCGTTTCACTCAAACGCTTCATTTGCATATGCGCACTGAGGAGATACAAACGTTTTCTCGAAACGCTTTTCACCGTTTCGGCCAATCAGCTTGCCTAATCGAAACGTTTTTTCCGTTTCGGCCAATCATTTGACCGTTTCGCACCGTTTGTATGTTAGACCAATCGAATCATATATACCTGTTGGACCGTATTAAACCGTGTTTATTACAACTAAAGTACTCTGTATCTACGTATTAAAATTATATTTATCTTATTTTATTTATTTATTTATATTTTCTTTATAAAATATATTTTGGTATTTTCGAAAGAATTAACATAATTAATTATTATACTTTGTGAAGCCTATTATTTTTACACTGCAATCATGACAATCAACGTCTTTTGACAATTACATGTTTTAGCACATAGTACTCGGTATAAAATATTTAGCAGATGACATTTTGAAGTTTATATAATTTCCTGAAAACAGATTTTGGCATTTCATACAAATTGCCTGCAAATGATTTGACAATATCAGAATGCCTTAACCAAGAAAATATTTATTTATTTTATTTATCTTACTTTTATATTTTATTTTATTTTTATTTATTTATTTTTTATTTTATTTTTATTTATAATTATTATTATTATTATTATTATTATTGTTGCATAATTTTAGATGTATGTTAATGGCTACGATTTGTCATTTAAATCGGCAGGCTTTTCTGACTTATTTTGTTTTTAAGGTGTGCGGTAAAAATGCCAAAGCTGAAAATGCCATATGCAAAAATGTTAGAGGAAAAATGCAACAAATAAAAATGCCAGAGGCTACCTGGTAAAATGTCATAGGAAATAATCCCATAAGTAAAAATGCCAGAGATAAAACTTATACAAGTTTAGTTCTTTATTTGACTTCCTTGTAGCACAATTTGACAGCATCATGGGAAAAGGTGAAAAGATGCAACAAGAGTATATATGTCCAAATAGACTCCCCCACACTCTATATTGGAAGAGTCTAATTCAATGTTAGGCATGTCAGGTTATGTGATTTAGATAATCCTAGCGAAAAATGACCGAACTGTGCAAACAATGGCTACCCTGATCAAATGCCGCATTTTGCAGTGTCTGATCTGGATCTGCACTGTTTTCCAATAGCCTGTTTTGTGTCTCCAAATTAAAGTGAGTTAAACTATTTTCACATCAAAAAAAAAAATAATAATAATATCATCTGCTTATATCTAAACAAAGCAGGTTAAATGTTAACCTTTACCACTCTGTTTATTCAGCAGACAACAAAGTGATGACATTTTTTTCGTTTCTCCAGAAAACAGGATTTGACATTTCATGCCAGTTGTCTCTATTCAAGACAATTTGCATGAAATGTACAGAATAGTCAGTTGATGACATTTTGAAGTATTTTTCTTATGTTATCCTGAAAACAGGTGTCGGCTTTTCATACATATTATCTCCACAGGACTTCACTTCCCCTGCAAATTGTCTTCAGTGGAGATTTGCGTGAAATGTCAAACCTGTTTTACGGGAGAAAATAAGAAAAGAGGTCATGAATTTGCCATCTGCTGAGTTAGCCCAGAGAGTGATAAAGGTTCAACTGGACAATGAATCGTTGACATAATCCATTCTGTTGGTGATATGTGTAGATCACGATCAGACTGCGCGGAAATGCCGGTTCACCTTGGTCTAAGCTGTTCTCAAATACCATAAGGTCGTTTCTTATTTCTATTCAAAGGGGCTAACATATATTCAACCAGTGCCGACCAAACCAGATCAGCTTGCGCAGCAGGATCAAGATGAAAGATTTTCTACACCAGTCTGAACTACGTCGAACCTGTGAATTGCAATTATTGTTTTGAGTAATATTTCTCCCCCCCCCCCTCCCCCTCACGTCCCTCCCCCTCACGCCCCCACCTTTTTATAAAATGAAATGTACACTGTCGTTTAGACAAATGGTTCTGGAACAGATGATCTGCTTTACTGAAATTTATTGTTAGAATTATGTGTCACCAATACTAATCCTTTCATTAGATCCTTATCCAGTGAAAACGTCCCTCTGAGCATAGGTGTTACTCGGATTAAAGTGAGTGGATCAGTCTAGTGCATAATGGTGTCCACTCAGTTCACTGATCAGGTCATTAGTATAAAATACTGTAATACATGAATCGCTCAGTATCCATCTAATACACAGACTGATCAGAATCGTAAAATATAAATAGGTCCATTTTTACTTGTTTGGGCCATTATTTTTCGAATACGATGCACTGTGCACATCATGGCAATTATGTGGACAGTCGGCAAATATCTTGCTGGAGGGCTTTCATGAAAGTATATTCTCACTATGAAAACAATTTTGGCATGTATATGCAAAGCTGTTAACCTTAAGAACGCTATATTTTAATATTAGAATACGATGTGCTGGATAAACCATATATGTCCAGAAAGTACTACTCTTTTCCCAGCAGTGTATTTTCGTTACCCTAAGGTAACACAGGTAACAAGGGTAACAGTTGTACTTTAAGCCGGACTTTCAGACGGAGTGGCACAATATCAATGGTGGTCATGTATCGCAGAAAGGGACCTTAGCTTATAATCATATGAAAAGTGCGAAGACCCAGATCAGTCTTTGCATTTTCGCAGTCCGATTATGGTTTTCGCCGGGGTTTCTCTTGTATCATATATATGAGGATACCCAGATCAGCCTGTCCACTTTCGCAGTCTGATTAGGATTTTGCCAGAAGTTTGTGTTCTGACAATGTTTCTTCAGATCAAATGTATGGACGAGCAGCAATGACCCAGAGCAGAGTGCGCGGATGCACATTCTAATCTAGTATTTTGCATATTGCAACCTATACTTAAATATTAGAAGACGATGCACTGGAGAAACAGCAGATCCTTTCGAATAATAATGATAATAAATATGTACAGACGAACTGCAACGAATCAGATCAAAATGCACGGATGAACATACAAATCAATGTTGCATTTATAGCACATTGTAGTCTGGATACTCCTAAAAGGGTAATTGGAAAACAGTGGAGACCCAGATCAGATGCCGCAGAACGTGACGTCTGATCAGGGTATCCATTATTTGCAAATAGTTCAACCATTTGTTTCTCTACATAACATAGCCTGGCATACCTAAAATTGAAATTAGAATCTTCCAGTATATAGGGTGGGTGAGTTCATTCAGTAACAAAAGGTTAAATATTAGAAGATAATGTGCAAGACTATTAGCAAATCGTATCGAATAAGACAATGTACAGATGAGCAGCTACGAAGCAAATCAGAGTGCGCGGATGCCCCAATTTATCACATATTTTCATGTATTCCTCTTTTTTAATATTGGTAAAATTACTTTGTATCTACATGTATTCGATAGTTTAAAATGAAAATGACTTTTTATCAAAGATGAATGGATGAAATTGAAATGTTTTTTTTTTTTTTTTTTATTTGTTCAAAACTGACTTAGCAGTTTTTAAGTAAGTCTTCTTCGATATATATTTTTTACATTATGTCTGGTGTTGTCTTAATTTCAAATATACGAGCATTATATCCTTTTAAGGCATTACCTGTTTATGCATGCTGTTTCTTTTTTTTTTCTCATCCAAATAGATTTGGAAGTGCACCTGCATATCATAAACCTTCCAATAAACAATACATGGAATGAGTATATCCTATACCTCACCCTCCTTAAGAAATACACAGGCTAATATTATGTAACATTTGAAAGATCAAAAAGGGGATAGTATAAATAAAAAAAAAATATGTAAATAAATAAAAATTGGAAAATATCATGATATTATACGCATTAATTGCACAGTACTCCAGATTCATGTAGCATAGAGTATTTGATAATAATTGATGTGTGTCTTCATTTTTCCACTTAAATAATTTTGTTGTGTATATTTATTAGAATCACCTCACAGAGGTAATTTTAATGAGTACCAACCATATATTTTCTGGAGGAGAAACATGAAAATACAAGATATGATCATAATCATAAATCGATCATAAAGTTTCTCAAATGAACCTCATTTATTTATTTATTTATTTACTTATTTTTAAAGTAAATAAGAACACTTCAAACACTGGATCCTAATTCTACTGATGGAGAACTGTATAATAAGTCTGATAGGAAATTTAAAAAAAATAAAAAAATGATTGTATCCTAAAATGTGAATATTTACTTTCTGCAATTGCGCAAACTGAATTTTCTGAAACACAGTTATTTCTACAAACTCTGTATGTTTAGTGAATATTCAGATCAGCCTGTACGTCTGCACAGTCTGATCAGTCTTCACCACACGCTCTAGAAGATCTACTGCTTCTTCGTCCAGAAAACACAGACTGATAAGATTGCGGGATGTGCAGACTGATCCACATATTCACTGAAAGTACATTCTTTTTTGCAGGAATTAAAGTGATTCTGCCAAAAACTGTTAAAATTCCTTTTCCGTTGTATATTGCATTTTAAGACACAACGTGTTTTCCAGTACTTTCAAAAGTCAATAATCAATCATTCTTAACTGGAAGTTGAAAGGCATTCCTATCATTATTCATTGCTGGGAATGAATGAAAAATAAAGATTTTGTTCTTATATTTCCCGTAAAATGGCATTTAACATTTCAAATCCTATTTTTCAGAAAAAATAAAAACAAAATCTTATTAATTTCTTGTCTGCTGAAACTGCCCCATAGCGTGGTAAATAATTCTTAAATGTCTTTGCGAAAAAAAGTGCTCCAAAATTATGCTTTTCCTGAACAATGGATTTATTTATTATTCCCTTTTTAGTGATTATCTTTTAGTTTGACGAAGCTTTGAAATTGTGCTAATGGAAATTTATGCAGAAGAGGGAATTTGATGATAAACTAGCATATTAAGACATAAATGTTAATTTATCCATAATTTATCCATAAAATATGTTGTGGGTATTCATTAGAACTGCCTTTGCGAGGCGATTTTATTAAAAACAACCAGCTATATTTTAATGAGTAAAAAGAAAAAAAAATGCACACCAACCTTTCGCCAAATTACCGACCTTATCTGTTTCTATGTTTTAATCATAAACTTTACTAATGTCAATAATTTCCCCTTATTAGGCCCCTACCTATAAGGTTGGCCAAAGTCACCAAGAACTTCTTATTTTTATCTGCTTATGGCCATTAGCGTGTTATGTAATCTAAATTGTGTCTTTAATAGCTAATTGCCACCATCTAATATCCTAAATCATCGCGGAAGGAAAATATAACGAAATACACGTATTTACTCTAGATTTTTTCCTATCGCTACTTAGCCGCAATCTTGGACAGGGAACTCCCGTATACGCTGATACAGTGAAATGTTAATCTGCAAAACCGTGACATAAAAATACATGTTTAGTAATCGTTATTATTATTATTATTATTACTACAAATATTACATTCATTGATGTGAGTCTAATCATTGCATTCAATATAATCAAGTGGCTTTAATACCACTTGATGTAATTTATAATCGAAATATTTATGTACCCAGTGTTTGTCTCAGGTGAGAAAATAGTGTGCAACAAACAACTATTACCTGACTGCACCGGCAAGCATCGAACCCGCGACTCCTGATCACCAGTCAGATGCGCATCCGACTGAGCTACAGAGTCCGGCCACTATCACTGTCCGTCAAAACACATTTCCTGTTTATTGCATCAGATACTCGTCTCCATAAAATTATTTGACTATTATTTTTATTAATTTTATAACAATTATAATTAAGTGAAATTGGAAAAAAAAAAAAAAAAAAAAAAAAAAAAAAGATGTAAAATAAATTGAGTCCGCGGGATTTAGATTGGCTAACTCTGCAAACGCTAAAACGTTTGAAACCAGACATGGTTTCCATGACAGCGTTTTCCGAACGCTAATGTGATTGGTTAATATTTGAAACGCTTGAAACGTTTCAGAAACGATGATCTGATTGGCTAAAACTGTAAACGATCGTTTAAGCGTGGTCGAAACGCTGCGTTTCCAAACCGTTAAAAAGCGTTTTGCATACGTTTCCGTGGACATGAAAAACGCTGTCACCACTGTATCTAGGATCAGTAAAATAATTGCCATCTATCTTCCAATGTTTCAGTGCACATTCTCAGGCCCTTAGTGAGTCTAATACTGTGATTATTTGAGCGAATAGTGCCCTTTGCCTGCAGTTTATATTGGTGAATAGCGCAGATTCAGGCGAGACGGCGCGGAAGTGCAGTCTTGCCAGAACCTATGCTGTACGCTTATGCAATAACGGCTGTTTTCCTGTGGCACGGCTCAATTTTTATTGCTTTAAGTAATGTTTATTGTTTGTATCTTTTGAATTCAATCTACACTTTAAAACTGTGTCATTCGTTTTTTTCAGCTCACCATGCGACCTTCGTGTTTTGTGCGAGAAAAATACCCTTGGAAGAAAGGCATACGAGATCCGACTGAAGAAGAGAAACTGGAATACCGTGACATCTTTCAGTGAATATTCAGAAAGGCGGCAGATACGCATCCTTGTTTTAAGTATCATACCTACGTACGTTCTGCGAATCGATGTGTGGTTCGATCATCTGGTTCGGCAACTTCCTTACTTTGAAATCATGAATTATTATACGTCCTTCTAGCAAGTCTGGCAGGTGCTCGTGGCTTGGGAAATGATGGGTACAGAGTGCTGGTTATCCGCTTAGACAACCTAAATTAGCCCAGGAAAAATGTGGTTAAATTCATCAACTGCCCCGCCATAAGATGTTTACTTTGGCTTAGACTAGTATACAAACAATATACCAATTATGTGTCTAATAGAGCCACATTGTGCTCCGTCTACATTGTGCTCTCTCGAGGAACATTTTGCGTTCTTTGCATATATTTGGGTCTATTATGCATGTTACTTAAACAATATGTCTATGGAAGCGTATTGGTACCCCTCTTATATTTTTTTCACACCATAAATTTATGTACAGAAAAATAATAATAACATGATATGGCGACAAAATTTTGTCGACAAATCGTGATAAGTCAATATGATAATGTTATAACATATCGTATTCGCTACATATCTGTATATTATCACATGACCGTCAAGTTATTCAGTGAAATAACCCATGTCATAAAAATCATATAACCACACGTGTTATAACACCTGCAAGGCTTCCCATTGGTTAGCCTAATTACCCTCATTAATATTCGTATTACACCGCTTATTGATAGCAACCAAGATGGTGTCCGCATGCGTCGATACAACTTTCACATTTGGAACACATCCTGCCTTCAATTTTGAGATGATTTTGAGAAGAACCATAAATGTCAGACCGACGGAGAGGGGAAGACACAAAACAATCACACTGTGAATAACACGGCTACCAGAAATATTCATGGTGGTTAAAATTCGATGTTTTCCAGCAACATATTTGTAGGCACTCTCAACATCGATATCGTGAAGCCGTCAATGTAAAAAAAAAAAAAAAAAAAAAAAAAAAAATCATCACCTTCTCAAAAAAAGCATTGGAGGATGACATGACTCAGACAGTCAATAAATGTGTCATATCAAAATACAAACTACAGTTAATAGTCTTGAAATCTGTCGTTTACTTGAGTGCGTCAAACACCGCATAAAACTGTATTGATCAAGGTCATTGACCTTTAAATACATGTATGACAGCTGATTGTGGGGGATTTCCCTACGGATTCTCAGTGACGTATTGACTCGCTGAATGACGTTGTTCAATGGAATGTTTAGTTTTGAATTGATTTATTAAAATGAAATTTTTATAGGCTCAAATAAAAATTATCATTATTTCCTTCAGTTTAACGAAGTAATAAATGGCATATTTATCATGTTTCTAGTTATTTTCGGGGTAATCAAATAATATGCGACCTATATTTGTTGCGTAGTACTACTTAATCCTTGGTAGTGAGTTGTTCCGCTAGCTATGGAAAGCCGTTATCTTTAAAAATATATTTTTTGCATATTTTGTCATCGGAAGGGCCATGTGATAAACAGAATCTTACATTCGTGGTCATTTAATATGAAATTTATGAAACTCGTTGGGTAATTTCAGTATTTTGCGAGCTAAAGCTCGCAAAATACCAAAATTACCCAAACTCGTTTCATAAATTTCATATTAAATGACCACTCATGTAAGATCCTCTTTTTGTTCACGAAATATTTGATCGTGTATGACATTTTCTTTACTGCGTAGAATGTGTATCACGCTGTATTTTTATACGCAATACCAGTAGGTTTTTTTCGTGCACTTCAAAGAGTTATTTCATTATCGCAGACCATTTTGTCGTCATAATATCTATTGGCAGGAATAAGTAATGTCACATAGGCCACTGAAGGGAAAATTTGGCCGAACAAAATAGGTTAAAAAGCAATTAAAAGACACGGGGTTTTTATCGGTACTCAGTCACCATAACGGAAAGAAAAATGTCTGGCACACATGCTCAACCTTGCTTTGAAATACATATACACAAATTTTATGAACAAGTCGGCCGAATGATTATCCCTTTTTCAAAACTAAGATGTAAAAATGTACATGTACTCTCGCGTGTACCAAGCTACAATGTGTACAAATAAACATACCGAACCGGTGTACCGGTTTATCTTGAATCCTGGGTAGCTTGCCCCTCCCCTATCCCCACACGGAGAGTGAAGCTGCCTTTGTGCAGTTTGTCTCCCCTTCGGGTGAAGATACCCCGGGTATGCCCCTCACCCTGGGCAGCTTACCCCTCCCCCAGGGGGTGAAGCTATCCTGGCCTGAGGAGCTTGTCCCCCACCGAGAACACCTGACAGAACTTAATGCAGAAATAAAAAAAATGAAAAACATACACTAGCACTGTTCTGATAATTGAGCGTTATAAATTTTTTATGAAATATAAATATTGTTTTGAACTGAGTTTGCGAGGTTTTCCTGGGTGTGTGTGTTGGGGGGTGGGGGGCCGGGGGTGGTAAGCTGCTCAGGGTAAGGGGGGCAAGATACCCCCGGGTTATCTTGCTCCCGGGAGACAAGCTGCCCGGGTTTGGTGTGGGGCTTGGGCAAGATAAACTGTTACACTGGCTAAAACTTGATACTGACGAAGAGAGAAACCATTTAATAGAGCTGAGCCACAACAAATGTATACCGCAATAGATGAGACCGCTTAAATTACTTGGGGTATTGGGACACTGGCAGGATTTTCTCGCCTACACTAAGCATTCGGTCCCCCTGGTAGCCTCTTTTGATTGACAAATGATGTCAGTGTTCCGCTTTTGATTTTTGATCGTGCGTATGGCGATAAAACAATACAGATATCAAGGTCTTTAACTTCAGTTCCGCAAACAAACATAGCGTTGTTTCGTAAAACATATGTTGTAATGTGCAGTACAAAATATTCAAATAATACAGATTACCACATAATGTCGTTTTTATTTAATTACGAGAATATCTATAACGAAATAAAATTAAAATGAAATAACGAACACGTGAAAACATTGTTTTTATCTAACTTTTATGGAAAAAAAGTATATAGTAAAACCTCGATATTTTTGCATTTTCATGACAAAAAAATTGCCACGAGAAAAAAATATATGGGGGATACCAATACGCTTCGATATATGTCCCCTAGCTGATGAGTTTCCATACGCTACCATGATATGATTACATGCCGTGTGTCCTCGACGTATTATATTGTTTTAAGGAGCACATTGTGGCTCTACATTGCTTGTAAAGAACTTGGTTTAGAAGCCATCTTTAATACAAGACCAGATTCGAAGCCTTCTTTAATAAGTAAAATGGTGCTAGATTCCAATAAGTATCAAATGATGATAATGGATGAAAGACATTGCGTCACCACAGGTGGGCACGAAACTGTGACAAACCTGGAAATAATTTTGTAAAACGGCTATGTCATGTAGAATTTAATGGACGCAATTAAATATCATAACTTCAATTTCTACTGACCATTGCTATATCAAGATCAGAATTTTGTTTTTAAAGACATAAACGTTGCATTTGATTAGTACTTCAAGTATATAAAAGGACTACCTGTAAAGCATACAATCACATTTTTGACTGTCAACATGATACCTAACTAAATGAAATGAACATTTTACTGCTTGCGAAATTGTACCGTTTTGTATGGCAAGCTGTTTTACTATTTATTATGCAATGTAGATATATATTATATCAGATAACTTATATAGGATATAAGATATTTCTTCTTTATATTCTATCTTCTTTAGTAAATAAGATATCTTATATCCTATTTAAGATATTCAGATATCTTATATAGCATATAAGATATCTTTATTAACATATAAGATATCTAATTTATATCAGATATCTGATATATTACATATCTGATATATTAAATCCTGATATATTAAATCAGATATCTGATTTAGAGAATAAATAGAAAAACTGCTTTCTGGGAAGCCGTTTTAGTAAGCCGTTTAAGCATTTATCATACATTACATCAGATATCTTATATAGGATATAAGATATCAGAATTAGTATATCAGATATCTTATATCCTATATTAGATACCTTATATCCTATATAAGATATCTGATAAATGATATTAGGTATCATTTTAATTCTACAAATAAGAATCTTATTTACCATATAAGATATCTTATTTGTTAAATAAGATATCATATCTTTATATAGATGTCTGATATACTAATAAAGATATCTGATATACTTAATAAGATATCTTATTAAATTGAATAAATGAGTATCTTCTTTGGTAAATAATATATCTTATATCCTATATGATGTATCTTATATACGTTATCAGATATCTCATATAGCATATAAGATATCTTAAATGTCAATTATGATATATATATATATATATATATATATATATATATATATATATATATATATATCTGATAGACTATATCAGATATCTTATACATTGTATAAGATATCTGATATATGATATATTAAATCAGCTATCTGATTTATAGAATAAATAGTAAAAAGGTTTGCTATAGTTTTGATCTCATAATGGGACGCCCGAATAGCTCAGTCGGTAGCGCCTCTAGTTCGCGACAAAGTAGATACCTCTGCAACACAGGTTATAATCACACTGACGGCGCTAGCAAAAATGTCAAGTGATAAAGATATGTTCAATTACTCCTGCGTCGAAATGTGTATATGTTTTGACTCTCAACTTCCGAGTCGCAGTGGTTTCACAGAGTATTTCCCGGCTGAATGCCGGGAACTATTCTGGCATTCACCCCATCATTAGATAGTTGGAATCTGTAGTATCAGATATTAAGTTTAGTTTGACGTCTATCTTGTGGAGCCCCGTAGCCTAGTGGATAAGAGAGTTGACTCTTAATCCATTAGGTTTCTCACCGCTGTGGTTCGAGCCTCGCTCAGGTCACACGTGGGAAAGCCAAGTTATGCTTCCGAATGGTCAGGTGGTTTTTACCCCGGGTTCTCCTGTTTTCGCCCACCTTTGATGAACGATCGGCTCGATATAAGTTAAATAGTCTTGAAGGGCCGAAAAACCGAAATAAAAAAAGATGGCGTCTATCTTACGGACGCCTTTTTGTGCCATTTCTGTTATGTGAAATGCTGTGTTGACTTTTGCGTCTATAACTTGTTACTTGTGTGTTTTGACTATTGAGTTTTGAGTTTTCGCTGCATTTATGAATAAATCTTTTGGATTTTGAAAAAAAAAAATGTTGGCCTTGATTTTACCTTTCTTATAAAGTAAATATTGCAGACACATGCTTTTATTTAAACAAAAAAAAAAAAAAAAAAAAAAAAAAAAAAATGAACAACAAATATGGCTCTCGTGACATACGTCACATTACTAGTAGGACGCACGGCTATTCACTGGCAATTTTGTTTCAAACAAAAGAACAAGAGAAACACAGAACCCAAAAACATAAAAGAAAGAAATCAAAATACAAAACACAAAACTCAAAATACAAAACATGAAATTCAGAAATGTTTATTTCTCTCATGGTATCTGAATTATCTTTGTACGATGGTGCAATATGGTTTGTACGTCAAGGGTATAAATAGAAGCCAAGTTTTTCAGGTAATCTGCTCATCGCCGTAAATCATCACACCAAAGCTAAACCATTACATGTACAGTTATTAGCTTAAACAATTAGCTGATAATATGAATAACTTGTCTTCTACTTATACTCCTGGCATATGAACCATATTGCACTAGCCTATCGTACAAAGATAATTTGGGGTTTGCGTTTCGTTTGGTATTTTGACTTTAGCTCTAAATTTGTGTTTTCAGTTTTATGTTAAGTTTGTTTTTCGAAAAAAAAAAGGAAAAGATAATTAAGAAGCTACTGTATACTTATACGCTAGTAGTAATGGTACATTATAGCAACGTTTTTATTTTTTATAATTCTTTGAAAGTAAATGTGCATTTCTCGATTATTTCGCATTGTAATCAAGATAACCTTAAAGCTTTTTTTTTTTCAAAATTCTATACTTCTACACGCAGAACGCAAAATTAAAATGTCAAAAACACAAGTCACAAATTAAGGCCACAAAAGTCCAAACACCATTCCCAGCAAGCATTCTACGTAAATCTACATCGGGCCGTCATCGGCCCGTCAGCTACCCTGACGGGCCGATGACGGCCCGATATAGATTTACGTAGAATGCTGACAGGGATTACAAAAAACACAATGTCACAGAGGCTTCTATACTACCTGCAGTAAGATGGACTAAAGTTGTTCTTCTATTAATATGCTAAATTAATGACATTGCCTTTTAGTCCACAGATGTCCAGTTTTAAATTTTCATACATACTGACTTTTTACATTCGTTGGAACGTGATACGACATATTGTTTATGTGGCAGATCATCAAAATTCAATGTCTGTATCATGTGTGTAGAAGGGCATTCAGGGTTTTCACAAAAACACACTTATGCGACTTTGTGCCCATCACAGCACAATTTTATATAGTAAAACTGAAGTGAGAAGGGGTAAACGTTATTCTTCTAATTCTGCTCTAAAACTTAGATTGTGGGTCCTGGAAACAACAATGTATCTTTTGAGCAGAAATAGGAAAGATATCGCTATTATTCATGAGAAAATTACAGCCATAAGCGTGTTTTGTAATATTTGACATAGTTGGCAGTGGTTCTGAATCATTTTATCTTTATTATGGCTTTATCTGTGATTAACTGGTTACCAATGTTTATTCATTTGGTGTTACAAAATATCCACATGGACGGAACACATACATGTTTTGAACTATAGTGAAGGTGAGGAACCTGGATGTAACTGAATAAAGGTTACATAGATAAAAGGAAAATCAAATATCTCAGTTGTCACCCTTACTTTCACTGTGGTTCATACATGTATTTGTTCCATCCACACTATTAGAATAGCGTGTACTGCTAGTTCCGTAATGAAAGAACGATACATTTAACGCCTGGGCCCTACATATCGCCCACAGATGTTAAATCTGCATTGAAATTTCGTTTGCCCTCTGTTTGTACAATACTATCGATGCTGACGATGACATGATAAGCAAAGTTATAAGAGCACATATAACTTCATGTTTTGTTATTCTTCATTTACATTAACCACACACACACACACACACACACACACACACACACACACACACAAATATGTATAAAATTTAACACACACAAACACACACACAGACACACACACACACACATGTGAAAAATTGAACACACACACACACACACACACACACACACACAAATTGAACACACACACATACACATACACACACACATACACCTTTGCAAAATGTACTAGGAAGGAGCATTTCTTGCTATTTTAATAACTCAATACTTTAGTCACAGTGGATACGCATTTATGAACAAATTCGAATTAATGTCGACAACATTGAATAGACGTTGACGCCATTACGTTGAATAAACTTCGATTCACATTGCTGCAACAATGTGGTGATGGGTTTAACTGGTTTAAATTCCCCTGAAAACTAATGAACTGGGATTCTCTCGTCCAATAATAACGGCTATTCGAGTGCTAGTCGAGAGCAGCCGCAAAATCTGCAGTCAAAAAACATATTAACCTTCTTAGAGCAGTATAAGGGGAACGACTTCTAAATGTTGTTAGCTTATTGTTTATAGTGATCATCAATTTTAACGGTAATGGACTGGCATGGAACAGGGATTATTTAAAAAAAAAATAAGTGATTTCATACTTCAAAATGCCCTCGCTTATTCAGCACCTACTTATATAGCGATGAACTTATAAACAACAAAACGTGAAACGATAATACCCCGCCATATCATGTTTCGGGCAGATAAGTCTGTCAAAAATGGACGAAATTTGCCCATCAGCAACCCCAAACCAGGCCTCCGCAATATCAATGCACACACCAAAATTCATTGAATTTTACTTAAATTATCATCCGGAAATGAAAATAGGGACGTACTGCTTGCTTATAAAGCTGTCAAAAAATAACGAAATTTGTCTATAAAAATTCCCAAACCAGATCTTTACAATATCAATGTTCAGACCGAATTTGGTGAAAATTCATTGATATTTACTTAAGTTATCGTCCGTAAACAAAAATACGGATATATCCTCAAAACATAATGTATAGTAATGCAAACCCACAATTTCCCTGTATTAAAAGAAGTGACCTTCAACAGTGTCCAAAAATTTGTCCAAAAACTTCAAGTTTTTGGCGCTTATCCAAGAAAATGTTTGGGACTGTGCACAAAAGTTAGTTTGTAAAGTTAAAGGAACAGACCGATGAAGTTGTGTTGGGATCCTGCCCAAAACTAATTTGAAAACTTCACAGGATGGATACAAAACGAAAATGGGGATCATGCCCAAAACTAGTTTGAAAAGTTCTCGAGGAAAGTTTTGGGATCGTGCCCGAAAGCAACTTTGAATTATTCTCGGGATCGGTCCCAAATGATCATTTGGGATTGTGCCCAAACAAAATCTCAGGAACTTCGACAAATGATTTTTGAGATCGTGCCCAAAAGCAAGGTTAACACAATATAAAATGTATTCCTTATCAAAAGCTGAAACAATTGCTATTTGGGAACGATCCCAAAACATGAACTTTTAATCGGAAGGTATTTCAACAGACTTCAATATTTTGGGATCGATTCCGAAACGCATATTATATACACTTTACACAGTCTATAATACATGTATTTATGATTCAAACATACTGTAAACAGGGGATCGTGCCCAAACTATAGCGATTAGGAAAGCGTTTGTTACTATACATTTCTAATATTCACGTGTTTTTTGTATTTTTTGCAAGAAAATTATTGATATATTACCAGAAATATTTCAAATGTAAATTTCGCAATCAGGAAAAAAATATTTTTTCTCGATTTAAAATATTGTTTGTTATATAGGGTTTTCAAATCTTGCATCCATTTGTTGTTATTTTATTTATTTATTTACTTTTTTGTTCGTTTCTTTTTGAGTTCAGTAAATATATTTTCCATTATAGAGGCCCAAAAAGGAAAACGAATTGACCAGAAACATAAGTACTAGTTGACCAAAACGAGTACGAGCTGACCTAACAGTGAGGACGAAACGATCAAACGAGTACGAATAGACCAAATCGATGAATACGAATTAACCAATATGAGAACGAATTGACTTAAGTACAAGTTGACTTAAGTACGAGTAACGTTGACTAAAAACCAATTATTTGACCAATGGAAGACCATCTTGAATTTCCCATCGGAACTATTTTAGCTATTTTTGATCTACAAGTCCCTGTGATACTTCTACCAAGTTTATAGTCAATTGGCCTTTCTTTTCAGGAGTAGCAGACAGCTGTTTTGTCAACCTGGTGCCCAATGTGACCATTACGAATTCCTAATCTTAACTATTTACCTATTTCTGATCTATAAGTCGCCTCAATACTCCCAATGTAGTTTTGAGTCAACTGACCTTTCGGTTGAGGAGAAGAAGTTCCATAAAGATTTTCAAGATGACCACCATGGCGACTATCTTGGATTTCCGACCGGAACAACTTAACTTTTTTTTTCATTTACAAGTCAAACCAATACTCCCTATCAAGTTTCAATTGGCCTTCCGGCTCAGGACAGAAGTTCAAAATACATTCAGGTTGCCGATCTATGTCAAGTTACTTGCTTTCTTTATAAAATCTGAAAACAGCTACAATGTACAAAGGAGCCAAGCTCCTATAACATAAATGTAAATATTTTGCCTTATACTTGTTTATTTCTTTTATTCATTCTTCATCTGGTATATGTTTTTGCATAAAACTTTAATATTGTCCACCCGTACTGTTGGCACAATACTCCACCCACTTATTATGTATTGAAAGTTAACGACCTTTTGACACTGACCGCTAAATGTTGTTTGGGATCCGGGCTATTAAACAAAATGGACATGATAGGTTTTCTATGTGTTATGAGGCTGCTGTCATCGCTGGCAAAATCCTTGGCTGGCTACAGTCCTTAAAACATTTTTTAAGCATTTGTCTCGGTGCAAGTTTAATACATATTCTTGTAGCTACCCTAATTTTGATTGCTCTATTTTAACATATGGCTAGAAGGATATATATGAAAAAACAATTTCACTGAAGATGAAAATATTGATTTTTCCCCAGACATATCAATGTTTCAGACTGTAGCCATCTGACAAGACCCCTGAACCTTATAATGCCAACAAATAGCAGGCCTCCATTTCTCCATTTTATATTGATTTTTTCCCCAGACATATCAATGTTTCAGACTGTAGCCGATCTAGCAAGACCCTGGAACCTTATTATGCCAACAAATAGCAGGCCTCCATTTTTACGTCTGCGACTCAGGTCATCAGCAAATGGTATCAAGATAAAGACGTTGTACGAGGGTCGTGCAAAAAGTTCTGTCATTAATAGGCTTCCTTTGTTTTATCCTAGGTAGATTTTAAAATGCTTCACTGCACTTGAATGGTATGTTAAATAGCTAACGATACCTGTTTATTTCGTGCAAATTGCATTATAACTGACCGAGTTATTTCAAATTGAAATAGATGCAGTCATATACATTGACCTATTTACTTGTTACATTGGAACATGGACCAGAAGACTGAAATTCGTAGCTATATTAAATGCCGCATTAGGCTTAATATAGATTCAAAGCAGATATTTAATGAATAGTGTGGTATATATGGATACCTCATTTGCTCACTGAGGAGCAACAGACACAACGCCTTAAATGTGCCCGGGAACTTTTGAAAACATACATTTCTAACTTGCTAACAGGTGATGAAACCAGGGTGCACATGTGCACATGTTTGAGCCACAAAGAAGGGCTGATAATAAGCAATGGAAGCGAAAAGATAAAAAAAAAACGCCCATATATTGCCAAGAGAACCATAAGTTCGAAATAGATGTTGTACGCATTTTTCTTTAATTCAAGTGGGCCAGTCGTTCAAGTGCCTTGTCCATCTGGTCATACATTCACTGGCCGATTCTACAAGAATTCTGTACTGAAGAAAGTGAAAGAGTTTTACAATAAGAAACGACCAAGCAAAGGATGGTCAGGAGTCCTCTTTTTACATGACAACGCCTCCTCTCATAAGTGTGAGGTTGTTAAGTCTTTTTTGGCTTCTGAAAAGGTGAAAGTTTTAAACCATCCACCTTATTCACCTGTTCTGAGTCCCTGTGACTTCTTTTTATTTCCAAGGCTTAAGAAAATGCTTTCTGGAAATAAGTATACGTCTAGAAGTTCTCTTGGCAGCGCTGTTTATCAGTGTCTCCAACAGATACCAAGAGAAGACTATTTATCTGCTTTTCGCGACTGGGTAAAAAGGTTACAAAAATGTATTTCAGTAAAGAGGGAATACTTTGAAGGTTTGTAAATAAACATATGTTTGATAAAGCGTAGCACTGAAGATATCCGAACCCAATGACAAAACTTTTTGCAGGACCCTCGTACCGTTGTCCACAAATTCGATAGAGTAGTACCCGTCTTTATTACCGTATTTACCTTTATTCAGAGAGACAAACCTGAGCAAAAGGTATGGACACTGATCAGACGCCGCAGAACACTGATTAGGGTCTACACAGTTTGATACTCATTCACAAATTGTAAAATGTGGTAAAATGGACTTGTTAAAATTTTAGGTGAAATAAATTTGTGGTTATTTTGTCGGGATAGTTAGGGTAAATATGGTATTTTAGCTAGTTTATTGGGCATGGTCATGTAAAATCCTGTCTTCGGACATATGCGGACTACATTGGCCAAGGTCACCCTGTACATCCACGCAGTCTGATCAGTGCCTTCACTTACCGCTAACAGAATCGTTGAATACTACACAATACATGAGTGGAGAGCAAGGGCCGGATGATACTTTGCCTAATATATATTTTCTCACGTAGGATCTCTTTTACTTCAGACATAAAACATATGCATACCCTTACCTACACGCAATACCGTTATATACACCATATTTACCCTAATTATTCGGACACATGTCTGTGTAAACAGTGTAGACCAAGATCAGACGCCACAGAATGTAGCGTCGGATCAGAGTCTGTTCTGTCTCCCACTCATCCAGCAAATTTAAACGCAGCAACAGGTAGAAAAATTGATTTGCTCAAATGTTAAGACAACAAGCCACCTCATGACAAAATCAACAAAATGGATGTGCGCCCAGCGAAGACTCAGATCAGCCTAGGCATCCGCCCAGTCTGATCAGAGTCTTCGCTGTGCGCTCAATTGGCTAAAGACCCGTGCTTTCTTCATGTGGATAGCGATGACTCTGATCAGACCCGGACTGATCAGACCCAGGCTATCTGATATGAATCTTCGCTGGGCGCACATGCCATTTTGTTGCTTTTGTCATGAAGTGGTTCAAATATGTATAAGGTATCCGGATAGTTAGGGTAAATACTGTATTTCAAGGAAACAGGAGAAATTCTCAAAACAGGTCAAAACGATATCCTTGAGATATATCTTTGTCATGTAAGAACAATTGAGATTTTATCAGCACTATCTTATCTAATCACTCTAGCCATTGTTACATTACAACGTTTAAGATGTATTTTCCGATCAGCAGATCTACCAGACTAGGCAACCAAAACATGAGAAAAGAGGACATCATATCATCAGTGAACAGTGCATCCGTGTAGTCTGAGCTATCGTTGGAAACTAAAACCATATTCGACCTAATTACTGCACCGTGCGCTTAGGTTTTTTTTTTTTCAAAATTACTGGGAAAAGTTGTGGTAAAAGGCAAAATATTTATCCACCTATACTAAGCGTACACGTTAAAAAGATCAAATGATGCTTGTGCGATTTGTGTGTGTGTGTGTATGTGTGTGTGTGTGTGTGTGTGTGTGTGTGTGTGTGTGTGTGTGTGTGTGTGTGTGTGTTTTCCTCATTTTCTTTAAAAAACATATGTTGTGGCTACTCATTTGAATTGCATCGACAAGTCGATGCAATTCAAATGGATACCCACAACATATACCTTTGTGATGAAGTAGACAAAAAGTACACTGGCTGAAATCTGAAGACCATGGAATTGCTTGACTGTGCGCTTATAGGGGTATGTGCGGTAATTAGGTCGACTACGGTACTTGAGACGTGATCAGATTGTGCTGATGTGTTGACCGATCTCGATCGGCGATGTTTGCATGTGAGATAACGCCCTGTATCTAATGTTTTGCTTAAGACAACTATTCCATCCGATAAAATCCATGTTCTGACATTAACCCCCGCGCAGGCTACCCAGGATATTTCCTATCCTTATGAACATTACCGTACTTACCCTAAATATTTAAACATCTGGGCCCAGTTGTTCAAAGCGTCGTTAGCTTAACGAGCTCGTTAAGGGTCATTTCGTTAACTGTTTTAGCAGATTCAATATACAGTATTCTGATATTTTTTGCTGAAAAATGTGAGTAGCTTTTGCACTGCAAAAGCTACTCACATTTTTTCAGCAAACAATTTCAGCATGTTTGCGTATCACTCCATGTAAATTTTTACGAATCGTTAACTAATGACGTCGTTAGCTTTGAACAACTGGGCCCTGATCGCTTTGCCTTATTTTGCAAAATTTGAACAATATACTCAAAAAGATATTCTAAAATTCCATTTTAACATTTGTTCACGTGTCTAAAACATGCTGGATGAGCGACAAACATTAAGCGACGTCTGATCAGGGTCACCAGTTTTCGCCCAGACCTGTCTGTACAAATATTTAGAGTAAGTACAATAAATAACATTTCTAGCGGGTTTTGCTGGGCACAGATGTTCTGATGTGGCGTGATTTTCGCCTATTTCTAAATAGCCGCAACATGAGAAAGTATACCTTATGACAGGTAAGCTCAGCGAAAACTCAGATCAGTCTGAGCATCTGTACTGTCTGATCAGTCTTCCCGTTGTTCACACGAAGAGGCATATAGGATCCGTTGCAATCTATAGGCTGCCAGCTGAAGACGCTGGTTTAGAATTAGCGGATGCGCGAGCGTATGAGACAGCGCATGACAAAACCTACAATAAGACCTGTGTGACCAGCAAAGACTGAAATCAGCCTGTACACCCACCAAATATAAAGAGTTCTCGTTTATCCCACTTTCGATAGCGCGAAGACTGTAAAATGAACACTCGATCAGCGAAAACTCTGATTAGTCTGCGCGGACGCGCAGACTGATCTGAGTCTTCGCTGGTCGCACAAGTCTTATTGTAGATTTTATCATGTGCTGGCCCATATGCGGGTCTTAGCTGTACGCATGTCATGGACCAATTTGTCTTGCATTGTCACTCAGTGGAGAAACAGTTGCTTTTTTCCTCAGTCCGTCTTAAGTGCAGAATCCTATTTTGTCGGTATATAAAAACCTGCAAAGCAAGCAATATTTCAACACTGCGAATCCAGCTTCAAAGATGGCTTGCCTTGGTGTGTGCATTTTAGCGCTTCTGTCGTTTTCAGCTGTCAACGCGGCCGCCATTACTAATGGCGAATTGTTTGACATACTGAAAGGAAACGAAGGTATGTAAACGTGGTATTAAACCAGACAAGCCGTTTCAACGGCGCCGCAAGTGCACGTTGTTGCGACAAAGTTGAAACGATATTGTTGTGACTGTGAAGTTGATGACGTCGCCGCAAGTACACGTCGTTGCGACAAAGTTGAAACGACATTATCGCATAAAAAGCAGTGTCTCATGTTATTAACAGCCGTGCATTAACCGGCGAAAAGCCGTGTATTAACAAGGCAATTCACGCGCTGTTAATGCACGGCTACGCAACTTTCAATATCTTCGTACCGGGGCCACAGATTTGCTACCGTTACGAGATGCGTACTGCCCGGCCCCAGAACGAGCATAGTCTGTGGAAATTGCGTTCGTGAAACATCGGTTAAAAGACGAAACAAAACAGTGCAAGAAATAACTCGAAATGTAGCAAATGTTTTCAGTTTTATGTAATAATAGCGATCGAACATGGTTTTCAATGCGTTAACATTCGACAGGTCCCTAGGGAGGTGTTGAAAACCGCGGCCTCCGGCCTCGGTTTTCAACACCTCCCTCGGGACCTGGCGAATGTTAATGCATGAAAAACCATATTTGAACCCTATATTGTTGTGACTATAAAGTTGATGAGCGCCTGCAGGAACCTGTGACGAGTCAGCCTTACAGCTTTTCTAACTTCCCTGTGGATGTTCAGGTTCGTCCGGTATTTTAACCCATTTATGCAGAATGGAATCTACCTTCATTCTTCGGACCGGTCCATTTCTAATATAAGGGGTGTCTGGTAAGTTGGTATTATGACCATGTTTTATAGCAATTCCTGTATTTAATACAAACAGTGTAGACCCTAATCAGACGCCGCGTTCTGCGTAAATGTGTTAAAGGAACTTGGCTTCCTGATTGCTGTCTTGCACACCAAGACTTTCTTAGAAGATGTATTCAGTGAAAGAAAAGTATTTACATAATTATGTTTTGTGTGATTCATGTATTGTTTCTTATATTTTCCTTTAGACATTGTAGTTTCACTGAAACGTTGCTGCAAAATCTTATAAGAAAGAAATCATATTCTCTATTTCTCTCCTGTGTTTCTACATGTAGATATTATGCTCAATGCTAAATTTGTAAACATAAAGTCGATTTGATCTATGCAGGTTAAGCAATAAATAATAAAACAGTGTCTTGACAATGCATAGAAGAAAACAAGTGCATACATAATTGTTGCTCTCTGCGATTTTCATTACTGATATTTCATAAATCATTTTGGAACATTTTCAGACTTTGAAGAAAAATACCGTTGGTCTAGTTTAACGATTTCTATACAATCTGCAGACATTTTCTCAACGGCAAATCTAAAAATTCATTATTGTTTAGTTCATGTTGCAAAGGCAGCAATGACAAATGGTCTTACAGTAGACCCTTACTAAAACAACAAAGTTTGCAAATTCAAACCGTTTTTAAAGCATCCCTTTTTTATATGATACAAAGTTGCATCACGAAAACATGCCTACATAATTTTGAACCCCTTAAACCCCACTTTCATGCAGTAAAACTGGGGTTTACAGGGGCATACATTATTTTTCTTATTTCTGCACAAAATATAGATTGTGGTACTCGTTAGAACCGCCTCATCAAGGCGGTTCTAACGAGTACCACCATCTATGTTTTGAGCAGAAAAATGAAAAATATCAGAATTTTTTTATCTGAAAATCATCATTTTTTGGTGTTAAAATTTTCAGTATACTTAAATACGTATGTTTTCGAAATGCAAAGTGCACGTAATTATGTACCAAAGGTATTACTGTAGATCCAAATAGAAAACAAGATTTTACCATTTCAAGCATTTTTGAAAAGCGTTTCAAAAGTATACTCATAACAATTTAACCATTTCATCCCTGCAAACCAAATCAGAAATCTTTGCATACAGTGTAGATTCTGGTGACCCGGCTTATGACGAGCCGTCTCATCAGGATCTATTTTGTTTGCCATTTGATTTTCATTTTTTGGTTTGCACCCCTATTTTCATCAGTTAGGGTGTCTAAATTCGAAGAAGGAATATTCCATTTCAGAAACTCAGGGATGTAAGGGTTAATATATAGTGCAGCCACCCAACAACAGCCACCCCTAGGAACAAATAAAACTGGCTGCTATAGGGTGATATCAGAAATATGGGTATTATTGAGGGGCGGCCAATGTAGAGAGGTGACCGTTAGAGGGCGTTCCACTGTCCCGCTCCTCTCCTTGTAGACTGTCCGCCATTCTGTTCATAGGAGACAATATTGGTGACTTCCTGTTTGACTATTCTGTACATCAAACCCTTCTTGAAAGGAGGGCGAACCTAAAAGAAAAGAATTTGCTCTTCTTGAGAGTAGATCCCTTTTGGAAAGGGGGACAAAACAATTTTGGCAGTTACCGCCCCTCAAGGGGTGTCAATTTCTCTAAATATTGGATATGTATTTGTACTATTTATAGCTGTAGAAGAATATGAATCTTCCGATGGCAGTGATGTCATATCAGATAACGGTGTCGACACAATTCATCTCCAAGGCGAGGCTGACGATGAAGCGGATATTGGCTATCTGATGGACAAACTGGGCTTCTCAAATATGAATGAAGGTATTTATTATCTGCACAACAAACGGACCTTTCTAATACAAGTTTCATTCGGGAATCCCCGTGGTCCTCGATATCTTAATATTCGAATATTCGACATTTTAACTCCGTACGGTTTCTGAAATTAGCCATTCAATTGATGAAGATATGTGTCTAAAGGGAGAAAGCCCTAAACTCAGTAATGCAGTTACCATGTATATCCGGACTGAAATATCTGAACACACAGAGCAGACTCCTGAAGTTCGGTGTTCTTGAGACGTAGCAATTGCTAGACATTACATTAACACACCTATGTAATGTGTATATCTTTCAATCTTTGCTCTTAATAAGACATTTCTCTAGAAAAAGAAAAAAGAAAGGTTTTCTTTTTTCCATAAAAATATATTCTTTGTGTTTTCATTAAAAGCACATCACGAGAACATGCCTTCATAATTTTGACCCCTTTAAACCCCACTTTTATATAGTAAAACTGGGGTTTATAGGAGTATACATTATTTTTCATATTTCTGCTCAAAAACATAAGGTTTTGGGTACTCGTTAGAACCGCCTCGCCGAGGCGGTTCTAACGAGTACCCACAATTTATGTTTTAAGCAGAAATATATATAAAAAAAAATCAGAATTGTTTTTTCTGAAAATTTTCATTTTTTTTGGTTGTAAAATTTTCAATATATTTGTATAGGCATGTTTTCGTAATGAGCGCTACCCACATCACATTTTATGAAAAAAAAAAAAAACAATAAGAAATACATAATCTTGATAACCCTCCTATATAAAACTATATAGGACATGGTATTTTACCATAGAGTTTATAGGGAATCAGGAAGACTTCGTTTATTGAGCATATTAACCCATTTATGCCGAGTAGATTCTTCTACCTTCACTCTTTGGACAGGTCCATTCCACTATAAGGAGTGTCTGATTAGTTTTTATTATTATCATGTTTTGTGGAAATTTCCTAACTCAACGCAAACGGTGTAAACCCTGATCAGACGCCGCGTTCTGCGGCGTCTGATCTGGGTCTTCACTGTTTGCTAATGTCCCTTTTATGGGACGCTAGGCTTAAATGGGGTAAGGCAGATTTGTATGGTACAAAAGGTAGCTTGAAGTAAGGAAATCCAAAAGTACGTTTAAAAACTGCGAAGTTCTGAAATTCCTCTTATAATGTAGACCCACACACAAACTTTTCTTAACTATATTCTACTGGGAGAACAAGGGTGTATACATTTCATGGGCCCGCCATGCGCAAACGTGTGTGTCTTCGAGCATATTCGGACAGCAAAGGCCCAGATCAGCCTGCGCAATATGTGCAATAAAAATAATAATTGTACCGATAATATTTCGGGTAATTATGGCCAAATTTGATAGAAACTTATTTTTTATAAGCACAGAAACATGAGACTGTTTACTTAATGGTACATGCGTCCAACGAAGACTCAACTAATCTTACGCACACGAGCAGTCTGGTCAAGGGTTTCGCTGTCCTCATATAATGGATAGACGAAAGCCTTTGGGGACGAAAGCCTTAGGACTTATTTCTAGTCCTTTTTATACCCCGACGCCGATAGTGGTAAGGTATTATGGTATCACGTGGCTGTCCGTGTGTCAATCCGTCCGTCCGTCCGTATCATCGTTTCCGGACTATATCTTGTGTAAATGACAATGGCTTTTCACCAAACTTGGTGTGTGCATTGATATCGTGGAGATCTAGTTTGGAATAGCTAATGGAATAGCTAATGGGCAAATTTCGTCAGGTTTTGACAGTAATCCACCCACGACAGGTCCGTTTCATTTTCAGATGATAACTTTGTCAAATTTTGACATAGTTATCTGCCTTTGAAACGTCCGTATTTTCATTTCTTGACAATAACTTTAGTAAATATCAGTGGATTTTCACCAGACTTGGTATTTGCATTGATATTGTGGACATCTGCTTAGGAATTGCTAATGGACAAATCTCGTTTTTTTTTGACACAGTTGTCTGCCAGCAATACATCCGTATTTTACTTTCAGAACAATAACTTGAGTACATCTCAATGGATTTTCACCAAATTTGATACGTGCATTGATATTGAAAATATCTGCTTCGGGATTGCTCATTGGCAAATTTCGTAAATTTTGGACAGAATTATCTGCCCCCGACATGATAATGGCGGGTATCACATTTCATGTTTTATTTTGTATAAAGTACACTGGCAACATTTGTGTATCTTTTTCAGTTATTGCCTACGCCTATGGGCGTAGACAATCTTAGAGTTTGTCATTGCTCCTTTATGAAAGCTCATGGCCTGGTTCCATCACGAAACCATACCTATATAATTTTGACCCCCTTAAACCCCACTTTCAAATAGTAAAACTGGGGTTTACAGAGGTATACATTACTTTTCTTATTTCTGCTCAAAAACATAGATTGTGGGTACTCGTTTGAACCGCCTCGCTGAGGCGGTTCTAACGAGTACTCACAATTGCGAGGCGGTTCTAACGAGTACCCACAATCTATGGTTTGAGCAGAAATATGAAAAATATCAGAATTTTTTATTTGAAAATTGATTTTTTTGGTGGTAAAATTTTTAGTATATTTGAATAGGCTCGTTTTCGTAATGAATGCTATTTTCTATGGAATGTTCAACGTTAACTAAGACAAAATCTTGCCTTTTCTGAAAACTAATAGTTGTACAAACTAAATGATGTTAAAACTAAATTATGTAATGGCAAGACTCTGCTCCAAGTCGCTTCCTTAAAGCGTTAGGGAAGGTTTGTGTTGAGGTTTTACGGCCCAGCCAACCCAATGGGGTCATGTCGAGCGCGGTCAGCTTACCTAACCACACGTTTACTGGGCAGGCTTAGTCCTCTATGCGGTTAACCAGTATTGTGCACATTCTTTCGCCAGAAACTGACAACTGCCCTTCTTGAATCAGCGAAAGGGAGAGATTGAACGTTAGGGAAGGATGAATCCAAGATAATTTAACAGTGAGATCAAAATTTCTGTGGTTCTGTAGAATGTCGATTTGATCGAATTACCGTATTTACCCTGAGTATTCGGAAAAACAAGAGTGAGCAAAAGAAAAACAGATTTGAGAAAACAGGCCTGAGCAAACAATGTAGACATATAATGCGGGTTTTTTTTATCAGGGTCTACACTGTTTGCCACTCATCCAGCAATTTGATACACAATCACAGGTAGTATAATGAACTTAACAAAGTTCTAGGAGAGGTATAAGGTAAAAGAGTAATGGTAAATAAATTCCCACAAGAATGAAATTTTGAGTAGAAAAGGAGTTTTTCAGAAACCGCTGAACTTCCTCTTGATCCGCTCCTGTTATGCAACACGTGAAATATGAACCATTACGAAAACACACCTATTCAAATATACTGAAAATTTTAACCATAAAATGAAAATTTTCAGATATAAAAATTCTGATATTTTTCATATTTCCGCCCAAAGCATAGATTGTGGGTACTCGTTAGAACCGCCTCGGCGAGGCGGTTCTAACGAGTACCACAATTTATGTTTACAGCAGAAATAAGAAAAATAATGTATACCCCTGTAAACCCCTGTTTTACTGTATAAAGTGGGTTTAAGGGGGTCAAAATTATATAGGAGTGTTTTCGTGAACCTTCTACTTTCAGCTGAGCCTTCAACAGAAGATGTTCCTGTGGTCGGTGGCTGCACATGTCTCAAGGACAGGTGTACTTGCTGCGCAGGGAGGATCTACACCATCACCTTTGGTTCCAAGTCAATCAAGACCCATGTTCATGGTATGTCTGTAATTAGTACAATAACGCTTTGCATGCTAAGTTAAACTCTCAGCAGATAGTATTATTGTTATGCTGTCCCTAGAGATAAGGAAGGTATATGTATTCAGAAGATAAAATTTTTTTGGTTCGATTTCCTAAAGATATATAGTTGTCCACGTGATTATTATTTACCAATGTAATCAAACCGCGCGTTAGACGAAACCAATGTGGCCGCGCTATTCTTTTCGCTGTTGATAGAGGGTTATCTGTAAAACTTGGATTGGGACATTGGCAAACAGTGCAAACCGAGATCAGACACCATAGAACGCACGACTGATCAGGGTCTGCACTGTTTGCTTAAATTACTGGAAGTTAAGTGTGGAATGAAATGGTCTTATTTTCTCCGCCTACACTCAGAGATAATCCACCCAGTAGTGCTATCAGTGCTTTGATTTTTCCTCCCAAACCTATGGATACACATTAAATCGCCCAGTGAAAATGTTCTGCAAAGAAATAAAAATCACAAATAATGATCAAGGCCCAGTTGTTCAAAGTATCATTAGCTTAACGAGCAAATGCAAAAGCTACTCACATGTTTTTTTTTCAGCAAAAATATTAGGGTATCTGCTATATTTAATAATTCAAGTTTTAACGATACCTTAACTTGACGACAAAGTTAGTTTTGAATAACAGGGTCCTAAATTATTAACACAAGGCGAAACAGGCGGTTTGTGACGTCGTGGCCATTTTGTAAGGATAGTGTAAAATCGCTTCAATTCTCTGTGCATGTACTCGGTAGACACTTTTTTCTTTTTTTTTTTTTTTTATAATTATTATTTTTTTTTTTTTTTTTTTTTTTTTTCTTGAAATGAGCTGTACAGTTTGGTAAACAATACAGTTTATGATTTTCACTTCTGGTAATTAAAAAAAATCGTCCCACGAGCTCAAATCTTATCTAGCTTTATACTAACACGATTTAGGAGGGTTCTACAGTGTCGACGTGCAAAGACATACATTTGCCGCAACGTCGGAATATCTACCTTCGGATATGTGTACCCAGGATAGATTCAGATCAATCTGCGCATTCGTTAATATCTATTCAGTCTGAAATCTACAGGCCATTACTGGAATAGATTTAATTTTTATTAATTTTACTGTTGTGCAAATGCTGGCAAATCACTCATAAAACGACAAAAAAAAATGTTAACCCTTGTCCTGCTGAATAAATTGAGATGCCACGCCTACTAATTTTCAGCCAATCAGATTACTTGATCCGGATTATTGCTATAAATTCACATACTTAATGGCAAACAGTGCAGATCCAGAACAGTTGGCTTCTTCAGAAGCCAACTGATCTGGATCCACAATGTTTGCAAAGGTAGGGTATATCCGGGTTCAGCAGGACAAGGGTTAAGTTTGGGAGCTTACGCATCGACAAATCCATAAAAATGATAACTCCTCCCTTTTTCCAACTTTCTCATCAAAATGTTACAAATAATGCCAAAATGTCAGTCTTTTGACTATTTATTCATAAGTAATTGTACAAATGGACAAATAAAGCAATGACTATAGCACAAACAATTATATAGGATCAGTCTTTTGAGACGGCGGAAGGAAATTAGATCCAACGGATTCCTGCGCTGGACTTTATTAATCCTAGCCATGCTAAACACGCATGTATCCTGCCTTTGCAAACAGTGTAGATCCAGATCAGTTGGCTTCTTCAGAAGCCAACTGATCTGGATCTGCACTGTTTGCCAGTAAGTATATGAATTTCTAGCTCGGGGGGTAACTTGGGGGTAATTTTGGTACGGGTGTGCGAGCCAGTATTTCGAAACCTACCCCATTCATATACCTGGCCTTTGAAAAAAAATGACCCATTCATATACTAGATCATCTGAAATGTTGACCTATTCATAAACTGCCCGATGATTTTTGTACCCATTTATTGTTGGTAGTTAGACAAATAACGCAGTCATCTCATTGAATACCAAGAGAACAAGCAGCCTCAAAAATCTCTGTTGAAAAATATGTGCATATACCGGGGTGTCAGAAAAAATGGGGCCTTTCATATACCAATCAAGAAAAAAACTGGGTTAGTCATATACTTTTTATCAAAAAAAGGGGGCCAATCATATACCTGGCAGCGCTGAAAAAGGGGGCCATTCGGGCACGCACATCCGTACTATGCCATATATAGGAAGTTACCCCGCCAGCCTCCCCACACAACCCCCCACCCCCCCCCCCCACCCCCCGAGATTTCTAGCAACCAATTGGATCAAGCGAACTGACTGGCTGAAAATTAGAAGTGGGCATGGTATCTTAATTTATTCAGCATGACAAGAGTTAAAGAGTAAAACTTTTCATTTAACCAATCAAATTGTGTGAAAGAGTATGCAGATAAGGAACTGGAATTATTCTTTCATGTTTTATATTTCAGCATGTGTATCCGTCAAGTATGTTCCTAGTACCACCAAGTTCTTTCTGACTATTCTTCTGAACGGACATCTGGCCTATCATAAGGAAGTGTCATGTAAGTATGAGACTGAACCCATTCGTCAAGGAAACATGCTATATAGACTCCCTTAAACCCCACTTTTGGCGCTGCGTCTATGTGACTCAGTTACCTGGCAGCGTTAAAAATCTGAAATCTGAATCTGAACCCCACTTTTATGTAGTAAAACTGAGGTTTACAAGGGTGAACATTATTTTTCTGACGAGTATTTCTGCTTAAAAACATAGATTATGTGTACTCGTTAGAACGCCTCGCCGAGGCGGTTCTAACGAGTACCCATAATCTATGTTTTGAGCAGAAATATGAAAAAAATATCAGAATTTTTATCTGAAAATTTCCATTTTGTTTGTGGTAAAATTTTCAGTATATTTGAATAGGCTTGTTTTCGTAATGTCTGCCTAGTGGAATCTTCAACCTCTCTTTTTCGATAAATCCACTTCAATTTAAGGTGTGTCTGGCCTGGTTTCAGGGTTATTATTTGCGATAAAAGTTCCTTTATTTTGTGAGAACAGTATAGACTCTGATCAGACACCGCGTTCTGCGGCGTCTGATCTGGAGCTATACTGTTCGGAGACGACACAAAATGACCCACAAGGTTTGATGTGTCGTTAATCCCCAGCACAATCAAAATAATGAATGTTTCTTTTATGGGACGCTAGGCATAAATGGGTTAAGGAAAATAGGTACAGTTACAGGGACGAGGCAACTCTATCAAAATTGACTTGACCCCTTCTAAAAAGGGATCCACTCTAAAAGGAAAGTTTTTGCTCCTACTGAAAAAAATTTTGTCTCCTTTTAGATTAGACCCCTTTAGAGAGGCGGCTTGATGTGCAGGACAGCTAAAAGCCATTACAGATGTCTCCCTTGTGAAAGTACACAAAAAACTTACTCGGTTTAAATTGATTATCCCATCAGCGTCTTGCACTTGCTTTGGTATAGCTCCAATCAGTAGGGATAGGCAGACAAGTATTTGTCGTATTTCTCCGCGAGGCTTGCGCTCAGCCAAATCGCTCTAATCAATTATACAGTGTAAAAATATGTATTGTTAGGTAGATTGTTTGAAATTGAACTAAAAATTTCTTAAGTTATTTGTCCACTTTATTATCATTGACTAGAATACAAACCGCAAGTTAGATGAAATCCAAGTATTATGTTTTGAAAAAGAACTTTACTTTAAATTTCATAGAGTCAATGAAACATCCATTGGTTAAGGTATTTCGAGCCGCGCTAATCTTCTCGCTGTGAGGTCAGAGTGTTGTTGATAGTGCAAACCCAGATCAGTCGCCGGAAACCACAGATCTTTCTTCGGAAAACAACCATTCATTTCCGTACCGACTCGGATTTATTTGAAGTGAAATTGAATATTCTTTTTTCAGTGGTCAGCCCACCAAAGCCTTGCTTCATTATCACGTATAAAATTGGTTCAGCAGGAGTCTGTCTCGACATTTACAACGTCAGCGTTAGCCAGAAGAGGCTGTGTACAAGGCTCATCGGAGTGCTCAAAATCTCGGTACGTCTGGGAGGGGTCACCATATTTACTGGACTGGGTTCAGTTTCAAACAACCCAGCGGGCACGCAACGTTGAGACGTTGTTGTGACGTTGTACAAACGTCATGTACCCGTTGGGAAAAGATATTGTGTCGTGGGTATGTAGTCTGGACAGAATGGTGTGGTGGGATTTATGTTTACAATGATTTGGTTACTAGTTTTGATTAAAACAATCATGTTTACAAATCGTGTTCCCTTTAACGAAATGCATTCGTGTCATGTTGTCTAGCCATCACATCAGCTCCACACTGATTTCCATTCTGTATATCTTGGTTTTTTTTTGGTTTTTTTTTTTTTTTTTTTTTTTTTGTTTTTTTTTTTTTTTTTGGACTGACGCCTTATTTGCAACATTATTTCAAAAGATGTCCACTTCGAAACTGGTTAATGCAAAACGAATGCTCCCTAATAGTATATATTTTTCCTGGATAATTAGTCTGAACCACGCTGATCCGTGCATCGTTTAATGGCGCAATCGATGGAACTGGATTAAGGAAATAAGGACCTTCAAATACCTGATTGCGATACCAAGTACATATACTTTAAAAATTTCTCCGCAAAATTATTGACAAGTGTTGTTTGCAATATCGTAGCAAACTATATACCAGGGAAGAGTTCACTGCAATACGTTAATACGTCTATGTCATGTTTACCCTGATGTTTCCCCATAATATCTAATAAAATTTTATTAGTTAGAGTTTCAGAATTTCGCAATTTCGCAATTTTCAAACCAGTTTTTGTACCGATTGTTTACAGTCGAGCCATAGTAAATAAACGTCATAAGTTGAACCATTTTTCAACAGAAAGTATAACGTTATCACAGATGGCATGCTGACGTTGCGCGTGAGTAAATAGAGTATATTTACTCTTTTGATGTGAATACCAAAAATATTGTCATCGTGTGTAATGAAAACATCAGTATTTTCACGAGAGCGAAGCACGAGTGAAAATTTGAATGTTTTCATTTCACGAGATGAAAATTTTTATGGTATCCACTGAAAAAGAGTAAATTTTCTTTTTATTTTATTGTTTACACGCCAATGTGCGTTTCTTACGTCATAATTAACGTTATCAAACAAAACATGAACGTCGTGGCGTCGATGTTCAGTGCTTAACCTGTAAAACGCTGGATAGACAATAACTAAAAGTTTCGGCAAACCAAAATAAACTTGATACTAAAATTTATTCTTACATTCTAACTAAGAAAATGCATACCAACACTTGACAGTTTAGTTCAGAAACAAAGAAGTTAGAGGTGTTCAAAAATCTGAAGTGGAGGTTACATCCACTTCTGATACAATGAAGAAAACCGAAGTCGTCCAAAGCGAGCAGTGAGAATATAAATCGTATCAGTCACTAGTGAAATGATATGATATCAATTCACTAGTGATTGATACCACTTTTATTTTCACCAGATATACACTGATTTCACCGCTAACAATAAAATAAATAGAGGATATTTCCTCTTTTGCTATGAATACCGTAAATATTGTCATTGAGTGTAATGAAAACATCAGTATATTCACGAGTGCGAAGCACGAGTGAAAATTTGAATGTTTTCATTACACGAGATGAAAATTTTATAGTATTCACTGAAAAAGAGTAAATTTTCTTTTTATTTTATTGCTTACACGCCAATGCGCGTTTCTGACGTCATAACTATAACGTTACCAAACAAAACATGAACGCCATGACGTTGACGTTCAGTGATTAACATGTGAAATGCTGGAGAGACAAAAAACAGAAAAAAAAAAAAAAAACACAAAAAAACAAATCGGCAAATCAAAGTAATCTTGATACCAACATGTTCCTTACATTCTAACTAAGAAAATGCATACCAACACTTGACAGTTTAGTTCAGAAACAAAGAAGTTAGAGATGTTCAAAAATCTGAAGTGGAGGTAACATCCTCTTCTGAAACAATGAAGAAAACCGAAGTCGTCCAAAGCGAGGAATGAAAATATAAATTGTATCAGTCACTAGTGAAATGATACGATATCAATTCACTATAGACTGATACCACTTTTATTTTCACCAGGTATACACTGATTTCACCGCTAACAATAAGATAATAAAGCTTTATGTAATGTGTGCTCATAACATTTTATGACATGACGTTGTCCACTGAATAATAGTGACGTAGTATGGAAAGCGTTTTAACGTAATGCCTACAATTCAAAGAGCTTCATGAAACGGCTCACTTAGAAATACGTCTAATTAACATTTAATTATTACCTGTGTTACATAAAAAGTTAATAGATTATTCGTAATGGGGTTCACTTCATTGTATAGCCACATACATACATTCTAAATCGTTATTGATCAGACACACGTGTCAGTTTCTTGAACAAACTATGCACTTCACTGTAATACAGTCTCGAGGTCTGTGGCAATAGCATTACGTCTATAGCTGCAGCTAGATGGTGTCAACTGATCTGTATTCATTCATTAGTAAAACTAACCACATATCACCAACTTTAAATAAAGACTCCATTGCAACAGGTGTTTAGTGCCGTAACGTCTACCGCACTTCATGATAGTGCAGATTTTGTCTTTATTTCCTTCAGGATCATTGAGCCAATTTTGGTTACTTTAAATATTGAATACCACTTAAGCTGGTGCTAAGCGACATATACAGCCTCGCAAACTAAATTGCTATTTACGAAGAGGCTTAAAAAACGAGTCTCCGATTTTCGTTCTTTTGTGTGCTTAGGTTCCAAAGGCAACTTTTTAGATTTTTCTTTTCAGAAATATTAGCAAAGCAAACACTCTTTACGTAAATTTTGGCGCAACTGTTAACTTAGAATCTGAGCCCAAGATCTTGACATTTAATCTGCAGCAATATGATAGGAGCCACAAAGCGACCAAAGACGACTCAAACTAGTCAGCGCATCCGCGCAGTCTGATCAGATCTTCCTGATCGCATGTGCCTTCAAAAGCCTCTGGGCTAGCCAAAGAGGAAGGAGCACGAACTAGGTTGTGTACAGCCTGATCTGAGTCTTTGCTGGTCACACAAGACTTATTGTAGGTTTTGTCGTGCGCTGGGCTCATATCAATTGACCCGTGTCCATCCAGTATTAATACAAACTACATATCAACAACTTCAAGTGAAGTATTTTAGAACTATTCGCAAACCAAGTAATATATATATTTATATATATATATATATATATATATATATATATATATATATATATATATATATATATATATATATATAGGCAAAACTTGATTGACGTACGGACAAACGGGTGGACATTCGGATGAACAATCGGAAAGACGAAATCAATATATCCCACGGCATATTTCGTATGACGAGGCTATAACTTCAACGGATAGTAGATACATAACAAAATAAGGAAAAGCAAAGTCAACAGCTTTTCTCTTTCACAATGTCTGACAGGCAACACAGCAAGACATTAACTCTTTCGGTGCCAAATTTCAGATTGCATTTGTCGTTTTTTGTTTGTTTTTTTTTTTAACAAACTATCGATTAAGAGAAGTTATATTTCTTTGACTCATTGAGCCCATCCTGTTATTTTTATTTATTTATTTATTTATTTATTTATTTATCTATTTATTATATTTATTATTACATCATTTTTTGGCTTTTATTTGTACACACAATTCGAAAACACGCCTATTCAAATATATACAAAATACCACCTCCAAAACGTGAAATTTTTTCAGATAAAACAACTGGTATTTTTTCATATTTCTGCTCAAAACATAGATTGTGGGTACACGTTAGAACCGGTTCGGCGAGGCGGTTCTAACGAGTACTCACAATCTATGTTTTTGAGCAGAAATAAGAAAAATAATGCATACCCCTGTAAACCCCAGTTTTACTATTCAAAAGTGGGGTTTAAGGGGGTCAGTATTATATAGGTATATTTTCGTGACGATGTATCTAAAGTTGAATGACTGAATGTCAAACAGCGAAGATCTTGATGAGATGGCTCGTTGTGAGCCATCTCATCTGGATCTACGCTGTTTACAAAATTCTATTATTATAGACCATGGCAGTGAAAGAGTTAACAGCACCAGTCAATTAAAAGCCTTACCGGGAGTAACTACAAATCCCTGAAGAAAACGAATAAACATGAACAACTATCGCCTTAAAAAAACTACCGAGTAGGGGTGGAGCTAGGAGTGAATGGGGGATGGGGGGAGGAGGGGGTTAATCGATTTTATCGGTATCAAACTTTATCCTCGGCTCAAATGCTGTGTCACAATATAAAAGGTTTGATTGCCTCATTTGGAAATTAAAACCAACATCAATGGACAAATATACAAGAGCAGAACAGTATACGCCTTGGAACAGTTATGGAGAATAACCATACATTCATGGGTAATGACCCTGTCATTGTTTTTTTTTTGTTTTTTTTGAAAAGGAGTCTATTCTTTAAGGAAATAAACTGCGTCCCTTTTCAAAAAAAAATTCTATTAGTTTAGAGCAGAAAGCTTTTCCGACATGGGATCGATAAACATTGGAGGTAATGATATCGTTACTCTGATTTTTTTTTTATTTTATTTTTTTTTATTTTATTTTATTAATATTTTTTTTTTACCATGATGCAGTCCATTTTTTCTGCTGTAATGTTTCAAAGTACTATATACATAGACGTGCAGCTTATTGCGCTCATTACGCATGTGCGTAACGTAGAATAACACTATACATAAAATATCTTCTAGATTATCAAGGCTGCTCTTTAAAGAATGAATTTACTCCCTCTGCGAGCAAAGTTTTGCTCCCAGAGGAAGCAGTCTTTTTAAAGATTTTACTAAGGTGTGTGTATAAATTATTCCGTTCTAGTTCTGCGGCCGTACTAGTTTAGTTGGTGTATATATATATATATGGTGTATGGACCCATTTATTTATTTATTTTTTCCCACATGTCATATAGACAAATTATTTTTCCTTATTCCATATGGGTTAGTCATTGTTTTCAAATTTTTATTCAGTAGAAAAAGTTTTTTATTCATAAAATATCACAAAAATATGAGAAATTATGTTTTAGGAAACATTGATAAAATCTTCTGGTCTCTCCACTGATGACAGAAAAACCTATTTCAGATAATTGCAGTCCATTTGGAGCTTCTAAGCCTAAAACAGGTATTAACTGTCGTTTATCCATTATTTATAAGACCAGATTTCTTTTCAGTTCTGGCTACGACATTGTTATATATTTCATTTCAGTACAAGAAAGTCTACTTCAGTTTCGGCATAGCCTGTTTCAAGATTCCCGTGATGAATGGTAGCTGGCTGACTGGAATCCAACAAGGGAAAGAAGTCACTGCGAAGGCATTGACGTCCTCAGATGACGACAAAATAGTTGTTTAGCTTTAGCCGACACATTCAATTTGCTGCTGAATGACGACGTCTAAACAATTAAATCTTTAAATAACTAACATACATGTACATCTGTCTGTACCTCTCTGACTGTAAGCATCAAAATTTGCCCCTTTTATTTCCTTTTTTTTTTTTTTTTTTACTTTTTTTTTTTTTGTATTTTTTTTCCTTTTATTGATTTTGTTTGTATGTGTGTGCGTGTTTTCGTTTTTTTTTCTCTTTCAGTGGTCACTAATATATAATATATGGGGTATAAAATTAAGTATTCGATCACATAGGCTAGAGCAAACACATTACGAAAACATGCCTATATAAATATACTAAAACTTTTACCCCCAAAAAGTGAAAATTTTCCGATAAAAATTCTGATATTTTTCATATTTCTGCTCAAAACAAAGATTGTGGGTGCTCGTTAGAACCGCGTCGAGGCGGTTCTAACGAGTACCCACAATCTATGTTTTGAGCAGAAATAAGAAAAATAATGTATAACCTGTAAACCCCAGTTTTACTATATAAAAGTGGGGTTTAAGGGGGTCAAAATTATATAGGCATGTTTTCGTGATGAGTAGATACCTCAATCAGACGCCACAAACGCGTAGATCAGAGTCTCCATCCACTCCTTAAAAGACTCATCAACAGATAGTAAAGTGGACAGCGAGTGGTATGGAGAGAAGGTATCCGAAAATAAAGGGTAAATACGAGTCATTAGATGATTCATGTGAAAGTACTTACATCGCATTACGAAAACACGCCTATTCAAATATACTGAAAATTTTGCCACCAAAAAATGAGAATTTTTAGATAAAAAAAATCTGATATTTTTCATATTTCTGCTCAAACAATAGATTGTGGGTATTCGTCAGAACGGGCAGAATTCGTTAGAGGCGGTTCTAAAGTGTACCCACAATCTATGTCTTTGAGCAGATATAAGAAAAATAATGTGTACCCTTGTAAACCCCAGTTTTACTATATAAAAGTGGGATTGAAGGAGATCAGAATTATATAGGTGTGTTTTCGTGATGGGTAAATCTAAACACAGAGTGTCTGGTCTGGTAAAATTGGTAAGTAAAATCATGGCACTCAGGAACAAATACAACAACGGTGTGTGAAAAACAAATACCTCTTACACGTAAACTCTCTACAACTGTCTATATATAAATAATGTCGTATGCATAAAACTTTTATTATCTTAATTTCTTATCCCTTTCCATATGCGCGTTTGAGTTGGTGTTTTACGGCTTAGTCAACACTATTAAAATCATTTCGGTCGGTCACTTAAATTACACTTTTTCTGGGCTGGCTCGGTCCTCTAAAAGGTTAACTAGTAGTTTGTGCACATTCTTTCGCCAATAACTGCCAAATAACCTCTTAGAATCTGTGGAAGGGTGAAAGTAACCGTAAAAATGATTGCATTATCAATCTTCACGAAAGTTATGATGGAGTTCTAGGAATCGTGCTTGCAGCCCCTGGATCTGGGGTCAGACGCACTACATCATCCGCTATGAAGCCCGGTCATAGATGGGTGCAATGCTGTTACTATTTAAAGGAAACTGATATCCATTCAAGTGAGGTGTCAATTATTGCGGAAACACGCATATTAAAATATACTGAAAATTTTACCACCACAAAATGAAAATTTTTAGATAAAAATTCTGATATTGTCATATTTCTGCTCTAAACATAGATTGTGGGTGCTCGTTAGAACCGCCTCGGTTCTAATTAGTACCCACAATTTATGTTTATGAGCAGAAATAAGAAAAATAATGTATACCCCTGTAAACCCCAGCTTTACTATATGAAAGTGGGGCTTAAGGGGGTCAAAATTATATAGGAATGTTTTCGTGCTGTTTGGTTTGTTATTTCCCTTTTGAAAAGGCTCTACTTAAAAAAAAAAAAAAAAAAAAAATTGCTCCCCAAGGGATTGGAGCAAATTCTTTCGTTTAAAATAGACCCTTTCAGAAAGGGCTGTGTGTACAGAAAAACAACTGGGAATGTACAAAAATTATCTCCCTTGTAAAAATGTCACTCGGTTATATTCCCAAATATAAGCAAACATTATCAATTCGGTACGTGGAAAATACACATGCAGGAATTCATCACGTAAACATGTCTATATAATTTTGACCCCCTTAAACCCCACTTTAATATAGTAAAACTGGGATTTACAGGGGTATACATTATTTTTCTTATTTCTGCTCATAAACATAGACTGTGGGTACTAATTAGAACCGAGGCGGTTCTAACAAGCACCCACAATCTATGTATAATAGATTGTGGGTACTAAGTAGAACCGAGGCGGTTCTAACGAGCACCCACAATCTAAGTTTAGAGCAGAAATATGACAATATCAGAATTTCTAACTAAATATTTTCATTTTTCACATCTCCGCTCTAAAACATAGAATTTGGGTACTCGTAAGAACCGCCTCGCCGAGGCGTTTCTAACGAGTACCCACAATCTATGTTTTGAGCAGAAATATGAAAAATATCAGAATTTTTATCTGAAAACTTTCAATTTTTTTATGGTAAAATTTTCAATATATTTGAATAGGCGTGTTTTCGTAATTGTACGCCTTAGTGCAGGGTATTCCGGAGCATGCGTCATGACGTCACTATTACAACCATGTAATAACGAAAACATGTTTCCAGGGAGTCGCGTACCGGCCAAACCTTATGAAAAATTTCTACTTCTCGACCTTTTACGTAAGCAGCAGCAATCAATTGACATTGAATCCATCCTTTAGTAGCAAAACTAGTCATAAATTAGCAATTTAAAGGTAAACCTTCTTTGGCTAGTTAAGGCTATCTCTATCTGTGGACGGCCACATAGTGGTCCAATGTATGGTTTTCTTGTATTCTGGCTTCAGATCGTCATTTAGCCAATTGCTTTGTTACATCACAGTGTTTTTTTTTTTTTTTTTTTTTTTTAATATATGTATTACTGTGTAATATATGTATTACTGAGAGATAGAGGACCCCAATGCGGACCAAATATATATCTGTAATTTAAGGCTGCATTTGGCAACGTCCATTGATGCCAGTTGGGGTTTCAGACTAAATTCAGAAAGAGAAGCGCATCTGAGTATACAGTATGCACGGGTATCTGGTTTGGACTGCAGATCTGGAAAGGGGTTAACGTAAAACAATAAAGTAAATTTAACGAAATATTTAAGTGATGTCATTGACCTTTGGTTTCAAACAACGGCAAGATGGTGCCAACTGACCTGTACCCAGCCAGTAGAACTAATAACCACACATTACCAACATCATGTGAAGACTTCTGGAAATATAAGTAAATCATTTGAACTCAATTCAAAACTTTGACGCAAATGTTAAATACATTGTAAATCTGTGACCTTGACATTTGGTCTGTATCAGCAGCCAGATGATGTTAACTATCATGTGTGCAGCCAGTGGCAATGCTAACCCAATATCAAATGCTTCATAGAAAGACGCACAAAAATATAAGCTAAACAATACAAATTTAACTTAAAACTTTGAGGAACAAACGGATGGACAAGCGTTTGGATTTGTAATAACTGCAGTCTAGCAACATATACATTTTGAAACCGACCCGTACAGTGGTTTTGGAAAAGATAATTGCACAAGTGTTTATAAAGTACGGACGGACGACGGACTACGAAACTTGACTGTAAATAAACGTTTGTTTGAGTGCAGGTTTTAAATAACGGTCAACACTCTTTCAGTTATATCTTGATGGCTGATACCCAGCGGGCGCCCAACGTCGAGACAACGTCGCATCAACAGTCGATGCAACGCCATGACGTTGATTCTACATTTTTTAACATCATTTGCCCCCTGGGTATCATTTTACAGAGCCGACTTTATGCAGTATAGATTCCATAATACACTGACGTGCTACTAAAACAAAAGTCACCAGTCACATTATACCGACAACAGTGTAACCCGTTCTAGCGCTCCTTAACGCTGAGCGCCAAGCAAAAGTGCAGCTAATACCTTTTCTAGGAATGCTTGGGTACGGCACGGCTTAGGACCGAATCTATAACCTCCCAATCCAAAGGCGGGCGTTCTAACAACAGATGTGTAGATTTTAATGCGACGTTGTATATACACATTGTGCCCGCTTTGTACAGTGTGGATGATTGTATAGGCACAGTACTTTAATGCGTACTATTCATAGGCAATTTCAAACAAGAATTTACAGATCAGTCTGAATGGTTAGCGAAAGATTCCTGATGAAAAAGTGATAAGATGGCTAACAATAAGTATCTTCAAAAAAGAGGATAAGCGACGAAGAATAACAGATAAATGTTGGCATTTTTTTTTTTCAATATTATACTACAGGTTCTTAAAACGAAGCCCACTTTTACACTCGAAACTTTGACAATTTCCTTGTCAAAGTCACACCCCACTCTATGTAACGCTGGATACAAAGCTGATAACTACCGTACACACCTTTCTTCGCACAACAGCTTCTCATTGACCGGCGCGCGAATCGCGACGGTCTCTTAATAACGAGCTAAAGCGACCTACGAAGCAAAACTGATAACTACCGTACGCACCTTACTTCGCACGACAGCTTCTCACTGACCGGCGCGCGAATCGCGCCGGTTTCTTAATAACGAGCATAAGCGACCTGCGAAGCAGGTGACGAAGCTTAAGCTTGTATTATAGGTATCGCGAGTCTCTAACATACTATTCAGAAGTGTTTGCATGCGTTGAGTGACTGGTTTCCCATATCTACAGCGGAGTGTATCGGCTAAATGTTGAACCCGTAAACCAACGCTAATAAGGCCGGCGCCATTGGCCTGGTTTCCAAAAACATACGATGATCAGATACGCTCCACTGAAATATGGAAAGTCAGTCAGCCGCTGCAAGCGATCTCTTTGGCTGTAAAGAATCGTATAGCCAATGAAATAGAAGGATACATTTTTACGACATCGACACGGATGACTGCAAGACTGATCTGCGTTTTAGCCGCCATTTTTAATCTGAGATCTCTCTCGCATTAAACATTTTCGTGTATTTAAGGGTAAATACTGAAGTATTGCTGTACAAAATGGATTACATTCTTACAGCACATAACAGTAATTATGCAAATGGCTGAATTTATCGCGGACAACATGATAAAGGTAGGATATGCGGTGGTTTCAGCCTCGGACCCATCAATACGATGGGTCCGAGTTTCAGATGACTGGCGATCAGTTCGTACTTTAGCGACTTTCGTCTGTACAAACTTGCTGCACAATGATTTGCTAGTCAAATTGTGTCGTAGCTCGTGTTATTGATAAACATCATAAGCATCCATAAAGTGAATACCTAGAAACCGAGATACATCGTATGGCATAATTGATAGCAGTAACGACGCCGTGGAGAGTACTACGCCCCACTCCCAAGCCCAAAAGCCAAGCGGACCGATCGACAAGGACGCACCGGTTGCATGCTATTTTGTAAAAGTGTCACGTAAACGGACGAGCGTTGGGCCGGTGACGATGGACTAGACGCGATCACAAGCAATCAGGGGATAAACACAACACTTTATAAATAAAAACAAGCATATATTTACAGATTTAACAATGTATACAGTTGACTCTCGTTATCTCGACCTCGCTTATCTCGAATAACTGCTTATCTCGAAGTGAAAGTCTGGTCCCTGCCTAAATATGCAAATCTAACAACATGTAAAAAATATTGTGGAAAAGAGGAGAAATTGCTCCTAAGGAGCAATTTCTCCTCTTTTCCACAATATTTTCAATATATATCTCTAACTTCAAGAGTCCAATTACACATATATTTGTTAAATGTGGTTAATCGAATTAGTTTTTCCTCAATTCTGCAAATCTGATATGTCGAAGTACGGTTATCTCGAAGTATTTCTGAGTGTCCCTTGGAATTTGAGATAACGAGAGTCGACTGTACATATATATATATATATAGTAATCTTCAAAATTTCAGGAATTCAATGTCCGTCATGTGTCTGGGATACTGGCAGCTTCATAATTGAATATTCTGATAAAATTGAAAATAATCACATAACTTTTTATCACTGTTATTGTTGATGTATACGGATGTATACTTCATGCCATCTACCGGGTACCACTTGTAATTGATTGGATACAAATTTCCGGAAAAACTCTAAATCAGTTCCATGCAGACGTAAATGTCAAATCATGGTTACCGAGTGACGTAGATAACAAGTTACAAACACTAGGTATACAGAGTGTGTACGCTAAATGTTGTAATTCACAAAGTTCGTTGCAATTGATTATTTTCTAGCAAAATCAGATCCAAAAAAAACACAGGGACGCTGTTAATGACATATAATAGTGTATATATACTCAACACAGGCAGACACACAGTCAGGACATATCTGACTAACACACCAAATTCTACATTAATCGGAGGAACGGCATCTCGACGATTACACTTTCTTACAGGAAGAACACATGCGTCTTCCATTGCAAAAATCCTTTAGAACGCTAAAGGCTACAATAAATTATAACTGCCATTACACCACAATGATTACATGATCACACATTGTCCCCACGTAATCATTGGGTACAATATCAACATGCCATCGTCATAGCCTCAAACATGACTCCTTGCTGCTTGAGCCATTTCACATTATAAAATTCTAGTGAACAGACTTGCGTATAATCAAATAAAAAGAACCTCTGTATATGTGTTTAACGTAATTATCATATGTGTCATTTGTGTAAATTGTGTTAACTACTGAATGTGTGTGCAGTTAACATAACGCCTAACTGTGTCGTACATTCAAGCATATACGAGTGTGTCTGGTAAAATTATGTACATGTCAGATTAGAATATGTTATGTTAAAATATATCAGTGCTATCATTGCTCTGATCCATTTATCTCTCTACTCAAGTAAGAATATTAATGTTTGCATTCTGATCAGGGTCTACAGAACCGAATCACCTGATTGACCAGGATCTATAGAATCGACCAAATTTATTTTCCATATCTAGTGAGGGTCTACACACCCGACACGGCTTATTCGTCTGATCAGGGTCTATACATATAACCAAAGTGTACACATCTGATCAGGGTCGGCATATATGGTTACTGTCTACACATTTGATCAGGGTCTACATACACGGCTTGTACACCTGATCACGGTCTACTGATTTGAACATAATTTACCGTCCGATTAAGATCTACATATCATGCCGGGGTTAAGTACGAACGATATATGAATCGCAACGTAGATGTTTAAAAAGCAATAAATTTACTTACTTGAATCTTAACTGTGGTAAAGTCGAGCAAGAATATTGCAAGAAAAGAATAAAATTAAATAAATTATTGACTTAGCATGGTCAGATCCCCGAGATACAGCTCAACATCACAACATAAACGTCTTTAAATGAAAAATATTATAGTGTGTACAGCTCTATCTATCTATTCAGACTTTTAACGCTACCAGGCAACTGAGTCACATAGAGGCGGCGCCGGAAAATCCGTATTAGTTTTACTGGACTCCTGGTTTGGCTTAAAACGGGCCTATATTTTATTTTATTTTTCCAGACTGCAGGTTTTGACATGTCATGCAATTGACTCATCACAATAACACGCCTATATAATTTTGACCCCCTTAAACCCCACCTTTATATAGTAAAACTGGGGTTTACAGGGGTATACATTATTTTCTTTATTTTTGCTCGAAAACATAGGTTGTGGGTACTCGTTAGAACCGCCTCGCTGAGGCGGTTCTAACGAGTACCCACAATCTATGTTTTGAGCAGAAATAGGAAAAATATCAGAATTTTTTATCTGAAAATTTTCATTTTTTGGTGGTAAAATTTTCAGTATATTTGAATAGGCATGTTTTCGTTATGTCCAATGGAGAAAATTTGCATGAAATGTCAAATCCTGTTTTCTGGGAAAAATAAAATATCATCAGTTTGTAGTCTGCTGAATTTACTTAGAGAATGGTAAAAGTTAACTTACCATATTGTAACTAAATATTCAGACAGGCCTTGGCAACATTACGAAAACACGCCTATTCAAATATATAGAAAATTTCACCTCCAAAAACTGAAATTTTTCAGATAAAAAACTCTGATATTTTCATATTTCTGCTCAAAACATACATTGTGGGTACCCATTAGAACCGCCTCGGAGAGGCGGTTCTAACAAGTACCCACAATCTATGTTTTTGAGCAAAAATAAGAATAATAATGTATACCCCTGTAAACCCCAGTTTTACTATATAAAAGTGGGGTTTAAGGGGGTCAGAATTATATAGGCGTGTTTTCGTGATGAAATATGTAGACCTAGATATACTGCACACCACTGCCATTGCTATTCATCAAGCATTGCTTTAGACATAAAATATGCTTGTTCAAACTTGGCAAGGATTAATCCTTAACACTTGTGCTAGTACTACACTCTGGCTAAGCCGGCCTCGGTGGCTCAGTTGGATGCGCCGTCCGACTGGAGACCAGGAGGTCGCGGGTTCAACCCCCGCCGAGGTCGGCAACATTCTTTCGTGGAGATTGATCATGAAATATTTTCTACGGTCATTCTCTACCTTCCGCTGATTCAAGAAGGGCAATTGTCAGTTTCTGGCGAAAGAATGTGCACAATACTGGTTAACCGCTCAAAGGACTAAGCCTGCCCAGTAAACGTGTGGTTAGGTAAACTGACCGCGCTCGACATGACCGCATTGGGTTGACTGGGCCGTAAAACCTCAACACAAACACTCTGGCTAAAATTTTTCAGCAGACAATATAATGAATCATTTTTCTTATTCTTCTCAAACAACAGGTTTGACATTTCGAATCCTTACAAATTGTCTCCAATGGATTGGCATGAAATGTCGAATCCTGTTCTTTGGAAACAAAATGTTTATGGGCCAAGATTCGCTTACCTGATAAAAACAACTATTGCATATCTGCAAATGTCATGCAACTTCTTCTAGTATTGCCACAGCAACTAGGACACAAATTTAACCTTAACAAAAAAGGTCAATGGTCATCCTAGTATCATCATTGCCTTTGAGTCCCTGATGCTGTATACCAAGATTCAGCCTCAGAGCTTTCTGAGTTCTGGATAAAAAAAAATATTTTTATAGATGTATTTAGCCCAAGGACAAAGGGCCCCATCCCTCACCCCTCCAAAACATTGACAGTAGCTACAGTTTTATTTCTTTAATCATACAATATAAGTTTCATACAAATGTATGGGGCACAAATTTGTCCTTGCCGTAAAAAGGTCAACCTACGAGCATTATTTGAAAAACTTAGTAGACCTTGAGATATTTGAACAAATTTTGTAGACCTTGAGTTCCCAATGCCGTATACCAAAATTCATCCTCAAAGCTCTCTTGTTCTCCAGAAGAAGATGTTTAAGTCTTTTTTACCATATTTGGGCACGGCGGTCATCTTGTTCAAACCATTTAAATGCGGAACCATTTAAACAAATTATCAATACCATTTTGACAGAAAGCCCCATGTGAAATCTGATGAAAATTACTCAAGCAGTTTCAGAGAAGAAGGCATTTAACAATATGGTGGCTGTAATGGCCTTCTTGGATTTCAGATCAGCACAATCTTAGCTTTTTTTCGATCTAGAGGTCATTTTGTTACTACAGTGAAATTTTCAACTCAAATCTCCCAATGATTCTGGAGGATGTCAAAAACTGGTTTTCAAAATGGCAGCTGTAGCGGCATATCTGTAAGTTTGTAAGTTTCAACTCAAATCATCCAATGGTTCAGAAGCAGACGTCAAAATTCACTCTTCAAGATGGTGGCTTTGGTGGCCATTTTGGAATTCCATTTCATACAATTTTAATTACTTTTATATCTACTGGTTGACCTGTTGCTCTATTATAATTTTCGACCTAATTGGCAGAGTGGTTTGCGAGGAATGGTCGAAAATTGATTTTCTGATCAGCACAATTTTAGCTATTTTCAAATAGCCCAACTGTCAAAAATTGATTTTCAAAATGGCAGTTATGGCGGCCATTTTGGATTTCCAATCGGCATAATTTTAACTATTTTACCTACACGTCAATCTGTTGCTACATCGTAAGTTTCAACCTAATTCGCCTTGTAGTTTGCGAGAAGATGTCAAAAACAGATTTTCAAGATGGTGGTCGTGGCGGCCATCTGGGATTTCCGATCAACACGACTTTAGTTAATTTCGATCCAGAAGTCAGTCGTCCTGTTGCTACAAAGCAAATTTCGGCTCATTTCAACCAAAGGTTTGGTAACAGTTGTCGAAAATGGATTTTCAAGATGGCGGCCGTGGTGGCCATCTTGGAGTTTCGATCGACCCAGTTTCAGCTTTCATGAGCCTATTAGGCGCTCCGATGCTCCCCATCAAGTTTCAATTCAATTAGATCATAGTCTTTAGAAGAGAAGCCAAAATTATGAATTCTCAACATTTTTTATACCCCGCCACACAATAGTGGCGGGGCGTTATGGTTTCACGTTGGACGTCCGTCTGTCCGTCCGTCTGTCCGTCCGTCCGTCGGTCCGTCGTACGTTCGTTCGTCGTACGTCCGTCCATCCGTCCGTTTCTCCTTTCCGGATGATAACTTGAGTAAACATCAATGGATTTTCACCAAACTTGTATGTGCTTTTAAATTGTGGAGATCTGGTTTGGGGTTGCTAATGGGAAAATTTCGTCAAATTTTACGGAGTTATCTGCCCGAGACACGCCCATATTTTCGTTTTCGGGTGATAACTTGAGTAAATAAAAAGGGATTTTAACCAAACTTGCTATATGCATTGACCTTAAGAAGATCTGGTTTGGGATTGCTAATGGGCTAATTTCGTCAAATTTGTACGGAGATATCTGCCCGAGACACGCCCATATTTTCGTTTCCGGGCGATAGCTTGAGTAAATAACAAGGGATTTTAACCAAACTTGCTATATGCATTGACATTAAGGAGATCTGGTTTGGGATTGCTAATGGGCAAATTTCATCATTTTTTACGGAGTTATATGCCCGAGACACGCCCATATTTTCGTTTCCGGACGATAACTTGAGTAAACATAAATGGATTTTCACCAAACTTGCTATATAAATTGACATTGAGGAGATCTGTTTGGAATTGCTAATATGCAAATTTCGTTTAATTTTCATTGAGTTATCTGCCCGAGACACGCCCATATTTTCGTTTCCAGACGATAACTTGAGTAAATAACAAGGGCTTTTAACCAAACTTGCTATATGCATTGACATTTAGGAGATCTGTTTTAGAATTGCTAATGGGAAAATTTCATCAAATTTTACTGAGTTATCTGCCCGTGACACGCCCATATTTTCGTTTCCGGATGATAACTTGAGTAAATAACAAGGCGTTTTAACCAAACTTGCTATATGCATTGATATTATAAAGATCTGGTTTAGGATTGTTATCTGTCCATTGATATTATCAAGATCTGGTTTAGGATTGTTACGTATCTATCCCTCCGTCATTTTCTTTCCAGACATTTTCGCAACAATAACTTTGATACATAAACAAATAATTGCTATGGCGGGGTATTATGCTTGCGGTGCTTTTATTTTCCGATATAAATATGTAGGTCTCGTACAAATGCATGGGGGAAGCAAATGCAACCTTGCCATGAAAAGGTCAAACGTCAACGTGGGCCCATCATTTTAGCAATTTTGGAAGACCTGTCCACGATGATTTGTGCAAAGATTAGGCCCTGGGCTTATTTGGTTCTGGAGAAGAAGAGATTTGAAGGTTTTACCATATATGAGCATGGTTTCTTGGTCAGTGGCCTTTGACCATTTTAGCAATCATTCGTTACTCTACCCCAAGGAGGCTCCACATGAAATTTGAGCAACATTGGCTTCAGAGGAGAAGTCGTTTGAAATTCTCAACATTTTTCCCATACAAATGTGGGGCATTTATATTAATGCATAGGGAAGCAAACTTGGCCTCACCGTAAAAAGGTAAAATGTCAATGTACGACCATCATTTTAGCAACTTTGGTAGACCTCCCTCCCCGAAGATTTGAACAAAGATTCAATCCCAAGGCATTTCGGTTCTGGAGAAGAAGATTTTTGAAGGTTTTACCATATATGGACATGGTGGCCATTTTGATCAACAGACCGCCACTATTTTAGCATTTTTTTGTTCTCCTGAGCTAAGGAGGCTCCATATGAAATTTGAGCCAAATTGGCTCAGCGAATTCAGAGTTGTTTGAAAACGTTAACGGACGCACAGACGGACGGACAGACGGCCACAAAAAGTCCATTATTATAGCTCAAGTGAGCTAAAGATAAGATAATTTGTCCAAGAAAGCCCATTTGACATTTTATACGAATTGTCTCCAATGGAGGCAGTTTGCATTAAATGCCACATCCTATTTTTTGACCTGCATGTAATGTCAAATCCCGTTTTCGGGGAAAAATAAAGATTTTTTCCAAAGAAAAAGGGTTTGACATTTCATACAAATTGTCTCTAATGGAGACAATTTGCATGAAATGTCAAATCCTGTTTTCTGGGAAAAATAAGAAAAATGTTTCAGTATGCTGTCTGCTGAATTTGCCCAGAGAGTGGTAAAGGTTAACTCTTAGCATACTGGGTAAATCCTTCAGCTGAGGACATTTTGAAAAATTTGTTTTATTTTTTTTTTTTTTTTTTTTTTTTCAGAAAACAGGTTTTTGACATTTCATGCAAATGCCTCCAGTGGAGACAATTTGCAAAATCAGGTACTGACATTTCATGCAAACGTCTCTTCCACCTTTCTGGCACTGGTAAACTCACAATAAATTTGTAAAACACTCTTAAACAGGATGGGTCTGCACACCTTATTACTCAAATGTCTCGATCAAAATCCATTTGTTAATCCATTTGTAAAATTCATTTTGCAGAAACAGCATCAGAATCATATGATCAGTTCAACACATTTGTTAGTTTATCATCATGTGGTTTTAACTTCAGAATGATACTCATAAATTAGCTTCAAGAGGGAGATAACATGTCTTGGTGAATGATTTTAATGGAATTCTTGATGGCGTCATGATGGGCTCAGAAACCCCTTTCTTTCTAGGTATCTGGTAAAACCTGCTAGACTGGGTCGGTATTATCTTATGCCCATCTAAACTGTTTGCTTAAAAGAATTCCCATTGTTGATTTTAATGAAAAATCCTGAAAAAATAATTCATCTTTAGTCAAACAAAACCATGTCAACATAACGCTATCAGTATTTTTTTCTACTTTCGTTTTAACCGGATGTCACGTTGTGCTATGGCATTATGGTCTACTGGAATAAATCGTGGCTGCAGATTTAGTCATACTACATAGTAACTGGTTAACATCAAATTAACTTCGAAAGATTACACGCTAAAAAGAAAAGAAGAAAAAATATGCACACCATTCCCATTTGCTATTACACTAATATAATACGCTTTCATCATGTTCATAGCCCACCGTAAACAAATCGCTTACGTCACTGCCTGCGTCACTCAGAAACAAATAACGTACGGTACAGATGACATTAAAGGGAAAAAATGCAATATGAAATATATAAAATACTTACCACAGCTGAAGTAGCCTATATTTCTTTTGAAATAATGTTGCGTCGGACTCATCACTGTTGTTTCTACAACACAAGGTCGCGCGACTTGAACAGCGAAATAATTCTTCGTGATTTGCCCTTGGACATCCAAACAAACCTTCGAATGAAAATAAGTTATAAATGTCAACATTTTGCTGACCTACTTAATTCAAATTCACTTGTATTACTATAGTTTGCGCCCTGCAATAGTTTGACATATACTTAAAGTATATAATTTCTTCGAACTATTTTTCACTGGGGAAGGAAAATGAACTCGTCCAAACAGGGATGAAGGACCTTGTCCTAAACGTTTAAGTAAATCAAAAAATAAATTCTATCTGAAAATTCTATTTCTTTCTATCATCACTTTTCATGTTTAACGTGGAATACGCTAATAGAACCCTAACTCGACTTACAATATCCAAACGAGTTCATCTTTAAAATCCGAACCCCCACCCAGTGGACGAGTTCAACTACAGTGGGTACAATTGTAGGCATATTAATTACGATTTGTAGAATTACTGTAAGTAATTTGTATATGTAAGTAACTAACGCCTAGAAAAAAAAATAGAGAGAGATAATATTGATATCTTGTCTACAAAACTATATTTTGGTTTAAACAAAAGTTTATTCACATAATACATCGCATAATGTTATATGGTACAGGATTTGATAAAAAGCTAAAAGCTTATATAAATCATCTCCTGAAATAGAAATAAAGGCATATTTACAATACGTGAATGGTAGATAATAATGATGTATGTTTGTGAAGGGACACTATATTTTGACCTCTGGAGATACGAATGTATGCAACGAAATACGTAATGTGAAAAATGTGAATTTTAAGAGATAAGAGATATGGGCCTCGCAATGTGAAAACATGATTTTGGGCATATGCGAACAGCGAAGGCACAGATCAGCCTGCGCATCCGCATTCACAGTCCGATAACAGAATCATTGGATACTACAGAATGTATAAATAAAGATTAGATGTCATGATGATACTTTGCGCATGCGCTGTATGGTCCTTATCTGCCCATTTTGCGCATGCTCGAAGACTCTTTTTCACTTATCGTGCCCTATATAAGAATTTATTTCGGTAAGGATTATCGGATTCGAGTCACATGCACTACATAGTCAAAGAGATCTCTACTAATGGAAAAAATGTGGACACTTGCGAAAATTGTAGCGTTGTTTGTTATTTTCGGACTTTCCTTTCTTAGTGGAATATTTGCTTGTGTGGCCGTAATATGGCTTACCCGCAAGTATGGACTATCCGTACATTTCACGCACGTCATTAGTGTTCTGAATTGCTTCTCTGGAGGCGTGTTCTTTGCAACATCTACTTTAAATTTACTTCCGGAAGCGAGAGAAAAAATGGAGGATGCTTTGAAATTATGGGGATTGGACACTGACTACCCTTTGACAGAATTTCTGACAGGTTTAGGGTTTCTATTAATTCTTGTGTTTGAGAATATATCCCACTTCTGTTACGATTTACACAATTCAAACAATCAGAATTCTATTACTGAATATAATTTAAACCTACATGAAGAGAACATGCAGAACAGTGGTTCACAAATTCACCACCAAGAAGTTTCTGGAGACACCTCTCAAGATATTGAAAAGAGACTTTCAAGAAGTGTTAAGGAAGGCCTTCCCAACGATACAACGAAATCCAGAATCCGGGGTATCGTCCTGTTGGTGGCGCTTTCGTTTCACATGGTATTTGACGGTTTAGCTTTAGGATTATTAGATAAAGATGAAGAGGTTTGGGAACTGCTGCTAGCACTCTCTGTACATAAAGTTCTTGTGTTTGTAAGCGTCGGTCTAGAGGTGTTTGCGTTTTTAAAATCGTTATGTAAATCGGTTCTAATTATGCTTTATTTTGCATTAGTGTCGCCGGCCGGTATAATAATCGGTGTAGCAGTAATTTCTGGTGGTGACGAACTAACCCGGGACGCTGCTGCGGCAATCCTACAGGGCATAGCCACTGGGACTTTTATCTATGTGACATTTTTTGAGATTTTACTGCGGGAATTTAATGAAGATTCTCACGACTTGCTAAAAGTGTTGGCCACGGTGATAGGGTTTTCCTTGATTGGAGGTGTAAAACTTTTAGAAAGAGATACAGAGGGTTAACGTTTAACAAGCTTTTAGCAAAGTAGAGTTCAACCAGTAAAACTAACGTCACTTATATGTCTCCGCAACATCATACAACGTCCATAAAGGCTCCAATTCCTCAAAAATAGACAATTTATTATCCAGAGTTAATGAATTGCTACATGGTATTAATACATTCATAAAATGTGAGCCTGTAAAATTTCAGATAGTCTCTCGTTTTGAAATGAAATGATTTTTATCGTATCTCTGCATTAATATTGCCAATAAAAAAAATCTTTTTTTGACCCAGTTCAAAAACGAGAGACTGAAATTTTACAGGCTGTCAGATTCCACGTTTTCTGATCGTATTAATATTTTAGAAAAAGGAGCCTTTAAGGGAAGGGCTGCACCTTCATGGGCGGCAACTCTTTCATAATTAGTTTGCTTCCCTCCTGAAAAAGGCTCTATTCTAAAAGGAAAGAATTTGCTCCAAAGGGGAGTAGAACCCTTTACAGAAGAGACTTGATATGCAGGCAATCAAACAGTCACAAAAGTTGTCTCCCTTGTACAAATTGGTAGAAAATTTAACAAGTTTGTCAAGTCCTCTTCAACACTGTTGACGTCATGATGACGTTTAAAGAGATTGGTTGCATAAAACATAAATCTGACATGGAGATATTTTGCTCGAATTTCAATGGTCTGTCCCTTTTGGAGCAAATTCTTTCTTGTAAGAGAAGCGCCGATTGTAAGGACGCTAACGCTCTACAGGTAAAAGATATCAGCAGCAGACGGTATTTTGAAATATATATATATATATATATACATATATATATATATATATATATATATATATATATATATATATATATATATATATATATATATATATATATATATATATATATATATATATATATATATATATATATATATATATATATATATATATATATATATATATGTATGTATGTATGTATGTATGTATGTACATGTATGTATATGTATATTAATGAATGTTTTCAGTGGCTTAAAATGAATTAACCGGTATTCTGGGAAAATTTACAAAATATTTCAAGATGACGCCTGCTGACATGCTAAGCGATGATATTTGGTATGCTAGGTTAAAAACAACGAATAGAAAGGGCATATAAGACTGTGGCTAAGGGTATGAAGTGCAATAATACACACTGGTGCCAAAGAATTGATTTGATCTTCGAGGACTTAATGTCTGCAAGTTTGCATGCACATATAAAAAAAAAATAAAAAATAAATATTTAAGTATTAGTATCCGTCACTCTGGTCCCATCTCGCTGATAGGGAGCCAGAGCGACGGTCATTACTACTCACCTATATTTTTATTCTGCAGGAGACGAAGGTGGGTAAATTTATGCTCAATTCCATTCCCATACAAAAAATTAAAAAGACAAAGATATATATAAACAGTAAAGCCAAATATTAAAGATTCAATCCGATTCCCGCATAAATACGTGAAGCGTTGGAAACAAAGAACTCATTACAGATAGAAAGTTGGAGTCTCGGTTTACTGAGACTCGTCATAAGCAGTAATGCAGTTTGCAACACTGATTACGTCCTCTATCGTGTACATGTACATGAGCAGAACTACATCTTATGTGCTCAATGACCTAAAAGGAATAAAAAGTACAGTAGACTCTCGTTATCTCGAATTCCAAGGGACTTTCTTAAATGCTTCGAGATATCCGTACCTCGACATATTACATTTGTATATTTGAGGAAAAACTAAAACGAATAACCACATTTATCAACTGTGTATGTAATTAGAGCAATTTCTCCTCTTTTCCACATTTTTTGTTACCTGTTATTAGATTTACATGTTTAAGCAGGGGCCAAATATTCACTTCGAGATAAGCGGTTATTCGAGATTTGCGAGGTCGACATAACGAGAGTCAATTGTATATGATTTTAAGATTTAGTATTGCATAAAAAAGCAGTGCCGCACGTTATTAACAGTCCTACATTAACCGGCGAAAAGCCGTGTATTAACAAGGCAATTCACGCACTGTTAATGCACGGCTACGCAACTTTCAATATGCCTGTACCGGGGCCACAGAATTGCTGCCGTCACGAGATGTGTAGTGTCCGGCCCTAGAACGAGCATAGTCCGTGAAAATTGCGTTCACGAGACATCAGTGAAAAGGCGAACAAAGTATTGCAAGAAATAACGCGAAATGTAGCACTTGTTTCCACTTTTTTATGAAATAATAGCGTTCGAACATGGTTTTTCAACGATTTAACTTTCGCCAGGTCCCTTGGGAGGTGTTGAAAACCGCGACCTCCGGCCTCGGTTTTCAACACCTCCCTCGGGACCTGGTGAATGTCAATGCGTGAAAAACCATGTTTGATCCCTATAATGGAATTGCGCGCTCACCAACTGTGTGGCTGCTTAAAAACAAGACTTCATAATATCAGTACGATACATGTACATCTAGTCAGTTTATTATTGTATCATATGACTTCCTAATACATGTATTCAGTGGATAACGTCATATCATAAAAATAATATGACCATACGTTACATTGCACGTGGTTACTGGCGTGTAACGTCATCACTCCGACCGTGACCACGTTATGGTTTCTGTTTCTGTTGGCAAAAAAAAAAAAAAAAAAAAAAAAAACGTTTCAGCTTCTACATCTATAAAATACAGTTTAAAAGTCATATGATTAATAGAATCTTACAATCGTGGTCATAGTTGTGAAAAGTTTTAAAAAGGACATCTACGATTAAGACGGAGATTCTTCCTTTAAGTCCAAGTTGATAAGGTCGAATTTTAAAAGGTGAGATAAGAGCGATTCTTGTCCGACCAGCGAAGACTCATATCAGCCTGCGCATCCGCGCAGTCTGATCAGAGTCTTCGCTGATCGCATGAGCCTTCTACAGCCTCCGAGCTATCCAAAGAGGGATAAACGAGAACCCTTGCTATTCTGTATAGATGTACAGGCTGATCTGAGTCTTTGCTGGTCGCACAGGTCTTAGTTTCTTTTCGTGTGCTGGCTAAATATTATGTGACTACATGTTTCCCGATTATCTGTGACTTTCATAGCTGCTTTGCTAAAGCAATTAAAACTTTCTATAGACTATTGTTTGTATTTCATTATTACGTGTCATACATTCTTACTTCTATTTTCATGTTACGTTAACAAGTCTAAGCCGGCCTCGGTGGCTCAGTTGCATGCGCGTCCGACTGGTGATCAGGAAGTTGCGGGTTCGACCCCGCCAGGTCGGCAGCATTCTTTCGTGGAGACAGATCATGAAATATTTTCTACGGTCATTCTCTATCTTCCGCTATTCAAGAAGCGCATTTGTCAGTTTCTGGCAAAAGAATGGGCACAATACTGGTTAGCCGCTTCGAGGACTAAGCCTGCCCAGTAAAAATGTGGTAAGGTAAACTGTTCGCGCTCCACACGGCCCCATTTGGTTGTCTGGGCCATAAAACCATAACACCAACAAACAAACAAATCTATATAATGTACATATCATTATTTTCGCCCATAATCCATAGTGAAAATGGACTGTGTTGAGGTCTACAGTTTAAGGCGAATTTTTCGAATTTTGCAATTTGTCAATCAGCTTCACATGCAAAATGCATTTGCTACTTCTAGCTACCCTTTCACTGTTAAAAATCGTTATGCTTAATAACAAACATCCTTCTCATTTCCCATATTATAATGTGAAAATGCTTTGGCTTATATAACACTACATTAGAGAGGTATCAAATTGTTTATTTCTTCATTAAAACAACAACAACAACAACAACAAAAAAAAAAAAAAAAAAAAAAAAAAAAAAACATTCTTCAGAGGTATCAAAATTGTTTCCTTATATCTTCATAAAGAAACATTCTTCATAAAAACTAGAAATGTGTCAGTGTGACACAGAAGCCCCCGCCCAGGGCCATCCTCACCTACACGCAGACATCTTGCAAAACAGAGGTTGAAAAAGGGCCATAACTCTCATAATAATTGGCAGATTTTACCCTAAATTGATCTTGACCATATTTTACGATTATATACCTGTGTATAAAATATGAATCCAATACACAAATCAATTTTTTTCTTTTAAAAAAATATATATCAGAAAGAAAACATCATTTGGAGGTGAAAAGGGGTCATAACTCCCATAATAATGGGTTGATTTTACCCTAATTGGAACTTGACTTCTATTTTATGATGATATACCTGTGTTTTAAATATAAATTCAATACACTAAAGTTTTCAAAAGATATAAAAAAGGAAACTATTTTTCAACATTGAAAAAGGGCCATAACTCCAAAAATAATTGGTGGATTTTACCCTAAATCCAACTAGACCTACATTTTATAATTATATGCTTTAGTATAAAATACGAATTCAAATCACTAATCTTTTCAAATTATGGAACGGAAACCATTTTTGAACCAAGCTGAAATAACTCCCAAAATAATAGGTGGATTTTCTTCTAAATCGAACTTGACCTACATTTTATGATTTTATGACATTTTATGATTATATACATGTGTATAAAATTTGAACCCAATACACTAATCTTTTGAAAAGATGTCGAACGGAAACCATTTATCAACATTGATAAAGGGCCGTATCTTCTAAAATAACTGATGGATTTTACCCTAAATCGAACTTGACCTATATTTTATAATTATAAGCTTGTGTATAAAATATGAATCCAATACACTAATCTTTTCAAAAATTATGGAACGGAAACCATTTTTGAAAGTTGAAAAAGGGGCATAACTCACAAAATAATAGGTTGAGTTTACTCTAAATCGAACTTGACCTACATTTTATGATTATATACCTGTGCATAAAATTTCAATCCAATACACCAATCTTATAACAGATATCTCACGGAAACCATTTTTCATAGTTGAAAATTTTTCCAAGTTGAAAAGGGTCAGAACTCCTAAAATATTTGGTGGATTTTACCCTATATGAAACCTGACCTACATTATATGATTATATACCTGTGTATAAAATTTCAACCCAATACACCAATCCTTTCAAAAGATATCGAATGGAAACCATTTTTCAACTACTTTTCAACACTGATAAAGGGCCGTAACTCCAAAAATAATCAGTGGTTTTTACCCTAAATCGAACTTGACCTATATTTTATAATTATATGCTTGTGTATAAAATATGAATCCAATACACTTATCGTTTCAAAAGTTATGGAACGGAAACCATTTTTCAAAGTTAAAAAAGAGCCATAACTCCCAAAATAATAGGTGGATTTTACTCTAAATCGAACTTGACCTAAATTTTATGATTATATACCTGTCTACAAAATTTCAATCCAATACACCAATCCTTTCAAAAGATATCGCATGGAAACCATTTTTCGAAAAGTTTTCAAATTTGAAAAGGGCCATAACTCTAAAAATAATTGGTGGATTTTACCTTAAATCGAACTTGGCCTACACTTTATGATTATATACCTGTGTATAAAATTTCAATCCAATACAACAATGCTTTCAAAAGATATCGCACGGAAACCAAAAGTGTTATGTATGGGACGGACGGGACAGACGTACGTACGGACAGCGGTGATACTATATGCCCCCCACCCCCCAAATTGAAAATGGCGGGGGCATAAAAACAACATACGTTTCGGGTACTCATTAGAAGCGCCTCTATGAGGCGCTTCTCATGAATACCCACAACATATGTTTTTTTGTTGTTTTTTTTTTTTTACTTTTTGTTGTTTTTTTTTTTGTTTGTTTGTTTGTTTTCTTAACTGAGAAATATCGAGTTTTGGATTACAAACAATGGCTATGGCTAGAAGTATATATTTGCCCGAAACGTCAGATAACGCACCCACGGACATATGCGCCCTGCGAAGATTCAGATCAGCCAGCGCATTCATAGTCTGATCAGAATCTATACTGGGCCCATTTTGGATAGCCAAGGATGCAAAGTTTCTTCAACGAAGAGACTGATCAGACTACATGGAGTCGCAGGCTGATTTGAGTCTTCATTGGAGTATGTATCAGAAGGCATCACGAAAACATACTTATATAATTTTGACCCCCTTAAACCCCACTTTTATATAGTAAAACTGGGGTTTACAGGGGTATACATTATTTTCCTTATTTCTGTTCAAAACATAGATTGTGGTGCTCGTTAGAACCGCCTCGGCGAGGCGGTTCTAACGAGTACCCACAATCTATGTTTTGAGCAGAAATATGAAAAATATCCGAATTTTTACCTGAAAATTTTCATTTTTTTTTTTTGGTGATAAAATTTTTCAATATATTTGAATAGGCGTGTTTTCGTAATGGTACGTTTTCTCACTTTGTGGCTCAATTTACCTTGTTTTGGATTGCTATATGGCTATCGTCTCTCATCTATCCTTTTTCACTTCATTTCCATTATTTCAACCAGATTTAAGCACAAACGCCATTCAAATAATAACAAGGTAAAGAACATATTAAACTAAGCAGTTTGGTAAAAAGTATAACAAATAGTTGGAAACTAAGGAATTTACTGGACATCGAATATAAAGAATTTGCTGACATGGAACCCACCATCTTAGTGACTAACTGACGTTATAATCATCTAATTAAATATGCAAAAAATATATAAATCGCACCTGCTGCAAACTTTTATTGCTATTTGTATATACGTGTACCTGTAAATGTGTCTTTTGCTTATATACAGTCGAATCTAAATTGCTTGGACATATTAAGGACCTTAAAATTTGTTCGAGATATGGGTTGTTCGAGCAACTGAGGGTAAATAATGGCGCCAGGTCAGGAAGCAAATGGTGATTATTCAGGAAAATCTTGTCGATCTTCTACACAATAAATGTATTGAGTGCACTCATTAGAATCGTCTCGATTAGGCGATTCTAATGTTTGGACACAAAATATAATTTCTTAGAAAATTTCCTTAAATATTTGTTTTCTTGAGCTGTTGAAAGAATTTTGCAATGACAAACGAGTCATCAGTGTTCGAGCTATTGATGTTCGACTGTATTAACAACTCATTACGAAAACACGCCTATTCAAATACACTGAACATTTTACCACAAAAAAATGGCAATTTTTGGATAAAAAATTCTGATATTTTTCATATTTCTGCTCGAAACATAGATTGTGGGTACTCGTTAGAACCGCCTCAACGAGGCGGTTCTAACGAGTACCCACAATCTATGTTTTTGAGCAGAAATAACAAAAATAATGTATACCCCTGTAAACCCCAGTTTTACTATATAAAAGTGTGGTTTAAGGGGGTCAAAATTATATAGGTATGTTTTCGTGATGAGCCGGCATAAACCCAGTCAGCATTCTACGTAAATCTATATCGGGCCGTCATCGGCCCGTCAGGGGAGCTGACGGGCCGATGACGGCCCGATGTAGATTTACGTAGAATGCTAGCTGGGAAGGGGCTGCTTCTGTCATAGTAAGCACCTTCCATGTGTGTCTGACTAAAATTAAATATCTAATTAAACATATGTTTCTTTAAAATATTAAATACAATATTCTTGCATAATTTGTGACTAGTTGTTATCTCTTAAGTGAGGTTTCATGACAGTCAAATTGTCATTTTAACGAATTGTTTCGTTGTATCGAGTGTCGGTATAAAGAGGATTGTCTGTACATTGCTGTACATTGCATCAGGTAAGCCTTTTCCTTTAACAGAAACCATTTCGACAATATAGGGATCAAACATGGTTTTTCATGCATTGACATTCGCCAGATACCATGGGGGTGTTGAAAACCGAGGCCGAAGTCTGCGGTTTTCAACACCTCCTAAGGGACCTGGCGAATGTTAATGCATTGAAAAACCATATTCGATCGCTATTATTGCATAAAAACTGAAAAGATTTGCTACATTTCGCGATATTTCTTGCACTATTTTGTTTCGCCTCTTCACCGATGTCTCGCGAACGCAATTACCACGGACTATGCTCGTTCTAGAGCCGGGCAGTACACATCACGTAACGGAGGCAAATCCGTGGCCCCGGTACGATTATATTGAAAGTTGCGTAGCCGTGCATTAACAGCGCGTGAATTGCCTTGTTAATACACGGCTTTTCGTAGGTTCATGCACGGCTGTTAATAACGTGTGGCACTGTTTTTATGCAATAATCTGTTTTCCTGTTACTACCAGCCAAATAACCACCTATCAAACCGTTCACTGCTGACGCTGATAACGCTAAATTTTGCATTCAAACATAGTAGCATTATGCGCTCTGATGCTTATAAATAGCAAATAAATACACAAAAAAAACAAAACAGAAAGCTTCAAACTTTTGGAAAATTAGATTTTAATCGTATTGACTGCAATATCGGACGAAATAAGTATTCCAGTATATAGGAATGCTCCAAATCTATCAAAAAAGTAACCCAAGCCAAGTTTCTACTAAACACCGAAAAAGACTTTTTTCCACTGAAAGCCAAAAAGGAGCTATCAGGACCGAAAATGACTTTATGAAATGACATTACAATTTCCACATGGTATTTGACACTGTAAAGATTTTAACGCCGCAAAGGGGATCCCAGTAGCGAAAACGGTTGCTTTAATATGAATTCATCAGAAATATCGAGCAAATGTTGAAGTACTGATGTGAATAAATTTACCCTAATCTTTTCCATATAAAAAGAAAGAAGTCTTTTTCGGTACCCGATGTGTAGCCTTAATAGCAGAGCGGGCTTAATTTCGAATGTTCTTAACCCTTATCCTGCTGAAAAATTTAATTAGCCACACCCATTTCTGACTATCAACCAATCAGATTACATCATATAATGTTTTCGTTCAAATTCACAAACGGAATGACAAACAGTGTAGATCATGATCAGATGGCTTCTGCTCTGGATCTACACTGTTTGCAAATGTAGGGGTTTTCGTGAACAGCAGGATAAGGGTTAATAGCGGAATTATGCTGTCATTACGAAAACACGCCTATTCAAATATATTGAAAATTTCACATCCAAAAACTGAGAATTTTCAGATAAAAAACTCTGATATTTTTTATATATTTCTGCTCAAAACATAGATTGTGGGTACTCGTTAGAACCGCCTCGGCGAGGCGGTTCTAACGAGTACCCACAGTTTATGTTTTAGGCAGAAATAAGACAAATAATGTATACCCCTGTAAACCCCAGTTTTACTATATAAAAATGGGGTTTAAGGGGGTCAAAATTATATAGGCGTATTTTCGTGATGATTTACATTACATCTTACGCATTTTAAAACTTTTTCACTTATAAGCGTTACAAAAAAAGTAGAAAACGACCAAACTTTTCGTATGTAGCGCCAGATAGGATGTCTCTTAATCCAAAATGTAGGGGCATATTTCTAATCTCTCCATAAAAACATGTTATCATATGTTTTTATGGAGAGATATATGTACTCATTAGAAGCGCCTCAGTGAGGCGCTTCTTATGATACGCACAACATATGTTTTCGTAGAGAAATAAGAAGGATACTGTAATTGTATAAATGATCGCAGGAATAAATTTTCGAGATTCTATATTTTTAGACATATTCGCTGGTGTTAAAATTTACAAATTTGTACATTGTCCCACATATTTCTATACAATACTATATGGTTAGCGTGTACAAACAGTTCGCGGATTTATGCCGACCGCGTTATTCGCGAACATTAAGATACCGCGAATCATCACGAAAACATGCCTATATAATTTTGACCCCCTTAAACCCCACTTTTATATAGTAAAACTGGGGTTTACAGGGGTAAAGATTATTTTTCTTATGTCTGCTGAAAACACAGATTGATGGTACTCGTTAGAACCGCCTCCACGAGGCGGTTCTAACGAGTACCCACAATCTATGTTTTGTGCAGTAATATGAAAAATATCAGATTTTTTCATCTGAAAATTTTTCAGTTTATGGTGCTACAATTCTCAATATATTTGAATAGACATGTTTTCGTAATGATTTGAACAATTACAGTAATCTCCCTGATACTACAATCATCTGGAGCTTTGCCATATATATTTTGTACAAAAGTGCATAGTTTAATCTTAAAAGTATACGGCTTTTAGTGCCGTGTCCTCGTTTTCTAGGCATGAATAACAACTTTATTTTTTTTGACATCTTTTTATGGGTTTTGGATGGCGCTTAAATCAGGTAAATTTGCAAACTTTTTGTCATGATTCACTGCAAAACCGTTTGTCATACAATGTAGCTTCTTATACAAGAAAGGTTTTATTCTGTCCATTGATTAAATCAAATCGAATATTTTCATTTTCCCAAAAGTGAAAATGAATGCAAGTTAATCATGAATAAATAATCGATGGAAAAACAGAGGACAATTGATTACAAACTAGACATCTGTCCATAGTATACCGTCGCTCTTTTCCCTTTGCCCATATGGCAACAACTATTTTTCGAATTCATAATCTGACATGTTATACATTACATAATGACGCTTAGCTTTACCCTAGGGCTTGCCATAGGAGCAACTCTAGCACAGAGTTGAAGATGGAGAAGAAGCGGGCGTAAATGTGAATAAAATTTTGAATGAAAACATGAGCATTTGTTAGACTTTGGTAACGAAAATTATATACGCACGTATGGACGTAACGCCATGTCGAGACGCTATGAGCCCATACAGTTTCCTTTGGCAGGCCGGGGCATAAAAATGCGAAAAAAAAAATCGCAAGATAGCATAGCGCGCCTGAATTGCTCTTTGCAAACAAAATGATACAAGAGTTCCGCGGCAGTCGACCTCACTCCTGCATTGGACAAAGTCAAATGTGTATAATACATAGGGTGTAAAGTACTTCACACTTCGGGACATACCCAATCGCAAAGTATGATGTGTATACAATGTTGTTGTTGTGCGGATTTTTAACACTACCCGAGGCACATGGAGGCAGCGGCGATTGTTATGTGTACATGTATTTGTACAGCCTTGCTTTCATGGATCACCCATGCACACTTGGTGCCGCTGTCTGTCACCAAGCGCCGCTCTGTCCACTTTACTCTTCAAAATATAAAGCAAAATTACTGGACCATACTGACTCATAATCGATAAAATATGATGTTTATATACCAACTATTCTTCAAGATATAAGGTAAAATCAATAGACCGTGAAATAAAGGCCGCTGTGGCCTAAATTTGTTTTGAGGTAAAACTTAAGCTCATACTAACTCAAAATCGGAAAACATGGTGTTTGTAGATAAAATACTTTTAAAATATCAAGCATAATCACCGAACTATGAAATAAAGGTCACTGTGACTGACATTTAGCTCGGGATCAAACTTTGGGTGATGCTGACTCACAGTCGGAGAGCATGATGTTAAAACAAGAAATACTCTTCAAGTTATACGACAAAACACTTGACTGTGAAAGATAGGTCACTGTGACAATATTTTTTTAAATCAAAGATCGGGTCTTTCTGACTCACTATCCTAAAGTATAGGTCATTGTGACCTATATTACTTTGAGTTTAATGTCAGATGATAATGAAGAATAAACTGAAAGTATGATGTTTATATAATACTTTTCAAAACATTTGGCAAACTAGCCAAACTGTGAACTAAAGGTCGCTGTGACCTATTTTATTTTGAAGTCAAACTTTAAGTCATACTGACTTAAAATCAGAAAACGTGGTTTATACATGAAAGTTTTTCTTAAAGACAAAAGGCAAAATCGCTCAACCGTGAGATTAGGTCAATTTGACCTACTTTGTATTAATGTTAAACCGGAGTATGAAATAAAGGTCACTATGGCCGACATTTATTTTGGGTTCAAACTTTGGATGATGTTGACTCAAAATCGAAAAGAATGATGTTAAACACGAAATACTCTTCAAGCTATAAGGCAAAACACTTTATTGTAAAATATAGGTAACTGTGACCACATTTTTTGAAGTCAAATTTCGGGTCTTACTGACTCATTATCCGAAAGTATAGGTCGCTGTGACCTATATTACTTTGAGTCAAATGTCAAATGATAATGAAGAATAATCTGAAAGTATGATGTATATATAATACTTTCCAATACATTAGGCAAACTCGCTAAACTGTGAACTATAGGTCTCTGTGTCAAACTTTAAGTCATACTGTCTTTCAATCAGAAAATTTGTGTTTATACATGAAAGTTTCTTCAAGATAAAAGGCAAAATCGCTTAACCGTGAGATGTAGATCAATGTGACCTACTTTGTTATAATGTTAAACTTCGGGTCATACTGACTCATAATCCAGAAGTATGATGTTCATACGTCAAATACTCTTCAAGATATGACATAATCACTGTAACAAGATGTATAGGTCACTGTGGCCTACATTTATTTTGGTATTCAACTTCGGGTCATACTGATTCATAAATCATAAGTATGATGTTTATACATTAAATACTCCTAGGTATGAGGCAAAATTGCTGGAAAAAGAAATGTTGGTCACTGTTACCAACATTTATTTTAAGGTCCAACTTCGGGTCCCGTTATCAATACGTATAATGTTTGTACATCAAATACTCTCCAAGATATAAGGCAAAATTACTGGACCGTGAATTGTAAGTCACTGTGACCTACATTTATTTTGAGGTCATATTTCGGGTCATACTGACTCATAATATATATAGGTATAATATTTATAAATTAAATACACATCAAGATATAAGGCTAAATTACTAAACCGTGAAATGTAGGCCACTGTGACCTACATTTGTTTTTATGTCAAACCTGGTCATACTGACTTCTAATCCAAAAGTGAGACGATGATACATGTACATTAAATGCTCTTTAAGATATAAGGCAAAATCACTAGACCATGAACAATAGGTTACTGTGATCTACAGTTATTTGAGGTCAAACTTTAGGTCATACTGACATTATCAGAAAGTTGTTTTTTTTTTACATGAAATTGTCTTCAAAATATAAAGCAAAATTACTGGACCGTGAAATATAGGTCATGCTGACCGTCACTTCATGTCAATGCCACAAGGATGAATGATGACGGGCCTTCTGCCGCAATCCCACAAGGTCGAATGATGACGGGCCTTCAGCCGCACTCCGGGGCAAAGATCGTTGGGTCCATGCAATAGAATGAAAATCGATACTCCAGGGTTCTTATGGTCTAAATATGAATGATTTTTGATAAGCTCTAACTCTACCCAAGGACATTGCTTGGAAGCATACTGAATTTTCATTTCCTAACAAATGTACTCAAGTTATAACCTCTGGGAGAAACGCGGACGTAAATGTAAACTTGAATGCAAAATTTAACTTGATATACGTTATGACCCTTAGCTCCACTTGACGGCATGATCAAGGGACAACTCCAGCAAAGAGTTGGAGATTTAGGTCTGGGTAAGTAGAATACAAAATTTTAACTTCCTAGCAAAAATGGTACCCAAGTTATGACCTAAATAGCATACCAAATTTCAACTTTCTCGCATAAAAAAGACACCCAAATTTGACTTGTTATACATTTTGAGCCCTAATCCCACCCTGGGCATTACCCAGAGGCAACTTAGCAAAGAGTTGAAGGTTTATGTCTGGGTCAATAGCATACCGAATTTCAACTTCCTAGTGTAAAAGGTCCCTAAGTTATGATCTCAGAGAGAAAGGTGATGCCAATGTAAACTTGAATTAACTTATTGTATATCCATTGACCCTAGTCCTACCCCAGGGCGCGATTCTAATTCGACTCTAGCACAGAGATGGAGATTTAGGTTACGGTAAAAGTAAATAGTAAATTTCAACGTACACAGGTTATGCGCAAGTACGCCGTGTCATCACGGCAAACGCTATATGCAGCACTGCTGCCCTCAGCTGACAGGGGCAAGGGGGGTGGGGGGAGTTGGACAGGGAGGGTACATAGAAAGTTAACATTAACTTAGTTTTAGGGCATACTGTTTTAGAACAAAGCACAAAAACAGAAATGACAAATGGTTACTGAATAGAAATTGTAGTTTGACTGTAAAACAACACGCCAAGAAAAACGTATTTCCGAGTGATGCAGAAAGCACAGTATTGTGTCAGTTAGTCGTATCAATCATCAATAAAGGGCCTTTTCGAGTGTGAAGAACAACGCTCTATATCTTACTGGGCAACGCGAAGTCTTATTTGGGCCTTCTGTTTTCGCTTTAAGAACCATTGACTGCTGTAGAATACAGTACACGTGTATTAACAAAGAGTGAAGCTCTGAGACTGTGCAGGATGATACTGGACTCTTGTGTGTCGTTTTAGTGCGTTTGAACTTGTAAAAAAGTTGAAGTGATATAATTGTTAGATACAGATAAACAATGTACTTTGTTTCACATATCTCATCTTCACGTAGCTGATGTTCCCGTTTTATGGTCTGGTGTTGTACGGATGATACACAACGTGACAAACTTTCAACCCATATCACGCAATCAGTTTGTGTGCATAATATGAACACTTAGTAAATACGTGAAATGTATATAGCTTAGCGAAATCAGTAGATTTTTTTTTTCAACCAAACATATAGATTTTTCTTTCTTTTTCCACGTGAACGTATGTTGTGGATACTCATTAGAAGTGTCTCGGCGAGGCGCTTCTAATGAGTACCCACAACATATGTTTTCGTGGAGAAATAAAAAAATATTATCTGGATATCTGTAGGTTATTTTGGGCTATGCACACTTTGACGTTTTCACCATATAATACAGGCTAGAGGTGATAGATTTGAGTCTAAAATACAATAAAACAGATTTTGCAGTGCATAATTACAATACATGTAGCAAGTACACCTAGATAACAAACAAGCACATACCAATAAGCAGTTCTTATTTGACATTACGAAAACTCGCCTATTTAAATATATAGAAAATTTCACCTCCAGAAACTGAAAATTTTCAGATAAAAAAAACCCTGATATTTTTTCATATTTCTGCTCAAAACATAGATTGTGGGTACTCGTTAGAACCGCCTCGGCGAGGCGGTTCTAACGAGTACCCACAATCTATGTGCGAGGCGGTTCTAACGAGTACCCACAATCTATGTTTTGAGCAGAAATAAGAAAAATAATGTATACCCCTGTAAACCCCAGTTTTACTATATAAAAGTGGGGATTAAGGGGGTCAACATTGTGTAGGCATGTTTTCGTAATAATACCTTTGCAACAGCAAGAACGTACCGACGGACATACGGACGGATGGATGTGAAAACAGTAAACCCCTACAAACACAGATAGCGGGGTATACCAACTTGAAATAGAGTTTAAAACTCACAACAGTTCGTCAAATGATTTAGACATATGCGTATCGCTCATTACGCCCTTTACGCATGTGCGTAAGGAAAGATATCACTTAACATTTTTTCCCTTTATCATAGATGCTTCTCTGAAAGACTTCCAAAATGGGGGCTACTCTTAAAGAAAAGAATGTGCTCCCTCTGGGAGCAAATTCTTTCCTTTAAGAATAGCCCCCATTTCGGAAGCAAAACTAAGGAGACTTGTCCAAGATTTTTTGGTGTGCGTAAAAATAGTTCACTTCTGGCTAGACTTTGCATACCCATCTTTTACAACATATTATATACAGCGAATTCAGAATTCAGAATTCTCCCTTATTTTGCAGAGAAAACTAGACTAAGCATTTCATATGAATTATTTGCCAGCGGATGAATCGCATAAAATTCTCTGATAAAATAAGAGAAAAAATGAAACTGACATCTGCTACAGTCGTAGTATGCAGTTTAAGGGTTAACATATCTTGTCAAATAGGCCTGCGCTGGACTACACACGTGGCGCGAGAAACTAGACTGTAAGCTACTGTTACCAGCAATATAAACACTGTCTAATCAGTTGTTACTGTCCAGATTTAATATAGATTATGAGGGTGTGTTCATAATCATGCTGCAAAGTATTATTTGTTTTTTTTTTCGATATTAGCTGAGTGCGTTAGATAGGTTGGTTGTTAGGTTGATCTGCGTAATTTGTTGTTAGCTATTAATAGAACAGGCGCACCCGCGTGTCAAAAATTGACATGGACAAATTCAACAGATATTTTTACCGTAAAACATAATTTGACATTTCATGCAAATTGTCTCAAAACAGGAATCAATTTGTATGAAATGTCAAATGCTGTCTCCTTGGGAAAATAAAAGAAATTAATAAAATAAAAAAAAATAAAATAAAAAAAAAAAAAAAAATTAAAAGATAAAAAAATATTTCAAAACTTTAACACAGAGCTCTTGCCCATTTGTTTGACGTGTGTAAAAAAATCAATACTGTCGGATTAAAAGGACAGGGCTTTAGTCAAACATTAACGTGAAGATGTTTTTCTCGCTGTTGTTGATTTGCTTAACATTAAAATATTTTAGCTTCGGCAGAAAAAAAGAAAGTGTTGAAAATCTATATTACTATCTGCAGCGCAACGTTAACTACTCAAGATACTTCGGTTATTTCCTCTTATTGAATGCTCGATTGTGAAAGTGAAAGTAGGCAACAAGTTGGCTTCTTTAAAAAGAACCCAACGAAAGGTCCGCATCTTGTTTTACACTTGCAGGTTTGCACAGCAAATTTAATAACGTCATTTGCAACCGATTTTTAAGTACACGTATTAAGTTATTGAAGAAAATTTGTCACAAACATTACAAATTTTAGCTCTATATTGCATGTGATAACTGGCCTTTTGCAACATTTTGAGATAAAATATTTCTTTTGAAACTTCAAAACATCAAATGGAACTTCATAGCCATATATATATATATATATATATATATATATATATATATATATATATATATATATATATATATATATATATATATATATATATATATATATATATATATATCTGCAGGCATTTGATAACTGAATTTGTAGTACTACATTTTTAAACAAATTTGAACCCTTTTTATGGACGGGTTTTCAAAAATCCGTCCTTTAAAATAGCGAAGTCCGGCAAGTTTACCTTTTGGTTAACCTTTCTGATAAGCCCGTCCATAATGCCGTTAGGCGTTCTTCTTGTAAACGTTTTATACAAATTAAGATTTTTTTTTTTATGAATTTCTGATAGTTTTTTTTTTTTTTTTTTTTTTTTTTTTTTTTTTTATGAATTTCTGATAGAATCTGTCATTTCAGTGCCTTTGGCGCTTTGATTAATAGTGGTTTTAATTTCGGATCGCTTTAGCGGATTTTTTCTTAATTATAGGGGAACATGGTGTATGCATTAAAAAAGACTTGTTCACGTACTTGATGGGTAACACACTTTGAGACGAGAATCTGGTCTGGACTTTTGAGAATGTATGCATATGCAAAAAGAGTCCATTTAAAATGGACATTTAAACTCTTCAAATTATTGGATCTAATCATGAAACGAATAAAAAAAGGAAGTGTAAACGCACCCATGACTGAAAATTACACATCTACAAAATAATCGAGTCATTTATTTCATTTAACGTTAATGATCGAAACTGTTTATCCTGTAAAATTATTTTTTTTATTTATTGACGAAATCATTACGAAAACACGCCTATTCAAATATATAGAAAATTTCACCTCCAAAAACTGAAAATTTTTAGATAAAATAAAATCTGATATTTTTTTTTATATTTCTGCTCAAAACATAGATTGTGGGTACTCGTTAGAACTGCCTTGGTGAGGTGGTTCTAATGAGTACTCACAATCTATGTTTTTGAGCAAAAATAAGAAAAATAATGTATCCCCCCTGTAACCCCAGTTTTACTATATAAAATTGGGGTTTAAGGGGGTAAAAATTATATAGGCATGATTTCGTGATGTGTATCCATTAACTCTTGTCCTGCTGAACCCAGATAAGTGCTGCCTTTGCAAACAGTGCAGATCTGAAGAAGCCAACTGATCTGGATCTGCACTGTTTGCCATTAAATGTGTGAGATTGTATGAACAATCTGGATCAAGTAATCTGATTGGCTGAAAATTAGAAGTGGGTGTTGCATCTTTAAATAGTCAGCATAACAAGGGTTAATTCCATAAGAAATATGATACATAATGTGACTCGTACTTTATGACACGTACGCCAATCGAGGACCAGAGCCACTGTCGCACGCATGAAAACAGTTTGCCGCATCCTTGGCTATCCTATCACTAAACCATACCTATATAATTTTGACCCCCTTGAACCCCACTTTTATATAGTAAAACTGGGGTTTACAGGGGTATGCATTATTTTTCTTATTTCTGCTCAAATAAATTGTGGGTACTCGTTAGAACCGCCTCGCCGAGGCGGTTCTAACGGGTACCAACAATCTATGTTTTGAGCGGAAATAAGAAAAATATCAGATTTTTGTCTCTGAAATTTTTCATTTTTTGGTGGTAAAATGTTCAGTACATTTGAATAGGCATGTTTTCGTAATGCAAACTGAGCATAGTGAAGATCTGATCAGACTGATCGTACGGTTTCTGGCGTTATGGTCCATGTTTTGACTTCAGCAGATAAGACTGTAAACAATGCTGACATAATCTGGCCTTTGTGCTGCATGTTTTTATTTTAACCCATTAATGCCTTGTGGTCACTTCTATCTTAACTCTTCGGACCAGTCCATTTCCAATAGAAAGGGTGTTTGGCTATTTTTTTATTATTACCACATTTTATAGAATGTCCTGTATTTAATTCAAACAAAGTCGATCCTGATCAGACGCCGCGTTTTGCGGCGTCTGTTCTGGATCGTCACTGTTTGCCAATGTCCCATTTTATGGGACGCTAGGCATAAAAGGGTTAAAAAGGAACTTGGCAGAACTAAGGCATATATTCAGACTTCCGGAGAGAGAAGTACAGTATTGACGGTCATCATCTCCAGACTATCAAGCTTGCAGTAAGTATTAACGAAAGCCAGGATAGGCTGGCTCCCTACGTTGTATTGGTAATACCTACTACGCATTCATGCGCTACGATTGAACTAAAAACTAGCTTCTGTAAAAACATAGCAGTTAAATTCTGAGATGTTCTCTAGGAAAGGTCTATGAAAAATCACTAATGATCAGTTAAAAGCCTGGAGGGATTTTGAATAAACTGATCTAAGTAATTCCAAGCGTCTAACTTGTCTAAATTTGATTTTATACACTTTATATAGCGTTGCCAAATAAATTGATATTAAATAAAATATAATTTAAATAAAAGAACTTTTTATCTTTACCCTTCTTGTAATGAGAAACTTGCTTTATTTCACTTTTCAGGGAAAGTATATTTGACTGTACGGTTTTGTCAGATATTTTGCTCGGCTCTTTCCTTTCTTATGTTAGATTTTGCACTTAATTGTACAAACAAATAGTGGGTATATACGATGGGATCGAAACTATTATATGGTGATATGATAATGTTAGATAAGATGTGTGGTGTACTTTTATACATCTGATGTCCCTAGATTATTACACAAAATTATTTTATGGTCTGATGTTTTATTGTTGATGCACAACTTGTCAAAAGCACACTTTTCAATATGCAAAAATCCATATCACGCATTTTTATAGTCTGGTCAAGGCCGGTGTCCTCAGTCTTGTTTGTTTGTGTTGAGGTTTACGGCCCAGTCAACCTAATGGGGTCATGTCAAGCGGTGTCAGATTACCTATCCACCTCTGTCTTACGATATACATGTATCATAGTGTCTATTACATGTATCATAGTGTCTATTGAAGTTGTAACCAGACAACGAAAGTTCTCATTACGAAAACACGCCTATTCAAATATATAGAAAAGTTTACCTCCAAAAACTAAAATTTTCAGATAAAAACCTCTGATATTTTTCCTAAATATTGATTGTGGGTACTCGTTAGAACCGCCTCGCCGATGCGGTTCTAACGAGTACCCACAATCTATGTTTTTGAGCAGAAATAAGAAAAATAATGTATACCCCTGTAAACCCCAATTTTACTGTATAAAAGTGGGGTTTAAAGGGGTCGAAACTATATAGGCGTGTTTTCGTGATGGATCAGATTACGATGATACGCTATCTGATCTAGACATCCATAGCCTGCATGTGCGAAAATGCCCAGTATCTCGTGTTGGATTATATTTGTTTGTCAGTGCCTTAAAGGTACGTTTACACTCATCAAATGACAGGAACAAGTCTTTAATACAATAAAACACTTAGTAGTGTAAACAAATGAAAACTGAGTAGTGTACCACCCTAATACGACTCATGTGTGCTTTCTGACGCAAGAATAGAAATCTTAACTATTTTAGCCTCAAAGTACCTTGGGAAATGCGAGTCCCACGAAGATTCAGATCAGCTTGTGCATTCGCACGATCTGATCAGAATTTTCACTAGACGCATTTTGATAGCCAAGGATACAAAGTTTTTTTGTTTTTTTTCTGTGGACAACGAAGACTGATCAGACTGCGCCGATCCGCAGGCTGAGGTCTTCGTTGGGCGTTCATGTCAGGAGATTTTTTTTTTCACGTTGCAAATCATTCACTTATTGCTTCAGTGAGAAAAAATCTTAAAAAAATGTAAACCATTTCGAATCGACATCTACTGTCCTTTCGACATCACCCGGAAAGACTTTTTTTTGAGTGAAGTTTTTTTTAAATGACAATATGTTGTTCTGACTGACCACATCTTATAAGAAACTATTGGTCTTTTCTGTTTCTGTGTTTTGTTCTCAAATGAGTACCCTAAAATTAAATTTACGACCAATAATTGATCTGACCTATGCTGTAGGAAAGTGATTTTTTGGGTTTGTTATTATGCACCAAACTTCGAAGAAGTTGAAAGGGCATATTAGTTTCATCCTGTCCGTCTGTCCGTTACGCTTTCTTGCGGATACGATATCTTAAGAACCATTTGAGATATGAAGTTGATATTTGGCATACAGTATCCTGACCATATGAAGATATGCTGATTAACTTTTAGGCAGAGTGCACCAAAAATGTTGCCAGAGCTATTTCCCCTTTTTATGAAAATTAAGTGCCTACTGTATCTTGGAAACCAATTTGTGTAGGACTCTGAAACTTAATATATATTTTCTATATGAAAAATAAGCAGACCCGTATTTTATTTATTTATGTTTTTATTGATACATTAATAACGAAATTATTTCCTTTTACAACTTCCGTCTGTCCGTCTGTTCGTTACGCTTTCTTGCGGACGCGATATCTTAAGAACCATGTGAGATATGACGTTGATATTTGGTATACAGTATCCTGACCATATGAAGAAGTATTAATTAACTTTTAGGCGGAGTGCAGCAAATATTGCCAGAGTTATTTCCCTTTTTTATGAAATTTCCGCTACGCTTTCTTGTGGACGCTATATCTTAAGAACCGTTTGAGATATGAAGTTGATATTTGGTATACGGTATTCTGACCATATGAAGATGTGCAGATTAACTTTTAGGCAGTGTGCACCAAATATTGCTTGAATTATTTCCTTTTTTATGAAAATTAAGTGCCTATTGTATCTTGGAAACTAATTTGTGTAGGACTCTGAAACTTAATATATACTTTCTATATGAAAACTAAGCAGAGCCGTATTGTTTTTTTTTTTTTTTTTTGTTTTTTTTTTTTTTTTGTTTTTTTGTTGTTTTTTTTTTGTTTTTTTTTTTTTTTTTTTTTTTTTGCTTTTTTTTTTTTTTTTTTTGTTGTTGTTGTTGATTGATCCATTAATAACGAAATTATTTCCCTTTACAACTTGTATATAGGGGTTTATGATAAAATGTTGCGGACACAATAACTTAGGAGCTATTTAACATATGAAGATGATATTTGGTATGCAATACCCTGGTCATATGTAGAAGTGCTGAATAACTTTTGGGCTGACAGCATCATATATTACTAGAGTTATGTCCCTTTTTGTGGCAATCTGACTAAATCAACGAGGCCTCGTATATCTTGGACATGGATTTGTTTAGGACCCTGAAACTTTATATGCACTTTATGAAAAATAAGCAGACCCATTATTTTTTTTTTTTTTTTTTTTTTTTTTTTTTTTTTGATTGATTCATTAATAGCGAAATTATTCACCTTTACAACTTGTATATAGGGGTCTATGATAAAATGTTGCAGACGCAATATCTTAAAAGCTATTTATCATATGAAGTTGATATTTGGTATGCAGTACTCTGACCGTATGTAGAAGTGTTGATTAATTTTTGGGCTGATAGCATCGTTTATTACCAGAGTTATGCCCTTTTTTGTGGCAATTTGACTAAGAATGAGGCCTCGTATCTCTTGGACATGGATTTGTTTAGGACCCTGTAACTTTACATGCACTTTCTATATGAAAAATAAGCAGACCGGTACTTTTTTTTTTTTTTTTTTTTTTTTTTTTTTTTTTGTCGATTGATCCATTAATAACGAAGGTATTTCCCTTTACAACTTGTATATTGGGTTCAATGATAAAATGTTGTGGACACAATATCTTAGGAACTATTTAACGTGTGAAGTTGATATACGGTATGCAGTACCCTAACCATATGTAGAAGTGCTGATTAAATTTTAGACTGACTGCATCATATATTACCAGAGTTATGCCCTTTTTTGTGGCAATTTGACTAAGTCAACGCTTCCTATCATTGATAAGATGTAAATAATTATTCCAGGTGTGACATAACCTCATCAGAAGCAGTCTCACAATTCAAAAAATACATCAAAAAAGGAAATGAACATGAATATCGCTCAGTTATTTGATAACTTGTCATTCAAACTCAAAGATCTGGGACGAGTTGCATAAGGCGAGCGTTACAGAGCGCTTTGTAGCGCTTCGCAATGCAACGGCATGTTACCAAAAAGCGCTTCGTAGCGCTTTGTAACTGTGTTCGGAGCTGACTCGCTATCTGAAACAGATTGTTGCATAGCAACGAGACAAAACAAAATGGCGGCGCCCAACGTAGTCAGTGTCCGTTTTAAGAGATGAATTGTTTCTTATTTATTTTATTGTCCTTAGACGACGTGCATTGTGCAGAAATGACCACAGAACACAAAACCAATCGTTGAAGCAAGTTTTTACGAAAAATTCCTAGTTTGAAAATCGTGTCATTTTGGCATACATTTTAAAAAGCGCTCCAAACAAACAGACCGTTGCATAGCAAGGACAAATCGCTACAGAGCGCTACATGAAAGCGCTTTCCTTATGCAACTCACCCCAGTTCTTTCTTGACAAAAATAATGCTGAAAAAGACAAGCTATGCGTCATTTAACACAAACAAATTATCACCTGTCAGTACAAGGGCTTTCTTTCAGATAGAGTGTAATAAGGAAAGTCTAATAGATTCTGAAATTAGTAGTATTTAGTATCAAAGTAACCTCTTTTCACATGCCTCACTTTTTAAATATGTAAAAAAAAACAAGATACAGTAGAGCGATGTTTCCCAGGAAAATCTGGTTAATTTGACGTAAGCATAATACTCGATGTTGTGCACTTTGTCTCGGACCTATTTAAACAGGTTTTGTCTGGTCCGCGACTTTGTATACCTGCTGAAAAAACATGCACAAAATGCTTAAGCTCGTTTCATAGGTAACACCTATTTATTTCATATTATAGCTTTGGATTTTTACATATGGAAGACTATTCGATTAGCTCATTAAGGACATTTTATTTTTTGCCGGACGATCCCGGCAAATATAAAAAAAGATCTTAAAACAAACTGTGTTATAAGCAGATTAATGTCTATTTTATTTTCATTTCAATCAGGAAATTTCATAAAGCTTAACAAAAGCAAACAAAAAATCACACTGTTGTTGTTTTTTTTACCTGTTACATTGAAAATTTATTAAACTCTAGTATGTAAACATGAACAAAACTTGCGCATGTACTTAGACGTTTACATCTAAATATTTTGTCTTGTTGTCATTTTGACATGCCGCAATATAAATATAAGGAATGACTGTCACAATCCTTAAATTTCTAAGACGTCTGATTGCACCCTGTCACATGCAGGTCCAGTGGAAGAGTGAGAGTGTGCCAGACAAAACGGCAGTACTATACTACTGACGGCCTTACGCGTTTCTTTTTTTTTTTTTTTTTTTTTTTTTGTTTCCTGCTTATTATTACTTTACATAGACTTGCACTGAACCAAATATATCTTTCCTACGTGTTACCAATTTTGGAATATACTGCTGTAGTTTGGGATAACTGCACAATACAAGACTCAAACACGCTCGAAATATTTCAGAATAAAGCAGCTAGGATTGTGACGGGTTTAAGTCGTCCTGTATTTTTAGTAAATTTAAAAAGAGAGTGTGGCTGGGTTACATTAATACTAGGCGTACAGAACAAAAACTGGCATTGATGTATAAAGCTGTTAATGATTTCACTCCTGATTAATATATTTGACCTCATTCCTCATTTTGTAAAAGACACGACAAATTATCCACTTCGCAATAATAATAACCTCGCAGTTCCATTTACCAGAACCGAAATATCACGCAAGTCCTGTATCCATTCATCAATCCTATTATGTTTCAAAAGTAAATTAAAAACTCTGCGCTCTGATTTTAATAACGTTCAACATTTGTTTATATGCGGGGAACGGTATTGGTCAGTTATGCAGGCAAGGATCAGAAAAAAATGTAGCAATTTAAACAATGACTTATACCTTAATCATCTATGCGATAGTCCAACCTGCAGATGTGGGTTTATAATAGAAGATGCTGATCACTTTTTTTTCAATTGTCTAAACTATACGAACGAGCGTGTTACACTATTTAACGAAATCCGAAATTACTTCCCTATAATACTGAAAAACTTCTTTTCGGGAATAATAGCCTAACAGACAAAGAGAACTCAAGTATCTTTATCCCTGTTCAAACTATATCAAAAACACTGGAAGATTTGCAGCTGTTAACCTATAGTAATTTCTATGAGTCTTATGAAATTTGTTAAAACTGATTTACGTTTGCTGACGTCGTTGCCTTTCCACCTCCTGCCGGCTGATATACCTGACTACCTTACTACACACACTCACACATCACATATATTATTTTTATATTTTTATTATTACTATTACTTTATTTATATGTATATATACATTCTTATTACTTTCAATTCTTTTAGCATTACGCATAATAACATTTCAATATAAACACTTATAGATTTTCATTTCTATAGCTTAATCATTTGCTGTTATTGTATTTACAATAGCTTATGTCTTTTCTCAGTTTAAAAATTGAATAGTGTATTGTGTGTTGCTATTGTCATCTGATATATACATGCTATGTTTTTCTTTGTAGGGGAAGGGCCGTAACTAATGTTGTAAGAACTTGTGGCCCGACCCCTTGCATTATGAATTTTGCAATAAATATGATTAAACTAAACTAAACTAAAACTACTTTTCTTCAAAGTTCGACTTTATTTTATTACAAAATAAAATGCATCTACGTAACCATTCATAATATCTTTCCGTATCAAATTTCCTAGTCGGTATGGTACATGAAATAACAGCATAATGGTGTCAAACCCTTTTCAATTCTAGGTGAGCACCTAAGAAAAAAAGTCAGTGATTTTATCAAAATAAACTATCTAATAACTGCCATTATTTAATACGATTACATCTAATTTCCGATCATCTGTGTTACAAGTATAATATCCTGGTAGTCTGTCTACTTATAAACATTTGAAAAGTAAAAGAAAAAAGATACGAAACTACGACTTCTTGCTCAAAATGGCACGCGTTTTCTTCTGTTGTTTGGTTTGTTACTCATTATTTTTGTTTGGAGTTGACGCCATTACAAACAGCGACTTGTATGCCTTATTGAAAGGAAAAGATGGTAAGTAAAATAGTATTCTCCTACTAACCCATTATATCTAAATTGTTACAGACGACAATCTCAATGTGTTGATGTTCCTGTTTTCCGAGAAACAAGGTTTGATATTTCATGTGAATCATCTGGAAGATTCACATGAAAAATCAAACCTTACTATTCAGTAAATAAATAAATATTTTTCTGGCACTCTAAGAGTTAAGTTATAAATGAATTTTGACGTACTACTGAGCTACATTAAGAAAGACTTATCACCTAGTCAAACTTGCAGTTGCTCTGAGAAAGAAGATGCAGAGCATTATTTCTTTAGGTGCTCAAACTTCTGAAATGAAAGAGAAACTTTTTTTCGATCTACCAGAGATTTTCATCCATTAAATATCTATATTCTTTTGACAATATTTCATCTGACAATTGATGAAAATACTTCTATTTTCACAGCCACTCAAACGTTTATTAAGGATACCAGAAGATTCATTGATTAGCCTGCTGCTAACTTACGAATAGCATGATATGCCATAATTATCTTATAACACTTTTTTGCTAACTATTTATTTTATTTACTTATCATTCCATATAATCAATGACCTGTTGAAATTATGTATTGTATGTTTGTTTTTGAGTCAATATTTGTGAAACAATTTGTCTGTACAAAGTATTCAAATAATTTCTCTAAAATTTGCCTTATCATGTATCTGTTTATTGCTGTAATAAAACTGTAGGAGAGGGCCGTAACTAATATTGGTAGAATTTGTGGCCCGACCCCATTGCCTGATGTAATGATGTAATAAAATATGTTTATACTATACTAAGTGCAAGACGCTCGCGAACGATTTGCCCTTGATCCCAACTCATGTTGACGCCTGTCATTAGATGCAGGGATCCAGGACAAAACGTTCGCGATAACTGTGTACCCCGGTACACAAGCAAAAAGGTGATTCCAGGACAAGTGCTGTAAAGGCTTTGACTGACAGACGACATTATCATTGCAAATCATTGCGTTACAACAAATCTAACAAGTCTACGTAGTTCAGCCGCCAATGTTCCTACATAAAATAGGCCGCAACAGTGTCTTCGAACATGTGCAAAATCCACAGATGTAGATCGTCCTGCACATGCGCAACTTTACACCGGGCCCTTTCCATTCTATATTCTGTAGTTTCATTATTATTTTTTTTTTTGTAAGAGGCCAGTGAAGGCCCTGATCAGACTGCGAGGAAGCACAGGATGATCTGGGCCTTCGCTGTCCGTATATACCCAAAGACACATTTTTACATGGCGCAGCCCATATAATGAACATGGGCGTAGGCAAAATTAAGAGAATTCTCCGATTTTTTTTTTAATTATTATTATTATTATTATTATTATTTCTTCAGTTTGAAAATCTATTTTTTTTTTTTTTTTTTTTGTCATTTCTATCAATGTTTTATACTCGATAGGCCCTATGTAAGTCTAATGTACGCAATAACTAAATGTTCATCCTTTTCTCCATTTTCGTTGAAAAAAAAGAAAAGAAAAATATTAATTCATTATGGTAAAATATAGCCTTATCTAGAGGCAACGTTAATGCGACGTTGTATAAACGTCATGTGCCCGCTGGGATACAGTTCACTCAAGCAAAGTCCGATGAGAGTGTGTGCACCATGGTTGCAATGCTGATCTGAGTGTTCGCTGGGCGCATTTATCCGGAGGTAAATAATCTCACATCGTTAGTATAATAAATTTGTACATGGCAGACAAAACGGAGTATGGTGCATCAGATGCAAGTGACGTCATCACCTACAGCGACGACGCCGACACCTATCTAACAGGAGAGGCCGACGACGAAGCAGACATTCAAAACCTGATAGACAAACTTCGTTTCGAGCGTTTGAGTGACGGTACTATCTCTCTCTCTCTCTCTCTCTCTCTCTCTCTCTCTCTCTCTCTCTCTCTCTCTCTCTCTCTCTCTCTCTCTCAGTGACAAATTTTAAGTCTTCAGTCAGTAAATATATCTGCAGAAGCTTATAAAATGGTATAGAAGATATCAATAAAGAGCTACAATGACAGAACATAGCCTATCAATGGCACCAACAGAAAGAACCACTATATAAAAATATTATCTAGCATTTGCACTTAGAGAAAGAGTTACAATGACAGAACGTACCCTTCCAATCGCGCCAAGAGAAACAGCCACAATGACAGAACGGAGCTCAGAAATGGATTCAAGAGAAAAAAAAAACGGAATGAAAGAACATATCCTAGCAAAGACAACAAGAGAAAGAGCTATAATGACAGAACGTTGCCTAGCAATGACATCAAAAGAAAGAGCCACAATGACAGAACATAGCCTAGAAATGGCACCAAGTGAAGGAGCCACAATGACAGAATATATCCTAGCAATGGCATCAAGAAAGATAGCCATCACGACAGAACATAGCCTAGAAATGCCACGAAGAGAAAAAGCCAAGATGACAGAACATAGCACAGCAATGGCTCTAAGAGAAACATCAACAATGACAGAACATTGCCAAGCAACGGCACCAAGAGAAAAAGCCACAATGACAGAACGTTACTTAGCAATTGACCAAGAGAAAGAGCCACAATTGCAGACCGTAGCCTAGCAATGATACCAAGAGAAAGAGCCACAATGCAGATTGTAGCCTAGAAATGGCACTGAAAGGTAGAGCCACAATGACAGAACATAGCCTAGCAATGGCACCAAGGGAAAACGCCACAATGACAGAACGTAGCCTGGCAATGACAAATACAGCCACAATGACAGAACGTAGCATAGCAATGGCACCAAAATAAAGAGCCAAAATAACAGAACATAGCCTAGCAGTGGCTCCAAGAGAAAAAGTCACAATGACAGAACATTGCCTGGCAGAAAGAGCCACAATGAGATAACGTAGCCTAGGATTGGAACCAGGAGAAGGAAATACAAAGACACAACATACCCAAGCAATGGATTTAAGAATAGCTGCGACAATGACAGAACATAGCGTAGAAATGGCATTTTGAGAAAAAGCCACAATGCAAAACCTAGCCTTGAAATGCTGTTAAATATAGGACCATAATGACAGAACATGGCCTAGCAACGGCACCAAGAGAAAGAGCCACTCTGACAGAGCATGGCCTAGCAATGGCACCAAGAGAAATAGCCACGATGACAGAACATAGCTTAGCAATGGAAGAAAGACAGAACATAGCCTAGCAATGGCACCAAGAGAAACAGTCACAATGACAGAACATAGCCTAGCAAGGGCAGAATGAGCCACAATGACAGAACATAGCCTAGCAAGGGCAGAATGAGCCACAATGACAGAACATAGCCTAGCAAGGGCAGAATGAGCCACAATGACAGAACATAGCCTAGCAAGGGCAGAATGAGCCACAATGACAGAACATAGCCTAGCAAGGGCAGAATGAGCCACAATGACAGAACATAGCCTAGCAAGGGCAGAATGAGCCACAATGACAGAACATAGCCTAGCAAGGGCAGAATGAGCCACAATGACAGAACATAGCCTATCAAAGGCAGAATGAGCCACAATGACAGGACCTAGCCTAGCAATGACACTAAGAGGAAGAGCCACTTTGGCACAACATATTCTAGAACTGGAACAAAGAGAAAGAGCCACAATGACAGAACATAGCTCATAGACGGCACCAAGAGAAAAAGCCATAAAAACAGAACATAGCCTAGCAATGGCAACAAGAAAAAGAGCCACGATGACTAAGGGTAAAATGATTAAGTTATATAGAAAAGGACTATAAATGGATTTATTTCTATATAATCTATACATTTTTGTTTGGATACAACAATTTTTTGTGATTCCCCTTTAAACCGTCTTATATCCTAAACCGTTTTATAATGATACTTTTTTAAAGAAGTTATAATGTATTATTCTTATAATTATTACTATTATTATTTACACTACAACTATTACAACTACTAAAATGACCTGTAACATTACATTATAGCTGAGATTTCAAGCAGAAAGGATGTCCTTGCCAAGCCCAGCTGCTCAAGGCAAAACAACACGTGCTCCTATTGTACCTGGAAGACCTTCAAAATACGATCCTCTTCAGTGACACTCAGGAGAACCATTCACGGTATTCTGTTTATTTATTAAGCATAACATTTACAAGTGCATCTATTAATCCCTGTTCTCCTATAATATAAAGTCTATGAAGACCACCCGAAATTAAGACCACTCCGCTACTAAGACCAGCTTTTGGCAGTCCCACAATTTTTTTTTTTTTTTTTTTGTTTGTTTGTTTAATTACAGTAAATGTCCTAAAATAGTACACCAAAGTTTCTGACAAAATGGCGTGTGCAAAAAGTGTAGACCCAGATGAGACTGGTTGAGGGTCTATATTGTTTGCCATCCCACTAAGTGTTTTACGAAACAACTGCATATAATGCAAAATTTAGGCGAAAAATAATGCATGGACTAAAGTGTTCGAAAGTCTAAGACATTTACCATATTCTCTGTATTCAATTCAAAGAATAAGACCACCGTTAGATAGTCCCCAATAGTGGTTTTAATAGTGCAATTTTACTGTAGATAATAAGGAAATTTTCAGATGTTTTAAGTTTGTAAATCGTATTTCTGGAACAAACGAATGTCACACGAGAATGCTGAAAAATCAACACTAAAAATGGTATTCCTACATTACAATGATACATCAGGGGATGCTATGCCATGGACATCGATGTATATATGTTATAAGTTTAACAAAATTTGGACTGCTTAATGTGCCTATAACCGAGGTTTCCACATCTTTCTGTATTATTTAGTAAATATATATTTCATGGTTAAGATAAATAAGAGGATGTCACTATACATAATTGTTATTTCGTCAAACAAACATGTTGTGGGTTTCCATTAGAAGCGCGTCACAGGGGCACTTCTAACTGGTACCCACAACATGTTTGTTTATTGAGAAAAAAAAAATCAATATTTTTTTATCTTTGAAAGTAGAGAGTATCCAAAGCTATGGAAAGTGTACATTTCACAAAGACATACTGACATTTTCATTTAAAGATGTCATCACGAAAATATACCTATATTATGTTGAACCCCTTAAACCCCACTTTTATATAGTAAAACTGGGGTTTACAGGGGTATACGTTAATTTTTTTTTTATGCTTAAAACATAAATTGTGGCTACTCGTTAGAACCGCCTCGTCGAGGCGGTTCTAACGAGTACCCACAATCTATGTTTTGAGCAGAAATATGAAAAACAACAGATTTTTTATCAGAAAATTTTTCTTTTTTTTGGTGGTAAAATTTTCAGCATATTTTCGTAATGTGTTAACGCAATGGATTGTATACCTCCACTGGAAATCCTTTTAATAAAGTGTGGCTAACGTGGTACAGGAAACACTTTTGCACCACCATGGAGCAGATGTCATCTTTTAAATCCCCTGTGAGAGATGATTCTTAAAGCAGGAAAGCATTTTTTTCTTTCTTTACAAATTGTTAGGCGGTACGCACTTTCAGTAAAAGTGTTCTCCTTTTAGGTGTATCTAGGAATATGTAGCGTTGGTATTTTTACAGTCTTCAAAAAGGAACATAATAACCAGGCCCCGAGGTTATAAAACTTTTTTCATGCTTAACTCAGCTGAGCAGGATTTTTGTCCTAGTAAAAATATCAAATTATTACGACTGCAATTTTTTCTTGCTAAACAAAGCTGAGCATGAAAATTTCTCTATCAATAAATATGAAAATGCCAACTATTGTTGGCATTTTCAAATTTATTAGCAGGGAAAATTTCATGCTCAGCTGAGTTGAGCATGAAAAACATTTTATAACCTCGGGCCAGTTTATGTAATATGTACCCTCATATTCTTCAACAATATATAGTGAAAAGCGGCGTATGCAGGGGCATACATTGTTAATCAGTCATGTTTAAAGTATTTTGCATTAGTTTAAACTAGTTTCTCTATATTTTACCAGCATTATGTATACCTAATTTACATGTATCTGTCTTAATGAAAATTGTCAATAAGCAGCGCTTATTCGATACCCCTGCATAAAGCATAAAACTTTTTTCTAACAAAATTTAAGTTTCAAAGTGCCAGCATGACCTTGAAAATAAAGTCAAGGTCACCAAACTCTAATAAAATCAACCGTTGGTTAAAGAGATATTGTGCACACAAACTTTTGACTGCATTAACAAGGCTCACTTTTTGAGTATTTATAATGTAGTGACCTTGAAAATAAGGTCAAGGTCATCAAAATCTAATCACTTCTTTCCCCCATCCTGATGATGTATCTGTGCTAGTTTGGTCAAATTCCAGCCATTGGTTAAAGAGATAATGTGCACACAAACTTTTTACTGCATTAACAAGGCTCACTTTTTTTGAGTATTTATAGTGTAGTGACCTTGAAAATAAGGTCAAGATCACCAAAATCTAATCATTTCTTTGCCCCATTCTTATGATGTATCTGTGCTAGTTCGGTCTGTTTCCAGCCATTGGTTAAAGAGATAATGTGCACACAAACTTTTTACTTCATTAATAAGGCTCCTTTTTGAGCAATTATTTATAATGTAGTGACCTTGAAAATAAGGTCAAGGTCACCTAAATCTAATCACTTCTTTCCCCTATCCTGATGATGTATTTGTGCTGTGCTAGTTTGGTCAAATTCCATTTATTGGTTAAAGAGATAATGTGCACACAAACATTTTACTGCATTAACAAGGCTCGCTTTTGTGAGTATGTATAGTGTAGTGACCTTGAAAATAAGGTCAAGGTCACCAAAATCTAATCACTTCTTTGCCCCATTCTTATGATGTATCTGTGCTAGTTCATTCAAAATTCCAGTCATTGGATATTGTGCATACAAACTTTTTACTTCATTAACAAGGGTCATTTAGGCTCCTTTTTGAGTATTTATAATGTAGTGACCTTGAAAATAAGGTCAACGTCTGCAAAATCTAATCACCATCCCCCCCACCCCCCCCCCCCCCCCACCCGCACCCACCCACCCTGATGATGTATCTGTGCTAGTTTGGTCAAATTCCAGCCATTGGTTAGAGAGAAGAGTACTTAGATAAATGCTTGATCTCATGTCTCCATAAAACATGTTATGGGTACTCCGACTCTCCGGGACGCTTCAAATGTGTGTCCGTATCATATTATGCGTCTGGAAATAATAAAGATATCAATATGTTTGACTAAAAATACTATCCTTCTCTAAAGTTATTGGTAAGAAGTACGCATTTTGGACAACTGTTTACAATCGTGCCAAAGTATAAATATACCAAAATTCCCTGAGGTTGTTGTCCACGTGATTTTCATTGACAAATGCATCCAGGTAACGGTTATTGATAGCCGCACTATTCTTGTCGCTGTGACGTCAGAATGCTGTGTAAAGAGGCCTGGTTATCTGTAAAACCTGGACTGAGCTTTGTGCTGGGTTATTGGCAAACGGTGCAGATCGCGGCGTCCGATCCGGATCTGCACTATTTGCTAAATTACAGGACGTTAAGGGTTAAATGAAACAGTCTTAAGTCCCCGTTCCGGACCATTTCCTTAGCCTACACTCAGAGACAATCGACCCTCCAGTGCTGTCAGTGCTTTGATAAATAGGTATGTCAGTGCAATAAGATACTATAACCGAAACCCAATAATCCATAGGCACAAAAAACTGCAAGGCCGTTAAGAACTGCAAATACAGTCGACTCTCGTTATCTCGAACTCCAAGGGACTCTCTGAAATACTTCGAGATATCCGTAGTTCGACATATCAGGTTTGCAGAATTGAGGAAAAAATAATTTGATTAACCACATTTAACAAACTGATAGGTAATTGGACTTTTGAAGTTAGAGATATATTGAAAATATTGTGGAAAAGAGGAGAAATTGCTCCTTAGGAGCAATTTCTCCTCTTTTCTACAATATTTTCCATCTGTTGTTAGGTTTTCATGTATAGGCAGGGACCAGATTTTCGCTTCGAGATAAGCGGTTATTCGAGATAAGCGAGGTCGAGATAACGAGAGTCAACTGTACTTGCGAATATGCAACAATAGGACACCTTTTTGCGACTGGATTTGTGTATGGTTGTTTACTTAAAATGCGTCAGTATGCAACAAGACAAAATATTTTCACGTAAACGTCTAAGTACCGGCGCAAATTTTGTTCATGTTTACTTAGAAATATGGGATACGGGTATACTAAAGTTTAATAAATTTTCAATGTAATAGGTAAAAAAGAACAACAATGTAACATTATAACTTAGCAACTTGCGCTTTGCGCTAATCGAGCACTTCTCAATACATAAAAATCCAAAGCTATATTAAGAGACCGGCGCGATTCGCGCGCCGGCCAATAACCTCGTGCATGCTTTAAGCAACAGCAGAAGACAAAACTAATATGTGTTTCTTGAAGAGAAAACACGGTTTTCAACCAAAAATAAACAAGAAAGATAATTTATGTATACATGCTGCTTTTGAAATTAGACAGGTCAAAGGATAAAGCTGGATCTTCAACAACAAAAAGCATGTGTTAAAAAGAGCAATGTTTCGTAGTCTGTCAAAATGTTTTAGGCGACCTGTCATAACCTGCAACAACGTCAATGTAGCCAACTACTCCTAGTTTATCTATCTCAAGATTGCAGCACATATGACAGTTCATATGCGGCTTTTCTGTTACAGTCCTCTTTTTCCTTACGTACGTTTTTATTTTTGTACTGGTTCAGACGAAGTTCATTTTACGCCGGCATTTCATGTAGTAAACCCCATTTCAGCCGCCTTAGAACGGAATGAGAGAGAGAGAGGGGTGGGGTGGGGGCTATTTTCCGTGATTATGGGCTTTCCTGGGTATCTCCATACTTTAAATTTTGTAACGTCAAAAATGTGGAGGTGTCAGACTACTCCAGAAGCCACACTTTCAATCCTATTAATCAGAAATGATACCTTTGAAAACAGTGTAAATCCAGATGAGACGGCTCGTAGTAGTGGTAGTTTGTTTTTTGATTTATGACTGACACCCTGTTTGCACACTGGATTAGTCTAAAGTCAATTTGGTAAACTGTGGATTCTAGAGGTCCAGTAAAATGTTGCGATTTTACATTTCAGCCTGTCTACAGATCCATTTTTATCCCAGTGGCAGCGATATTTTCCTCATCTTTATTTTGAACCGCCATGTAGTTTGCCACAAGAATGTGTCACGTGAGTATTACTTGAGTCCCAACACCAGAACTAACGATGTCGTTAGTTAACTCTTTCACTGCCACAGGCGATGATAATAGGCTTTTGCAAACAGCATAGATCCAGATGAGACGGCTCAATGAGCCGTCTCATCTGAATCTACGCTGTTTGACATTCGGTCTTTCAACTTTACATATAAACGTCTTTCCAAACGTTAGTTTGTTAAAATCAAAAAGCAGACGACAAATGCTGTCTGAAATTTGGCACCGAAGGAGTTAACGTATCGTTATAAACATTGATCATTAAATATGGTATATATGCTAATATTTTTGCTGAAAAAAAATATGAGTAGCTTTAAGCTACTCATATTTTTTTCAGCAAAAATACCTGTATTGTACTTGCTAGAACAGTTAACATTTTGACCACTTACGAGCTCTTTAAGCTAAAGAGGCAATCATTTTTACCTTTATTTTACTACACTGCAGTTGGTGTGAGTGCTGTGTGGCGGCGGAAGAACGTCTTTCCGTACATCACCATAGTGCGGATTATATTATATTTCCTTTGGGATAAATGGGCTCATTGTAGTATTGGGATCATTGGGCTCTTTGTGGTATATTTGAGTTCTGCTCATGTATACGCTGGGGGGGTGGGGGGGGGGCGTAAGCAGTGTTGCCAACTTCATTACTGCTTATGAAGAGTCTCAATAAAACCGAGACTCCCATTTCTGCTCCGTAATGTGTTCTTTGTTTCCAAGGGCAATCTTTTTTGTACGTTTATTGAACAACTGGGCCCAGATTGTCTAACTTATGACATGCGTGGCCAACGAAAACTCAGATCAGACTGTGCGCGCAGTGTGTGATCAGAGCCTTCGCTGTTCGCTTGAAGGGGCCTTGGATCTTTTGCTGATAAATCCATAGCTCCAGATAAGAAGGGAATATCCATATAATATTTGTTTGATTTTTTTTTTTTTTTTTTTTTTTCAGTGGAAACTCCGACAAAGATTTGTAACAATATTTACGGCAAAGACGCCAGGGCGACCGTCTGTCTAAGTATGTATAATATAAACGTCAGTCAGAAGAGATTCTGCACCAAACTGTTTGGAGTCTTTCAAGCAATGGTATGTACACGGCTATATTAAACAATTATTGACTATTGAGGTATTAGATATGACGTGATATCCACTAGAGAATACCAATGTTGACAGAGGAGAGATCAATATTGGTATTCAGTGGTGGATATCAACGTCACATTTATACCTCAATAGTCAACAACTGTTTTATTATATAGTTTTCTTTTGATAACTGTGGCAATATCAGTCAAAAGCACGACCCCGTTAATATAAAAGTGCGTGTAGATGTCGGCGTCATTACTGGCGACGTAACTAAAAGTTGATATCTAATTTTAGACACTGGCGCGTGAAAGCCGATGTATATCACGATCCTTGGACTGGACTGAAAGCGGCTCTAGGCCAATACAAATCGACTTACATACGAGTATTAATAATAAATATTTGTCACTATTGTGTTAGGAAAGGACGTTAATATATTCTGCAAAGAGAGACTTTGACCATACACAGTTTAGCTCTGCAAAATACTAGTTGCTTGAAATGCCTTGATTTATTAACGCTTAGCGCTCTGGGTAAAAGTTTCAGCAGATGACATATTGTACTAGTTTTTCTTGTTTTCCTATCAGTCATAACTTGACATTTCATGCAAATTGTTTCCACTTTCATACAGTGGAGACAATTCTCATGAAACGTCAAATCCTGTTTTCTGGGAAAAATAAGAAAAAAAAATATCACCAATTTGTCGTCTGCTGAATTAGCCTAGAGAGTGTTAAAGGTTAAAGCAAAACAATTTGAGAAAATGTCAAGAATGTTACCATGAAAACTGTCAACATTTAGACTGGTGAGACTATGCGGGAATTGCTTTTCTATACATCTTACTGGCAACCCTCTCTTAATGTTCTCGATTGTGAAATGTTTGGCAACAAAGTATATACATCGGACAAAAGTTTAACATTGAATATTCAAATTAGGTTTCAATCTATGATTGTGGCAGCTCATGATCTCGTTAAAAGTTTTTTCGTACTATCTGAGGCCAATTAAAAAATGTACGTCTAGGGTAACATGTTAAAAAAACAAATAGAAAGAGTAGGTAGGAACTATTTCTTTATTTACATTTTTTATATAAAATGTAACCATAATTACCTGATAATTTGGACTTGGCACCATAATTCACATAAAATATTACCAATATAAAAGTCTTAAAGATTCAATTTCTATAGTATACAGTAGTGTGTGTTTTTTTTTTTTTAATTTTTATATCAGAAAATATTTATTTATTTTTATTTTTTTTATTGTTTTTTTTTTTTTTTTTTTTTTTATTTTTTTTTTTACTTTTATTGCTGATTTTTTAATTATTGATGTTTCATGATAATACTGTGAAAATTTCAGAAAAACTGAATAAACGGAACGTAAAAATCCTGTCTTACAGATTTCAGCACCATTTTCAGCAATTTTCACTATGGGGAAAAACGAAAGAAAAATCGATTTTTTTAAAAACTAATCACTACAATAAAACTTATTGTGCATAAGTAGTTACGATAAATAGTCTTGCATTAAATCATGACAAAAGTTTGCAAGTTAATTTCTTTTGCGTAAAGCGTCAGGCAAACAACGACTTTTTGCAATATGTCGAAAGGAGAGTAGATTCAAATGTTGTAAACACAAAACATTTGGTCGGCTGGATCCCTAACTCAATCGGTGAAATATCATAGAAAACATGAAATCAAACTAAAGCATTGAGACGAAACAATGATGAAGGCTCGTTACAAACACGTCAAACATTGGAAGCTAGAGTTAAGAAAGGGCTACGAGCGTAGACTAGCTTTTTTGTGAAAGTCCATACTATTAATTGTTAGCAATTGATAACTGTAACCTACATGTTTTCCAGGGTAGGAAGATATACTTTCGATTCAGCTTTGCGTGTTTCAAGATTCCAAAGAAGACCGGCGATTGGTTGATTGGACTTGTAGACGTCTCAAACATCATTGATAAGCGATAGCGACAAAATGCTGTAGAAAATTAATCAATGATGTTACATTTACTTCTGATCTTGAAAATGCCATAATTGTCACGTCATATATACGTACATTGATAGTGCCAATATATTAAAAACAAAACCTTTATACATCACTTGTAAAGACGTTTTTGGCGTGGCATTATATTCGGAATGAAAGAAAAAGTTTGTTCTGATTGACTATATCTTATTAAAAACATTTGTCTTCTCTGTTTCTGTGTTTTTTTCCCCAAATATTTACCATAAAATAAAATTTATGGCTAAACACTGGTCTAATCTATGCTATTTCTATAGTAAAGTGATTGTTTTTTTGAACTTATATACAAGAACGGTTTTGTTGTTGTAGCTGTTGTTGTTTTTTTTCTTTTGTGTGTGTGTGTGTGTGTGTGTGTGTGTGTTTTATTATTATTATTATTATTATTATTATTATTATTATTTTCCACCGCTGATTTTAATTAAGAAATGAAGGTACTTTTATTATTTCATCACGAAAACACGCCTATATAATGTTGACCCCTTAAACCCCACTTTTATATATTGTGGTATTTGTTAGAACCGCCTCGGCGAGGCGGTTCTAACGAGTACCCACAATCTATGTTTTGAGCAGAAATATGAAAAATATCAGAGTTTTTTACATGAACATTTTCAGTTTTTGCAGGTGACATTTTCTATACATTTGTATAGGTGTGTTTTCGTAATGTATTGAAGTATGAACAACATCGGATCATGAGCAAAGTAAGTAAACCCTGAAGAGTCTTTTGTGAATTTTGCTCGTGACCGAATAGTGTAATGAACATTAAAAGAAATAAAAAAAAAAATGTTATATTATTTTCCATACATTATTTCACGAAAAATATTGTCCGAGGGCAAAATTTTGAAACAAGAAAACCATTGCACACAGTTTTTCGATTAACAGCGGAACAGCGTTGTTGACATCATAACGTCGCCATCGTCCAATCATATTGAAGAGAACCGTGGTTTATTTTGATGTCACTTGATGATCATGTGACGTCGAGTGAGTTAATGTATTCAATGAAGAATATAAAAAAGCAACACGTCCCTATGGTTTATATAGGTTTTGTCTGTAAATGCATTGAGAATCTACTGTTTGACTACAATATTTTGAAAGCTTCACCAATTTGGAGCGAGTGGAATTTATTGATAATTTATTGCATAAAAAGCAGTGTCGCATCCGCGCAGGCACACAACATCAAAATGACGTCGTATCAACGTCGATGCGACGTGATCACGTCGCATCGACGTTGTTACGACGTCATCTTAACGTTGTGTGCCCACTGGAATGTTAGTCACAGCCGTGAATTAACCAGTGAAAAGCCGTGTATTAACAAGGCTATTCACGTGCTGTTAATGCACGGCTACGCAACTTTCAATATTATCGTACCGGGGCCACAGGTTTGCTGTCGTTATGAGATATGTACTGCCCGCCCCTAGAACGAGCACAGTCCGTGGAAATGTGCGTTTGCGACACATCGGTGAAAAGGCGAAACAAATTAGTGCAAGAAATAACGCGAAATGTAGCATATGTTTTCAGTTTTATGCAATAATAGCGATCGAACATGGTTTTTAAATGCATTAACATTCGCCAGGTCCCTTGGGAGATGTTGAAAACCGCGGCCTTCGGCCTCGGTTTTCAACACCTCCCTCGGGACCTGGCGAATGTAAATGCATGAAAAACCATGTTTGAGCCCTATAATAGAACTGAAAATATTTAGGAAGAGCCACAATCACGAACATACCTACCAATAACACAAACAGAATTTGAACCGAAGCACACGAAAATGATAATAAAACAAGAGAACCATGGAGGTCCTTAATGCTCACCTGAGCTGTAAAGTAGGTCAAGGTCATTCAATGTCTACAACATTCCTCCGGATAATTGGAGGATGATAACTCTCAACATATCTATAACTCTATTAAAAGTTGGTGTTTTTTTAACCTAAAAAATGCGCTGTATCACCTCATGGTCTGACTGTCCATCTAGTTTCAATCCCCATCCTCTAAACTGTGTTCTATCTACACCGGCAATTATCGTTTCGTCCTTCTACTGGTGTTACAGTAAAAAGAAACGTTATCTTCGAACATTTGGGAAATATCGTTACTGTCGTTACTGTTGTGATTTCTTTTGTACTTTCTTAATAAGATGAGAACAAAAACTCATTGTTACTTGCAGAAACCATGACACTTTGATAGTTCTAAGCTCTGGAGTCTTACAAAAAAGAAAATGTATTTGTACGGTTTCGTCTTAAATGTCCCGTTTCCTCAATGTCGGACATTATTTTATGGCGAACCCGGCTATTTTTCACAAAACCGTACAATTAATGCCTTTAAATTTAAAATATTTAAGAACATTAATATATCGAAACTGCATACATTTTCAAGACAGAAGGGTAATATTTCTCATTCACAGTTAACTAAAATATAAACTAAATTACAGAATAGTTAATATCTTCACAAACTTCTAAGATGTTATTTGTTTATGGTGACACCGGCGGAAGGACGAAACCCAAAAGTGCCGGTGTAGATAAACCGTGTAGATATACCACAGTGCTCTATGTAAGGTTCAGAAAAATATGATCAAAACTGAAGATAAAAAAAAAAAAAAAAAAAAGCATTTCCCGCAGTCAAGTGTACGTAACTGTAAAATGAATACTTTGATAGGGGCAGTTTTCCAATTAATCCAAAACTCATCCGAGATTTTATCCATCTCCCTCTTATCTGCAAGGTTCAGGAAGATCCAACCAAAACGGAACAGGTTATGCTGATAACAAAGTCAAACAGAGGCTTTCTCAGCAACCAAAGATGCGTAACTCTAAGATTAATAATCCGATCTGGCCATTTTTCAAAGTTTTCCGAGATTTCATCCATGTCCACCCGGGAAGCTCCGATCAAAACTGAACGAGTTATGATAATGATAAAGCCAAACAGAGGCTTTCAAACAATCAAGGGGAAGCTCTAAGAGTAATGATTCGAACTGGCAAGGTTGAGAACCCATCTGAGATTCCATCCATGTCTACCTTATCTGCAAGTTTCAGGAAGATTTGATCAAAACTGATTTAGTTAGTTATCTTGATGACAAAGTCAAATAGAGGCTTTTTTCAGTAGCAAAGGGATGTAACTCTAGGAGTAATGATCCGATCTGGCCAGTTTTCAAACTCATCCGAGATAACATCCATGCCCCAACCCAAAACCCCACCCCCACCCACTCCCCCGCCCCTTATCTGCAAGTTTCAGCAAAATTTAATTTAAACTGAAAGAGTTATGCTAATGTCAGTCCAACATATATTTTTCAGCAATCAAGGGGACATAACTTTAAGATATATGATCCGATCTGGCCAATAATCGAACTTGTTCGAGATTTTATCCATGTCCACCTTATCTGCAAGTTTCAGGAAGATCCAAGCAAAACTGAACGACTTGCGCTGATGACAAAATCAAACAGTGGCTTTTTCAGCCATCAATGGGGCGTACTTCTAAGATAAGTAATCTGATCTGGCCAGTTTTCGAACTCGTCCAAGATTGCATCCATGTCCACCGTATCTGCAAGGAACATCTGGTCAAAACTGAAGCAGTTTTAGTGATGACAAGAATTTTCCCATTGTAAGTTTACGGGACCTTGTGGTTGTCGCAGCAATCTCATCGGATTTCGCAACAACCAAGATTTTCATCGACATGCTACAGACGAGATATGATTTAGGTCAGCCGGCAGACCACGGAGATGTAACTGATCAAAGGTGCTGACGGACGACGGACGGAGTACTATCCCATAAGCTCCCCTTGAGTCTTCGGTCCAGGTGAACTAAATATAACGTCATAATATGCGAACAGCGAAGGCCTTGAACAGCCGATGGAAAGATGCGTTTGTGGTTTGCCGACACAGTCTTCACCATTTTTTTCAGTCTGATCAAAGCCTTCACTATTCATCACATCACGTGCATTTCTTACCCACAACGCCCTGATTCCCCTTACATTATATAGTTAAGGTGTTCCATAGCCTTGCACTGTGAATAAACACCCACTGTGCCTTGGGCTACAGTTTATGAAAAGCGGGGCCCAATCAGCTTTTTTCGCTGCATTCAACCTTACTTAAAAGAGAGCCAGTTCACTACTGGATGAACAGAGTTTGTGTGTGTGTGTGTGTGTGTGTGTGTGTGTGTGTGTGTGTGTGTGTGTGTGTGTGTGTTTTTTTTTTTTTTTTTTTTTTTTTTGTTTTTTTTTTTTTTTTTTTTTGCTTGTTTGTTTTGTTTTGTTTGTTTGTTTTTTTTGTTCTTTTTTTCTTTTTTTTTTCTTTTTTTTTCAGTCTGCGCTAGGCTCGGAGCCGTAACCTTTAGCACCGCGATCAAATCTTTTTACCACTCTGCTGCGGCGGCTCTAACCACAAAACTGGCCCCGAGGTTATAAAATGTTTTTCATGCTCAACTCCGCTGAGCATGAAATTTTCTCTGCTAATAAATATGATAATGGCAACATTTCAGCGCTCACTGAAAATAGGCGGAGTCTAACTTTGCGCAAGCACATGAGATAGGTTCAGAGGTTGAACGCTACACAGGCTATTTGTATACGGGCCCGTACTGATAGCTACTGCCTTTAAAAATATTCCTTATTTTTTTTACAGAAAATTGGATTTGACATAATCAAATTTGTCTCCTTCGAAAAATAAGAAAAATACATAATTAATTTTCATACGTTGATTTAGCCTACAGTTAGGGTGCTAATGGAGGTCAAGGTCTGTGAAAGCTGCCTTGCGACACGTTTCTATCATATGACTTGTTCCATACCATTCCATATAAATCCTAAGAATTCGAACAGACATGCCTGAATATACAGTGTAGACCCAGGAACGCGGCGTCTGACCAGGGTTTACAGTTTTCTACTCATCAAGCATACTCATATCTTAGTAGAAGAAGATATTTCAGCAATGGTTAATTGATTTCTTGCAAGCTTTGTAAGAATCGGCTTATTATTAACCTTGGAGTTACAACTATATAAACCAAAATTTTAGCCTTAGGCAACTTGTTTTTGTTCAAAAGGGTAACAGACAGAACGTACGCGGCGTCTGATCAGGGTCTATACTGTCTGCATTAACTAAAGTATTTTTTTAAAACAGACCAATGTAAAAAGAAAATTAAAAAAATAAAACTAACATTGGTATTAGGCGGGTCAAAGAGTCCACTTGACGTAAATTGTAATGTACGTCCGTTTTATGACATCATTAGTTGCTTTCACCTCTCCTAAATGTTTGCGCTGTTAATCCACTGAAGACTGGATACCCCTGAACAGGTAACTGGTAAACAGTGCAGACCCAGATCAGACGCCGCAAAACGCGGCGTCTGATCAGGGTCTCCACTGTTTGCAAATAGTTCAATAATTTTTCTTTAGGAATATCTATATCATACACTTTGAAATACCGAAAAAACCAAAAACCGAAAATGGACTCTTCTAATATATAATGTGAGAGAGTTTATACGTACACTTGGTAGATTTTCTTCTATGTTTTACAGGGGAGACAACTTTAGTAACTTCATGTTTCCTGTTTGCTTTCCTGTACACCAAGCCCTTTTTGAAAAAGGGTCTGCTCTAAAAAAAAAAAAACAAATGCTCTCCCTGTTTCTGAGAAAAATTGACATATTGTGTAATTGTTGAAAGAAATGAAGTCAGGAAGAAAAAAACAAACAATTGGAGGACAATCTCCCTTATAATGAATCTTGTAGGAAATGCTCAAAGAATAAAATGGCGCAAAGCAAGACAACAACGATGAAAAGGTGAAGGTATCTAAAATACTTTGGTGATACTCTGAGAGTTGCAAAGAAAATATGATAAATAAATGCATCATTAGGAAAACATACCTATATAATTTTGACCCCCTTAAACTCCACTTTTATATAGTAAAACTGGGGTTTACAGGGGTATGCATTATTTTTCTTATTTCTGCTCAAATACATAGATTGTGTGCACTCGTTAGAAACGCCTTACGAGTACCAACACTCTATGTTTTGAGCAGAAATATAGAAAAAATATCAGAATTTTTTATCTGAAAATTTTCAGCTTTTGGAGGTGAACTTGACTTTTCTATACAGTTGAATAGCGTGTTTTCGTAATGTATTCAAAATATTATTTATTTTGTCAATACTCATAAGTTTACATTTTTTTGGTGATTTACTGAGTATCGCAAGGAATATATGAAGAAATAAATGTACATTTAAAGTATGATTTTCTTTTCTCTGAAAGGTTGTAAAATGTTGAGAGAATCGGATAATTTTAGAAAAGAATCAAAATTGCATATCTATACAAATGGTGAATCCGTCAATTTGGATGCAGGGAACTAATTAATTTTTCAATAGAGCTCTATGATAAGTCCACTCGTATTGGTTGTTTAGAGTTGTTGTTGTTGTTTTTTTGTTTGTTTGTTTTTTTTTTTTTTTTTGTTTTTTTTTTTCTGCGGGGGGGTGGGGGTGGGGAGAGGGCAGGGAGTGACTGGGCTTTCAAACATTGTTTTAATTTAAAGACTATGCTGAGCACTGAAATAAATAAGAAAAATTGCACTGACACCTGCAATTTCTGGGATTTTTTGGAGGCTGAATGTACCAACCCCTATATCGGCAGATATAAAAAATAAATTTTGACATTTGAACTCTTTTTCTTTCGATTCCAACAAACAGAAACGTTTATTTCTTTGAAACAAGTATGATACTACATAAACATTTTTTTTTTTTTGCAATCAGGGCCCAGTTGTTCAAAGCTAACGATGTCGTTAGTTAACGATTCGTTAAAATTTAAATCAAGTGATACGCAAATATGCTGAAATTTTTTGCTGAAAAAATGTGAGTAGCTTATGCAAAAGCTACTCACATTTTTTCAGCAAAAAATATCAGAATATTGTATATTGAATCCGCTAAAACAGTTAACGAAATGACCCTTAACGAGCTCGTTAAGCTAACGACGCTTTGAACAACTGGGCCCAGAATAATAAGATTAACTGGCTCCTGGTGCTCTAAAGTTAGGCTGTAAAGGAAAATGAAGGTTTGTTCTCTAACTAAGTAAATGATGAGTATAAATTGCTAAACAATACAATACATACAAATCCTGGAAAGATAACATCTTTCAATATCATTCTTATCAGAAATAAAGATAACAATAACACAACACTTGAACACCTTCCTGACAAAGACAATAGAAGATAATAATCGATTCAAATGTGGTCACTACACTAGATTATCCTTTCATCAACTTTCATTTACATCCTTGTGTATGGCGGAAAGGACTTGATTTAATACTTAGCACTTTGAGTAAACAATTCAGCAGAAGACATATTAAAATATTTTTTCTTATTTTTTCGCAGAAAATAGGATTTGACAATTAATGCCAGTAGTCTCTACTGGAGACAATTTTCAAGAAATGTCGAATCCTGTTTTCTGGGAAAAATAAGAGAAAAATATCACACTTTGTCGTCTGCTGAATTAGCCAAGAGAGTGGTAAAGGTTAAGATGAACCGATGCACTTTCAAGTCAGAACTCTATTACAATTTTTCGCCCTTACGAAAGGGAAAATGGGTCCGAAATGCTTTCCTTTTAGAGTAGACCTCTTTTCAGAACGGTCTTGGAGTACAGATAAGCAAACAGGAAGTAATAAAAAGTCTCCTTTGTCAAAAATGGCAAAAACATGTATCAAGTGTAGACATTCACCTTTAACAAAAGCTCCGATACGACTAATGTAAGTGGCATTTGTACGCGTGCACCATTCGAGTCGTGGACTTGTACTATTTAAATTTGTTCACAGTTTTCATCACATAAACGTTGTCATCACTTTTTAACCACCCCCTTTCTCCATGCACTCGCCGCTCCGCATTCTAAACACATGCCATCCTACACGTAGTTCCCTCTCCTATTGCTATAGATCTTGACATTTTCCACTTCAATTCTGGTTCAGGGTTTTCGCTGAATAAAGGATATCTAGCCTGCATGCATTAACATTGATGGAATGCAAATAAAAAAAAAAAAAAAAAAACACTTTGACGTTTGATTGGATAACGTCAAAAATTTGCTATGGTACATTTAAGGGATAACTGCATTCAAATTTGTCATTTGGGGGAGGTAAATTGGCGGTTTACGGTCGGAAATTTCGTTTTACGGCGACTCGCCAGCAAAACATAATTTGCGACCGTAAAACCGTCGATTTACCTCCCCAGATGACAATTTGAAATGCAGTTATCCCCATTCTAATGCATTTATTCATTTGTTTTGTTGAAAAAATGTACTATTTGCACAAAGCGGCAAGTGCTGTTAGCTACGTTAAGCCAAATGCCAGCCAATGAAAAGCGATGTTACGTGTTGACGTCGGATTTCCGACAGTATATTGCAGAATATATCGTCGCAAATTTTAACTGGTTTCCTGTGTTCTATAAGAACTGCTGAGGAGATTTCAATGTTATTTAATTTAAAAAGAAATTAGTCTAAACTGGGAGATAAATTGGAAAAGAAAAAAAATACGGGTCACCTTTTTTTTCCATGAGGAATCCATTTATGAAATTTCAAAACATTAGAATACAAGATTCTAAACTTATGCTATGCACATGAAAGCAACAAGATTGCAAAGGGACTTAACTCAACAAAATCTCATTAAATTGGCTGAAAATATAATCAGGTGATCTTCTCCTCAGTCTTAATAAGCATACCAAATAACAAGGCTCTATCTCTAGTACTTTTTGAGATACCTTGCTAACGAGATTTCAATGTTATTTTATTACAAGGGAAATAACTCTAAAATGGGAGATAATTCGGATAAGAAAAAAAATACGGGTCTTTCCATATATGAAATTTCAAAACATTAGCACACATGGTTCTAATCTTATGCTATGCACAAAAAAGCGTGACGAACGAACGAATAAACAAATGAACGAACAGATGGACAAGCCTTTTGCCAACATTAATTCAGAGATACAATAAAGAATCATTTCATTTTTGATCCAGTTCGAAACCAAGATAACACAAAATTAGTTTTGCAAATTAACAGGAAAAAATCTGATTATTTGGTATTAATGTAATGTTTATCATAAAAATAATTCCTTCTAGTAAATATTATGAAAACTGATACAGGGCATGATCATTTTTGCTCATTAACAGGAAAAATTCTGATTTTTTTTTTTTTTTTTTTTTTTTGTATTCATTAAATGCTTAGAACTCATAAAAATAATTCATCTATTTATGAAAAGATAATGATACTTGACAAAGAGCATGGTGGAAAAAATGATACAAAATTATTCACTTTATAGTCTGCACAAAGGTTGGTCTGGAAGGCACTTGGTCTGCAAAAATTAATTTTGCAAATTAACAGGAAAAAAATCTGATTTGGTATTAATGTAATAATGTAATGCTTACCATAAAAATAATTCCTTTATGTAAATATAAATTAATTAAAACTGAAACAAGGCATGGGGAAATTTAAACAAAATCTTTTCAGCCAGTTAACAGAAACAGGAAAAATTCTGATTTTTTTTTTTTTTTTTTTTTTTTTCGTATTCATGAATGCTGCTCAAAAAAATAATTCATCTATTTTTGAAAATATAATGATAACTGATAAAGAGCAAGAGGGAAAATGACACAAAATTATTCACTATATAGTGTACATAAAGTCGTCTGCAAGGTACTGTAAGGTACTTGGTCTGCAAAATGTCCCCTTTTGGTCCATTGCAGACCGTCCATGCTCCACTGGTCTGCATGGTTTGTACCCAACCAAAGGCAAGCATGTTCCCAAACCCACATCAGGGTTTGAAACCTGAAGAGGCCAGTGCACAAAATTCTTCAAACGTTTTTGGTTGGTTGGTTGGTTATCTTGAGGTTTTACGCCCCTGTCAACACTACTTAGGTCATTTCTGGAGACGCTGCTGCCGATTTTGTAGGACTTTTACATTGATATGAAATAACATCTCAAGCCCTACTGCCCAAACAAACAATACGGTTTATATGCAAGGACTGTCCAACTCGCACTACTTTGCCTGGACAGGCTTAGACCTATTAAAGCACTTTACCAGACTCATGTTTGGTCCTTGCAGCCCAATCTATTTCTACAAGCCCCGATGGAGGAGGACAAGTACCATTATCTCATGTCATATCTCATTTGTGTTTTTCTTACATGTGCTGCATTGTTGGAATTAAGTCATGGTTATTTTACATATGCATCCTTTTGTAATAAACCCATTAGTCAAGACAGGGTTTTTCTCTTTATGCCATTATGGTAAATACAAAGCAAACAGCTCCGCCCCACTATAGTCTCAGTCAATGAACGGACTGGAGGATACTGTCTCATCTATAGAAATATTATGCCTACATAGATTGTTGGTCTAAAAAGTGGTTTCCTAATATAGAGGCCCCCCCCCGGGTGTGTGTGTGTGTGTGTATGGGGGTGGGCCCGGGGGATGTTCCCTTATTCCCCTGAAATATTTTTGAATTTTCCCTTGTTCTCCATAAATGACATTATTCCCCTGTTCCCCAGAACCCCTGGGAGCTCAATATAATTTACAGTTGATTAGACATTTGGACTGAGGTCATGCATGTCTTGGGGATGTCAGAGGATTGAATGAAAAACAAACAAAAATTTTTGTGTTTACATACAGTGCAACTATCCACCTATACACAAAATAAAACAATATTTTTCGGGATCAAGTTGGTCGGGGCCGAGTTTGCTAGGGTCGAGATGTACCGGAATCCTGCCAGATGTATGATTGGCCCCCTTTTTTCAACAAAAAGTATATGAATGACCAAATTTTTTTGGATTAATACATGAAAGGCCCCACTTTTCTGACATCCTGGTATATGCACATATTTTTTACTCACAGATTTTTCGAGGCTGCTTGTTCTCTTGGTATTCAATGAGTTGATTGCGATATTGGTCTAACTACCAGCAATAAATGGGTACAAAAAATCAAAGGGCAGTATATGAATAGGTCAACATTTCGGATGAAGTATATGAATGGGTCCGTTATTTTAAAAGGCCAGGTTATATGAAATGTTTTGAAATACTGGCTCGCCCACCCGTACCAAAATTACCCCGTTACACCCCCACCCTGAAGGGGGTGGGGGGCCTCTTCAAACGTTCACACATAAGCATCCAAATTATTGCTGGTGACACGTCAAATTCACCAGGATGATAATGTCAAAGCAAGACTACATTTACCTGTTTGAGACAAATTTCCATTTGAATAGGCATATTGCTGTTATGTCATCCATTCTGTGGTAATTTGTATCGATGAATCAATGCATACATAATTCAGACATTCCATTTATAGCCTACTCTTGCCTCTGTTCTAGTCTCAAGATCTAGTTCACTTTGAGGAAACCGCTAAAAATGTGTATTGACTGACCTGGTTTCTGATTGCAGGAAATATTTAGGGAGCATCTCAAACACGAAAATGATAATGAAATGTGTAAAGTCCGGTATTCCTTGTAAACGACCTGTCAGGGTGAGCAAAACTACTGAAAGCAGTAGAATTTCAACATAATTTTCACCTGATTCTGTATGTACTACTCGCCTTTGATCTTTATCCAATGTCTTGGAACAAACTATGTACGAATGTGCTATTTTCCATTCAACATTGGGTTGATGTTCATTCGACATCGGTAACAATTCAGAAATTTCTGATTCTTTCATTTCATCAACACGAACCTGTCAAAACTGTGTCGCCATTTTTCTTTGGATCAACAGCGCGAGCTGTTTGACATCACCAGTACAGATCCGTACCGGTAGGATTATGCCTGACCGATCCCTATATGCGAAGTATTGAGCTATAGGGTGAGGGAACCAGTCTATCGCAAATTTTGACGTTATCCAGTCAGACGTCGCGTTACATACACAAGTGCATTAGAATTAAGAAATAGCAGTGATTTGTTGAGTAATAAATCACTGTTTGGAGCGCGGAGCGCGAGTGATTTATCCTCTTACAACTGACCGACAAACTGTGATTTATTACTCAACAAATCACGCACAAAAGCTGATCTATTTCGATTCTAACACACACAAAACGACGAAAAAGTAAATGTGTCTTCATATGCTTCCAACTTTCCGCCATCGAATAAAGAAATCCCGCCAACAGTTTTGACTGTACCGCTGACGTTTCTTATGTTGTTGACGTGAGAAAAAAAGACGTTACACCGTCTAACGCCGTGGAAATGAAGATTAACTGGTTTCCTGTGTTCTATAGAATAGACAACAGGTAAGACGCAACATAAGACGCGATCTCATTGGTGCGTCATATAATTCAATTTCATTGGTCGCTACGTTTCCCAGCAAGCACTGACAGTAAACAGTAATGGCGGACAGCGCGGCATCTTTAGAATCCTCAGTCAAGTCAAAGTGCATTTTAAATGTAGGAACAATAAACCAACAACGCAACCAGTCCTACACATATCGAAAACCAAAACAAGCTGAATGCTTGAAATCCGCTTTGCAGACAGACACTATTAGAAAAAAAAATGTGGCGTAATTGCTGAGACCTTATTTCACGCCGTTACAAAAAATGATTTTTTTTTTTTTTTTTTTTTTTTGTTATCGATTTCTCGCAATAATCCAGCAATACCGCATGTTACCGTGTAAATACTGAAATTTAGCAGTAAGAAAAGGATTAAATTCCGTCTCCAGATGGCATGAATAATGCACAAAGAGGAGCATTGGTGATTTCACTTTGGTTTCAAGTTCTGTAAATAAATAAACTAAGGAGGGAAAAAGTGTGCCCGATGCAGCAATCCAACCCGCGATCCCGTGCTTGCAAGTCGGAAGCTCATCACCACATCAGTGACCTGTATTTTATGGTCTTGTGATTTTGCTTCTTGCTCTGATCTGGCTTAAGCTCAAAAACCAGGCTCTGATCGCATTCATATTATAATAATTGGATTATTAAACATGCAGTCACATCAGGTACTGAGCACCAACAGATGCTACCCCCAGTATTTAATTGCCCAAGGTGTTTGAGGATGATACTAAAATACTGTTAGCCTGCTAACAGTCATATTTAAAAAAAAAAAAAAAAAAAAAAAAAAAAAAAAAAAATGCTTGGAACAATGTGATAACAATATTTATATTCAAATGCACAATACTATATCAGACTTTATGTACTAGTCAGAATCAGAATATTTTACTGGTGATACATCAATAGACAATAATTCCCACCAGTCAAACTTGATTTTGTCATGCACAGACCCAAAAAATAAAAGACCTGATATAAGCCAAGCAATGAGAACCTGCTTCATGCCATATGCAGACAACAAAAGTGCATATTGACCTGTGCATCTGTGCAGTCTGATCAGCATTCTTGTTTTGGTTACTTAGATAACATACAATCTCTAGTTTCTCTATCCTAGCTGGTCTCTGTAGCTGCACAGATCAAATTCAGTCAAACTAGGAAACAAACCAGGCTTTCTCATGTCAGACATGGCTGAAAATAAGTGCATACTTATCTTTTTGCCTCTATTATGTTTTAAATGTCAACATAAGTTCCAGTACTATTTTTGTATTTTGTAAAGCAAGATGACCAATGGTCCTGAAACACTGGGAAGAATATTTTTGAAGGGTTTTTACCAGCCATCTTGGTCATGTGACAGTATTATCTTATGAACTTACAACAAAACTATATAACACCATTGTCCATAAGTTTATTTTACTTAAGCATTAGTTTGAGATATCATTGTTTGAGATATTGAGAGTTAGATGTACAAGACATAAAAAAAATTCTGTATAAGATACAGTCTTATCAATAATGGTGGAAACGAAGCCGAGTCATTACTGTGGGTAATATAATTCACTCATAATGCAATTTATACAGTTTTGCTTAAAAGCAGAGGTTAAAGATTAAGATTAAACATTTACAAAACAATGAGGAAAACATTACATGAGCCATTAACTGCATTGGTTTTCCCGTTTCTGATTGAAACTCAACAAGAACATAATCATCTCTTGTATCTCTCTTTCACTCATATGAAAATACAAACTCAAGCAGGCATTTGAACCTCATGATTGGGGACTAGGGTTTTAAGCTAACAGTCATTCGTGCATTGTTACACCCTGCTTTATGTCCTGATACTCTCGCTGGTGATGATGTTTGCTTGAATATTTACAGTTAATTTACATGTTATAAATTATTTATATACCTTAATGTTCCCAAGTTTTCAGTCAGAAAGGTCTTGGCAAACAGTGCAGACTCAAATCAGATATATTATGAGTCATCTGATCAGGATCTACCCTGTTTGCCACACTGTCTGCATCTTTTGTGCACTTTTTTGTTTTGGGAAACCACACAGTCCAAATTTCTGTATAATAACAGTGTTATTTTTTTTTTTTTTTTTTCTCTATTTTTAGAGGCTGTTAAATTTAGATTGAAGACTCCTTATGCACTAGAGTTCTGAAAATTTGTTCTTACATTAGTTGTGAGTTGGACCAAAGTGACAGATAAGTTGGTAACTTGGTGATAATTAAAGAATAATTTTTATCTATTTTTTTTTCATAAAAATCTGAGTCACTGGTATTCATTTGAATTGCCTCGACAAGGCAGTTAAATGCATGGAAATTCAGTCTTTTTTTTTTCTCTCTTATCTTATTTATCCAAATTTCTTTCCTTCACAAATGTGGATCAGACAAACAAGGATAATGAAAAAGCATAGTTATGGCTGAAGTTACTTTGTTAATATTTAGTGTATACATTTTAGGTTGTCTGACAAAACTGTTAGATTAGAATCAGTTTTGCCCGTTACAGTCCTACTAAAATTAATTTCAGAGGCCAGAAAAGTAACAAATCAAATTTCTGTCGAACCATGCAAACTAGAAGACTAAATCTTAGATGAGTAGTTGTACTATATACACAATGTGTAAGAGAAGTTTAACTTCTTGGTTCAGTTGTTCTTATTCCATTTTCTGTCTCTGTCTATACAGGTTAGTTCAGTCTTCCATCAGAGGTTTCTCAAGGTCTGTTTTGATACCAAATGTTAAGAAGGCAAACTTTAAAAAAATGAATCCTTGCAGATTTTGTTACTTATCCAAATAAGAAAATTAGCAAATTGTTTGCGCCAAAATTTTGGTCCAATGACATTCTTTTGACCATTTTCACAGAATTTAACATTACAAAAAAACACCACATTGCAATAGTTATTGAGAAACTGACCTAAACACAAACACTTTACAAGTACCAAATATCACTCTGTAGGACCAAATTACTGAGAAACCGACCTAAAGGGAAAAACTTAAGTAAGTCACTGGATAGTGAAATGTACGTCACCTAGAAATCCTCAAGCCAAACATTCTGAGCAAGATTCATGATGATCATTTAAAACAAGAGGCCCACGGGCCACGATTCGCTCACCTGAGTGACATAGCCACTGCATACATGCAGATGTTATGCAACATTTTTCCAGTCCTATCATTGCAACTTATGAAAATATCATTTGAGCAGTTCGTAGTTTTGAAGAAGAATATATGGGCCTGACAGTCAATGGAGCATGATCATTTGAATAAACTATCAATCACATTTCAACAGAAGGATCAATGTGAAATTTGGTGGAAATTGGCTAAGTGGTTTCTGAAGAATCATGATTTTATTCATGTAAACAGCACAGTGGCAGGGAAATATAATAAATATAAACCAGATGATGGCCATCTTAGATTTCCAATCAGAACAATTTTAACTACTGTTGATCTACAAGTCACTTCGATACTTTCAATATAAATGTATATGGCCCACACAAATAGGGAAGCAAATTTGACCTTGGAGGCTAAAAGGTCAAATGTCAACATAGAACCATCATTTGAGCAATTTTGGTAGATCTGTCCCCCGTAATTTGTGCAAAGATTAGGACCCAGGGCTTATTAGGTTATGGAGAAGAAGATTTTTAAATGTTTTTACCATATATGGGCATGGCAGCCATTTTGATCAATGGACCATACCCATTTTAGCAATCTTTCATTCTCGTGCCCACGGAGGCTCCGCATGAAATTTGAGCAACACTGGCCCGGAGGCTTCAGAGGAAAAGCCATTTGAAATTATCAACATTTTTTCCATACAAATGTATGGGGCCCATACAAATGCATACAGAAGCAAACTTGACATGGCCGTAAAAAGGTTAAATGTCAATGTATGACAATTATTTTAGCAATTTTGGTAGACCGCCCGTTCCAGATGATATATGCAAAGATTCAGCCACAAGCCGTCCTCGGTTTTGGAGAATAAGATTTTTAAATGTTTTTTCCCCTGCAAATGCATAAGGAAGCAAACTTGACCGTGCCGTAAAAAGGTCAAATGTCAATGTATGACCATTATTTTAGCAATTTTGGTAGACCCCCTGTCCCCGATGATTTATGCAAAGATTCAGCCCCAAAGCATCCTCGGTTCTAGAGAAGATTTATAAAGGTTTTTACCATATATGGGCATGGCGCCCATTTTGGTCAACTAACCGTGACCATTTTAGCAATCTTTTGTTCCCCTACCTAACTAGGCTCCATATGAAATTTGAGCAAAATTGGCCCAGAGGCTCCAGAGGAGAAGTTGTTTGAAATTCTGAACATTTTTCCCATACAAATGCATTAGGAAGCAAAATTGACCTTAACGTAAAAAGGTCAAATGTCAATGTACAACCATTATTTTAGCAATTTTGGTAGCCCTCCTGTTCCCGAAGATATATGCAAAGATTCAGCCAAAAGGCATGCTCAGTTTTGGAGAAGAAGATTTTTAAAGTTTTTTCCCATACAAATGCACAGGGAAGCAAACTTGACCTTTCCGTAAAAAGGTCAAACGTCAACGTACGACAATTCTTTTAGCAATTTTGGTAGACCTCCCGTCCCCGATGATTCCTGCAAAGGTTCAGCCCCAAGGCATTCTCGGTTCTGGAGGAGAAGATTTTTAAAGGTTTTTACTATATATGGGCGTGGCGGCCATCTTGGTCAACGGACCGCAACCATTTTAGCAATTTTTCGTTCCCCCACCCTAAGGAGGCTCCATATGAAATTTGAGCAAAATTGGCTCAGCGGTTTCAGAGGAGAAGTCGTTTGAAAATGTTAATGGACGGACGGATGGACGACGGACGAAAAGTGATCACAATAGCTCATCCTGAGCAGAGCTCAGGTGAGCTAAAAATGTGACCTCTAGTGCGTCAACAAGGTTTTCCTATGATTTGGCCTGGTGACCTAGTTTCTGACATCAAGTGACCCAACTAGACCTAGAAATCATCCAGACGAACATTTTGAGCAATATTTATGATGATTATTTAAAAATTGTGACCTCTGGAGTGTTAACAAGGTTTTCTGCTGATTGAGCCCGCCGACCTAGTTTTTGACCAAAGTGACCCAGTTTTGAACTAGAACTCATCAAGACAAACATTTTGAGCAAGATTCATGAAGACTGCTTCAAAAATGTGACCACTAGAGTGTTAACAAGGTTTTCCTTTGATTTGGCCTGGTGAACTAGGTTTTGACCCCAAGCGAATCAGTTTCAAACTTGACCTAGAAATCATCAACACAAACAATTTGAGCAAGATTTATGATGATTGCTTGAGAAATGTGACCTCTAGCATGTTAACAAGTTTTTCCTTTGATTTGACCTGGTGACCTAGTTTTTGACCCTAACTGACCCAATATTGAACTTGATCTAGATTTCATAGGGGCAAACATTCTGGGCAAGTTTCATCAAGATTGGATCAAAACTGTGACATCTAGAGTATTAACAAACTAATTGTTGACGACGGACAGCGGGTGATTACAATAGCTCATCCTGAGCTTTTGCTCAGGTGAGCTTAAAAAAGATGTATTATGGCATGGCACTGTCTGTTGGTCCGTCAACATTGTTGTACACTCCATAAAACAGTAACTATTCAGGATATCTTCATGCAATTTTATAGGAATATGTATTAGGTTAGGATGACGTGTAGCACACAAGTATGATTGTTCCCTCTTTTCTTAGTTTCCAAGTTATGTCCCTTTCCAAACATTCTTGTAACTCAGTAATAGTTAGGGATATCTTTATGCAAATTTATAGGAGTATGTATTAGGGCAGGACGATGCGTCTGGCACAAGGATTGTTCCTCTTTTCTTACCTAGTTTACAGCCAATAAGCCTTTCGGATCAGGAAAAGAAGCGAAAAACAGACTTTCAAGATGGCTGCCATGACGGCCATCTTGGATTTTCGATCAGAACGATTTTAGCTATTTTTGATCTATAAGTCACCCCAATGCTTCCTACCAAGTTTGGAGTCAATTGGCTTTTGGGTTTAGGAGAAGATGGGAAAAATAGATATACAACAAGAGGGCCATGATGGCCCTGTAACGCTCACTTGAGTATCATAGCACTTTTAGACCTGAGTATCATAGCACTTTGAGAACATGACCTAGAAATGTAAGACAATGTAGCATGTCTAATGGACTGTGAAACAGAGGTCAAGGTCAAATATGAATGACTGCTCTCAAGAGGCCATGCTAAGATATATGCATGTACTAAATATCGCCGGCTGTAGGAGCAATGCTTACTGAGAAACTGACCTAAACACAAACATTTCAAAAGTGATTTGGCCTGGTGACCTAGTTTTTTTACCCTAAGTGACCCAGTTTTGGACTTGACCTATAAATCATCAAGACAAACAATTTGAGCAATATTCATGATGGTTGCTTCAAAAATGTGACCGCTAATAGAGTGTTAACAAGATATTCTGCTGATTTGGCCCGGTGACCTAGTTTCTGAACCCAAGTGACTCAGTTTCGAACTTGACCTAGAACTCATCAAGACAAACATTTTGAGCAAGATTCATGATGATTGCTTGAAAACTGGGACCTCAAGAGTCCTATGGTAGCTTCAGAGAGGTATGTTTCATTTTCCTTTGATTTGACCTGGTGACCTATTTTCTGAACCCAAGTGACCCTGGTCATCCAGTTTCGAACTTGGCCTAGATATCTTAGGGGCAAACATTCTGAGCAAGTTTCATCAAGATTGGGCCAAAACTGTGGCTTCTAGAGTATTAAGAAACTAATTGTTGACGATAGACAGCTCAGGTGAGCTAAAAAGAAATTAAGTCAAGTGGTCATATCATTTTCAACACCAACTAAAATTGCTGTAGTCATACTAAAATTTGTACAGTGATGTTTTCCCTAACCAAAATATCATAAATACACAGACAACGTGGCAAACCATGTAGACCCTGGTCAGATGGCTGCTCCATCAGACAGTCCCTGGACAAGCAGTCAGATCTGAACATGCACTGTTTGCCAAGACAATTAGTTTGGTAAGTAACTAAGTATTCAAGCAAACATCATCACCAGCGAGAGTATCAGGACGTAATGCAGGGTGTAACAATGCACGAATGATTGTTAGCTTCATACCCTAGTCCCCAATCATGAGGTTCAAATGTCTGCTCAAATTTTAATCTCAGAGAATAAGCTCTACATGAGCATGATTATGTTTTGTTTGTTTGTGTTGAGGTTTTACGGCCCAGTCAACCCAATGGGGTCATGTCGAGCGCGGTCAGTTTACCTAACCACACGTTTACTGGGCAGGCTTTGTCCTCTGAGCGGTTAACCAGTATTGTGCACATTCTTTCGCCAGAAACTGACAACTGCCCTTCTTGAATCAGCGGAAGGGAGAGAATGACCGTAGAAAATATTTCATGATCAATCTCCACGAAAGAATGTTGCCGACCTCGGCGGGGGTCGAACCCGCGACCTCCTGGTCTCCAGTCGGACGCGCATCCAACTGAGCCACCGAGGCCGGCTGATTATGTTTTGGATATCATCTATGTTATATCAGATATATTGCATATAAGATATCATACACAGAAAAGCATATATATATTATATGCCATATAAGCTATCTGAAATAACTGAGTATTAAATATATATATATATATATATTATCCAGTTACCCTGAAAATGAAAACCTATTCCTTAGCAAACAGTGCAGATCCAGAACAGAAGCCACTGTTTTCTTGATTTGTGACTTAAATGAATACATTGTACCAAGTAATTTGATTGGTTGACTGTCAGAAATAGGTGTGGTTAAATTAAGTGTGTCAATTTACGTAATCAGGTGATCTCAACTGAATCAGATGAGTCAATTTAATCAGGTGATCTCGTCCTAAGTCCCAATCAGTGTACCAAATATCAAGGCTCTACCCCTAATACCTTTTGAGATATCTTGCTGAGGAGATTTCAATATTATTTAATTTAAAAAGAAATAACTCTAAAGTGGGAGATAAGTTGGAAAAGAAAAAAAAAAAAATACGGGTCACCTTTTTTTCCATGAGAAATCCATTTATGAAATTTCAAAACATTAGCATACATGATTCTAAACTTATGCAGTTCGAAACCAAGATAACACAAAATTAGTTTTGCAAATTTACAGGAAAAAATCTGATTATTTGTTATTAATGTAATGTTTATCATAAAAATAATTCCTTCCAGTAAATATTATGAAAACTGATACAGGGCATGGTCATTTTTGCTCATTAACAGGAGAAATTCTGATTTTTTTTTTGATTTTTTTTTGTATTCATTAAATGCTTAGACCTATTAAAGCAGTTTACCAGTACTCATGTGTGGTCCTTGCAGCCCAATCTATTTCTACAAGCCCCGATGGAGGAGGACAAGTACCACTATCTCATGTCATATCTCATTTGTTTTTTTCTTACATGTGCTGCAATGCTGGAATTAAGTCATGGTTATTTTATATATATGCATCCTTTTGTAATCAACCCATTAGTCAAGACAGGGTTTTTCTCTTTATACAATTATGGTAAATACAAAGCAAACACCTCCGTCCTACTATAGTCTCAGTCACTGAACAGACTGGAGGACACTGTCTCATCTGTAGAAATATTATGCCTACATAGATTGTTGGTCTAAAAAGTGAAGTTTCCTAATATACCGGTAGAGGCCCTCCCGGGTGTGTGTGTGTATGGGGGTGGGCCCGGGAGATGTTCCCTTGTTCCCCTGAAATATTTTTTAATTTTCCCTTGTTCTCCAATAAATGACATTATTCCCCTGTTCCCCAGAACCCCTGGGAGGGCCTAAATATAATTTACAGTTGATTAGACATTTGGACTGAGGTCGTGGCATGTCTTTGGGATGTCAGGGGGTTGAATAAAAAAAAAAAAAAAATTTTTTGTGTTTAAATACAGTGCAACTATCCACCTATACACAAAATAAAACAATATTTTTCGGGACCAAGTTGGTCGGGGCCGAGTTTGCTAGGGCCGAGATGTACCGGAATCCTGCCAGGTATATGATTGGCCCCCTCTTTTCAACAAAAAGTATATGAATGACCAAATTTTTTTTGATTAATACATTATAGGCCCCACTTTTCTGACATCCTGCTATATGTACATATTTTTTACTCACAGATTTTTTGAGGCTGCTTGTTCTCTTGGTATTCAATGAATTGATTGTGATATTGGTCTAACTACCAGCAATAAATGGGTACAAAAAATCAAGGGGCAACATATGAATAGGTCAACATTTGGGATGAAGTATATGAATGGGTTATTTTCAAAGGCCAGGTATATGAATGGGGAAGGTTTTGAAATACTGGCTCGCACACCCGTACCAAAATTACCCCCGTTACACCCCTCACCCCGAAGTTGGGAGGGGGGGGGGTGGTGGGGGCCTCTTCAAACGTTTACACATAACCATCCAAATTGTTGCTGGTGACACGTCATTCACCAGTGACCAGGATGATAATGTCAAAGCAAGACTACATTTACCTGTTTGAGACAAATTTCCATCTGAATAGGCATATTGCTGTTGTGTCATCCATTCTGTGGTAGTTTGGATCGATGAATCAATGCATACATATTTCAGACATTCCATTTATAGCCTACTCTTGCCTCTGTCACTTTGAGGAAACCGCTAAAAATGTGTATTGACTGACCTGGTTTCTGATTGCAGGAAATATTCAGGGAGCATCTCAAACATGAAAATGATAATGAAATGTGTAAAGTCCGGTATTCCTTGTAAACGACCTGTCAGGGTGAGCAAAATAACTGAAAGCAGCAGAATTTCAATATAATTTTCACCTGATTCTGTATGTACTACTCGCCTTTCATCTTTATCCAATGTCTTGGAACAAACTATGCACAAATGAGCTATTTTCCATTCAACAACAGTGGGGTTGTTGTTCATTCGACATCGGTAACAAATTCAGAAATTTCTGATTTTCTCATTTCATCAACACGAACCTGTCAAAACTGTGTCGCCATTTTTTTTTTTTTTTTTTTTTTTTTTTTTTGGATCAACAGCGCGAGCTGTTTGACGTCACCGGTACAGATCCGTACCGGTAGGATTATGCCTGACCGATCCCTATATGCGAAGTATTGAGCTATAGGGTGAGGGAACCAGTCAAAAATGAAGACTGACGTCGGCAAAGTGTCAACATGACGTCGAAACGGCACCAGATAGGGTCGCGCACTTTCGCCCAGTGATTTGTTGCAGAATAAATCACCGAGTTTAACCTAAGGCGAGGAATGTTAGAATCTGCGATATACTGTCGGAAACCCGACGTCATCACGTAACGTCGCTTTTCATTGGCTGTAATTGGGTTTTATGCAGCTCACAGCTCACATTTTTATACAGTAAAACTGGGGTTTACAGGGGTATACATTATTTTTCTTATATTTGCCCAAAAACATAGAATATGGGTACTTTTTAGAATCGCCTCGCCGAGGCGGCTCTAATGAGTACCCACAATCTATGTTTTGAGCAGAAACATGAAAATATCAGTTGTTTTTTTTTTTCTGAAACTTTTCTGTTTTTAGAGATGAAATTTTCTATATATTTGAATAGGCGTGCTTCCATGATCCAAATGTCACTGAAGTTCAGCTATAGCCCAGTAAGCACTCTACATTAATTTATAGCGGGCCGTTATAGGCCCGTCAGCTACCCTGACGTGCCGATAAAGGCCCGCTGTAGATTTATAAAGAATGTTAACTGGGAGGTTCACTTTGGAAATACTGTAATTATTAGAAAGCTTATACGTCTGTAGATGTTATAGCATGTTGTTATTTAATTACAGTGTCAGTTTTCAGTCATTTAGGCAAAATGTTGACTGTAGGTCATATGCAAATAGGAATAAGAATCACTTGGATGTCTTTTGTTCTTACCTTCAGCTTGTAGTCTAGTTCTCATCTTTTTTAATTCCATCACAGTAGTGATTTTTTTTTCTGTTTTGTTCAATTAAGCATTTAGGGAACTCGTGGTTGGATCTAACAATTACGAATGTGTACTTGGAACTGAAGCAAAACAAAGGATGCAGTACATGTATAAAAGTTTATATATAAGTATAAAAGCCACCACTATCACATCCTCATTCCACAAAAGTCTTGCTGTTGGTGCTGCTGCAATGCCTTTGCATTTGATTGTTTCTTTGGTCTTCAATTGTCCTATGGTAGCTTCAGAGAGGTATGTTTCATAATTGTAGTCTTTCCTAGACACATCTAGATATTTTCTGAACTCAGATCCGTGGTATATCAGAAGTTTGGTGCTCAAGTTACTCAGTCCCAACTAAATGCTATTCCAGGAAAAAATGTCATCCTAGACAGGACACAAACATTTTTGTTCCATGGTATACATATACCAAAACTTCATTAAAAACAAAGCTAAAATGAGATCAAAAAGGGTACCACTCATTAATGATTTTATTGCCCTTACCTATTCAAGAGAGATCAAAGGAATTTCATAATTAGGTGATTATGATATCTCAGCTGGGGTGATTAGGAAGACTTCTGTAGGGGTGACAGATATTTTGGAAGGATATAACCTATGGACCAGATAAATAAACCAGTACAAATATCACCCCAACCCCCTCTATTGGGCTCCTTCCTGTCTATCGTACTAGGTTTTGTTATGTCCAGTGTCTTATCAGTGATGAGACTAATGACCAAGACATGTCTTGGTTTTACGTCTTTAAGGTTGTTGTCCACGTGATTATTATTGACCAATGAAATCCAACCGCGCGTAGACGAAATTCAGGTAACGGTCGTTTATAGCCGCGCTATTCTTCTTGCTGCGACGTATGTGCTGTCGATAGAGAGTTATCTGTAAAACCTGGACTGGGACAGACACTGGCAAACAATGCAAACCCAGATAAGACGCATCAGAAAGCGGCGTCTGATCAGGGTCTGCTTTGATCACTTAAATTACATGAAGTTAAGGGTTAATGAAATAGTCTTAAGGCCCCGTTCAGGATCAATTCCCCCATCAGTGCTGTCAGTGCTTTGATTATTTTCCTTTTCCTTGCGATCGAACAGCCCAGTCTACCTTGGAAAACCGAATTCCGCTTTAGCTGGTGCTAGGGCTGTATACAGCCTAGGAAACTGTATTGCTGCTATATGAAGGTTCTCAATGAAACCAAGACACTTATTTTCGTTTCCGTCTACTATGTTTAATATTTGTATCCAAGGTTGACCTCTCTCTCTCTCTCTCTCTCTCTCTCTCTCTCTCTGTTTGTAACCAAACACAGAAGCAGATATGAGTCTTTTTTATCCCCACGGTTTTTTAAAAAAAATAGCGACAGGGATATTGTGAACGTCTCCGTCCGTCCGTCGGTCCGTCACGTTATCTCTTCCTAAACTAGTAGACGGAAATAGCAAAATTTGCTGGTGGGCGAGAATAACATTATTTATTCTTTTTACGTCCGTCCGTCAGTCCATTCGTCCTTATGACCGTCACACTATCTCCTCCTGAACCACTGGGCTGAATTTAACCAAACTTGCTACACGACTCGCCCTCATGGTAATAATGTGAGTCTTCTGTTCGTCCTTCAGCTAATAGCAACATGAGCACGGTGTGTGTGTGTGTGGCGGGGTTGCTGGGGGGGGGGGGGGGGCGCGGGGGCGGGGAGTGGATTTTTCGATGGCGTGCTATCGACTGCGCATTCTAGATTTTTTTTTTTTTTTTTTTTGTCAAACCGTATGTATTTATGTTCGTTAACTTTGATAATCGCATATTTCCCGGTTATGTATACGTCAAACAGAATATTGAACAAGTGAAACGGTCTACACTTCCTGTTATAAATAATGCTCTTTCACCTTGAAATCCGGGATGGTCAATAATTCCTGTTCACCGAATTTTCAATAATCAACAATATTCATATCTAATCGAACATCCGATCAAGAGCTGTTCAAGTAATGTATCTAGATCTATGTATATAAACCTGACAGAGAAACAAGTGGTCAACATTGCTCAAGATGACGTTCGCTGCCGCGTGCTGTTTGGCGCTTCTTTCCATTTCAGTTGTGACTGTCAATGCCATTACAAATGGAGAACTCTTTGACTTACTGAAAGACAACTTGCACGGTATGTACTAATATTTTACATTGATGTTTATCCGTATAAGCTAAAGCTATTTTGTAATATTAGCCAAAGGTAATTAAACTGTACATTCTAACGGTATTTTGTAATGTTTGTCTCAGGTAAATGAAACGTTATCCATATGGCAGTGGTTAAGAACATTCTGTAGATTAAAAAATTACAATATCCTACCTGGGTATTATTAAATCTATTTTCACTCATAACTCAATCAAAGATACTTTATTCCTTTACAGAACAAAAGATAACAAAACGTATAATATACAAGTACAAGAAAAAATACTAGCCATAACGTGAAAATTGACCTTTTGACATGTGTGCCAAACAAACTCAAATCAACGCAGTCTGATCAGCGTCTTCTTTTTCTACATAATGAAGTTTTGCATGAATTGCTGTTCAAAATAAACCCCGTGAAAATTCTGCATTTGATTTTGCCGAAAATTTACGACTGTCACCTGCGAGACTTCAGTAAAAAGTGCAAACATTTCTGTTTTGTGCTCTTTTGTTTATACCGGCTTTAGCCTTCATTTCACAAAATAGAACGAAAACTAAGCATGTACACATATTAAAGAAACAGCTGGATGTACATATATGTTTTCAACAATAAGACTATTTCTACGATATGGATACGATTTCTTAGGGGGATCTGGCCACTTTTTTTACTGTTTAGTTTATGATTATCAGTATGAAACTGACAATCACGGATCTAGCTGAACAAAAGCGAATGGTCATTTTTCTAGTGCCAGAAGCATGTGCTGTTCAACTAGTTAGCGAAGCTTTTTGTCATTCTTTGAATGTGTAGTAGGAGGAAAAATAGACCCATTACGAAAACACGCCTTTAAAAATACATTGTAAGGTTTACCGTTGAAAATATGAAAATATTAAGATGAAAAACTGTGATATTTTTCTTATTTTTGCTCAAAATATAGATTGTGGGTACTCGTTAGAACCGTCTCAGAGGAAAATTTAATAGTTTTCGTATCATTTAATTTCGTGTTTGAGAATACGTAATTGGACCTTATTTTATGTGTTTTGTGATGGAATAACACGTTTCCTCGCAATCGTAAATGCTTTTAGAGTATTCGCAATGATTCTAGCCTTCTCCATATTTCATTTAGTTTGCAGTAATGGCTAGCCATTATTCTTAACATCACGAAAACATACCTATATAATTTTGACCCCCTTAAACCCCACTTTTATATAGTAAAACTGGGGTTTACAGGGGTATACATTATTTTTCTTATTTCCGCTCAAAAACATAGATTGTGGGTACTCGTTAGAACCGCCTCTCCGAGGTGGTTCTAACGAGTACCCACAATCATTGTTTTTGAGGGCGAGGCGGTTCTAACGAGTACCCACAATCAATGTTTTTGAGCGGAAATAAAAAAAAAGTATCAGTTTTTTTATCTGAAAATTTTCAGTTTTTGGAGGTAAATTTTCTGTATATTTGAATAGGCATGTTTTCGTAATGACATCAGAGATCTGAATATTACTGCTAGCGATTAGACTTCACTTATTGCGCCTTTAATGGGCAAGGATACACTTTCAAGGAAGGTAACTCTTGTGAAATTGTTTTTAGGCTTCCTTCTGAAGAACGGCCTACTCAGAAAGAAACGAATATGCTTCCAACGGGAGCTAATTCTTTCTTTATAGAGTAGACCCCTTTACAGAAGGGTCCTGATCAGCTGGAAAGCAAACAGAAAGTAGCAAAAGTGGCGGAAAGGGCGAAACATCTACCAAGAATATCCAGTCATCTCAAATTTTACAGAAATTCTTCGGCCAGTCCTTAATTGAGTGCTAAGTGTAACACGTTTTCTCGTTTTTATATTACAATCAATTTGAAATCCACAGCAATCTGCCTCGTAGGAAGATTTCAAGTATTTAATACGTATCTTTTGAGGACTGATTAACCTGACATCAAATGATGATTGGACAGTGATACTGGCATTTAAATGATGTGCATTGTAATCGCTATAGAACAGCCACCCTTGGGAACAAATAAAAGTGGCTGTTGTAGGGGGTAGGCCGTTGTTGCAAAGTTTACTACATGTATATACAGTCTCGCCATCCTTTCCGGGCCATCGCCTAATACAGGTCATTTTGTCTCGAAGGATAATCTACCAGCTGCCCGAACATTGATACTGAATATGCCACCTCAACACGTCATCATAAGATATTAACAAAATTCACAAATAAAAAGAGTGTCTCACAAAGTCAGCTGATAACTTTAATCTCAATGCATATTAAGTGGTTATTAAGAGATAAAAATGCATTTTATAAGTACGAAAAAACTAACCTACTAACTTGTAACAATTCGGGACCAAACGTTCCCTTTTCTTTTTCATAAATTCATAAAATACTAATGTCATTTTGTTTTACAATGTTCCATCTAGGGCAGCCGGAAAATCAAATATCCTAATTCATACAAATAAAGGCATATTTTGACTATTAAGCAGGCTTCTCAAACAGCTCTATACAATGTACATTGACCGTACATATATAATGCACTTAGCTGTTCCCCTTGTATACGCAGACAGAATACAAGATACGGACAAGATTTTAGTTTTGTGCTCCAGTTTGGGTACCTTCGGATATACACATATTGTGAGGCTTACCTCAGAAATACCCAGAAATACCAGCTCAGTATCTAGCAAGACTGCCTATTCAAACATATGCAAGACAGTTTAGACGAGGCTCAGAGACATACAAGACTCCTGGCTGAGAAAAAAGGCTGATGAAATCCAGTCCTTTGTAGACAGAAAGGACATGAAAGAGTTCTTTGATGCACTCAAGGCAGTATATAGTCCCCAGAGCTCAGGAACCACCCCACTCCTCAGTGCAGACAGAACTAGTCTTCTGACTGATAAAGAAGCTATCTTGAAAAGATCGGCTGAACACTTTGATGGTGTCCTTAATCGGCCATCATCTATCAATGATGAAGCTATCAACAGACTACCACAGGTGGAATGTAATCCGCTGCTTGATGAGCTCCCGACCGTCTCTGAAACAGTGAAAGCAATAAAACTCCTGTTATCTGGCAAGGCTCCAGGATCAGATGCAATACCTGCAGAGATCTGCAAAGCAGGAGTTATTTCACATTATGTGGAGAAAAGAAGCCATCCCTCAAGAATTCAAGGATGCAACAATTATCCACCTATTCAAAAGGAAAGGGAATCCTGAAGTCTGTGACAATCATCGAGGCATCTCTTTCTTGTCAATTGCTAGGAAGATTCTTGCTAGGGTCCTACTGAACCGATTGAATGAATACCTGGAACGGTCAGGGCTTCTACCAGAAAGCCAGTGTGGATTCAGGAAAACCGGAGGAACGAACAATAGACATGATCTTCACAGCACGACAGCTTCAAGAAAAATGCCAGGAACAGAATGTGGACCTCTACATGACCTTTGTCGACCTTACCAAAGCATTTGACACAGTCTGTCGTGAGGGACTTTGGAAAATTATGGCAAAGTTTGGTTGCCCTGCCAAGTTCATAGCAATGGTGCGGCATTTCCATGATGGTATGCTTGCAAGGGTCCAAAATGATGGCGAGTTTTCTGATCCATTTCCTGTGACAAATGGAATTAAGCAAGGCTGTGTACTAGCTTGATGGGAAACTTTTCAACCTAAGAAGGTTGCAAGCTAAATCTAAGGTGCAGACAGAGGTGCTAGACTAGTTCCTCTTTGCTGATGGCATGGCAAAGGGTGCTCCAACAGAAGAGAAAATGCAAAAAGGTGTGGATCAAGTATCTGATTCATGTGACAGCTATGATCTCACAATCAGCATCAAAAAGACTGAGGTAATATATTAGCCAGCACCTGGAAAGCCTTACAAGGAACCTACCATCACAGTGAAAGGTCAACGACTGCAAGTGGTAAGACAAGTTCACCTACATGGGAAGCACATTGTCTAGAGTTGCGCACATTGATGATGAAGCCAATGCTAGAATTACCAAAGCTAGTGCGGCTTGGCCGGCTACGTGGAAGTATTTGGGACCAAAGTAGAATCAGACTTGACAAAAAGCTGAAAGTATATAGATCGGTAGTGCTGCCAACACTATTATACGTATGCGAAACTTGGACAGTTTACCAACGGCATGCCAAAAGACTGAACCACTTCCATACATTTTCTTAGAAAACTTCTAAAGATCAAGTGCCAAGACAGGATTCCAGACACAGAAGTCCTGAAAAGGGCAGGGATGCAGAGTATACATACCCTTCTGAAATTGGCACAGTTAAGATGGACAGGCCATGTTTCCAGAATGCCTGACGAACGTTTGCCAAAGAAAATCCTCTATGGAGAACTTCAAGTAGGAAAACGCTCCCATGGTGGTCAAAAGAAGCTATACAAGGACACCTTCAAAGCCTCCCTTAAAGACTTCAACATACCAACAGAGTCATGGGAACAGATTGCACAAGATCGTACAAAGTGGCGAGGCCTCATAAAAAGGAGAGCTGGTGAATACGAAGCAAAAAGAATCAACGAAGCTGAGCAGAAACGTGCACAGCGGAAAGCCAGAGCTAAGGCATCACCAACAGAACTTTCTTCCTCAGACCTCTCTTGTTCTATCTGCAACAGGCAGTTTACAGCTAAGATTGGTTTCATCAGCCATCTTAGAACACACAAATATTAACACATCACACAGTTGATTAGGATTGGTCATTGTCAGTAATGACAGACGAACAAGATATTGTGTTTGTATTTGAAAGCTTTTTGACATTTTAATTTCTGGATGCTCTAGACGGAACATTGTGAAACAAACTGACGTTCGTATTTTATGTATTCATGAAAAAGAAAATGGAACTTTTTTGTCCCAAAGTTGCTCAAATTAGAAGGTTAGTTTGTTAGTTTGTTTGTTTGTTGTTTTTTTTTTTTTTTTTGCTTTTTTTTTGTTTTTCATACTTATAAATTGCATTTTTATCTCTTAATAATCACTTGATATGCCTTGACATTTAAGTTATCACTTGACGTTATGAGACACGTATTTCATTTGTGATTTTTGTTGATATTTTATTATGACGTGTAGAGGTGGCAAATTTCGCCGCCATGTTTGGGCAGCCGGCAGATTATCCTTAACATATTTTCCTGAAAGTAAGACACTTGGCATAAAACCTACCATAAGTTATTTTCCTTACTTACTCCAAATCAAAATCCAGTAAATTTGAATTCGAATGGGAAGTCAGCTATGTCTTGGCTTAATACACTAATGAAGTCGATGGCTGCTCATCGGGTCATCATGTAATGATCCAACTGAACATACTGACATACAGGAACTGTCGTAGAAATATAGTCTTTCTCGAATTTAAAAGATTGTAGACACTTTCCGCTTGTTGTAGTCCGATCTATTCACTGGAAAAGAGATTTTACGCCTGTATGGCAATAACACAATTTGGACTGGCATCGCCTGGATAATATAGACGTGTGTATACATGCTTAAAGTTAGAATATAGCAATGTATAGTCAGATACCTGCTATATAGCCTGTGACTCATAAAGTACGAGCACAGTTTTATAAACTCGGGCCAGATCATGTAACTGCAGTCATTAAGTGCTTTGTTACTCTTCCTTGCGGTAGATTGCTCTGTATATTTGATTTCTTATGTTTATTTACATGTATCTAGAAGTGGACGAATATGACGTTCCAGACAGTGATGATGACACGCTGTATTTCCCTGGTGACGCAAACGAAGAAGTCGACATGGAACACCTGATGGAAAACCTTGTCTTAAATAGCATTGATTTTGGTACGTACAAGGCAAAATGCTTTGATATAACGGCCGCGTCATGGGAAAAGGTTCCCGGATCATATGCGGATAGTGAAGGCCCTGATCAATCCGAGCATCAGCGCACTCTGATCAAGGCCTTCGCTGTCCGCTTACTGAATCACTAGAATTTGTAAAATGCATCATCGGATAGGAAGATATTTTTCTATACAGAATGTCTACCAAGTGTATCCGTTTCCTTAAATTGTACTGAACATTAAAAAGCTGTTTCCATTATCTGTCCTTCAACAACGCTTGTTTTGCATACATTACCAAAACTATAAGTTCTACAAGTATATTCGTGGCTTTAACTGGCATGTTTGGAAACATTCAAAGAAGTCACTTAGGGCTGAATACACATTTTATTTCATTGTGTTTCTATCTTTAATACAGTGGCTCAGTTGGTAGAGAGTCCGCTTTGTGACCGGCAGGTTGCGGGTTCGATCCCCGGCCGTGTCATACCAAAGACTAGCTGTTTTTTCGCTTGGTGCTCAGCATTAAGAAAGAAGAGCTAGGAATCAAAACTGGTCAGCCCAGTGCCAGTATAATGTGACTGGTGGAACATCATGTTAAGTGACTGGGGCATGATATTTCGGTGAGGCAGTACTCTAAAAGTGAGCATTGAGCTCCCTGCCACATCTAGACATCGTCGCGATATGACTGAAAGATTGTTGAAAGCGACGCAAAGCCCGAATAATACAATACTATCTGTACAAATTTATGCAATTTCTAGCTGACCGTCTACGTTAGTGTGTGTTGTGGTTTGTGTGACGTACTAAATGCGTGTCATCGTCTTTTCTACTTTTGATGACTTAAAAAGGCCACATTCTCTAGCTATCATTCTTCATAGATCTATAGCGGGCCGTTATCGGCCCGTCAGGCTACCTGAGGGCCGATAACGGCCCGCTATAGATTTATAAAGAATGCTTACTGGGTCATTAGCTGCAATTTTCCAAGGGTATCTACTATTCTACGTTTCCCATGCTATATTGCAGATAAGGTATTGTCAGGTGAAGATGGTCAACTTGTTGGAGGCGGCTGCTCTTGTAGGCGTGACTACTGTCGCTGCTGTGGGGGAAAGAGCTTCAGCGTAAAGATTCTCAGGAAGAGATATCGCGCAAAGATTTATGGTATGCAATCGTATTGTTTGTTCTGCTCATACTTCCAGTCACCGTTTCCATATGTAAGAAATACTTCATTATTAGGCCAAAATTATTCCATGTTTTTCTGTGAGTCAAAGAAAACAAAACACAACAAGTTTTAGCGAGCCGATTCTCGTTTGTGCGACGAACAGATTGGCTAGTAATCTGTTGCTGTTTTAGTTCCATCGGAACACCGCTCCTCTTTATAATATCTCTAAACAACAGTGTAAGCTGAAGAAGCCACCAATGGCGAATGAATATTGACAATAAGAATGGCGTTTCAACCCACGGTACTCTATCACATATTTAGCATGAAAAAATCTCCTACTCGGGAAGTAACTCTTCATTTGGGTCACGCCTTGCGCAAACGTGTCTTCGGGCATACGCGGACAGCAAAGGCTCAGATCAACCTGTGCATCCGCGCAATGTGATCAACGCATTCACTGTCCATCAACAGAATCAGTGGATATTACCGACTGTATGAAGGGACAGCAAATGCCCGGATGATATTACGCGCATGTGAAAGATGATCTTAATCTGCGGATTTTGCGCAGTTCGACAGCACTTTTTCGCGTGACGCAGCCGACATTATGAATTTCATTATTATTTCGTTATCTTCCACAGTAGCATAATGGTTTGAGCGGGTGTAGACGGTATTGATAAGTTTTAAGGTGAGGCATATTTTGTGGAAAAAAAAATATCATTAATGCATCAGTCATTTTGTGTCCCGGCCCCTACAAGACCGGGGAATAGCGGGTAAAATATTGCAAAATCCCTGCTAGACGCCCCTCCCCCACACCGTCCCCCGGAAATGCCCTGGAGAATTTGGATAATTTTTCTTCTCCTATTTCATGGAGACTCTACATAAAAGTTGGTTTCAATTGGCCAAGTGGTTTCAGAGAAGATATTGAAAACACACACACGCGCGCGCGCGCGCGCACACACACACACACACACACATAAGCTAAGGGAGCATTCGGCATTAAAGAAACTGCACATCTGGTGCAAGAATTTATTTTAGAGGGAAATAAAATGTCCGGCACATCCTCGGCACTGCCGGGACTCATCGGAGGTTAAACCCAGGAACTTAAGACCCGCTATGTCCCCGCTATCCGCAGCCCAGCAGGAGCCGGGGTTTCAAATGACTGGTGCATAATATGTGGTCTGCTGCATTTGCCCATAGCGTGGTAAAGGCTAACACATGTCACATTAACTTACAGCTTGTGTAACCCTCGAGTATCTTCGATCCAACTTTGGATTCCGGCTGACGTTCGTAGTGAACGGTAGAACCATGTACAGAAAAGAAGTGTCACGTGAGTATGGCTATGGCATGTCAAAAGTTGCATTATTCGATATTTTTTTTTTTTTATATTTGTATTCGTTCTTCTTTCATTTGCATTGTATATTTGTGTATTTGTATTCATTCTCTTGCAATTTCTAACGTATATTTTTTGTTTTAATTCTATAATCTATCATTTGCATTCAATATCTGTTTATTTCTATTGTATATTTTTTGTTTTAATTCTATAATCTATCTTCTATATTTAATATCTATTCATTCCTGTTGTATAAATTTGTTTTTATTCTATTATGATTATTTCTATTTAATAATTAATGGTTTGCATGCTGTTATGTTTCATTACTATTCACTGACTTCCATTTATATTGCATATTTTTTTCATTTAGATTCTATATTGCATATTTGTATTGTATAATAGTGATTTGTATACACTATTTTGAAATTCATATTTGTATTAAATTTTTTGCTCATTTCTATTCTATATTATTTTATTTCTATTGTACATTCCTTCATTTGTATTTTATATTTCGATATTTACATTCTTTACTTAATAATTTATACGTGGTATTTACGTATTTTCTTGAAATCTTAGCTGATTTCTCCTCTATACTGTTTCATTTCCGTTATATATTTCTCATTTCTATTATATATCTCTAGATTTGTATTTTATAACTATTGTTTTTATTAGATGTTTTTCCGTTCGTTTATATATTTAAATTGCTTTATATCCTAAACTCGCTTATTTCTGTTGTATATATTGTCGCATTCGCATTCACTGAGACGACCATTTATACGCAATAACAATTTTACATTTGTATTGTATAATTGCACTCTGGTATATGTTTGTTTACATTGTTACATCGTATTTCATTGGATAGGTGAAAAACATGTCCGCGTCCATAGATTGATTAGGCTTCTTACTTTTTTTTCATACCACGCCTGTTGTGTTTGTGCCGTGTGGAGACCCTAAAAAGTCTCCCCGTACATTCATTTAATGGTGTTATTATTTCAAGTGCCAGAGTTTGCACTTTACAATCACCTTTCGTATTCCTCTTCCTCACGATTCTAATTTATACCTCATTGAAGGTTAGATATTTACCGGTATTCGTATCCCGTTTATAACAATTTCTTACTTTACGTTTCTTTGGACTTGTATTAGACTTAGTTATGTATTGTCGGTTGTTGCTATACTCTGTATGCATCGGTCCTACCGCCTGTTTGCATCGCTACTTATGCCTATAATAGCCGGTACGAATACTACTTTTTATCTAATGGTATTACTTCCTATACAACTATATGAGTATCACTAACAGATTAAAAATTGATATTTCTCCTGTTAGGCTACATTCTGCTTCTTCTTTACAGATTCCCCGTTCTACTGCTAGATTTAACTCTCTGTTACCTACTGTTAACGTTTCACCTTTGAAACTTCACTCTGTATCATCTATAAATTTTTATGGCGCTTCCAATTATAATATTTTCAGTATTCACCTTAGAATTAGACTTTCTCCAATTAAATCTCCTATACTTCTAAAATATAAGAATCCGTATAAAAGGAACAGTATGTATCCTAATATTTCTAAGTGCAATGCCAAGAGTTGCAACTGCTGCAATCATTTAATTTGTGGGACAACTATAATTTCCTCAGTTAATCATAGACAATTTTCAGTTGTAAACAACTCTGATTTAGACTGAAAATCAGAGGATGTTATATATGTTCTCACTTGCAGCGAAGGAGGCTGAGGAATGCTGTATGTTGGACAGACCAAACGGGCCCTTAAAACAAGGTGTAAGGAACATTTGCTTAAAATCAAAAAAGCAAAGATAAGTGATACGTTTCTTTATCAACATTTCCGGAGTACTGGTCATTCATGATCATCTAGTAAAGTTTTGGTTCAACCTGTTGAAAAAATTATACACAAGTCCAATTCTACCGAAAGATTCAAAAATATTTTAAGACATGAACTTGAACTTAAATGGATTAAACGTTTACAAACCCCTTTTCCACTTGGATTTAATGATAATATTTACTATGAAGGAAATATTTCTAAAATGCCGGATTTCGATGCTTTTTCCCTTTTAGATATTAAAAAACGTAATAAACGATCCCAGGGTAAGCGCAAAAATGGCAATTTTAAACGAAAACATAAAACTGTTTTATCTCTTTTTGATTTAAATATTCTCTTAAATTCTGGACGTCATCAAATGCTTTCTAAACTAGCTTCACTGTCTGTTTCTTCATTACGCAAGTTAGATGATGAGGCGAATAAATTTTATGATAGAAAACATAATTTGTATGATGCAGCTCTCCTTACTAGATGTTATACTCAACATGCTCTTCGTCCTTACATTGATTCTGAAATAAACCACATTAGACACTTCATCAAAATTCCATTCATTAATAAAGGTATTGAATTCATAGATTTACCTAGCATATTTCGAGATAATAATGTTATATCAGCTATACCTTCATAAAACGCAAAAAACGGAATCTCCTATTATTTGTTATAAATATAACAAACCTATCCGTAATACTATACTTAATTTCAATAAATTAGTTTCTGATCTTGATATTGAAACTAGTTCCCCTGATTCTTGAGATTGTAAAGATTCTAAATTTTGTTATCAACCAGCGGGTCATATTGTCACTGTTAACTTGAAGATTATAACTGATTCACGAATCCGTTCAGTTATTTCAAAAGGACCTAAATATAGATTCCCAGCCCACATTGATTTCAATAAATGTCGGGAAACAATTGCCAGTGCTTTAAATGATTATTGTACGCGTTGGTGTAAACGAGAGCTTGTTGAGTCGAATGCTTTAAATAATTGGAAATTAAAGATTTTTAAGATCATTGATTAACGTGTGTTATTTTACTCTAATAACCTTGATTTTCTCCCTCCTAAGCCTAAGTTATCTTTTCGATATTTGAAACAAGGTATCCAAGAATTTCATAGGAAGTATGTTTTGGCTCAAGCTGATAAAGCTGCTAATAATGTTGTTGTTGTGTGACGACTTTATTATATCAATACTCTAAAACAAGAACTTGGTAGTACCAAAACATATGAATGGATTTCTACTGACGAGAGATCTATTGTCAATACCCATTCTATCGATATTACTGCTAAGTTTGTAGTGAGTATTAAAGAAAAGCAAGACATACTTCCTACGTTATACTGGTTACGAAACTTCATAAACGACCTTATAAAGCACGTTTCATTGCTAATTCTAGTTCTTGTACGACTACTGTTTTGTCCAAACTGCTAATTCATGTCTTACTGCTGTTAAAAAACATTGGATTAGATACTATGATACTGTTTACGAAAGGGACGGAATTAACTATTTTTGGTCAATTAAAAATTCTAATGATGTTCTCAATAAATTTAAATCTAAAAACTTTCAGGCTTCTAAATTGTCTACGTATGATTTTTCTACACTGTATACTACGTTACCTCATCATCTTATAAAAGATAAACTTACTGATTTAATTAACCGAACGTGTATTCGGGAGAATACCATATATTTGGCTTGCAACGAAGAATTGCTTTTTTCACTTCTGATGTATATAATAATCACAATTTATGGTCATGTCAAAAAGTCTGTGTCATGTCAAAAAGTCTGTGATGCCCTTTAATATCTTTTGGATAATATTTTTATTAGATTTGGAACTAAACTTTATAGACCAACTATTGGTATTCCGATGGGAACTAATTGTGCTCCTCTTGTTGCAGATTTGTTTCTTTTTTGTTATCAGAGAGATTTCCTGAAGTCTCTCTCACGTGAAAATCAGGCTGACATTATTGAGGCTTTTAATTCAACTTCAAGATACCTTGACGATTTATTAAATATTGACAATATTTACTTTGACCAAATGGTGGACCGGATATAACCTACAGAACTCCAATTAAATAGAGCAAATTATTCCGATACCGAGGCACCTTTTTTGGATTTGAATCTATGTATATCTAATGGTACAGTTTCCACCAAAATTTATGATAAACGGGACGATTTTGATTTTTATATAGTCAGTTTCCCTTTTCTGGATGGCGATGTCCCCCGGCGTACCTCATATAAGATTCGCCAGAGCTTCTTCAAATCTTAATGACTTTAACTACCGTAATAAAGCCCTTACTGCTAAACTTAGGCAGGGCTATCGTTATTTTAAACTTCGTAAGGCGTTTCCGAAATTTTATCGCAGACACAGTGCCTTGTTAGAAAAATATAGCATCAGTCCAAAAACACTTCTGCAACAAGGTATATCGGAACCCGAATTTTACGGTGACTTAGTGTACAGATTTAGAAAAATTGTAGGTAAATCTAACTTTTCGGAGCAATTCAGAAAACTTATTAACCGTTATAAAAAAAAATTGGCTATAACCTGGATATTATGCGGCAGACTGCATGCCTAGTTGTCAACCCAATCATTGTTGATGGCTATGCTTCTCTCTTTAATTGCATGACGGCGGTTCCGGCCTCAGACTCAATGACGGCCTCTTCGTAAAACTTTAACCAGTGGGTTGGGGCTTGACGATATGTCTTTGGCTTGGCCCGCCGAGGTTCAACTATTGGTTTTCATTTACTCTGGCATACAGTAGAATTAGCCATGAGTACTCGTCTTTGTTTATTATAGTGATTAATTTGATTTTTATGTTTTCGCTTTGATGCATTGACTGAGTTAGGAGCCTTTATGCGAAACGAATTTTTATGTATTTATGTATTAAGAGTAGCATCGGGACCCAGGGTGAAGTTAGCTAGCTGTAAACCCCCTGGTGGTTTGCTCTACCGACCGTTCTAAGGCGGTGGTCCCGGTGTTAGTCTTACTCCTTGTTGCTTTGTGGTTTATTCTACGAGGCGATTTGTTGTATGTCTTTCCGTGTGTCATTTTGTTCTTGTGTTTTTCAGTCCTTTTAGTATTGCGATTACCTCGCTTGGGGAAGAGAGAGCTAATCTTAGTGCTTTTCGTACGTTCGTTCGGTTTGTGCTTGTTTAGATTTGTCGGTTTCCTCTTCCTCTTGGAGTCTGGGAAGGGCTGAAGTTTGTGATTGTGGGACTCCCTGGACTTTTCTATTAATTATTTTTTTTATCAGGTATTATAGCCCTGGGGTCAAAATTGGCCCGCCCTAGGGGTCACATGTTTAACACAGACCCTTATAGGGAAAAACCTTTAAAAATCTTCTTGTCTGAAACCAGAAGGCCCAGGTCTTTGATATTTGGTAAACAGCTTTGTCTAGTTGACCGCTACCAAGATTGTTCTAATTGGTTTAAAGCGCTTTTACAGCTAGCTAACTTCACCTTGGGTCCCGATGCTACTCTTAATACAGAAACACATAAAAATTCGGTTCGCATAAAGGCTCTCAACTCAGTCAATACATCAAAGCCCTTAATGATATCAAAGAAGTTAAATTGAACGATTTTCAATACAAAATAAATAATAGAATTCTGGCAACCAATTCATTTTTATACAAAATCAATAAAATAGACAGCAATAGATGATCCTTCTGTGAACAGACAATAGAATCAATTTAACATTTATTTGAAGACTGTCCTAAGGTAAAAGAGTTTTGGAACACATTAAAAAACTGGCTACAGCTTAATGGAAATATAAATTTAAGTATTACTGATAAAAATATTATATTTGCTTGCCCACATGAATCATCTTTAATTAGTTATCTCATAATTATAGCTAAATATTATACTTATTAAACAAAGTTTTTATCCAAACACTTGAGTATACAGGGATTTCAATCATTGTTGAAAAGAAAATTCAAAAATGAACAGTATATTGCTAGAATAAATAATAATAAATTTCTGAGCAAATGGTCTTCCTTGGTCCACCCGCTTAACACAATATGAGAAATGAGTTCTGTTTTTTTTTTTTTTTTTTTTTTTTTGAATAGTTAAAACAGTTCTGACACTTTATAGTATACAAAGTTTTCGAAACCTTTAAAAAATATTCATATGTAAAAGGTAAAAAAATATAACCAAACCAGGGCCCATGCCTTTCATATTTGGTACACAGCTTTGTCTAGTGGACCTCTGCCAAGATTGTTCAAATTATAGCCCTGGGGCCAAAAAACGGTCCTTCCCAGGGGCCCACGTGTTTGACATGGACTTATATATGGAAAACCTTGATAATCTTCTTGTTTGAAACAAGAAGGCCTAGCCCTTTGATATTTGGTACATAGTTTTGTCTAGTGGACCTCTACCAAGATTTTCAAATTATAGCCCTGGGGTCGAATTTGGCCATTCGCTAGGGGTCATATGTTATACATAGCCCATTATAAGGAAACACCTTTAAAAATTTTGTCTGAAAGCAAAAGGATCAGGTCTCTGATACGAGCGTAAAAGCTAGGCACTTGCAAAAAAAAAAAAAAAAAAAAAAAAAAAAAAAAAAAAAAAAAACATCAGATACTCATATTTGGTATGTAGCATCATCTAGAGGACCTCTAGTAAGATTGTTCAAATTATAGCCCTGGGGCCAAAAATGTTCCACCCAACATGTTTTACATAGACTAACACAGGGAATACCTTTAAAAATTTTGTCTGAAACGAGAATGCCCAGGTCTTTGATATTTGATATGTAGCTTCATCTAGTGGACCTCAATCAAGATTGTTCAAATTATATCCCTGGGACCAAAAATGGCCCGGACCCGGGGCGCACTTGTTTTACATAGCTTTATGTAGGAAAACCTTTAAAAATCTTCTTGTTTGAAACATAAGGCCCAGGCCAGCTTTGTCTAGTGGACCTCTGCCAAGATTGTGCAAATTATAGCCCTGGAGCCAAAAATGGTCCCGCCAAGGGCCCCACGTTTTACATAAACTTATATAGGGGAAACATTTAAAAACCTTCTTGTCTAAAACTGGAAGGCCCAGGTCCTTGATATTTGGTATGTAGCCTCGTCGAATAGACTTCTACCAAAGTTGTTCAAATTATAGCCCTGGGGTAAAAAATGGCCCGGCCCCGGGGCCTACTTGTTTTACATAGACTTATATAGGATAGCCCCATTCTAAGTATTGAAGCAGAAATAAGAAAAATGCCATAGATTGTGTCATAACTTTTATGTTAAAATATTTAAAGAGCTCATATTTTTCTAACAAAATGATGGATTTAGTTAATATTTGGTGTGGTGTTAGATATCAATCCAAAGTATCCAAATTACCTCCGTTTGTTTGTTTATTCATTCATCCATTTGTCCCTCTGTTCATCAGGCCTCAAACGCCATAAGAGGGGCAGATTTTCCATAAAAGTTAACATGCATACATTGCAAAAGAAAGGTAAGAGAACAGTCCAGAGAGTGCCACAATCACAAACCGCAGCCCTTCCCAGACCCCAAGAGGAAGAGGAAATGGACAAATCCAAACAAGCACAAACCGAACAAACGTACGAAAAGCACTAAGATTAGCTCTCCCTTCTCCAATCGAGGTAATCGCAATACTAAAAGGACTGAAAAACGCAAGAACAAAATGACACACGGAAATACATACAACAAATCGCCTCGTAGAATAAACCACAAAGCAACAAAGAGTAATACTAACACCGGGACCACCGCCTTAGAACGGTCAGTAGAGCAAACCACCGGGGGGTTTAAAGCACTTTTACAGCTAGCTAACTTCACCCTGGGTCCCGATGCTACTCTTAATACAGAAACACATAAAATTCGGTTCGAATAAAGGCTCCCAACTCAGTCAATGCATCTAAGCGAAAACATAAAAATCAAATTAATCACTATAATAAACAAAGACGAGTACTCATGGCTAATTCTACTGTATGCCAGAGTAAATGAAAACCAATAGCTGAACCATGGCGGGCCAAGCCAAAGACATATCGTCAAGCCCCAACCCACTGGTTAAAGTTTTACGAAGAGGCCGTCATTGAGTGAGGCCCGAACCGCCGTCGTGCAATTAAAGAGTGAAGCATAGCCATCAACAATGATTGGGTTGACAACTAGGCATGCAATCTGCCGCATAATATCCAGGCTATAGCCAATTCTTTTATAACGGTTAATAAGTTCTCTGAATTGCTCCGAAAAATTAGATTTACCTACAATTTTTCTAAATCTGTACACTAAGTCACCGTAAAATTCTGGTTCCGATATACCTTGTTTTCAGACTGACGCTATATTTTTCTAACAAGCACTTTTGCTTTAAAAGACTTCTCCTCTGAAACTGCTGGACAGATTTTTCAATAATTTCACAAGAATGTTTCTTGGGTGATCCTCTACCAAAATTGCTCAAACCGTCTTGCTCTGCTGAACAAAGATGGCCGCCACAGCTAAAAATAAAAAATAAAAATAATAAAAAAAAAATAAGGCAAAATGGGATCTTGCTTCTATCAAGCACCAGCCCCCGCCCCCACGCCCCCCCCACCCCCCCCCCCCCCCCCATTCCCCTAGGCCTATAATACTGTACAAGCCAACACGCTTTTATCTGAGCCAAGCACCATCACATTCCTCCCAAGGCCTGTATAACACAGTTCTTAAACCTCTAGCCTGCCATCTGAAAACATTCATTTTCAACAAATTTTAAACATACATAGTCCTATGAAGAGAAACCATAGTCTTAGAATATACTGGAGACAGTGACACTCAGGTGAGCGAATGAGGGCTCTCATTTTAACCGTCTGGTATGCAGGTAGTGGTATACAAGTTCCGGTAAATAGACCTACCCGATTTTTCTCAGCCAATGAAATACCATGTAACAAAGTAAATAAACATATCCCAGAGTGCAATTATACAATACAAATGAGAGATTTTTATTGAATATAAATTGTCGTTCCAATGAATGCTAATGCGACGATATATACAATAGAAATCAATGAGTTTAGGATATAAATGAAGCAATTTACAAATATAAACAGAAAAAAATCATATAGAAAACAATAGTTATTAAATACAAATCTAGAAATATAAAAAAGAAATGAGAAATATGTAATAGAAATGAAACAATGTATAACAGAAATCAACAAGGATTGCAAGAAAATACGAAAATATCAAATATAAATCACTAAGTATAGAATGTAAATATCGAAATATAGAATACAAACGAAGGCATATGCAATAGAAAGGAAAAATATAGAAAAGAAATTAACAAAAATTTAACACAAATATGAAAATATTGAATGCAAATCACTATTATACAATAAAAATATAGCCAAATAGAATGTAAATGAAAACTATGCAATATAAATGGGAGTCAATGAATAGTAACGAAACATAACAGCATACAAACCATTAATTATTAAATAGAAATGATTAAATATAGAATAAAAACAAACTTATGCAATATAAATGAATAGATATTGAATACAAAAGATAGATTATAGAATTAAAACAAAAAATAAACAATAGAAATAAACATATATTGAATACAAGTGATAAATTATAGAATTAAAACAAAACAAAACCAACAACTATACAACAGAAATGATCAGAGATTGAATACAAATGCACAAATATACAATACAAATGAAAGAAGATCGAATAGAAATATAAAAATGTCGAATAATGCAACGTTTGACATGCCATATATGGCTATGGCGCTGTTTTCTTTTCTTTTCTTTCTTTTTTTCTTTTTTTTGTTTTTTTTGTTTCAATACAAATTTAACCTGAATGGTGCCTAAGTATCTGTTTACTGAGACAAAATAATACAGCGTCTCGTTCGTTACGCAGAATCATGATCTGATTTTCAAAACACACACACACACACACACACACACACACACACACACACACACACATCACAATGTTAAAGAATCATCAATAAATCTATATATAAGTACAAATATGTTTGACCGGTGACTTTAAGGTTCTGGTTTTCAGCTGTATTCTGTCAAATAAGAATTGAAAACCAGAAGTCGCAGATCACCGGACAAGGTTATACTAAGTCCTACATTACCTAACTCTTGTGAATCATTTTGGTCGCCTCTCAGAGAAAGAAAGAAAATGGATTGAAGAGCTAGTGGAAGAGAGAGAGAGTGTGTGTGTGTGTGTGTGTGTGTGTGTGTGTGTGTGTGTGTGTGTGTGTAAAAGCATATGTTGTGGGTACTCATCATCTGAATGACGCCGACAAGTCGATGCAATTCAAATTGGTATCCACAACATATGCCCTTATAAAGAAGTACGAGTAGATATAAGTATACTGGCTGTAATGCCGGCATCGGTGGCTCAGTTGGATGCGCGTCCGACTAGAGACCAGGAGGTTACGGGTTCAATCTCAGACGAGGTCGGCAACATTCTTTCGTGGAAATTGATCACGAAATATTTTCTACGGTCATTCTCTCCCTTCCGCTGATTCGAGAATGGCAGTTGTCAGTTTCATGCGAAAGAATATGCACAATACTGGTTAACCGCTTAAAGGACAAAAAAAAGGTAAGAGAAAAGTCCAGGGAGTCCCACAATCACAAACCGCAGCCCTTCCCAGAACCCAAGAGGAAGAGGAAACCGACAAATCTAAACAAGCACAAACCGAACAAACGTACGAAAAGCACTAAGATTAGCTCTCTCTTCCCCAAGCGAGGTAATCGCAATACTAAAAGGACTGAAAAACACAAGAACAAAATGACACACGGAAAGACATACAACAAATCGCCTCGTAGAATAAACCACAAAGCAACAAGGAGTAAGACTCTGTATAGATACAAAACGTATTTTTAAATTAATTCCAGAGTCTTTGAAATTAAGGTAGACTGCGAATTTCGTTATTTTAAGCCTGCCCAGTAAATGTGTGGTTAGGTAAACTGACCGCGCTCGACATGATCCCAATGGATTGACTGAACCGTGAAACCTCAACACAAACAAGCAAACTGGCTGTAATCTGAAGACTACGATATTGCTTGACTGTGTGCTTATAGGGGTATGTGCGGCAATTAGGTAGAATACGGTACTGTAAATTGAGTAATGGCAGGAAACTGCAGACCAAAAGTTCCATGTGAATAACGATTTATGTACAATGCAATCAGGTAGAAAATGAGGAGCATTTTCCCTTTTTTTTTTTTTTTTTTTTTTTTTTTTGTAGTAAATATAACGGTTTAAGGACTGCATTGTTTACCAAACTGCACTTAAAGATATCAGATCCGAATTGTACTGATTTATGTTTCGATATGTTTTATAAATTGCTGAATACCTGTGGTGCTGTATAGATACAAAACGTATTTTTAAATTAATTCCAGAGTCTTTGAAATTAAGGTAGACTGCGAATTTCGTTATTTTATGTGTTTCCAATGGCAACCAATCTTTATAGATTTTATTTCGTGTAAATATTATATTCTGTTTTATTCTATTCTATAACCGCCCTTTCACTCTTTCGTTGCAGTGAAGCATCCTCCAGCGATCTGTTATAAAATACCTGGAGTGGGAAATTTTGCACGAGTTTGTCTTGAAATTTACAATGTGAACCTTCGACGAAAGAGCATGTGCACAAGATTAGTTGGCATCATTAATCTTAAGGTAGGTAGAAAGATAAGTAGTGTGTTACATTGATATTAAGGTATGAAGTAACAAAGTTGACCACAAGAGTTCAAGTGACCAGGTGCCCGGAGGTTTTCTTGCTGGCTCAGAAAAGTATGTGTAGTCTCGAATTATTTTCAAAGCCTGTAAATTACAGAAAAGTATTCATCTTTCTTACAGTAAGACCAATTCTGGCCACATTAAAATATTTCACTGCGGATGTACAGGCTGATCCGAGTCTTTGCTGGGCGTACATGCAGTCCTAGAGGAAATGATGTGCCCTGTCTGTGTCCGTATATAGGACACACTGACCTTCTTATGAAACGCTCCACCCCACCATCACTGGTCATCACGAAAATATACCTGTGTAACTCTGACCCTCTTAAACTCCACTTTTATATAGCAAAACTGGGGTTTACAGGGGTATACATTATTTTTCTTATTTCTGCTCAAAAGCATAGATTGTGGGTACTTGTTAGAACCGCCTCGTCGAGGCGGTTCTAACAAGTACCCACAATCTATGTTTTGCGCAGAAATGTGAAAAATATCAGAAATTTTTATCTGAAAATTTTCATTGTTTGGTGGTAAAATTTTCAGTATATTTGAATAGGCATATGTTTTCGTAATGACTAAATTGGATTAGCCTATGTCATACAGCATAGCAACAGACAAAAGTGGATATCATTTAAAAGGTTCTTACTTCTCAAAGAGAACGTGTGTTAAGCGCTTCTAATGGGTACCACAACATATTTCATATTTTTGTTTGTTTGTTTGTTTGTTTTTCGTTTTTCTTTTGTTGTTGTTGTTGTTGTTTTATACTTTAAAATATCAATACTTTCTGACAAAAAAAAAAACAACTTATCTCAAGGTAAGCATACACTATAGAAGATATTCCATGGACGGGATCGAGGACTTGACGAAAGAAATAATGAAGTGAACGCCTATAGTCCGCCTCAGGACCTGGTGGATTGGTGGGAGGGTAACTAGTAAGGCGCCTTGTATTTAAGTAGCTGACTCAAACTTTATTTTGTATTTCTGTTGACAGGTCAAAAAGTGGCGTTTCCGAATAAAGTTGGCATGCTTCCACGTCCCAACTGGATTGTTAGAGGACATGGATCTGAGCAGAGAAACCTTCCCACAGGAATTAGAATCCGAGGTGGAACAAATGTCAGCTACGACATTAGCCGAACTCTTCCGAGTGCTGAAGATTGGCGAAGGCGCCGTTGAAGATGCATTATAAGAAGAGGTCGACTTTTAATGACCGCTGAAAGTGCGAGTTATTACGGCGAATAGATATCAACTTAATATTATTTAATCTGCATCCTTCCAGTAACATTCTTATTTCATTTCTATTAAACCCAACCCAGAATTGCTCTGGTAAATGGGGATAATTTAGCATACCCTTGGCAGATACGATAGACAATATAAGAGGTACGTGCAAATACCGAAATAACAAATCGACTTGAAAATCCGGGTTTTTAAATTCTGCACTCAATTAAGTTATCTCTCATCTCAAAAAATGGCGAAAAATAACTGCCAAGTGTATCCAGTGACCCTACTCCATTAAGTTATCTCGTGTGTCAAAAATCGTGTAAAACATTTACCAAGTGTTTCCAGTGACCCCACTCAATTAAGTTATCTCGTATGTCAAAAATGGGGTTAAACATCTACCAAGAGATTCCAGTGAACCAACTCAATTAAATCATCTCTTATGTCAAAATGGCGTAAAATATCTACCAAGTGTTTCCAATGACTCCACTCAATTATGTTATCTCTCGTCAAAATGGCGTAAAATATCTACCAAATGTTTCCAATCTCCACTCAATTATGTTACCTCTCATGTCAAAATGGCGTAAAATATCTACCAAGTGTTTCCAGTGACTCCACTCAATTATGTTACCTACCATGTCAAAATGGCGTAAAATATCTACCAAGCGTTTCCAGTGACTCCACTCAATTATGTTACCTCTCGTGTCAAAAGGCACAAAATATCTACCAAGAGTTTCCAGTGAACCAACTCCATTATGTTACCTCTCATGTCAAAATGGCGTAACACATCTACCAAATGTTTCAAGTGACTCCACTCAATTATGTTACCTCTCATGTCAAATGGCCTAAAATATCTACCAAGTGTTTCCAGTGACTCCACTCAATTATGTTATATCTCGTCAAAATGGCGTAAAATATCTACCAAGAGTTTCCAATGAACCAACTCAATTATGTTACCTCTCATGTCAAAATGGCGTAAAATATCCACCAAGTGTTTCCAGTGACCTCACTCAATTAAGTTACCTCTTATGTCAAAGTTGCGTAAAATATCTACCAAGTGTTTCCAGTGATTCCACTCAAGTTACCCCTCATGTCAAAATGGCGTAAAACATCTACCAAATGTTTCCAGTGACTCCACTCAATTAAGTTACCTCTTATGTCAAAATGGCGTTAAGTATCTACCAAGTGTTTCCAGTGACCTCACTGAATTAAGTTACCTCTCATGTCAAAAATGGTGTAAAACATCCACCAAGTATATCTAGTACCTTTCACTGGTATGTGGATGCTGGCGTAAATTTCAATTTATTATTTTGTCCTGACATTCTTCCTTACAGATACTCTTTATCTTTAAGGAAAACCAACCACTTTATACAAATGTCCCATAAGGAGATATTAACAAACAAACAGCGTAGACCCAGATCAGACGCTGCACAAACGCAGCATAACGCGGCGTCTGATCTGGGTCTATACTGTTTGTATTAAATACGGGAATATAAGAAAAAACTCTCATAATAATAAAACTTACATGAAATCCATTCCACTGCAAATGGGCTAATCCAAAAAGTTGAGATGGAAGCCACAAAAACTGCAATGAATATCTTCGAGAAGTCCTGTTATAATTATGTCAATAATAAAATAAGTTAACACATCTGTCTTAGGGTTTTTATCTGGTGGTTTAGGTATGTTTAGCATGGCTGTAATTCAATTTTTACTTGATGTTTCGTTTGAAAGAAAATAATTTTAACTCCATTTTACACACATTTCATGCAGTTTGATTGACTTAAGTTTTACACTTCAGTAAAGTCCAGAGCATGAATCAGTCGGACCTATTTTCCTTCTGTCGTCTCAACAGACTGACATTGTTGATAACATTTGTAACATGTTGATGACAGAGTTGGAATTATAACGAATGAATTATTATTAGATTTGTGGATTTTCTCGATGTGTAAACATTAGGAATCACTCACACTTAATATAAAGGCCTTTGGGCTATATTCAGTTTGTAAGCGATTCGCCGGAGTTTATAATAAAAGAGAATTCATATCATCTTTAAAACTGGTCTAATAAAGATTAAAATGACAACAGGCACTTACCACTACCCTACCACCCAACAAACTTTATATTTAAGACATTTCAACTGAAATACATACAAGTATTTTTTGTGTGAATATCAAAGTACCTATACAGCCGTGCCTGATTTTGAGCGTGGCTCCGTTTTCAGTTATGTTGTCTAAGTAAAATATATACTCCTTGGCCATACATGAAGTTCTAATTAAGATGAACGTTTCAACCAAATATATTGACATTTTTCATATTTCTCCGCAAAAGATATCTTGTGAGTAATCATTAAAAGCAGGGAGGTGCTTCTATTGAGTACCCACGTTTTCGTAACGAAATAAGAATTATGTAATATGAACCGGATGTTTCACACGAAATGCCAAGCCTGCCTACTTTCCTATCATACAATTACTCAGATATCGCATTACGGGTTTCGCACATTGTGCCTCAAAACGAAACACCTCGCCTACTTTCCTTGCCAGCAAATTAATCACACAGAGATACAACACTATACTATATACTATACAGTGTGTTTCTCAGCTCACAATCACACAGAGGTATCACACTACTGGATTCCACAGTGTACATCAAAATGAACTGCCCTGCCTACCTACTTTCCCAGCTCACAATCACACAGAGATATCACACTACTGGATTCCACAGTGTACATCAAAATGAACTGCCCTGCCTACCTACTTTCCCAGCTCACAACTACAAAGAGATATCAAACTACTGGATTCCACAGTGTACATCAAAATGAACTGCCCAGCCTACCTACTTTCCCAGCTCACAATCACACAGAGATATCACACTACTAGATTCCACACAGTGTGCTTCCAAACGAAATGCCTAGCCTACTAACTTTCCCTGATCACAATCACAGAGATATCACAATACTGGATTCCACACAGTGCTTAGTCTACTTACCTTCCCAGCTCACAATCACAGAGATATCAAAATAGTGGTTTCCAGAAGGTGTGCTTCAAACCTTAATGCTTAGCCATTCTACCTTCCCAGCTACAATCACATAGATATCACACCAGTGGTTTCCACACAGTATGCTTCAAAACGAAATACCTAGCCAGCTTACCTTTCCAGCATGTTATCACTGATATACACACTACTGGAATCCACAAAATGTGCTTCAAAACGAAATACCTACCCTACTTACCTTCCAAGCTCACAATCAAACATATCACATCACTGGCTTCAACACAATGTGCTTCAAAACGAAAAACCTAGCCTATATACCTTCCCAGAACACAATCACACAGAGATATCACAATACTTGATACCACTGAGCTAGTGTACTTCAAAACAAAATACTTACCTACCTACCTTCCCAGCACACAATCATAAAGAGATATATCACTAATGGATATCACAGAGTGTGCCTCAAAACGAAATGCTTAGCCTACCTACCTACCTTCCCAGTACACAATCACTCAAGAGATATAACAATCCTGGATTCCACACAGTGTGCTTCAAAACAAAATGCAGTCTGCATACGTTACCAGCGCATAATCACTCAAAAACATCACACTACCGGATTCCATATGGTGCGCTTCAAAACGTAATACAAGCCTACCTACCTTCCCGGCACACAATCACTCAGAGATATCACATAACTGGTCCAGAACGAATGCCTAGCTTACGTACATTGTACATTGCTACGTACATTGTACTTTGTCAGCAAACACACACACACACACACACACACACACACACACACACACACACACACACACACACAAATATCACACTAACGGATTCCAAATAGTGTGCTTCAAAACGAAATGCCTAGCCTACCTACATACCTTCCCAGCTCATAATCACTCAAGAGATATCGCAATGCTAGATTGCACACAGTGTACTTGAAACGAAATGCCTAGCCTAGCTAACTTCCCAGCTTGCAATCACACAGAGATGTCTCACTACTGGAATCCAGTGGATTCCATACAGCGTGCTTCAAAACGAAATGCCCAGCCTTCCTATCTTCCAACCTCGCAGTCACACAGATATCACACTACTGGAATCCATACAGTGTGCTTCAAACCATATGACATAGCCTACTTACCTTCCCACACACAGATATCACTCAACTGGCTTCCATAATCACTCAAAAGCTATCACACTAGTGGATTCCACACAGTGTGCTTCAAAACTAAATGCCTAGCCTAGCTACCTTCTCAGCTCACAATCACATAGAGATATCTCACAACTGGATTCCACATAGTGTGTTTAAAAACGAAATGCCTAGCCTTCCTACCTTTCAACCTCGCAATCACAGATATCACACTACTGGAATCCACACATTGTGCTTCAAAACGTACGACATAGCCTACTTACCTTCCTAGCTCACAATTAGACAGGTATCACACAACTGACTTCCACACAGTGTGCTTGAAAACGAAATGCCTAGCCTACCAACCTTTTTTTCACAACTTCCAAACATTCAGGGCTGCTGGACAGTTATAACATAGCGATTTATACTTAAAATGTGCATAAAGCGGTTTGCGCACCCCTGCTGAAAGTTTACTTTTTCATTAGAATGGCAATTCTTTCCCCGTCTTATTCAATGTTTCTGCAAGAAACAAGTGAATGTAAAATCCTGGCCACTAGTATGCAATTTGTAGGACTTCTCTCCAGTATGTATTCTCAGGTCTTTTTACACTCATGTACGGTGCAGCGTACTGGAAGAACTGAACAATTTCCATCATACGTAACAGTTACTCAGAGAGGCCATGTGGATTAAAAGTCTTAAAAGGGAGAGGCCCTATGACGTTGTTTTGCCTTTCCAGTTACGTTGCTAATTGCGATTAGCCGCGTTGTGCCGAATGGGTAGTTTTCGTCTATTGTTATGGCAAAGTTCGAGCGGGCCTGCGCATCCGCGCAATCTCGTTGGCAACTTTCCTACTGCATTTAGTAGGCTTCAGACAAGCCTGCGCTTCCGCGCGGTCTCGCCGAGATCTTTGTTATTGCGATCAGCGGGATTGGGCGGCCCTTGGCATCCGCGCAGTCTCGCCATGGCCTCTGCTGTTCGCTTGCGCATTAGAAGACCAAATGTCCTTTTCCTGGGGCGCGGCTGACGCTGATTATGTTTGGCGCTATAACGCTGTAGTTTGATGTTACGTCCGGTTCAGTTTGTTTACTTTTGTGAGAACAGTATTTGCGACTTCAAAAAACTAGTTTTAGACAGTTTAATTATTTTCTGATGGAGGCCAAGGACCGAAATAGTAAAACAGAGTGAAATAAATTAAATTGTCATAATTCATTATAGTTTCTTAAGAGGGGATATCCACATATTTTCTTACTTCACAAAAATACACAGATCCAGGTAAGATCCTTTCTTCAACTGAAATGCACTGATATTTTCTCTATAAAACATATGTTGTAGGTATTCTCACAACATAGTACCCACAACATATGTTTTCTTGGAGAAATAAGATTATTATGTGGATACCCCTCAAATCTAGAGCTATGGACCACACGTGTCACATTTGCAGGGCTTTTCTCCCTTATGTATTCACAGATGCTATAGTAAAATAACATTGTATGTATTCTCAGATCATTCTGTAAACCACTACAATTTGTAATAGCCCATTTCTCACTTGGATAACAACGCTACCCTGTATGTATTTTTAGATGTTTCTGTAAATTAGATGTGAATGCAAAGGCATGGCCACAAGTACCACATATATATGGTTTCTCTCCAGTATGTACGCTAAGGTGCGCCTGTAAGCTGCATTTCTGAATAAAACCACGACTACAATACTCACATTTGAAGGGTTTTTCACCAGTATGTGTTTTTACATGTCTCTGTAAACTACTGCTACATCTGAAAGTCTGATCACAAGTGTCACATTTACAGGGCTTTTCTCCCGTATGTATTCTTAGATGCTGTATTAAAAGAACATTGTACGTAAAAGCTTTACCACAGAGATTACATATGTATGGCTTTTCTCCAGTATGTATTCTAGTGTGTTTCCTTAAAGTAGTATTGCGAGTAAATGCCCGACCACAAGTGTCACATGTGTAGGGTTTATCTCCAGTATGCACTTTCTGATGCGTCTGTAATCTACATCTGTGTACAAAAGCCAGGCCACAAGTTTCACATTTATAAGGCTTTATGAGTGTATCCATTGCTCTCGAGGGCCGTTCCTATTATAACCATTCATTCCAGTATTTTAAACCATTAGATGATCCTGTAACTGACCAGTGACAACTAAAGCTTGACCACAAGTCTCACAAAATAGGAACAGTTATGTTAAAGTCCTTTACAAGCAGTTCCAAGAGAACGAATTTCTAGAGAAAGCTGTGAAGCAGCATGTATGAAACAGTCTCACAGCAAATATCACAGGTACGGTATTGGGCTTTTCTCTAGTATGTACTCAGATTTCTATGCAAGCTACAAATGTACTTGTATGTATAAAAACTTTGCTGCAGACATCAAAGGTTCCCGTTCTATATGCATACATGTATTTCATACATGTATTTCAGATATCATTATGAACTACTATTGTGAACTACTATGACTAAAAGTCTAATACGAGGGCAAGTCAATAAGTAACCAGCCTATCCCATTTCCAACTGACCGAGACACCCAAGATTTTCATGCCTTGTTTCAATACATGTTTTAGGCCTGAGGGAAAAATTGCACCCTTATCGTGTCATTCACTCGTAAGATATTGAATGTCAAACATGGCTAGCAATGTAAAAGTGAGCTTTTCGTCAAAAGTTGAGTACCGTGCTGTAATTCGGTACTTGTATTTGAAAGGGAAAACAGGTCAGGAAATACATTGCGAGTTGACCAATGTTTATGGGTCTTCTGCACCATCGTATGCACAAGTTAAATTCTGGGTTGGGGAATTCAAACGCAGCAGAATGTCTTTAGAAGACGAAACCAGGTCTGGGCGCCCATCAGATGCCACAAATGAAGAAATGTGTAACAAAGTACGGGATCTGGTGTACTCTGATAGGCGAATTAAGGTGAAGAAATAGCGAATGCATTTCACATTTCACATGGTAGCGTTTCAACAACTTTACATGATCGATTGGGTATGCACAAGCTAACATCCCGTTGGGTCCCAAAATCCCTTAGCGACGCGCAAATGGCAACCAGAGCATCAGTATGCAGCGCATTGTTGAAGTGGCTTAGGTCAAAGGAAGATGATTTCCGTTCACGTCTGGTGACTGTAGATGAGACCTGGGTCCATTATTATGAGCCAGAGAATAAAGCTCAAAGTCGCCAGAGTGTAGGGCCGAGTTCTCCGAGGCCAAAGAAGTTCAAAATGCTGGCAAGGTGATGGCAAATGTATTTTGGGATGCACAAGGCGTTATTATGTTGGATTTTCTAGCAAAGAAAAGTACAATAACAGGTGCGTATTATGCAAATTTGCTCGACTAACTGAGAATTGTGATCCGTGAAAAACGCCGAAGTAAACTCTCCAAAGGAATTCTGCTCCAACAGGACAATGCGAGAGTCCACACTTGCAAATTTGCAATGGATGCTGTTGAGCGGAATGGGTACGAGCTAATACCGCACCCCGCCTATTCTTCGGACTTAGCTCCTAGTGACTATTTCCTATTCCCAAACTTAATAAAAGGATATCCGTAGACGTCATTTCCGGTTCAACGAAGAAATCGTGGCGGCAGTTGAGGAGTGGGTCAGAGACAAGGATCCTGTCTTCTTCAATTCTGGACTAATGGCACTGGAACACCGTTGGTCCAAGTGCATCATTCTAGAGATCTATCTCACACAGAAATAAGTTAGGCTGTTTTTTTAGTGACTCGCCCTCGTATTTAAAGGATATTTCTCCAGTAAGCATTGTAAGGCACTTCTCAAGGTGTGGTCTGTATAAAAGTTGCTGCATATACACTATAGGTACAAATGACTTGTCAACTATCACAATCAGTCTTTACCTCTTAAATGCATCCAGAATTCAGTGAGTTTATTACAAAGGCAATACTTTCAACTTGTGTCTGAGGTCATAATGGTATATTTTCACAAAAGTTATGAGCCAGGCCACAGCATCTCATGAGCATACAGCAATGACTCAGAGCAGTTTGCACAATCAAGCATCTTTATGCGGACAAGAAGACTGATTATATAAGCACAGGCTGATCTGAGTCATTGCTGGGCCCATATGCAATCTTGTAGAAAATGCTGTGTCCCAGCTCTTATTTGAATTCAAACAGCGCTATACTATAGTCTATACTTCTTAAAAATAATCTTTTGTTTTTTGTTGTTTTTTTTCTGTCAACATACTCAGTGCTCAAAGTATTCCTCTTAAATGTTTTTACATTCATGCTCTTTTGATGTTAAATCTACATGGAGCTGATGTAAAGTCATTCTACCTGTATATACTGATGAGGAGCTCTGAAAATAAAAATAAAAAAATAAAAAATAAAAGTAAAAAATACTTAATAAGAAAGAAACCAGGAAAAGTGACCATGTGACACGGATGCTCCTACTTTGCATTTTTCCTGATGTGACATGCTGCAGCAATTTTGATGCAACGCAAATGTATTATTATTATTATTATTACAGGCCTTGTTTGCTTTTGAGACTTTTTCTTCTAGCCACAGAAATGAGAGTCAAGCTATAATAAGTAGTATATCAGGGAACACAACTCAAAACAAAACCCATACATAGGTCTAGATAAGAGTGGGTATCAGGTGAATAGTTTTCTTATTTCTCGACGAAAACATATGTTGTGGTACTCATTAGAAGCGCCTCGCGGAGGCGCTGCTCATGAGTACCACAACATATGTTTTTGTCGAGAAATAAGAAAAACATAGATTCGTTTTGGTTGAAAAAACGCCTTATCAAGAGCTATACAGACATGTCATTTTCAAACTAAACAATTCATTTGGAACTTGGCTGAGTGACACTCTTATCAGGTGCCGTAACTTGTGTCAAAAAAAACAACAACAACAAAAAACAAAAAAACACATGTGTCACTTTCAAACTAAACAACATGTTCTTTGTTGTTGTTTTACTTGTTTACTTTTTATTTATTTATTTATTTATTTTATTTTTTTATTTTATTTTTATTTATTTTTTTTTTGTAATTGCACCACATAAATTGGTTTAAACTTTATTTTGATTGCTTCTAATACAACATAATTTACAACAATACTACATTTTCCAGGATCTGAGTGTAATCCTTAGCTTGTCTGAAAGTCATCTCCTGATAATAAATGCATATAACTGTCATAGATGTTATGAGTGGCTGAGCCTTTCGACATATTTGATCATAAGCATTAAACCGAGAGCTTAATAACTTATATGCATGTATGTAAACCGTTACATACATACATACGTACATACGGATGTACATACATACACACATTTATATATGCATACATACACGCACGCATTCAGGCACATACACAAATGCATGCATACACTTATGCGTGCATGCGCACATATATCAAACAGGCACAGACTGAGAGAGAGAGAGAGAGGTTCCATGACTCCATAAGTTGATTCTTTCAATATACGAGGGATGTTCGAAATGAATTGCTTATTTCTATCTGAAGACTTCAAATTTCAAGTTAGCCCAAAAGTACTCATTTCATGCCCTCGAAGTACTCCCCGTGGCTAGAAATGCAAAGTTTCAGCCGATGTATCCACTTCTTGAAGGCGTCACGGTACGCTGATTTGGGCACAGTAATAAGGTACTGATGAATGGCAGATCCAAGTGCCTGTCGGGACTGGTATTTCCGCCCAGCAAGGAATGCTTTCAATTTCGGAAACAAAAAGAAATCACATGGGGCAAGGTCTGGGGAATACGGGGGGTGAGGCAAAACAGTTACTTTTTCTTTCTTTAAAAACGCGGTAACTATTGCGGAGGTATGAGCTGGGGCATTGTCATGTAGAATACGGACATGTTTAAAACCAGTGGCAGGGCGTCGTTTCTGATACTACTTTTTCAGTTTCTTCAGTACTACGTCTTTGTAGTACTTTCCGGTGATGCTTTTGCCCTTTTTCACTGGCACTTTTATTGCGACTCCTTCACCAGAGAAGAAGATTGCATACAAAACCTTCTTTGTACTCAAAGTACGTTTGGCAATTATTGGGCGTTTGCTGTGTTTAGTGGCCCAGATCTTATTGCTAACCTTTCTGACGGGCTCAAAATAATGGACCCAGGTTTCATCACCTGTGACGACATTGGCAAACTGCTTTTTGTCATATTTTGGAAACATTTGAAGCAGCTTTTTGGCCACTTTAACCCGTTGCCTCTTTTGCTCGTCAGTCAACAGATGTGGCACCCATCTAGCAGAAATCTTTCTGACTTTCAAATGCTTCTTCAAAATAAGGCGAACCGTTGATAGTGATATGCCTACCTTTCGTGCAATATCACGAACTGTAAATCTGGCATCTCCTTCAATGATTTCCTTTATTTTGGTAACGATTTCTTTACGAGATGCAGATTTTGGCCTACCTGATTTCGGTGCATTTTTGATGGACTCTACACCAGACTCAGATTTCTTTTTCCACCGCCGAACTGTGTCATAAGACACACAAGAAGGTCCAAAAGCAGTAGAAATTTCAGTCATCAGCTTCCTCAAAGAACAATCAAGTTTTAAGCGAGCTTTGATGTAAGCCCGTATTTCATCTTTTTTGTCGACGCTTCTACCAACCATTTTTACTGCAGTGGTCAATGACTGCGTGTATTCAAATGGCAAATTTTATGTCTTACACTTAGTCTAACATGTACATTTATACACCATTGTGTAGATATTGAAAAGCCCTATGCAGGTATGTATTGGTTTTTATCGTGCCCCACGTGGATATCGAGCTAGAGGACAATAAGCAATTCATTTCGAACATCCCTCGTAATTTGCATCAATGTTACGTAAGTACTTTTATATCATAGGAAACGTTTTGACTTGACTATGAATTCTTGAACGTGGCAAAACATGGTTACAGGCTCCCTAGCAGGGTCTTTTGAAAATAAACGTTTTTATAAAGGGTATGTTTGGTCAAATATAGGTTTTTCCAGCAAAATTTTCAACGAAATAAAGAGCAAAAAGAGGTTAATTTTTTCCATGCTGTTAAAACCTGCTATCAGGGCATACACTGCCATGAGTTCAACAGTTCTTTCTGTTTTCTTCACAAATGGATCATCTGCTGTCTCAGATTTCTGTTTTGTCAATGGCAGACGTCAATAATTTACATGATAGCAAACTAAAATGACCCTCTTTTCGGAATGTGACACAGCACAACTAAATGGCTAAAAATTAAGGTTTTCTTAATAAAATACACTGTCAGGTTTTTTATAGGTTTTTCAGCTAAATTAAAGGTTTTAAAGGATTTCAAGTAAATTAAAGGTTTTTAAATGTTTTAAAGGTTCCCCTAGGGAGCCTGTGGTTTCATTATCTTCATCAGTGGTTGTTACTTTACCGTGAAGCAATTCTTGAACAGAACGCGTGTGCAAATAGCCAGAAAGGTAAGTATTCCTGACATTGGCATATCTAGGACAATGGAGAAAAAAATGATAACAGCTTTCAAATTCACCACATGCACATGATGGGCTTGGAACAATATTTTTAGAGTATAAATGTGAACTGAGTGAGCTATACCCCATGCGCAATCTTGCGTGTAGAATTTGGCCAATTCTACAGCCAGCATTATAGTACTTAGGAGAAAGTCTTCTGTGTCTATTGAGGCAATATTTAAATGTTGTGACAGTGTTTGCATCTTTTATTACGAAAACACGCCTATTCAAATACACTGAAAATTTTACCACCAAAACATGGCAATTTTTCAGATAAAAAATTCTGATATTTTTCATATTTCTGCTCAAAACATAAATTGTGGGTACTCGTTAGAACCGCCTCGTCGAGGCGGTTCTAACGAGTACCCACAACCTATGTCTTTGATCAGAAATAACAAAAATAATGCATACCCCTGTAAACCCCAGTTTTACTATATAAAAGTGGGGTTTAAGGGGATCAACATTATATAGGCATGTTTTCGTGAGGTCTTCATTTGAATGGACTGAAAAATATGGAATTTATGGCACAAAAGCCAAATTAAAAATGTATCAAGGGCCATAACTGTGCAAACAGTAAACAAAATTACTTCTATTAACAGTTCCATATAAGATCTTTCAAATCAGTCTGTCAAGACATTTTTCATTACTTTCCATGCCAAAACACAATTTATTGGTATTCATTGGAATTGCCTAGACACAAGTTATCTTTTGGTGAATAGCAAACAGTGCAGACCTAGGAGCAGTTTGATAACTCATAACAATCCCAGTTAAATATACAAACACAAACCTGTCAAATAGTGCGCTAGATGCACCCATTTCAGCACTGAAGACAAAATGTTTAGAGCCGGCCTCGGTTGCTCAGTTCGGTGGAGACCAGGTCGCCGGTTCAACCCCGGCCGAGGTCGGCAACATTCTTTCGTGGAGATTGATCATAAATATTTTCTACGGTCATTCTCTCCCTTCCGCTGATTCAAGAAGGGCAGTTGTCAGTTTCTGGCAACAGAATGTGCACAATACTGGTTAACCGCTTAGAGGACTAAGCCTGTCCAGTAAACGTGTTGTTAGGCAAACTGACTGCGTTCGACATGACCCCATTGGGTTAACTGAGCCGGAAAACCTCAACAAAAACAAACAAAATGTTTGAAAGAAAAGTAAAGATCTGTACTGTTATTTTCGTGTGTGACTGTGAAAATGAAGTTGTTTTTTTTTTAAAGTAAAATATATTTTAACTAGCAATACTTAACCTATAGATGTGCTTATTAATGTGCTATTCTATTCTGTTTTTCACCTCCTCCACAGAAAAACGACCTTTCAGTCGTGATAAAGTCTTAATTCAGAAGGTCCCTTTAAACAGCTACCTGTGTGACGTAATTCCTCCCGCTCAAATGATCACGTGTCAGTTTCTTTTATGTGTAAAACAATATACAATTAGGAGAAAAGAGCGAAGGTGAGAGGTGGGACCATAAATACTTATCTATAGATTAAGTATTGCTAGTTAAAATATGTTTTACTTTTAAAAAACTTCATTTTAACTGCACAATACATTAACCTATAGATAACGTCCTAGAAGTTACAGAATAGGAGAGAGGATTTCTCCTAGTAAATAGGTCCCAAAGTTCTGAATTAAGATTTAGGTCGAATAAAGAACTTAATAAATGCATAAAGCAATAATAAATGTCCTTTAAACCCAGGATAAAAGATAATCCAGGGTTAGAATATATCAATTAAAAGGTCTAATATAACATAATTAGTGTATATTAAGTACCTTTCTAGTGTAATAGCAGGTGTAGGAGGCTGTTGACGTTGTCTATGTTTCCCAAGCTGGATGCTGGTGGCCCCCACCACTTTTTGGGCCACCACAATGGCCCAAACATTGTAGATTTTCTGCTTGCTGAGACATGTCCCTGAGGTAGAATCTAGCAGAGGTTGATGATCGATTCCAAACTGCAGCTTGAAGGATATCATTGAGAGGAACCTTATCAAAGAAAGCCCAGGAAGACGAAAGATCTCTAACTTCATGAGCTATGATTTTAAGGAAAGAAATGTCTCTTTTAGTGAGTTTCCTATAGGCAAGTTTAATAGTGTAAGATATCCATCTCGAGATAGTATCTTTAGAAATATCTTGATTGCCTTTAATGCGAAGAAAAAGTCTAGTTATGTTCTGGCGATAAGAACTAGTCATTTTAAGATAGAACTTCAGAGACCTAACGGGGCAAAGAAGTCTGTTCAGATGTTCCCTTTTACATGTTCGAGCAAGACTAGGAACAACAATAGCGTCTGGTTTAATAGAAGGAAGCTGGTTCTTCGCTAAGAAACCAGTTTAAGTATCAAGGAAACTGAACCATCAGTTTGACTGAATCTTAAGTGTTATGAATCCATAGCAGGTGCATGTATTTCGCTACATCTTTTAGCCGTGGCAAGGGCTAAAAGAAAGGCTGTCTTAATGGTAACGTGAAATTTAGAAGCCTTATTAAGAGGTTCAAAAGGTGTTTTTTGTAAACATACTAAAACCCATGATAAGTCCCATTTAGGTGTAAGATATATTTGTACTGGTCGTTGCAGTTCAAAAGACCTAATAAGTTCAGATAAGACTGGATTAGATCCGATTCTATTATCAGTTTTAAATTTAAGAGTGTTAGAGATCATAGCTCTATAACCTTTAATAGTACTGATTTGGCATTTCTTCTCCGAGAAAAGAAAGATTAAGAAATCGGCTATAACTGTAATAGGGGCCGAGATCGAATTAACCTTTTTTGTATGACACCAATTAGAGAAGATGGTCCATTTTGCATCGTAGACTTTTTGTGTAGATGTTCTTCTTGATCTAGAGACAAAAATCTGCGACGTTTTGCGAAAATATTTTATCTCTGATTGATTGTTTGATAACTCCCAAGCGTGAAGGTCGAGAAGTGGGAGGATATTATGCGGCAGTCTGCATGCCTAGTTGTCAACCCAATCATTGTTGATGGCTATGCTTCACTCTTTAATTGCACGAACGGCGGTTCGGGCCTCAGACTCAATGACGGCCTCTTCGTAAAACTTTAACCAGTGGGTTGGGGCTTGACGATATGTCTTTGGCTTGGCCCGCCGTGGTTCAACTATTGGTTTTCATTTACTCTGGCATACAGTAGAATTAGCCATGAGTACTCGTCTTTGTTTATTATAGTGATTAATTTGATTTTTATGGTTTCGCTTTGATGCATTTACTGAGTTGGGAGCCTTTATGCGAACCGAATTTTTATGTATTTCTGTATTAAGAGTAGCATCGGGACCCAGGGTGAAGTTAGCTAGTTGTAAAAGTGCTTTAAACCCCCCGGTGGTTTGCTCTACCGACCGTTTTAAGGCGGTGGTCCCGGTGTTAGTCTTACTCTTTGTTGCTTTGTGGTTTATTCTACGAGGCGATTTGTTGTATGTCTTTCCGTGTGTCATTTTGTTCTTGTGTTTTTCGGTCATTTTAGTATTGCGATTACCTCGCTTGGGGAAGAGAGAGCTAATCTTAGTGCTTTTCGTACGTTTGTTTGGTTTGCGCTTGTTTAGATTTGTCGGTTTCCTCTTCCTCTTGGGGTCTGGGAAGGGCAGCGGTTTGTGATTGTGGCACTCCCTGGACTTTTCTCTTACCTTTTTTGATGAACAACTCTTCCTTTGGATTGAGTCAAGAGTCTTGGAATTAGTGGCAGACGAATCGGAGCTGACACTAAAAGAAGAAGTTCTGAGAACCACTGTTGTTGTGGCCAGAACGGAGCTATCAGAACTATTCTGCACTGATGTTGTCGGATTTTTTCCAGAACAGCAGGTATCAGAATAAAAGGAGGAAAAGCATATGCATGAAGATGATTCCAGTCCATAGACAGGGCATCTATCGCTAGTGCTTTGTTGTCTTGTACTGGAGAGACATATAATGGGAGTTTGTGATTGAATCGTGTCGCAAACTGGTCCACATTTGGGAAATTGAGCATCTGGAATACCGAATTCGCTACTGTTTGATCCAGAGTCCATTCTGTCTTGATATGTTTGTGTAATCTTGATAGGCGGTCTGCAAGAATGTTGAATTTGCCTGGAGTGTGACGAACTCTGATAAAGATGTCGTGTTCCAGGCACCAGTTGAGAATTTTCCATACCTCTACACAGAGGTTGGGGGAATGAGTGCTACCCTGTTTGTTAATATATGAGACCACCGTTGTGTTGTCTGTAGATATCATGATGCAAGAATGGTGAATAAATGTTATGGCTTGTTTCAGTGCTAATCGTATGGCCATCATTTCTAACATATTGATATGGAGCTGGGATTGGTCTTCTGTCCAGCGACCATGAAAGGATAGTCTCGTCGGCTCTAAATGAGCTCCCCATCCGAAATGACTGGCATCCGTATAAAGGAAAAATTTGGGCTCTGGAGGATGGATAGTAGTCCCTGTCTCGAACCGATTGGTGTTCATCCACCATTGTAAGTGAGATCGAATCATACCGTTTATGATCGAGAGGAAGAATATGAGGTTTCCAAACAGACAAAAGACACATCTGTAGAGGACGTAAATGAAGTCTGCCTAGGAGAACGCAGTCTGCTGAAGCACTGAGTTTGCCCAAAAGAGAAAGGAATTAAAGTTCGTGCCGATACATGTTTGAATGACAGAAATTTCTTGATTGTCAGAAGTAGGTTCTGTACACGATCCGTTGGAACCCTGACTACATTTCGTTGCGTCAGAAATTCCATGCCTATAAAGATGAATTTCTGAGAAGGGAAGAGATCCGATTTCTTTAAATTTGGCAGAAAACCTAGACTTTGAATAGTTTGAATGCAAAACCTTGTCTGTGTAATCAAACGGTTGCGAATCCAATTTTTGATCAGCCAATCGTCTAGGTATGGAAAGACTGATATGGCACGTTGGCGTAGAAACGCTGCTATAACGTCCATCACTTTGGAAAATATCAACGGACTTAGGAACATTCCGAACGGTAAGTCCGTGAAGTGATAAACCTAATCTTCGTAAACGAAACGAAGATACTTCCGGGATTGATGATGTATCGGAACTTATAGATATGCATCTGTTAAGTCTATGGAGACAGCCCAGTCGTTGAGTCTCATCGCTTGTCTTACTGAATTGACTGTCTCCATTTTGAAAGACTGTTTCTTTATCTGTTCAATAAAGAAAGGTCTATGATCAAACGTAACTTTCCGTTCTTTTTTGGAACTAGGAAGATCCGGGAATAAAAGCCGGGAGTTCCCGGATTCTGTACCCTTTCCACTGCCCGTTTGTTGAGAAGGTTTTCGAACTCTTCTCTGGGAAACGGGGAGGATGATTGACTCATTCTGATCGGAACAGATGACAAAGGAGGAATTTTGCTGAATGGTATCCTGAATCCGTGTCTTACGATAGAGAGGACCCATTTGTTGTCTGTAATTTCCTCCCATTTTTTCACAAAATGAGCCAATCGTCCTCCCACTGGAATGTCCGAGTACGGGAGAGCAGGCAGTGGAAAGGGCTGTCCTTCATAATCTTGTGGAGTAAGAGGCAGGTTTAGAGGAGGGGAACTGACGAATGTTACCAGTCCTCTTGATATTTTCCTTCTTAGTGTAAGAAGATGTACTTTGAGGTTGAGTTTTGGACCTATACGATTGCGTTGGTTTAGGTCTGGTTATTGTTTGTTTGGCAGGGTATTTAGGTGTCTTGAAAGCTCTACTCGGAGTAGGAGGCTTAAAAGAACGAGATTGTGATTGAATGGAAGTAGAAGCTAAAAACCTTTGCTGTTGAGCTTCAAAATTTGATTTGGCTATTTCTTTTATCCTGCCATCAAATGTTTTTGAGTTAATAGGAGCGTTCCTTAACTCAAATGAAAAATTGTCAAGAAGTAGTTTTGATGAAGCTAGAGCTGCGTCCCTCCTAGCCTGAAAGATTTCAGTAGTTAAAAGAGTAGACATGGCGGTAGCATGCTTAATCGATTTGGCTACGGCCTCCAAAAGTCTGGAAAGGGCCGCAACCAACATCGATTCTTGTTGTAGACAAAGGAAGGCAGCTGAAGAAAATAAGTCAGCATGGGAATTAATGGAAACTAATTTCCTAGCCTTCCTTTCTCATGCTTCCAAATTCTTCACTCGAATGGAAGCTCTTCCTTTATTAGAGAGATCTAGGAGAGACGCATCTGCTTTTAATTGTGGAATGTTGTCAGTGGGCAAATATTGGTTTTGGCTCTTGTAAAATTTAGTCGGAGCAGGAGCCGAAACCAAGTTTTGCGGGCATTTCCAGTCTCTAAAACATTTATCCGATCCGAGTCTGTTCTGAATGTACTTTATGGTATTCTCAACCAATTTAGACTGGGGTAGAACAAGTAATGGATTCGAACGAGATTCCATTAAGTGTTCTATCCCAGATAGAGGTTTAGATGGAGCTTGATCCTGCTGAGTCTTAGGACATAACTCAGCAGGAAGAAGTCTAAAGACCTCATTTATAGCACAGTCAAAAGACCAGATTTCAGTTTCAGTCTCCGAATCGGACTCTTTAATCGTTTGCGGAAGATTCGGGTGAACTTCATCAATATTTATTGGTTGAGTATTGACTGGATTAAAACTGGGCTCCTCAGGTTGTGTAGGAACAGGCGTTTGAACAACCTGCGGAGATTTTTTAGCCCTTTTATATCTACCAAATTCAATTTGAGATTGAGAAGTATTGGAAGAAGAAGAAGAAGGTGTCATCGATCGTCTTCTTCTCTTTTTGTATGAGAGTTTAGATCTCTTTGATTTCTTCTTTCGTCTAGAAGAATTCAAAGAGTCTGATCTAGAAGTGGAAGAAGAGGAAGAACACGATCGATGTCTTCTTCTCTTTTTTGATTTATGATCTCTTCTTGACTGTTTCTTCCGTGAAGGTCTAGTCTGAGAAACATCAGTAGAATTAGGAGGATCAATCATCACACTTGGGTCTGACATCTGCGAGAAGTCAGGCTCAAGTGGGATTAACTGTTTGGAAGAAGTAGCTGGATTTGGGAACTCTGAGATTTCAGAGAGTTCATATCCTGGAGTATGTACATTAGGTAGTCTACGGATACTACCGTGAGATACATGGCTGCTTATAGAAGGAGCATAATTTTGTAGAGGCACATTGACTGGTGAATAACCAGGAATAAACTGAGTGAAAGTCATTTGCGAATGACTGGTGACTGGTGCCTGGTTGACTGGTGCCTGGTTGACCGGTTGACCTGTGACTGGTTTACCGGTGACTGGCTAATCGGTGACTGGATGACCGTGACTGGTAGACCAGTGACTGGATAACCGGTGACTTGTTGACCGGTGACTTGTTGACTGGTGACTGGATGACCAGTGACTGGATGACCGGTGATTTGTTGCCCGGTGACTGATTGACCTGTGACTGGCTGATCGGTGACTGGTTGACCAATGACTAGTTGACCAGTGACTGGATGACCGGTGACTGATGACTGGCGACCGGTGGACTAAATGCCCAGTCGGACTGTAGGTCCCCCAGGCTGCCATCTTGATGGGTCCTGCCCCAAGCAGTATAGCTAAGTGGGGTGGTGCTCCCATCAATAGACCAATTGTCAGACAAGTCTGACTGGGATTAGATTTCTTCTGTCTTCTTTTCTGTGTCATGACAATTTGCGAGTGGCGTAGAGTCATCTCTTCTCGGCGAGATTCCACACTTTTTTAGTCCAAATACTGCAAATAGAACAAGGAGAAACACGTAGACAAGCAGTACAAGATATACAAGAAGGGTGATTATCCCATTTTGGCCTTCAAATGACCACAGTTGCCGCGGGTGAAATGCATCGAATGACGCGGAAACTAAAGACACAGAAAATAAATGCAAAGAAAGCAAGAAATCGAAAATTGATAATTTCAAAAGAATTACATGTTTAGTAGAAGGAGTGAATATAGAACAAGAGAAAACTAAGGATAAAGAAATTTAACTGTGTAAAAAAGAAATAAATACGAATTTCTTTCACAGGTAAATAATCCTTGTACTTTTTCACTGTCCACAGAAAAAAAAACTGAAACCTGATCACTGAGCGGGAGGAATTACGTCACACAGGTAACTGTTTAAAGGGACCTTCTGAATTAAGACTTTATCACGACTGAAAGGTCGTTTTTTCTATGGAGTGGGTGAAAAACGGAATAGAATAGCACATTATCGATAGGTTAATGTATTGTGCAGTTAAACTGAAGTTTCACGCTGAACTTTAAAGGTATGAGATTGATCCCCCCACCCCCACCCCGCGAGAAAATTATAAAAAAAAAGATGACTGGCAGTTTGACAATCAGCATTTTTTCTACCGGAATTTTTCCCTGTCCATTTCAAATACTTATATTATTTGAAGATTAATTAGAAAAGGTTTTCTGATGCTCAAAATTATTTCGCTTACAGGTGGAATTGATCCATTTTCGCTGACTCAGAACTCAATCCGTGAAATTATAACAAAGTAACGGATCTGAGTAGTGTGAAAATGAAGAACATTAGGAACACAGAGATGTGATTTACTAAAGACTTACCATATCTCATTGCTGGTAAAACGTCAATTAGGAACGAATCACTCTTTCTAGAATCGTTCGTATTTCTGCAACTGCAATCATAAGTCACTTGTATCTACTCGTAACCGCGGCAAGCCCTGAAACGCTCGGGAGGGGGAGGGGGTGGGTAACTTGGGGGTAATTGTGGGACGAGTGTTCGAGCCAGTATTTCGAAACCTACCCCATTCATATACCTGGCCTCTGAAAAAAACGGACCCATTCATATACGAGATCATCTGAAATCAGATCGGTTCCCCTAAATACAGGAATGGACTTTTCTTTTGCGAAATGGATTTTATTTACGAAATGGAGCATTTTCTCCCCTTTTTTGCAACTGTTTTCATGATTCCTATCATATCTGACTATAAAAGCAATATTAAATATGATTTTGCTGTATTGGAATCATATTTTATAAACAACGGAGAAGATATAGTTCCACTCCTTAATGTGAAATCAGTGACGAAATGTAGTTTATTTTAAGAAATGGAGCATGTTTCCCCCTTGTTTGCAACTTTTATTCTGTTTTCATAATTTATATCATATCTGACTATAAAAGCAATACTGAATATGATTTTGCTCTGTTGGAAATCATATTTTATAAACAACGGAGAAGATATAGTTCCACTCCTTATGTGAAATCTCTGACCCATCAATATTGATGGGTCCGAGGTGAAATCCGTGACAAAATGGAGTTAATATTTACGAAATGGAGCATGTTTTCCCCTTGTTTGCAACTTTTTATTCTGTTTTCATGATTTATATCATGTTAGACTACAAAAACAATATAAAATATGATTTTACTTTATTAGTATCATATTTTATAAACAACGGAGAAGATATATATGTAGTTCCACTCCTTATGTGAAATCAGTGACGAAATGGAGTTTTATTTTACGAAATGGAGCATGTTTCCCCTTGTTTGCAACTTTTATTCTTTTCTTTTCTTTTTTTTTTTTTTTTTTTTTTTTTTTTTTTAGGGTTTATATTATATCTGATTATAAAAACAATATAAAATATGATTTTACTATATTGGAATCATATTTTATAAACCACGAATAAGATATTTTGCAATATTTCATTTATATTTTATTTGGTATACACTACCGTGACGGTGTATTAAAACAATGACTACAGAAGAGATCATTATATGCGAAATGGAGAAGACAGCATTCAAATCCGTGTGCGAAGTGGAATTTCGGCGGTAGATGTATACAACTATAGGAACATGCTGTTTTATTACGAACATACCTGCTAATAAGTGAAAGATGCGAAAAGAGCTTTAAAAGAAAGAAAGAGTAATTATTAACCTATATTTTAACACTAAAACGGTTGAAACGACACTAGTTGGTTTTGTGTTTATTATATTACCGCCACCTTTGTAATAAGCTGAAGTGCGCAAAGTGTAGACAAAAATATATAACAAACTCCATAAAGGACATTGATTTAATTTAATAATAATTTCCTGTATTATACGGGCAACACTTGATAAATAAATCTACGCATTCTAAAATATATTAATATGACAAAATAAAAGAATTTGTTTTAAGAATTAGAGACAGAGTATGAAGTAAAAAAAATAAAATAAATAATAATAATAAAAATAAATAAATAAAAAAATAAATAAAACAAAAAAAATAGCGTACACTATTTCAACATGCGAAAAATCATAACTGTATTAAAGACACAGTGATCGTACCATCCTAACAAGATTATCGACACAGGTCATGTCATAATGGTGATTAAACAGGTGCTACGGTAACTCGATTGTCACACCTAACTGATCACCACGTTGTCTCGTATAATAATACTCGGTTATTGACTTAATCATAATTGCTTTAAAGACATGGTGATGGAATCATCAACACGGGTCATCTCATCAGACTGATTAAACAGGTGTCACCTGTAACACGATTATCACACCTACCTGATCGCATTTTTTATGCCCACAACTTCGAAAAAGTTGGAGGGGCATATTGCTTCTGGGACGTTTGTGCGCCCGTCCGTCCGTTACGCCGTTCGTTATACAGAATTAACAATGTCCAGATCTTGTGTCTGCAACGGCAACCAATCTTTATGGATTTTATTTCTAACAAACATTACTCTATTCTATTCTTTAACCACCCTTTTACTTTTACGTTGTAGTGAAGCACCCACCAGCGATCTGTTATAAAATACCTGGAGTGGGAAGTTTTGCACGAGTTTATCTTGAAATTTACAATGTGGACTTTCGACGAAAGAGCATGTGCACAAGATTAGTTGGCATCATTGATCTTAAGGTAGGTAGAAACAAAGTAAATGTGTTGCATTGATATTAAGGTAGAAAGTAGCAAAGCTGACCACAAGCGTTCAAGTGACCAGCTGCCCGTAGGTTTTCTTGGCGGTTCAGAAAATTACGTCTAGTCTGGAATATTTAGCCTGGAAATTACAAAAAAAAAGTATTCATGTTTCTTACTGTAAGACCAACTCTGGCCAAATTAAAGTATTTCACTGCGGATACACAGACTGAAATGATCCCAGTCTTCGCTGGGCAAACATGCAAATTTGTAGCAACTGATGTGCCCCCGCTGTGTCCGTATTAAGAACACACTGGCCTACTTATGAAACGCTCCACATCGTCTTCACTGGTTATACATATATACCAAATTTGATTAGCCTATGTGTCATACAGCATAGAAGCAGATAAAAGGGGATACCATTTCAATAGTTTTTCTTATTTCTACACGAAACAATATAACGTATATTGTGCGCTTCGAATGGGTACCACAACATAATTATGTTTTTTGTTTTGTTTTGTTGTTGTTGTTGTTTAAAATATCAATACTTTCTGGAAAAAAAAAAACTTCTCTGGAGTTATGCATACACAATAAAAGATATTCCATGGACAGGATCTAGGACTGATGGGTGAAATAATGAAGTACACACCTATAATCCTCTCCGGACCTGGCGGATAGGTGGGAGGGGGAGCTAATAAGGCGCCTTGTATTTAAGTATCTGACTCAAAATTTATTTTGAATTTCTGTTGACAGGTCAAAAAGTGGCGTTTCCGCATAAAGTTGGCATGCTTTCGCATCCCAATTGGCTTGTTAGAGGACACGGATCAGAGCAGAGAAACCTATCTACAGGAAGAAGAATCCGAGGGGGAACAAATGTCAGCTACGAATTTAGCCGAACTCTTCCGAGTGCTGATGATCGACGAAGGCGCCGTTGAAGATGCATCATTTGAAGCGGTCGACTTTTAAGGACCGCTAAAGTGCGACTTATTACGGCTAATAAATACACTTACCGGGGAAGTCACTCTGACTATTGTTTTTGTCCCTTCTGAAAAGGGCTCCACTATACAATTAAAGAATTTGCTACCAGAGGGGGGCAAATTCCTTTTTTATTGAGTACCTCTCTTTTCAGAAGGGGATTTGTGTGCAGGGAAGCAACCGGGAAATCAAAAGTTTCCTCCCTTATGAAAATGGTGACTAAATCTCCATTCACCTTAATATTATTTCATCTTCATCCCTCCACTGACATTCTTATCTAACTTCTATTATTGATCATGAAATATTTTCTACGGTCATTCTCTCCCTTCCGCTGATTCAAGAAGGACAGTTTTCAGTTTCTGGAGAAAGAATGTGCACAATACTGGTTAACCGCTTAGAGGACTAAGTCTGCCCAGTAAACGTGTGGTTAGGTAAACTAACCGCGCTCGACATGACCCCATTGGGTTGACTTGGCCGTAAAACCTCAACATAAACAAACATTTAAACCAATCCAGGTTTGATCTGGTAAATGGGGATAACTGAGGGGCTTTTAAATTCTGCACTCAATTAAGTTAGCTCTCATCTCAAAAATGGCGAAAAATATCTACCAAGTGTATCCAGAGATCCCACTCAATTAAGTTTTCTCTCATGTCAAATAATGGCGTTAAAGATCATTACGAAAACACGCCTATTCAAATATATAGAAAATTTTACCTCCAAATACTGAAAATTTTCAGATAAAAATTCTGATATTTTTCATATTTCTGCTCAAAAACATAGATTGTTGGTACTCGGCGAGGCGGTTCTAACGAGTAACCACAATCCATGTTTTTTTTAGCAAAATAAGAAAAATAATGTATACCCCTGGAAACCCCAGTTTTACTATATAAAAGTGGGGTTTAAGGGGGTCAAAATTATATAGGTATGTTTTCGTGATGAAGTTACCTCTTATGTCAGAAATGGCGTAAAATATCAATCAAGTGTTTCCAGTGACCCCATTCAATTAAGTTATCTCTCATTTCAAAATGGCGTAAAACATCTACCAAATGTTTCCAGTGACCCCACTCAATTAAGTTACCTCTCATGTCAAAAATGGCGTTAAACATCTACCAAATGTTTCCAGTGACCCCACTCAATTAAGTTACCTCTCATGTCAAAAATGGCGTTAAACATCTACCAAATGTTTCCAGTGACCCCACTCAATTAAGTTACCTCTCATGTCAAAAATGGCGTTAAACATCTACCAAATGTTTCCAGTGACCCCACTCAATTAAGTTACCTCTCATGTCAAAATGGCGTAAAACATCTACCAAGTGTTTCCAGTGACCTCACTCAATAAAGTTCTCTCATGTCGAAATGGCGTAAAACATCTACCAAATGTTTCCAGTTACCTCACTCAATGAAGTTACCTCTCATGTCAAAAATGGCGTAAAACATCAAGTATATCTAGTACCTTTCAGTGATATATGGATGCTGGCGTAAAAAGTCAAGACATGTTCTTCCTTAGAGATACTTTCTACCAATCAATTTATACCAAATGCCAAACGTCGCTTAAGGAGATATTAACAAACAGCGTAGACCCAGATTAGACGCCGCACAGCGCAGCGTTTGATCTGGGTCTACACTGCTTGCATTAAATACGGGAATTTCAAGAAAAAATGTTAATAATAAAACTTATTTGACATCCATTCCACTGCAAATGGGCTAATCCAAAAAGCTGGAGTGGAAGCCAGAAAAAATAGCAATGAAAATCTTCGAGTAGTCATGGTATATATCTTACCTCAATAAAATAATTTAACACATATGTCTTAGGGTTTTTATCTAGTGGTTTATTGTATGTTTAGCATGGCTGTAATTCAGTTTTTACTTGATGAATCGTTATAAAGACCATAATTTAAACTCCATTTTATACATATTTCACGCAGTTTGATTGGTTGAAGTTTTACACTACAATTAAGTCCAGAGCATGGATCAGTAGGACCTATTTTCCTTCTGTCGTCTCAAAAGATTGACATTTTTGATAACATTTATATCATGTTGATGATAGAGTTGGAACCATAACGAACGATTTATTAGATTTGTGGATTTTATCGATGTGTAAACATTGATGAATCACTCACAAACTTAACGTAAAGGAACTATGGGCTTTATTCAGTTTGTAAGTGATTCGCTAGAGTTTATAATAAAACAGAATTCATATCATCTTTAAACTGGTCTAAAAAAGATTAAAATGACAATATATTGATATTCCTTTATTTCTCCACAAACCATATGTTGTGGGTACTACTCATTAGAAGCAAGGAGGCGCTTTTATTGAATACCCAAGTTTTTGTGACAAAATAAGAATAATATAATACGGATATCACCGGAGGATTCACACGAAATGTCTAGCCTATCTACCTTACTATCACACAATTACTCAGAGATGTCACATTACAGGATTCCACACATTGTACCTCCAAACGAAACATTCGGCCTACTTTCCTTTCCAGCAAATTAATCACACAGAGATATAACACTATTCTATTCCATACAGGATGTTTCCAAATGAAATGCCCAGCCTACGTGCCTTCCAAGCAAACAGTCACTCAGATATACACACTACTGGATTCCACACATTGTGCTTCAAAACGAAATGCGTAGCTTACCTAACTTCGTAGCTCACAATCACATAGAGCTATAGCACTAATGGATTCCACGGACCCAGCTAGCATTCTACGTAAATCTACATCGGGCCGTCATCGGCCCGTCAGCTACCCTGACGGGCCGATGACGGCCCGATATAGATTTACGTAGAATGCTGACTGGGGAGTACAACAAAATGAACTACCCAGCCTACCTCCCTTCTCAGCTCAAAATACAGAGAAATCACAAAACTGGAATCTACATAGTGTGCTTCAAAACGAAATGCCTAGCCTATCAACCTTCCAAGATCACAGTCACAGAGATATCACAATACTGGATTCCATACAGTGTGCTTCAAAACGAAATGCTTAGCCTACCTACCTTCCCAGCTCAAAATCACAGAGATATCAAAACAGTGGCTTCCAGAAAAAAAAGCTTCAAAACGCAATGCCTAGTCTTTCTACCTTGCCAGAGATTTCACACTAGTGGCTTCAACACAGTGTGCTTCAAAACGAAATACCTAGCCAGCATACCTTCCCAGCACACTATCACTGATATACACACCACTGGAATCCACAGTTAGCTTCAAACCGAAATAAGTAGCCTACTTAACTTCCCAGTTCACAATCAAACAAGATATCACACTAATGGCTTCCAGTGTGCTTCAAAACGAAATACCAAGTCTACCTACCTTCCCAGCACACAATCGGACAGAGATACCACACCAGTATGTGTGTGCTTTAAAAAAATGCATTACTACCTACCTTCATAGCACACAATCACATAAAGATATTATAAAACTCCTGGATACCACAGAGTGTGCTTCAAACGAAATGTTTAGCCTACCTACCTACCTGCCCAGTACACAACCACTCCGATATCACACTGTTGGATACCACAGAGTGTGCTTAAAAACGAAATGCTTAGCACCTACTGTCCAAGCTCACAACCACTGAGAGATATAACACTCCTGGATACCACAGAGTATACTTCAAAAAGAAATGCATAGTCCGCCTAAGTTACCAGCACACTATCTCCAAAAACATCACACTACCGGATTCCGTATGGTGGGACTCAAAACGTCATACAAGCCCACTTACCTTCCCGGGACACTCAGAGACATGCCATTACTGGATTCCATACAATATGCTTTAAAACGAAATACCTAGCTTACCTTCCTTGCCAGCAAACATTAAATAAAAAAATAAAATAAAATAAAATAAATAAACACACACACACACACACACATACACACACACAAAACACACTACTGGATTCCATATAGTGTGCATCAAAACGAAATGCCTAGCCTTCCAAACTACCAAGCTGACAATCACTAAGGAGATGTCACATGCTGGATTTCACACAGTGTGGTTCAAAACGAAATGCCTAGTCTAGCTACCTTTCCAGCCCACAATCACACAGATATCTCACTACTGGATTCTATACAGTGTGCTTCAAAACGAAATGCATAGCGTTAGGCTTTCCTAACTCACAATCAGACAGAGATATCAAAGTACTGGAATCCACACAATGTGCTTCAAAACGTACTACCTGACTGACGGGCCGATAGCGGCCCGCTATAGATTTATAAAGAATGCTAGCTGATTATTCACGTCAAAAAGATGATGTTTGGAAACAAAGAACACACTACGGATTAGAAAAATGGGAGTCTCGGTTTTACGGAGACTTTTCATAAGCAGTAATGAAGCTTGCAACACTGCTTACGCCCTTTAGCGTATACATGAGCAGAAATCCATTATAATATATACCATAATAGGCCCAATGATCCCAAAGGAAGTGAAATACCATCTACAATTAGACATCACACTACTTGATTCTACACAGTGTGCTTCGAACCGACATGCCTAGTCCACCATCCTGCCTAGCACATAATAACACAAAGAAATCACATTGCTGGATGATGCACAGTGTGCTTCAAAACAAAACGCCTAGCCCACCTACCTCCCGATCACACAGTAACACAAAAATCAAATTGCTGGATTCCAGACATTTTGCTTCAAAACAAAATGCCTATCCCTACTACATTCCTAGAACTTAATAACGCAAAGATATCACATTGCTGGAATCCAGACACTGTGCTTTAAAATGAAAATCCTAGCCCACCTACCTTTCTAGCAAACAATAACACAAAAATATCACATTGCTTGATTCTGGACACTGTGCGAAATGCTTAGCGTACCTACCTTCCCAATACACATTCACTAAAAGCCATCACACTACTGGATTCCAAACAATGTGCTTCAAAACGAATCGCCTAGCGCACCAACCTACCTAGCACACAATAACACAAAGATATCACATTGCTGGATTCCGGACAGTGTTCTTTGAAACGAAATGCTTAACCTACCTACCTTCCTAGCACACACAGATAGCATTCCTAGATCCCGGACAGTGTTCTTAAAAATGAAATGCTTAGCCTACACGTACCTCCTTCTTAGCACACAATAACACAAAGATATCACATTGCTTGATTCCGTATAGTGTGCTTCAAAATGAAATGCCTAGCCTACCTACCTTCTTAGCACACAATAGCATAAAAATATCACACATATTGCTGGATTCAGGACAGTGTTCTTCAAAACGAAAGTTCTTCAAAACGAAATGCTTAGCCTACTTACTTCCTAGCACACAATAACACAAAGATATCACATTGCGGGATTCCTAACAGTGTGCTTCAAAACGAAATGCTTAGTCTGCCTACTTTGCCACCATTTTCGCAAAAGACAACTTTTATCCTGAGCTTTCCTGAACACTAGCCCCTTCTAAAAAGGGTTTTATTCTAAATCAGATGGTTTGTTCCAAAGGGGAGAGAAATTGTCCCTTTAGAGATACACGGTTTCAAAAGAGAAAACAATTTTGACACAGCTGACTCACTTGAAATTGTAAATATTTCCTTTACACAACAACTGCATATAATTGGCTACCTTCAACTGATGAAATTTAATCAATTGGGAAATATCATATTTTCATTTTTCGGTTTGAGTAAAGATACCCCCGAAAATGAAAGTTAATTGGGTAAAACTTATAAAACAGAAAGAAAGAGCACAAAAAAATAGAAGGGAAGGCAATGATCAGGAACCGATACAATTATCCCACACCTCCCATCAGAGACATCAAAGGGAAAGAAACACAACACGAAATAACTAGACCCTAATGGAAACATCACTAGCGGAAAGCCAAAAGTACAGTTGCTTTCCCATAAAGTGGCCAAATGGCTATCCAAAACAAAAATATATAAGCGACACACATTCAAAGACGAACTATAACAAAAATAAACCATGACAGAAGAACCGCCTTGGAACGGTCAGTGAAAAGTATTTCACTGGGGGGCTTAAATCGATTTTACGTGGCCACAATCCTCGCCCTTACTTCTGCCGCGGTTTAGACACATAATTTGTTCAGTCCGCATGAAGGCTTCCTAACTCATTAGTGCTACATCTCCGAGAACACAAAAAAATCAACTAATTACAGAGATGTTACAGCGACACGAAACAACTGAAATGCTGGAGCAAAAGAAAACCAAGTTAGACTCCGGTGGGCCCAACCAAAGATAGAACATCAAGTACCAACCAACATCACTCAAAATTAAATTTCAAGTAAGCCTTAACGCTGGAACCATCATAGAATCTGAGGCCTAATCGGCGTGCAATTAAAGAGGGAAGCAAAGTTATTAACCGTAATTGGGTTAACAACCATGCATGCAGTTTGTCGTATAACATTTATGTTGTACCCAATCTTTTTATATCGAAGAATGATTTTACGAAATTGGGTACTGAAGTCATTGCAAGCATATATTTTTCTGAATCTATACACAAAGTCACGGTAAAATTCGGGTTCCGATAGGCCTTGTTGCAGAAGAGATTTTAGTCCAACATTGAATTTTGAAACTAAATCGGAATGACGTCTATAAAACTTAGAAAAGGCTTTACGTAGTTTATGATACGAATAACCTTGATTGAGAAGTTTAGCAATTAATAATTTATTACGAGTGTTGAAATCAGTTACATGACTAGACACTCTGGCAAATCGAATTAATTGTGAAATATAAACACCGTAGGATGCCGCACGAGGAACATCACCATCCAAGAAAGGAAAATTTACAATCTCAAAATCAAAATCATCGCGTTTATCATAAATTTTGCAGGAAACAAACCCATCTACAATAGATAAATGTAAATCCGAAAACGCGGTTTCGGTATCAGAAGAGTTAGCTTTATTTAATTGAAGTTCTGGGGGGTTAATTTGACTGATTAACCCAGCGGAGTAGGTATTGTCAATATTCAATAAATCATCTAAATATCTTGAAGTCGAGCTAAAAGCTTCCATTACGATCCCCTTAAACCCCACTTGTATTTAGTAAAACTGGGGTTTACAGGGGTATACATTATTTTTCTTATTTCTGTCCAAAAACATAGATTGTGGGTACTCGTTAGAACTGCCTCACTGAGGCGGTTCTAACGAGTACCCACAATCTATGTTTTGAATAGAAATATGAAAAATATCTGAGTTTTTTATCTAAAAATTTTCAGTTTTTTGAGGTGAAATTTCCTATATATTTGAATAGGCGTGTTTTCGTAATGAATGATTTCAGATTGGTTTTCAACGGAAAGGGACATCATGAAGTCTCTTTCATAACAAAACAAGAACAAATCAGCCACAACAGGTGCGCAATTCGTACCCATCGGAATACCCACAATTTGTCTAAATAACTTAATATCAAATCTTATTGTCAAGTAGAAAAGTGAGAGCTTTCTGTCTGACATGTCCATAATGTGTAATTTTTTTTTGTACTACCTGATTTAGATATTTAAAACATGGTATTTAATGATACCCTATTAATTTATGATAGTTTTTGTCATATGACTCAAGAAAACACCTATTACGAGGGATGTTCGAAATGAATTGCTTATTTCTATCTGGAGACTTCAAATTTCAAGTTAGCCCAAAAGTACTCATTTCATGCCCTCGAAGTACTCCCCGTGGCTAGAAATGCAAAGTTTCAGCCGATGTATCCACTTCTTGAAGGCGTCACGGTACGCTGATTTGGGCACAGTAATAAGGTACTGATGAATGGCAGATCCAAGTGCCTGTCGGGACTGGTATTTCCGCCCAGCAAGGAATGCTTTCAATTTCGGAAACAAAAAGAAATCACATGGGGCAAGGTCTGGGGAATACGGGGGGTGAGGCAAAACAGTTACTTTTTCTTTCTTCAAAAACGCCGTAACTATTGCGGAGGTATGAGCTGGGGTATTGTCATGTAGAAGACGGACATGTTTAAAACCAGTGGCAGGGCGTCGTTTCTGATAATACTTTTTCAGTTTCTTCAGTACTACGTCTTTGTAGTATTTTCCGGTGATGCTTTTGCCCTTTTTCACTGGCACTTTTATTGCGACTCCTTCACCAGAGAAGAAGATTGCATACAAAACCTTCTTTGTACTCAAAGAACGTTTGGCAATTATTGGGCGTTTGCTGTGTTAAGTGGCCCAGATCTTATTGCTAACCTTTCTGACGGGCTCAAAATAATGGACCCAGGTTTCATCACCTGTGACGACATTGGCAAACTGCTTTTTGTCATATTTTGAAAACATTTGAAGCAGCTTTTTGGCCACTTTAACCCGTTGCCTCTTTTGCTCGTCAGTCAACAGATGCGGCACCCATCTAGCAGAAATCTTTCTGACTTTCAAATGCTTCTTCAAAATAAGGTGAACTGTTGATAGTGATATGCCTACCTTTTGTGCAATATCACGAACTGTAAATCTGGCATCTCCTTCAATGATTTCCTTTATTTTGGAAACGATTTCTTTACGAGATGCAGATTTTGGCCTACCTGATTTCGGTGTATTTTTGATGGACTCTACACCAGACTCAAATTTCTTTTTCCACCGCCGAACTGTGTCATAAGACACACAAGAAGGTCCAAAAGCAGTAGAAATTTCAGTCATCAGCTTCTTCAAAGAACAACCAAGTTTTGAGCGAGCTTTGATGTAAGCCCGTATTTCATCTTTTTTGTCGACGCTTCTACCAATCATTTTTACTGCAGTGGTCAATGACTGCGTGTATTAAAATGGCAAATTTTATGTCTTACACTTAGTCTAACATGTACATTTATACACCATTGTGTAGATATTGAATAACCCTATACAGGTATGTATTGGTTTTTATCGTGCCCCACGTGGATATCGAGCTAGAGGACAATAAGCAATTCATTTCGAACATCCCTCGGTATGTGCAGTACCCATAATATAAAATAGTAATCATGTGCTTTTCTGGCCTTGAAAACTTTAATTTCACCCTTGCATTTGGAAATAATTGGTTACTCTGTCAAATCAATTGGGTATCAATACCCAAGTTTTTTGAAAATAATTGAGTATTTGCTAAAAACATACGGGTATTTTACTCGGATACTCCACTTATCTCTTGCCCTGCTATCGTAGATTTAGAAAATTCCGGTCTGTCCTCTCATGCCTTTTAACAACTTGTAAAGGGTCATTGCACGGTCCGCAGAATAGTCGATCGACTCGACCGATTGACTTTCAAAGAGTACCCTATAATCACCTTGTGAGTCCCTCTGTCCGTCCCTGGTCAGTTAGCGAGAATGTCTCAATTGCTTAGAAGGTTGGGAATATTTTGATAAATTATATTTGATTATATATTATTGATAACTGACTGATTATATTCTAATAACTGATTGATACCAACAGGATCTAGCCAATGAACTTGCCAAATGTATGGTTTCAAAGACAGAGGCCACACCGAAGCAGAAAAAAAGCGTAACTATGAAAATGACCGTAACCTTTGAAATGTGTGGAATATTTTCTTGATAATTTTTCACGTACTGGTTGATACCGACAAGATCTAGCCAGCGGACTAGCAAAATGTTTGATTGTATCAACCCACGACAGAGCCGTGCAAAAACAACAAACAAAAAACAAGAGGCCCACGGGCCACGGTTCGCTCACCTGAGTGACATAACCACTGCAGACATGCAGATGTTATGCAACATTTTTCCAATCCTATCATCGCAACTAATGGAAATATCATCATTTGAGCAGTTCTTAGTTTTGAAGAAGAATATATGGGCCTGACAGTCAATGGAGCATGATCATTTGAATAAACTATCAATCACATTTCAACAGAAGGATCAATGTGAAATTTGGTGGAAATTGGCTAAGTGGTTTCTGAAGAATCATGATTTTATACATGTAAACAGCACAGTGGCAGGGAAATATTATAAATATAAACCAGATTATTGGCCATCTTAGATTTCCAATCAGAACAATTTTAACTACTGTTGATCTACAAGTCACTTCGATACTTTCAATATAAATGTATATGGCCCATACAAATGGGGAAGCAAATTTGACCTTGGAGGTAAAAAGGTCAAATGTCAACATAGAACCATCATTTTAGCAATTTGGGTAGATCTCCTGTCCCCCATAAGTTGTGCAAAGATTAGGACCCAGGGCTTATTTGGTTATGGAGAAGAAGATTTTTAAAGGTTTTTACCATATATGGGCATGGCAGCCATTTTGATCAATGGACCATACCCATTTTAGCAATCTTTCATTCTCCTGCCCACGGAGGCTCCGCATGAAATTTGAGCAACACTGGCCCGGAGGCTTCAGAGGAAAAGCCATTTGAAATTATCAACATTTTTTTCCATACAAATGTATGGGGCCCATACAAATGCGTACAGAAGAAAAACTTGACCTCGCCGTAAAAAGGTTAAATGTCAATGTATGACAATTATTTTAGCAACTTTAGTAGACCGCCTGTTCCAGATGACATATGCAAAGATTCAGCCACAAGTCATCCTCGGTTTTGGAGAATAAGATTTTTAAATGTTTTTTCCCATACAAATGCATAAGGAAGCAAACTTGACCTTGCCGTAAAAAGGTCAAATGTCAATGTATGACCATTATTTTAGCAATTTTGGTAGACACCCTGTCCCCGATGATTTATGCAAACATTCAGCCCCAAAGCATCCTCGGTTCTGGAGAAGAAGATTTTTAAAGGTTTTTTCCATATATGGGCATGGTGGCCATCTTGGTCAACGAACCGTGACCATTTTAGCAATCTTTTGTTCCCCCTACCTAAGGAGGCTCCATATGAAATTTGAGCAAAATTGGCCCAGAGGCTCCAGAGGAGAAGTTGTTTGAAATTCTGAACATTTTTCCCATACAAATGCATAAGGAAGCAAAATTGACCTTACCGTAAAAAAGTCAAATGTCAATGTACGACCATTATTTTAGCAATTTTAGTAGCCCTCCTGTTCCCGATGATATATGCAAAGATTCAGCCATAAGGCATGCTCGGTTTTGGAGAAGAAGATTTTTAAAGGTTTTTCCCATACAAATGCATAGGGAAGCAAACTTGACCTTGCCGTAAAATGGTCAAACATCAACGTACGACAATTCTTTTAGCAATTTTGGTAGACCTCCCGTCCCCGATGACTTCTGCAAAGGTTCAGCCCCAAGGCATTCTCGGTTCTGGAGGAGAAGATTTTTAAAGGTTTTTACCATATATGGGCGTGGCGGCCATCTTGGTCAACGGACATCGACCATTTTAGCAATTTTCGTTCCCCCATCCTAAGGAGGCTCCACATGAAATTTGAGCAAAATTGGCTCAGTGGCTTCAGAGGAGAAGTCGTTTGAAAATGTTAACGGACGGACGGACGGACGACGGACGAAAAGTGATCACAAAAGCTCATCCTGAGCAGAGCTCAGGTGAGCTAAAAAAAAGAAAATACAGTCCAACCTCAATGCCTCATTTGCTAATTGGAACTCGTTTCTGTGTCCCTACAAAAGTCTTACAATACCTCGATAAAACAAATATTTAGGGAAATTTTAAAATTTTATCATGTAATTGTATGTTATGTGTACTCATTAGAATCATCTCATCGAGACACTTATCGTGTAGAAAATTGAAAAACAATCCCTTAATTATCGCTAATTACTTCCTAATGCTGGCACCATGATTAACCCTCAGTGGCACAACTCGAACTACCAATGTCTCGAACAATTTTCTATGATCCAAAAGATGCTCTATGATGAAAGTTCACGATTTTTCACACTTTCCAAATATCATCACGAAAACACGCCTATGTAATTTTGACCCCCTTAAACCCCACTTTCATATAGTAAAACTGGGGTTTACAGGCGTATATATCATTTTTCTTAAATCTGCTCAAACACATAGATTGTGGGTACTCGTTAGAACCGCCTCGCCGAAGCGGTTCTAACGAGTGCCAACAATCTATGTTTTGAGCAGAAATATGAATAATATAAGCATTTTTATCTGATTTTTTTTTTATTTTTTGACGGTAAAATTTTCAGTATATTTGAATAGGCGTGTTTTCGTAATGTCAGTGTTGTCGAACATTTTAGCATAGCTTAGTGATTTTATACTAAAACCTGTGCATAAAGCGGGTTGCGCACCTCAGCTGAAAGTCGATTTTTCACTAGAATGGCAATTCTTCCCCCGTGTTATTCAATGTTTCTGCAAGGAATGAGTGAATGTAAAATCCTGACCACTAGTAGGCAATTTCTAGGATTTCTCTCCAGTGTGTATTCTCAGGTCTTTTTATACTCACAGTGCAGCGTACTGGAAGAACTGAACAATTCCAGTAATACGTAATGGTTACTCCGAGAGGCCGTGTGGATTAAACGTCTATTTTTTTCAGCAGTGATTTACTGTGATTTCTCAGTGAATTATAATCGATAATTCATCGAGTGAATTATTTCGAACGTTTTGACGTCATAATTGCTAGGCGACGTTGCTGACGTTGCTGACAACAGCAATAACAATAGTTGATGTTTCGTGGAAAATTTGAAAAAAAATTATGGAGATCAGACTGCAATTTTCACGTCCAGTTGGCGTTTTTGAGGAAAACCTGCAATGCAAATATAAAGTATGATTTTCTTGATAACAACTTTCGTGACATTGTTGTGTCTGTATTTCAAGCACAGGATGATTTTTGTATTTAAGTGAAAACGATGGCGACTGATTTTCAACCTAAACCATGCCTCCTGTAATTCATGCACTGACTGGAACTATTTTGGTAGGAAATCATAACGGCTGAATGTAACAATTCAAAGGTAAAACATGAATGAAAATGTAATAAAGAGTTTATTTGTGTGTTTTGATCGATTGCGGAGAAATAATTCACGCGTGTTCTAAGGCGCTCGTGTAAAAAACTCGTTCGCTTCGCTCACTCGTTTTTTACGCGCAAGCCTTAGAACACTAGTGAATTATTTGTCCGTAATCGATCAAAACAAGCAAATAAACTCTATAAAATGGGGAGGCCGCATGGATGCAAAGTCAAAGACGTTTTTGCCTTTCTAGTTACAAATGTACGTCGCTAAATGCACTTAGCCGCGCTGTGCGAATTAGGTAGTGTTTGTCTAAAACTATGGCAAAGTTCGAGCGAGCGAGCATCCGCAGTCTCATCGGCATCTTTGCCACTACGTTAAATTGGCTTTAAGCGAGCCTGCGCGTCCGCGTGGTTTCGTCGGGATCTTTGCTATTGCGATCAGCGGGGATCAGGCGAGCCTGGGCATCCCCGCAGTCTCGCCATGGCCCCTGCTGTTTGCATGTATATCAGAAGACAAAATGTCCTTTTCCTAGGGCGCCGCTGACGCGGCGAACATTAAGTTGATGTTACGTTCGGTTCAGTTTGTTCACTTCCGTGAGAACATTATTGGCGACTTCAAGAATGTAGTTTTATATAGTTTATTTAAATATTCTGATGGTTGCCAAGGGCCAACATATCAAAATAGAATGAAATGAATGAAATTGTCATAATTCACTATAGTTTCATAAGAGGGGATATCCACATAATATTTTATTATTTCTCCATGAAAACACATAGCCCCAGGTAGGGCACTTTCTTCGGCCAACATGTACTGATATTTTTGTTATTTCTCCATAAAACATATGTTGTAGGTACTCAGCAGAAGCGCCTTGCCGAGTCTCTTCTAATCAGTACACACAACATATGTTTTCTTGGAGAAATAAGAAACTTATTATGTGGCTACCCCTATAATATGGAGCTATGGACCATAAGTGTCACATTGCCAGGGCTTTTCTCCAGTATATTTTCTCAGCTCCTTCTGTAAACCACTATAGTTTGTAAAAGCTGGTTTCTCACTTAGATAACAACGCTACCCTGTATGTATTTTTAAATGTCTCTGTAAATTAGATGTGAATGCAAAGGCCTGGCCACAAATACCACATATATATGGTTTCTCTCCAGTATGTATTCTCAGATGCGCCTGTAAGTTCCATTTCTGAATAAAACCACGACTACAATACTCAGATTTGAAGGGTTTTTCATCAGAATGTGTTTTTACATGTCTCTGTAAACTACTGCTACATCTGAAAGTCTGATCACAAGTGTCACATTTACAGGGCTTTTCTCCCGTGTGTATTCTTAGATGCTGTAGTAAGATAACATTGGACGTAAAAGCTTTACAACAGAGATTACATATGTATGGCTTTTCTCCAGTATGTATTCTAGTGTGTTTCCTTAAAGTAGTATTGCGTGTAAAAGCCCGACCACAAGTGTCACATGTGTAGGGTTTATCTCCAGTATGCACTTTTTGATGCGTCTGTAATCTAGATCTGTGTACAAAAGCCAGGCCACAAGTTTCACATTTATAAGGTTTCACGAGTGTATTCATTGCTTCCGAGGGCCGTTTCTTCTGTAACCCATTCATTCCAGAATTTTTAAACCATTAAATGATGCTGTAACAGACCACTGATAATAAGAGTTTCACCACAAATCTCATGCAATACGAATAGTTTTGTTAAAGTGCTCTACAAGCAGTTCCTAGAGAAAGCTGTGAAGCAGCATGCATAAGTCTCACAGCAGATATCACAGGCAAGGTATTGAGCTTTCCTCTAGTATGTACGAGGGATGTTCGAAATGAATTGCTTATTTCTATCTGGAGACTTCAAATCTCAAGTTAGCCCATGTAGAAGACGGACATGTTTAAAACCAGTGGCAGGGCGTCGTTTCTGATACTTTTTCAGTTTCTTCAGTACTACGTCTTTGTAGTACTTTCCGGTGATGCTTTTGTCCTTTTTCACTGGCACTTTTATTGCGACTCCTTCACCAGAGAAGAAGATTGCATACAAAACCTTCTTTGTACTCAAAGAACGTTTGGCAATTATTGGGCGTTTGCTGTGTTTAGTGGCCAGGATCTTATTGCTAACCTTTCTGACGGGTTAAATAATGGACCCAGGTTTCATCACCTGTGACGACATTGGCAAACTGCTTTTTGTCATATTTTGGAAACATTTGAAGCAGCTTTTTGGCCACTTTAACCCGTTGCCTCTTTTGCTCGTCAGTCTACAGATGTTGCACCCATCTAGCAGAAATCTTTCTGACTTTCAAATGCTTCTTCAAAATAAGGTGAACCGTTGAAAGTGATATGCCTACCTTTCGTGCAATATCACGAACTGTAAATCTGGCATCTCCTTCAATGATTCCCTTTATTTTGGAAACGATTTCTTTACGAGATGCAGATTTTGGCCTACCTGATTTCGGTGCATTTTTTATGGACTCTACACCAGACTCAAATTTCTTTTTCCACCGCCGAACTGTGTCATAACACACACAAGAAGGTCCAAAAGCAGTAGAAATTTCAGTCATCAGCTTCTTCAAAGAACAACCAAGTTTTGAGCGAGCTTTGATGTAAGCCCGTATTTCATCTTTTTTGTCGACGCTTCTACCAACCATTTTTACTGCAGTGGTCAATGACTGCGTGTATTCAAATGGCAAATTTTATGTCTTACACTTATTCTAACATGTACATTTATACACCATTGTGTAGATATTGAATAACCCTATACAGGTATGTATTGGTTTTTATCGTGCCCCACGTGGATATCGAGCTAGAGGACAATAAGCAATTCATTTCGAACATCCCTCGTACTTAGAGTTGTATACAAGCTACAAACGTACTTGCATTTATAAAAAAAAAACTTTGCTGCAAGCATTGAAGGTTCCCTTTCAATATGCATACATGTATTTTAGATATTTTTAGATATTATTGTGAACTACTATGACTAAAAGTCTAAGATCTGAAGGATATTTCCCCATTAAGCATTGTAAGGTGTTTCTACACATGCAGTTTGTATAAATGTTGGACTGCCTATATTACACTATAGGAACAAATGACTTGTCAGCTATCACAACAGTGTTTACCTCGAAATGCATCCAGAATTCTGTGAGTTAATTACAATGGCAACACTTTCAACTTGTGTCTGAGGTCATAATGATATATTTTCATAAAATTTGTTTGATGAGCTAGGCCACAACATCTCATGAGCACACAGAAAAGACTCAAAAGCAGTTTGCACAACAAAGCATCTTTAGGCCGACAACGAAGACTGAATTTAAGCACATGCTGATCTGAGTCATTGCTGGGCCCATATGCAATCTTGTAGGAACTACTGTGTCCAAGGTCTTATTTGAATTCAAATGCTTCATTATAGTTAATACTTCCTAAAAACAATAATTTCTTTTGTTTTGTCGAAATACTCAATACTCAAAGTTATATTAATGCTGTTTTCATGTTACATATTACATGGTGCGGCTGTAAAGTCATTCTTGCTGTATATACTGGTGAGGAGCTCTGAAAATAAAAAAAAAAATAATAATACTTTAATTAGAAATAAATCAGTAAAAGTGACCATGGGACACGGATGCTCCCACTTTGCACTTTCCCTGATGTAATGCTGCAACAAGTTTTACTGCAACGCAAATTCATTATCATTATTACTGGCCTTGATTCCTTTTGAGAATGTTTCTTCGTGCCACAGAAATGTAGCATTGGCAGATAACTCATAAACAATCCCAGTAACTTATAAACAATCCCAGTAAAATAAACAAACACAAACATGTGAAGATAAGTGTGCTCGATGCAAACATATTGCTGCACTGAAGACAAAATGTTTGAAAGAAAATTACCCTTAGCCAGACAGACAGATAAAACATTTTAAAAAGTTATTTTACATGACATATAAGGAACAACATATTAACTTAAATGGTAGCTTAGGTGAGTTATACATATTAATTAGTTCTAGTATCTTTCAGCTTAGCCTACTTCAATGATAAACATAGTATATGTATGATTAGTATCCTCGCCAGTATTGCGATCAACGCCTTTCAAGGGGAGAATATGCAGCTCCACAACACAAATAAAATTCTGACTGCAGTGGTGCTACATATACTCAGTTTCGTGCAAACCCTTCAAATGCAATTTAAGGGTGATAGATAGCCTTCTGGGTCAGTTCAGCAGACGACAGATCGGCAATATCTCCCGATTCCTGAGAATAGCCCCTGACACACCATGCCAACCGCCATCTTTGGAGACGACCTGCATGGGACGCCAGGACCCCCACTCCGCAGGAAAAGCAAGACAGAAAACCGAAATGTCATCCGTCGTCAGCATACGAAGCGTCGAGTGCATAGTAAATATGTTAAAACCTCCACTAGTGAGCCGGGACCCGGCAGTACATGCAGAGACATGTGGTCTGGTGCCCAGAGTTAACTTCATCAACCAACTCAAGCCCAGCGTACCATAAAACGGACATAAGCAAACAATGCAGACCCAGCTCAGATGCCGTAGAACACATGGTCCGATCATGGTCCACTCTTTTTGCATAAAGCTCAAAAATCCCCACAAAGTACGACAACAACGAAAACCAGCCAGACACCCCTTAATTAGGGAATGGACTTAACCAAAGACTTAAGGAGGAAGAGTCCACTCGGCACAAATGGGTTAGCTTGAATCGTATAAAAAGTAAACTAAGGCACCAATTCGGCTCTGCTTGGATGTGGCCCAGGATGTCGCTCTGCAAGCTCTGCCCGGTCTCGGTTAGATATGGCATTTTTTTTTTTTTTTTTTTTTTTTTTTTTGACCAGCAACCACAACGCTGAGAATAAATAATTTAGCAATTTAGATAACAGATACCTAAATAAATAAATACATAAATATCGTATAGGTCAACCAAACTGACACGTCGCTCCGACCCACAGGTCTACGCCCACCGCACAAACAGGAACGATCCTAGCGGGCGATCGAGTATCTGCATTTCACAGAATACAGGATTTCAGACTACTGAGCTTAAATTGTACATTGGGCGCGTCCCAATGAGTATCAAACAAAGATTATCTGAAGCAACAGGTCAACCTGATTGATCAATACAGACCATGTACACAATAGTGCCAAGTCATTCATAAACAGTTGCAACCAGTCAAATGTATACAAAAATCGTGCGAGCACGAGGATTTCAGACCACGACTCGATAGTAATAGCAGAAAACATTTGTATGTGTCATGGATTACATAAATTTATTTCGACGGTTTCTCAGTATTTCTATTCTGCTACTCTGAAACTACAAACTTCTGTAAGATTATCAACCCCAATCCTGCTGAACCGAGATATATCCCGCCTTTACGAACAGTGCAGAGCCAGATCAGTCGGCTCTGAAGAAACCGAACCGATCCGGATCCGCACTGTTTGTCATTCAGCACGTGGATACGCATCAACAACCCGGATCAGGCAATCCGGCCGTATGATAGAAGTAGGTGTGGCATCCCAGCTCACTCGGCATGACAATGGTTTAGAATGGGCTCTAATAGGTAAGTTTATAATATACTTATTATTTAAATGAAAACGGGAATGTTTGAATTTCTGGTCCAGGGTTGCCTTTGCGACAACACACACACACGCACGCACGCACGCGCGCGCGCGCGCACTAGTAAAGATAATTAAAGGGTCCCTAAAGTATGCTTAGGTCATTACCCCTTCTAGTCTTGACTAAAGTTACTACCATAGGAGCCCCTGACCAAGAGTCGGGTAGAGGTGGATGGGTTCGCCGCCCACCGAGCCGGATCAGTCGCCTCGGTTCACGGCGACCCCACGAAAATAGCCCCCGACGGACTCTGCGGTAGCATAAGGCTGCACCAGGGATGCACATATGACATTACAAAGCACCAGCACAACGACGCCACCGCAACGTCATTACGACGCTGGCTATGCGGCGACGTCGTTTATATAATAAACATTACTCTCTGTGCCGACAATGCTAATTTAAATGAATATGTATCGACCAAGACTTCACACTGTTCGCCGATTCCCGCCAGCCTTGTCAAACGCAAAGCCAACAGGGACGAGCCTATATATGCAGGCTTCACAGTCTCACCGGGAGCGACGCGCGAAACGTAAAACCAAAAAAAAAAAAACAAAAAAACACGACTACCCAATTTGCCAAACCCCTGTTTCTTGGTCAGATTACAAATGGTCATGCTTAAGTAATGCGGTCTGCCGCAGCGTCCCTGCTCTAACATATCATGCGAACTGACCAAAATGAGACAACACAGCCACCAATACGCATTTTTCTCCCAGTGAGGCTAAATGGCAACTAAGATGTATATATTATCATCAACCTTGTTCTCTCCCCTTTCACCATTACCGAAACGAAATGCAATGGTGTTAGGTTGGAGTAGAAACAGGTGGGCCATAACGCCATAAATACATGTGACAATAATCTTCAAATATGTTTAAGCCTACAACATTTAAGAATAGTAGGAAACAAATAATTATATAATTTATGTGCTGCAATACTCCGTCACTAAGACCACTCGGCACTGCTCAAAAGCGGCCCCATCAGTGAGACGATCCAGACATTTGACTTAGCAACATAGCGGAGTGGTCTTATTATCGAGTGGTCTTAAAAGCGGCATAACACTATATTAAAATACATTGATATTTAGAACAATGAAGTGAAAATAAAGGGCGGCAGCACTTTCGGGACAGTAGCAACAATATTTTCGATCTTTTTGTCAATATTTAGCTAATTACTTAAATTTCTGCATAATAATTTTCATAAGTTTACTTAATCGTCTCAATTTTCCCGCATCTGAGTTTTGTAGGAGTTCTATGAATTTTATTATATCAGGGCGCATATAAAAATATTGATCAATATATAGCCGTCTTTCATTTCAAAAAAAGAACATTCTAGGAGCTAATGAAATTCATCTCCTAAATTATTGATTCACATAGCTGACATTTTCTTTCAGATATTTCAATATTATTCCCTCTGCCGGTTTCTACAGGAAGCTTATGATTGGCTGTTCTGAATCTGAACATTGTGTATAACAAAGAGCCGTTTAGCGTAGTTAAATATTGTTCACACTTAATATCTGATTTGAATAAGTTATAATAGCGTCCTTTAGAAGAATAATCGAGCTGAGAATTCCAGTTTTGTAAAAACTGGTCAACTAAGTTTTGTTTAATCATTTTACTTATTGATATTGTCATTGTTACTGGTTGATGTATCCATAAATCGTGTCTGCCAGAAATATCGAGTATTCTTTGGATACAATTTATCTATTTAGGGTTTATATGTTCTGACTTTAGCATAAAAAGATAGAAGTTAAAGATAGTTTTGAGATTTTCCCAGTAATAAGACGTATCCAAAAGTTTATCATTCTAGATTTTATTGTTATTTCAACTGGGTACCTGCCTAACTCAGCATAAAGCATATACTTTGGGGTACTTTTTCTACATTTCATAATCCTTCTTAAAAAATCTACATGTATACGTTCAATAATTTCAATATTTTCATATCCCCAAATTTCAGATGCACAAGTTAAGATGGGCATAACAGTATTATCGAATAATTTTAATTGTAAATCAATCGATAAATTTAAATTGTTTGCCCTTATAAAAAGCAGCTGCATAGCTTTTTTAGCCTGCTCCGCTAAGTGTTTTCTGGCATTTAGAAAACTACCTGATTTTGATAGGATGACTCCTAAGTATTTATATTTATTTGTGATTTGGATAGTATGTTCTCCTAGTTTAAATGTATAATTTGAATTATTTCTAGAATTAAATACTACTATTTCTGTTTTATTATAATTTATATTCAATTTCCACAATTTACAATACTCACTAAATTCGTTCAAGCATTTTTGGAAGTTTTGTTCATTGTTTGAGAAGATGACAGTTTCATCGGCATAGAGTAGTAGCAAGCCTTTCAAATACATGTTTATTTCGTCTGTTAAGACTTCAAAATCCAGCGTTTCGACACCCCCTGATAAAAGAATACTCTCAAAATCGTTTAGATATATGGCAAATAATACAGGGGAAAGGTTCTCACCCTGTCGAACACCACACTCGCTGGCAAAAAAAGTCGATGTCTCACCATTAATTTTAACACGAGACTTTATACTTTCATACATGTTAGTAATAATTCGGAAAAATTTTCCGTCAACAGAATGAAGTATTAATTTCCGCCACAATCCAACTCGCCAAATAGAATCAAATGCTTGTGAAAAGTCTATAAATGCACAGAAAAGTTTTTGTTTTCTACCTTTCAGTATTTCAATTAAAGAACTCAATACGAATATATGGTCGTTGTTTAAAATGGCAGTAAACAGCTTTCCTAAGCAGCTTAGTATTGTAATAGGTCTATAGTTTTGTACAAGTTTTGGATCGCCTTTATTTTTGTAAATGGGTCGAATAGTACTCTCCAACCAAGAGTTGGGATAATACCTGAATCAAAGACAGCGTTAAACAGCTTTTCATAAGTTGGTAGAAAGAGTTCCTTTGTAGATTTTATTCTTTGTAGAGTTTATTATTTTGTCTTCACCACTTGCCTTACCGTTTTTGAGATTTTTAATACTCTGGCTTATTTCGTCTGAAGTTATTTTCCTATTTTAATGTATTTTCATCATTTTCGACGTTTATATTGAACGCTTCATACTGTGGTTCATTGTTTTTGTTAACTGTCTTATGTAATCCTAGAACTCATTTAATGACGGCTGACTGTTGTAATTTTTTTGTTTTTAAACTGTTTAGGTATTTCCAATATTCTTTTGGATTTTTTGTTTGCATATTTCTAAGCTTTTTAGTCTTATGTATTTTATACATTTTTATATATATATTTATGGTTTGTTTATATTGTTTACTTTCATGATTTAGCTTGCTTTTAGCTTGATATGATTTTGTGATATTATAGATATCAAGAGCCCGGTGATATTTCTTTCTTGCAATCTTACATGCAGGGCCAAACCATGGTTCGTCAAAGCTCCTTTTCTGAAAAGGCAAAATGAACTGCTAAAAACTGCAGTATTTCTGCAGTGAAAATGCAGTTTTTATCCTAAAAAGCAGTTAAAATGCAGTTTACAACATTTTTTTTTTCTGATTGATATTTCTCCAGAGCAGTTTTTTATTTCTGTGGTCAGTAAGAAAACAGTTTTAGCAAAATAGAAAGGAAGGCAATGATCATGAATCGATACAATTATCCAACACCTCCCATCAGAGACATCAAAGGGAAAGAAACATAAACACGAAATAACTGGACCCTAATGGAAACATCACTAGCAGAAAGCCAAACGGATAGTTACTGTCCCACAAAGTGGCTAAATGGCTATCCAAAACAAGAAGATGAAAAAAACATTCAAAGACGAACTATAATAAAAATAAACCATGACAGAAGAACCGCCTTGGAACGGTCAGTGAAAAGTATTCCACTAGTGGGGGGGGGGGGGGGGGCGGGGGCTTAAATCGATTTTACGTGGCCACAATCCTCGCCCTTCCTTCTGCCGCGGTTTAGACACATAATTTGTTCAGTCCGCATGAAGGCTTCCTAACTCATCAGTGCTACATCTCCGAGAACACATAAAATCAACAAATTACAGAGAAGAAACAACGATGAGGACTCAACAGCACGAAACAACTGAAATGCTAGGGCAAAAGAAAACAAACAGTAAGACTCCGGTGGGCCCGACCAAAGATAGAGCATCAAGTACCAACCAATATTACCCAAAATTTCAAGTAAGCCTTTACGCTGGGACCATCATAGAATGACCCGCCGGCATGCAGTTAAAGAGGGAAGCAAAGTTATTAACCGTGACTGGTTTAACAGCCATGCATGCAGCATGTCGTATAACATTTATGTTGTACCCAATCAATTTATATCGAAGAATGATTTTACGAAATTGGGTACTGAACTCATTGCAAGCATATATCTTTCTGAATTTATATAATAAAGTCACCATAAAATTCGGGTTCCGATAGGCCTTGTTGCAGAAGAGATTTAAGTCCAACATTGAATTTAGAAACTGAATCGGAATGACGTCTATAAAACTTAGAAAAGGCTTTACGTAGATAATGATACCGATAACCCTGATTAAGAAGTTTAGCAGTTAGCAATTTATTACAAGTGTTGAAATCAGTTACATGACTAGACACTCTGGCAAGTCGAATTAATTGTGAAATATAAACACCGTAGGATGCCACACGAGGAACATCACCAGCCAAGAAAGGAACAATTATAATCTCAAAGTCAAAATCATCGCGTTTATCACAAATTTGCAGGAAACAAACCCATCTACAATAGATAAATGTAAATCCGAAAACGTGGCTTCGGAATCAGAAGAATTAGCTTTATTTAACTGAAGTTCTGGGGGGTAAATTTGACTGATTAAATCATCAAAGTAAGTCGAGCTAAAAGCTTCAATGATTTCAGATTGGTTTAAAACCGTTCCACTAAGATCTTGCTGAAGAGTGTTAACATAGTGGAGCCGTCAAACAACGACAACATTATTAGCAGCCATGTCTGCCGGAGCCAAAACATACTTCTTATGAAATTCTTGAATACCTACCTGTAGTTTAAGGTGACGTAAAGATGTCCGGTTTAGGAGGTAATAAGTTAGTATTTTGAGAATAGAAAGAAAAGCGTTTATTCACTAGTTTCATAATGCTAAGTTTCCATTCTTTTTAGGGCTTTATGCTCAACATACTCTCGCTTACACCATCGATTACCGAATTCATTCAAGGCAGCAGCGATTTCTTCCCTACATTTATTGAAATCAATATTAGAAGGAAGTCGATATTTCGGTCCTTTAGAAATAAAATTTCGTATCCTAGAATCAGGAATAATTTTTAAATTGCCAGTAATTATACGACCAGCAGTAGGATAGCAATACACTGAGTCTTTACAATCTCAGGTATCAGGAGTACTAGTATCAATATCAAGATCTCAAACAAGTTTATTAAAATTAAAAATGATAGATCTTATCGGTTTGTTATATTTATAGCAAATTATAGGTGTTTCAAAATTTTGAAAAATAAGTAGGAATGGATGAGATCACCGAACTGTCCCGGAAGATACTAGGCAAAGCTATAAAATCCATACCTCCATTAATGAAAGATACCTTGATGTAATGACGTTTGTGATTAATTTCAAAATCGATGTAAGGACGAAGAGCATGTTGAGTATAACTTCTAGTTAGAAGAGCTGCATCATACAACTGATTAGATCTATCGTAGAATTTATTCGCCTCGGTATCCAAAATGCGTAAACGAACTTAGAAATGCAAGCACTGAATGGCGTCCGTGATTCAATAATATTATAGACAGTCACTTCAGCCTAGTATTGTTTCTTTTAAACGTGCGCAATTTGCGTTTATAGTTGCCGTTTTCCTAGTGCTGTGAGATCTCGTTTTACGTTTTCGACATTCCAGTAGCGAGAAAATATCAAAATCTGGCATTATAGAAATGTTACCTCATGATAAATGTTGTCATTAAAGCCCAATGGAAAAGGCGTCTGTAACGATTTGATCCATTTTAATTCAGTTTCGTGTCGTTTGATAATTTTAAATCTAGCTACAGAATTTACATCGTAGTATATTTTTTCCACTTGTCGTATAGAAACATCATTTAATGAATGACCTGTACGTTTAAAGTGACGGGACAGGAAAGTGTCAGTTTTTTAGGCTTACTCAGTCTACGATAGTGTTCATTACTCTGGTTTTTAACATACGATTAGTTTGCCCGACGTACTGCATTTTGCAGTTTGCAGCACATCAGGTTATAACATATATCAAATCTATAGCTTTTCAGGTCAAATCGGACATGTTTACTACAGAAAAGCGTCTACCGTTTACAGATGAAGAAACGGTAGACGCAGTGCATAAATGAGAACAGCACCTGCACCTCTTAGCATTGCACTTTGAAATACTAGGATACATACCACTTCTTTTGAACGGATTGGTATATTTTCGAAGGATTGGCGATTTTAGAGGAGAAAGTCTAATTCTAAGATTATTTTTAAACATATTTGTGTTGCCTGCTGCACTGAAATTAACGGAAGCAGCAGAAAACAAATTTATGGGTCTTACCAATACCGCGGCAACATAGTTCTAAAGTTATTGATGGAATGGGGAATCCGTACAGAAGTAAGTGTAAATCCATTAGTAATACTCCTGCGGTTGTAAATTAGCGATATCACAAAACCTGCATAAAACTGCTATAAGATAGAAGTTAAATGAACAGTTTATAGCAGTTTTATAAAACTGCATTCCAAATAGTAATGAAACAGCAGTTTTTTATGCATTTATTTTTTGAGGACAGTTTTACTGACCACCAATGAAAAAGCAGGTTTTTTAAAACAGCTTAAAACTGTATAAAACTGGCCATGCTCATTACACACTTCCTGTGAGTAACATCACTTCCTCTTTTCAAATTGAGGAGGGAAATGAAAGCTTAAATACCTAACCTTGTGCAAATTTGACTCACTTGAATCTGATATTGTGTGGCAAAGAAATAGAGGATCTAACATGAATGGTCATTTAATATGAAATGTATGAAACGAGTTTGGGTAATTTCGGTATTTTGCGAGCTTTCGCGAGCAAACTACCGAAAATACCCAACGAGTTTCATAAATTTCATATTAAATGACCACAAATGTAAGATTCTATTTATCACATGACCCTTGCGATGACAAAATGCACAAAATATATTAAGATAACGGCTTTCCATAACTAAAACGGAACAACTCACTACCAAAAATTCAACAGTACTACACAAGAAGTAGTTCGTATATTATTATTTGATAAGTACCGAAAATAACTAGATAAAAGATAAAAAATGTCATTTATTACTTCCATCGGTCTTACATTTATCTTCATCCCAAAATCATCTCAAAACTGAAAGCAATATATGTTTCAAAAGTGAAAGATGTATCGGCAAACGCAGACACCATCTTGGTTGCTATCAATAAGCTGAGTAATACGAATATTAATGAAGGTAATTAGGCTAACCAATGGGAAGCCTTGCAGGTGTTATTACACGTGTGTTTATATGATTTTTATGACATGATTTATTTCACTGAATCACTTGACGGTCATGTGATAATTCATTTCATTATATATCTATAAATATTAAATGATTAAAATGTGCGATAAAAGCCGAGGAGCTGGCGTGCCAATATCACACGATATCGGCACACTTACTCGAAACTGCACACTTACTCGGATGCCTTCTCATATTACCGTTACATTACATGCTTTTGATGATGAGGTAATGCAGTGACGTCGCGCCAAACCTTGTCACGCACATTGATAGAATTCATATTTTTGATATTAAAACAGCGTTTTAAAGGTTAGAAACACCTGGAAACGAAATAAATATTCATAGCTATATAATAAATGGGTTAATTACACTAATATTGGTGAATACTGTCCTGGATGGGGTATCTAAGGATGCTCGCAAGCTCGCGTCATTCGATATCCCAACTCGGGACAATATTCACCAATATCAGTGCATATACTATACACTATATTATTGCATTCTAACGGCAGTAAGTGCATGATGAGATTTGTCTTTTCACTATATCCTGTATCTTGTTATTTATTTTAATCAGCAGGCTTTTTTCTTCCATTCCCCACCCACATTTAGGAAGGAAAACATCAGGCTACATGTGTAGAAAAGATTTAAGACCCCAACTTGGAAAAAAATTGTCCCTAGAAAGTTCTGCTGTAGACTTTGTCAATGCCTCACGATGGCTCTGACATTTCACTTAGGTAAAAAATTCGAAGACTTTTCTGCCTTCGAAAGCGCCATTGAGCGCTATGCAGAATATGTTCAGTTCTGGAAGCGCGACAGCAGAACAATATCGGAAGCTCAGTCTCGATAACCGAAAAAGTCGCTGAACCCTAGATTAAAATACTACGAGATCCGTTACCACTGCATCCAAGGCGGGAAGCCCTTCAAATCTAAGAGCACGGGAATGAGAGAACAGAGGTATGTATGTTTTTTCGTCTGTTCATCTGTCTATCTGTCTGTCTTTCCGTCTGTCTGTCTGATTGTCTCAAATGACATAAGGTAGCCAGCGGGCATTTCAACGTTGAATCAAGGTCAGACGTCAACGTTGTTGCTTTGTTTTCATTCATTCATTCATTCATTCATTCATTCACTGACATGATTCGACTCACATGACAGTGTTTGGTATGTATCACAAAGGCATAAGTTCCTCTTCAAAAACAACCAAAAAAATAAGACAGTCTAATCAACTTTACCAAGGAAGCTGACTTATGGTATACTATAATATTTTGGAAAGATAAGATAATTCTGCATTAATCAATTACAGTGTTATTGCCATTGTCTATCAATACTTATACAGATATGACGCTCAAGAATGACTGCCTGGGCCTAGTATTTGAAAATTTTATATGTGGAATTCTTATGAAAAATTATGTGGGCTATTTATTTCTTCTTGAGCAAATTTGCACCTTTGGAATTATGCCCCCTCTTCAAAATACCAGATTGAAATCTTCTCAGCAAGTTATGTTGCAACTCTGTTAAAACTAAAATGGGCCCTTATTAAATTTTAGCTATATTCCATACACTAGGATCAAGTTATGCTCTTTTTATCTCACCTGGACAAAGTTCAGGGAGAGCTATTGAACTACCCGAAGTCAGCGACTGCCTTGGAGCCTGCATCCACATTTACATTTAAGTTTTTTTTTTAAGAGCTGATATTTTCCAAACCATAATGGATTTGGTTTATATATATCTGGTATGATAGATAAAGGTCCAAAGCTAGCTGTTCCTTTCAGCAGTACCCCCACCTACACCCATGACCTTAAGGTCAAGATCACTGACATTTTACGTCAAAGTTTTACACTTAAGTTTTTAGGAGCTCATATTTTCCAAACCAAATGATTGATTTGGTTCATATTTGACATGATGACAGATACAGCTCTAAAGGTTCACTGAGCAATACCCTGCTACATCTATGAGCTTAAGGCAAGATTGCAGCCTTTGAAATTTCATATCAAAGTTTTTCTAGAGCTCATATTTTCCAAACCATACGACTGGACATGTTCATATTTGGTATGATGATAGACATAGGTCCATAGTTTCATTCAGCTATACCCCGATGTATATGTCTATGACCTAAAGCTGAAGGTCACTGACAAATTTTATATTAAAATTTTATGTTAAAGCATTTTAAATGCTCAAATTTCAAAACCATATGATGGATTTGGTTCATATTTGCTGTGATGATAGTATGCTGATTGGCATAGGTGCAATGTTTTATTTCGTAATACCCCTGCCCACACAGCCAAACCCACCAGTTAATTTATAAACAAGATCACAAAGATACCTTTCAAGGCAAGCTATGCTGTCTGATGACAGCTCTTGTTTTATTTTGGCATGTTTACTTTCCATTTTTTCAATCACTGCATTTTAAATACTGATTTTTGTACGTTAATACATGTAGTATTTGACGTGTAAATTATCTTGTGGAGCGGTAACTTTGCTAAGGGCTAAGCAAGCATATTCTGCAAAATTTTAAAAAACATTTACCACAATCCAAAAATAAAATGAAAAATAAAATTAAATAAAATAAAAACAGTTTTTAGTGTTTCAGATCCAGTTTTTGGCACTTTTCTGATGACATCAAAAACCTGTTTACCATATTCGGAAAACAAGTTTTAGCAGTATTTCAATGACATCATTAATTAAACTGCTCAGCTCATTTAAATATTTCGCCCAAAATGCAGTCATTGTCATTTCATTTTCACTGCAAAAAACTGTAACTGCTAGAAAAACTGGGGTTTTTTTTAACTTATAATAATACTGTGTATGCAAATTAAATAAAAACTGTTTGAATCAACAAAAAAAAAACTGTCTTTTAACTGCTCAGAAGCCGGCCTCGGTGGTTCAGTTGGATGCGCCATCCGACTGGAGACCAGAAGGCTGCGGATTAAACCCCGCCGAGGTAGGCAACAATCTTTCGTGGAGATTGATCATGAAATATTTTCAACGGTCATTCTCTCCCTTCCGCTGATTCAAGAAGGGTAGTTGTCAATTTCTGGCGAAAGAATGTGCACAATACTGGTTAACCGCTTAGAGGACTAAGCCTGCACAGCAAACACGTGGTTAAGTAAACTAACCGCACTCGACATGACCCCATTGGGTTGACTGGACTATAAAACCTCAACACAAACAAGCAAAACTGCTCAGAAAAAAAAATGCATAATAACTCGGACCCATCAATATATTGATAGGTCCGAGATAATAACTGCCTTCCATTTTGCTAAGGGTAACGATGAGTTGATGCCATTTTTTTTTTGTGTGATTGTGAAACTTTGAAGTTTCATGCTGAATTTCTAAAGGTTAGGGATTGATCCCCCTACCCCCACCCCGCGAGACATTTTTAAAAGACGATTGGCAGTTCACTGACAAATCATTTTTTCTATAGGAAAGTTTCCCTGTCCAATTCAAATACTTAATTTTTTGATGCCCAAAATTATTTTGGGCCGAAATGGTTACAATTCGAATTGGGTCAGGTATGAAACCCACAGACCGGAACCCCGTGACCGAGGAATCGAGACAATTCATCGACAAGACAACTCATCGACACGGTTTTTGGAGACAATTCACCGACACAATTGAAGACAACTCGACACTTTTTGAAGACAATTCACCGACACATTTGTTTGAAGGTAATTGGCAATCATAGGTAATTAAGGGTAATTATGGATAAGTGGTACATTGTATTTGATTGATCATACCTGTGAATGACTAGCCTACCTGTTCTGCCTGTCAGTGAACAGTCTCAGAATCGATTATTGGGCTAAAAATGCTGAAAGATTTTTAATTTTAGTCATGACTGATGTTCTGCATCATTTACGATGCAGCTGCTGAGGATGCGCGCTCAGCGCCACCGCTGTGCCGTAAGACCGGAATAGGAAGTTGACTTGATGACTTGATCATGTTGATGTCGCACACTTTGACTGTCGGGGAGCTGTCTCAAAGTCCCACTGAGGCTAACATGTAGCTTTTAGGATGTTGATTGCTATGGAACTGCAATATTGATAATACAACTTGTACAAGCTCATCAACATCGAGGTAGTCATGTCAGTCAAGTATCTAATCAACTGATGCGCGTGTACAAGCTCATCAACTCTGCTACATGACACTGATGTATTAATGATTAACAGTCAAATTCCTATTATTATCACAATTTGAACAACAAAAATTTAGGAAATAAATGAAAACATAACTCAAAAAACGAATATCCAGCTTCACTTTCCATCTTCTTTATTTTAATTAAGAAAGTTTTGAATAATATTTTACCAAGTTCCCTATACGTATATTTTCCTTTAAATCATGCTTTTAAAATAAAATGCGTAAGTTTATTTACGCCAGCCATCCTATGCGGTTAAAATGGTCTCTTAAAATTTGTCATCAATCAGCCAAAAAATATTGAATTAATATCCTAAATTCGTTATTTTGATCATAAACGTGATAATAAATCAATTTATTTTCAAAATATTGTCTTCATTTTATCAGCTTGGGTATAATTTCAACATAATAATGTGTCGGTGACTTGTCTTCAAAAAGTGTCGATGAATTGTCTTCAATTGTGTCGGTGAATTGTCTCCAAAACCGTGTCGATGAGTTGTCTTGTCGATGAATTGTCTTGTTCCCGTGACCGAGACCCGGCACCGTGACCAAAATTTCCATCCTGGATTGCAAGATTAATACGTTTTAAACTTTGTTCACTTTGGGTTTATATTATGAGGTATTAACTATGCAATACCCAACAAAAAGGAAATTTAGATCGGACCTGTAGTTATTTTTTAAACTCAGATTTATCGTTTCAATGGGTATGAAACCCACAGACCATCCATTCTCCGGTTTTTATACGTTTTTTTTCTATAGCCTTCAATAAACAATCAATTTCTTTGTTGCACAGGTATTTCAAATACAAAAATAAATTATATATGGCTAGCTGAAGCTATAACAGAAACGTTAAAGTGTTGATTTTTACGATTTTCATGTATTTATTTTGTTTCTAAAAATAGAACAGGTAGAAAATTTGATAATAACCACAATGCATAACGAAAACACGCCTATTCAAATATATAGAAAATTTCATCTCCAAAAACTGAAAATTTTCTGATGAAAAACTCTGGTATTTTTCCTATTTCTGCTCAAAACATAGATTGTGGGTACTCGTTAGAACCGCCTCGACCTAACGAGTACCAACAATCTATGTTTTTGAGCGGAAATAAGAAAAATAATATATACCCCTGTAAACCCCAGTTTTACTGTATAGAAGTGGGGTTTGAGGGGGTCACAATTATATAGGTATGTTTTCGTGATGGTCCCTAATCTTCAGAAATGTACCGAATGGTAAACACCCATACAGTCAGTGCATACTAATGCATAATAGGCTGTGTTATATGCAGAAATATAATGTTAGAAAATAAAAACTATGTTGAATTAAATAATAACTTGGACCCATTATTAGGTCCGAGATAATAATAATAATAATAATAGTAATTATTATTATTATTATCAACATCATCTATAATCATAAATGTTACAAAATTTGTTATGTAATAAGAATAATGAAATAGAAAAGCCTGCGCATGTGTGGTTTGGCTGATAACGAAAATACGGATCAACATGCGCATTCACGCACTATGATATGGACCTTTGTTTGCTACAATAAATAGATTTAGCTAAGAAACAGACAATACTGCGCATCTGTGGTATGGGCTGATAACAAAGAAAAGGATCAGCATGCGCATTCGCGCACTGTGATATGGACCTTGTTATTTGCTGCAGGTTTAGCTTATAAATGGACAAGCATAATAAGTAATGATGAAGAAAAAATCATAAGTGCGTGAATACAAATGCTGTGAATGCAAATGCTGATCCGTAACTTTGTTATCAGCCCAACCCCAAAGATGCTTGTCTATTTCTTGGCTAAACCTATTTACTGCAGCAAACAACAAAGGTTGATTTCACAGTATGCGAATGCGAATCAATTCCACAGATGCGCAGGCTTGTCTATTTCTAAGCCCAACCTATTTTCTCCAGCAAATAACAAAGGTCCATATCACAGTGCGTGAATGTGCATGCTGATCCATATCATCAGTCTTTGCTATCATCCCAAACCACAGGTGCGCAGGGTTGTCTATTTCTTAGCTAAAGCTATTTATTGTAGTAAACAACAAAGGTCCATATCACAGTGCGCGAATGCGCATGCCAAATCCCACACATGTGCAGGTTTTTCTATTTCATTATTCCTATTACATAACAAACGTAACATTATAGATGATGCTGATATTATTATTATTACTATTTAATACCAAGGAGTTCGTATTTTCTAACATATTTCTGTATATAACACAATTAGTCTATTATGCATTCGTATGTACTGACTATATGGGTGTTTACCATTCCGTACATTTCTGTAGATTAGGGACATTGTGGTTATTATCAAATTTTCGGGTCACTCTTATCACCGCAGGACACCACTGGACACCGCAATACACCACAGGACACCGCAGGACACCTTTATTTTATATATATCTGATACATTTTGACTTGAAAAATGTGTAAAAGTGTATTTTATATCTTTTATAGTACTTTGAATAGACATTGCTGAAAAATAGTTGCTCAGTATGGTATGGTTTTGCCTCAGTATGAATATCAATGAATATCACAGTGTTAAACATTGGAAATTGTTTCTATATGGTTTGTTGTTACAAAATTATTTTCATTTTACATTATATGCGACCTGTCACGTTAGCCCAGGGATAAAATATTATCTAACAATAAAATTGTATCCTTAGTTTCCAGCTGGCACCGCGCAAGTGTAATTGCGTAGCAGCAAATACCTGCAATTCAATTTGCGACTCGTGGCAGGATTTCATGTTCAATCTAGATTAATAGTTATATACTTTTAATATGATTTGAACAGAAAAATAACTAAAACGACCATCTTTGCAGAATAAACAATATCATCATTAACTTTGTGGTGACATCTATCAACAGCATGCGTCAGTTTGTTTGTTGGTGTAGGCTCAGTTGGATGCGCCGTCCGACTGGAGACCAGGAGGTCGCGGGTTCAACCCCCGCCGAGGTCGGCAACATTCTTTCGTGGAGATTGATCATGAAATATTTTCTACGGTCATTCTCTCCCTTCCGCTGATTCAAGAAGGGCAGTTGTCAGTTTCTGGCGAAAGAATGTGCACAATACTGGTTAACAGCTTAGAGGACTAAGCCTGCCCAGTAAACGTGTGGTTAGGTAAACTGACCGCGCTCGACATGACCCCATTGGGTTGACTGGGCCGTAAAACCTCAACACACACAAAAAAAAAATAAACGGATTAGGCGATATATCATTAAGTAATCAGCAAACAAGCTTGCGGGTGTTCTCATAGTAAGTAATTACAGACAATTGACAGACATTAAAGAGTTTTAAGATAATTATACTTGTAACCTTTGATATCAAATTAGAAAAAAAAAGGATGGATGGATGGATGTACAGATGCACAGATGAACACAAGAGCGGTCGGACTTTTTACCATAATTCAGCAAGTTTAACAAATGAGCATGTTGAAACTTGTAATAACTTGTAATAAGGAACTTTAAATTAAATCCAGAATAAATAAGTTTCATAAGGAGCCGCTTTTGTGTTTTCATATTATACCTTTTTACACGTATATGGATATTACTAATAGGTATCTGTGCTAAATATGTCCTGCGGTGTCCATTACATGTAGAGAGCAACCTTCGATGTGTACTTCAAAGACATAAGGTATCTTTGGCCAATATAAGAGACTGGAATACAAGTAATATTTGTTTATTTTATTATTTTTATGCATTGTACGGCATTTTTATTTCATCTGGTGGGTATTTTATAGTAAATAAATATGTCCTGCAGTCCGATACAGGTAGAGCGACCTCCCATAATAAATATGTGTACTCCAAAGACATAAGGTATCTTTGGCCAATATAAGAGACTGGAATATAAGTAATATTTGTTTATTTTATTATTTTTATGCATTGAAAGGCATATTTATTTCATCTGGTGGGTATTTTATAGTAAATAAAGGTGTCTTGCGGTGTCCTGCGGTGATCAGTAGGACCGCAAATTTTCTACCTGTTCTATTTTTAGAAACATAATAACTATGTGAAAATCGTAAAATTCAACACTTTAATGTTTCTGTTATAGCTTCAGCTAGCCATATATAATTTACTTTTGTATTTGAAAGACCCGTGCAACAAAGAAATTGACTGTTTATTGAAGACTATAGAAAAAAAACGTATAAAAACCGGAGAATGGATGATCTGTGGGTTTCATACCCATTGAAACGATAAATCTGAGTTTAAAAAATAACTACAGGTCCGATCTAAATTTCCTTTTTGTTGGATATTGCATAGTTAATACCTTATAATATAAACCCAAAATGAACCAAGTCTTGCATATCAGTCTTGCAATCCAGAATGGAAATTTTGGTCACGGTGTCGGGTCTCGGTCACGGGGTTCCGGTCTGTGGGTTTCATACCCGACTTTCGAATTGGCCTACTTTCGTTGAATCTGAACTCTATCCGTGAAATTATAACAAAGTAACGGATCTGAGTAAATAAGAGAACTTACCATATATCATTGCTATGCTTTATTACAAGGAAAATTAAGAATGACTAACTCTTTCTAGAAGCGTTCTAATTTCTGCAACTGCAATCACAAGTCACTAGTCTGTCCTCGTATCTGCGACAAGCCCTGAAGTATAGGCTTGTCCGATTGTGGGACAACTCGGTACATAGCAAACTCGGCACATAACCAACTCGCCACATAGCAAACTCGGCACATAACCAACTCGACCCATAATTAACTGATTAGACCGATTATCTATTGTTATGTTGAATACTTTCATCCACCGTTACAAACAACCAATTAAAGGTTGCTTTTGAACTTTAATCATTTTAACTTGAATGTGGCAAATATTTATAATGTAAATGTTATGCTTAGAAGCGATTCTACCAAGCAACTACAATCTGTGATTTTGAGCAGAAATAAAATATACTCCTGGAAACCACCTGTTTTACTGTATGGGCTTCGTCGCTTGAAAACCTGTCTTCGGGGTTTCCGATCGATCAGGTTAGACAAAAACTGACCTGCTCAGTCTCAACACCTACGAGTTTTGGCATACAGCAACCTAAGTAATCATACTTTCAAAGTAGCGAACAACAAAAGCGTTGATCAGAGTTGATCAGATTGCGCGGTTAATCTGCACCTTTATTGTTCGCACATGCAGTTTGCAGGAGCCCCCGGGGTTTTCTCACGACGGGGCTCAAATACTAAAGTTGGGTACATAGTTCCTTCCCTCGGACTAGCTTACAGAGTTGAAATATGAAAAAGATATAGTATGAGCCACGGCGGAGAAAAAGGATCATTCGGACAGTCCGTACGGTCAAATTTTCAATGTGCATGCTCAACACCTTAGCAGGTCAAGTACTTAGGTTCTTTGGCTGACTGTTTCTCATGACCTACATTTTAGGTGAGCCAACAGCCAAGGTTTTGGCGAGACGACGTGGATGCAGGGTCACCTGAACCTTCGCTGTTCGCATATGCAATAAATGGTAATGGGGATCAATAGTCTACCTTTCAGGCTTTTTAGAACAGAAATATGAAGACAAAAAAGTATATCCCCTTTTATCACTAGGTTATCCCTATTGTAGATCCTCATCAACTCAAAAGGGCGGCTGGCAGAAGTTTGGCGATTCCAAGAAAGGCTCGTTTCACCATATTCACATTTACAGTTTCAAAATCAATCCCGTCTGCCTGAATTCGCTTTGTTCATTTAGAATTTATTGTTTAATTAAACAATGAGCAAAACAAAGATTTATTATTATTTTTTACTAAAAGATAAAAAGAGCAGACAAATAGAATTTCTGTGCACACTCAATCCAATTCATACAGATTAGCACTTTAAATCTGAGAACATTTAGCCTCGACGAGGCGGTTCTAACCTGTACCCACAATCTTATTTTAGCAGAAATAAGAAAAATAATGTTTAACCCTGTAAATCCAAGTTTCACTACATAAAAGTGGGCTTTAAGGGGGTCAAAATTATACAGGCGTAAAAATGGGACATAAAATATTAAAAGGAAATTTGCAAATGAAAAACTCTGATATTTTTCTTATCTCTGCTGAAAAAAACACACATATATTTTGATTTCTAACTTCAAGTATACACAATCTATGTTTTAGAATAGAAACAAGAAAAACTGGTATAGACCCCTGTATACATCTGAACTATTATGCCCTTTTCATGGCCTACTGAATGGTTATAAAGACTATAATTTGAAGAAAAAAAAATAAAGAAATAAATTTATATTTCCTAACTTTTCCTTTTTATAATTATCTATAAAAATTGTAAACTACATCTAGAAAAAGGACGCATAACTGTTCAGATGTATAACTATATTTATGTGCCGAGTTTGCTATGTGCCGAGATGGTATGGGCCGAGCTGGTTATGCGCCGAGTTTGCTATATGCCGAGTTAACCCGGCACCGCTTGTCCGATATTGGATCCTCCTCCCCCTTCCACCAAGATACAAACTACTTTGGGGAGTAGTCCAGTTCATCATTACAGTTCGTTTTGCCTGCAACAGAAAATAACAAGATACCTGCATGCCCGGGCCTGCAATCAATCAATCACTTGCTGTCCTTTCGACATTGATTTTTTTTTTTCTTCTTTTGCTTGGCGTTTTATTGGTCGCGGGACGTTTCGGCCCTAAACCGTTTCGGACCCTGGGTCGTTTCGGTCCTGAGTCGTTTCGGCCGGGTCGTTCCGGCCTGGGTCGTTTCGGCCCAATTTTGGAGTTGGGTCGTTTCGGCCAAATTGGTGGGTCGTTTCAGCCCATTTTTTTTTTTTCGGCCCAAATTTTTTTTTCGGCCCCATTTTTTTTTCTAACTTTACATAATTGAATATGCATGTTCCATATCTGCTTTTTTTGTGCTAAAAGCTAAATTTAGCGCATAACCTAACTGAGGTAATGACCAAGTATGACCGCCTCAATATAAGAAGATTAAATAGATAGATAGATAGATAGATAGATAGATAGATAGATAGATAGATAGATAGATAGATAGTTTGCTATAACCTGGTTTACAGTTTATTATGTCTTTCACAGAAGATCAGTGAGTTCTGCTGCACAAAAACTTATAATGGAGCATGTCTGCATGTCTTACGGAAAATACGACTGTCATTGACTGTTTTTGTGAATACTGATCAGCCTGCACGTCAATGCCGTATGATCAGTATTTTCGGACTGCTCAACCCTTCTGCGGCAACAGCCCCGGATACCAAGACAAAACTTAGAATGGATGCGCACTGGCATGTGTGGGACTAAGTGCGCATTCATAAAACACGCCTATACAAATATACTGAAGGTATTACTGCTAAAAACGTATTTCCATAAAACAGTCTGATTTTCTTGTTCATGTTTCTGCTCAAAACTTAGATTGCGGGGACTCGCAGTTCGAGTACCAACAATCTATGTTTTTTGTGCACGAGAACTCACATTAAACCCAGTTTTACTATATATAACATTTGGAGTTTATGGGGTCAAGATTTTCGTAACGACAAGTGGACCATGGAAGACTCAGACAATCCTGCGCAAGCGTTGCGTGAAGTCTTAAAGGAGAATCATGACACCACATTTATTTATTTTTTTATTTTTTTTTTATTTACACACTTTAAAGTTGTTGGCTTTTCCAAAAAAATATATCATCACACGATAAAACCCCTAATCAATCACCTATCTAGCTAATCCCATTATTAATTTTTGTCAATTAGTGATCAACTGTAAAAGGTGTGAAAACACACGTTAATGCGTGCGTCTTTAATTTAATTAAGGCGATGAGTTAAGCCGTTTAAGTTCGTCGGCGAATTACGGTTCTGTTAAGGTAACGATTCCAAATATTTTATAATTGATATGCTTTTGTTTCAACGAAGTCTTTGAATGTCGGCAACCAATGTATATAAGGTGCTCCGAGACATCACTCCATCACTTATCTTTGAAATCGCTTATAACGATTGTCGAAGTAAATTTCAAAATGTCTGAATTGTGCATTTCATGTGACAAGGAAGTTAATGGCCGTCGCCATGCCGTTACGTGTGACGTGTGTGACCGGTGGCAGCATCGCCTCTGTGGGACAGGTATATTTATTTATTTATTTATTTATTTATTTATTTATTTATTTATTTATTTATTTTATTAATTTTGTGTCTGACCGGTTGCAGCATCGCCTTTGTGGGACAGGTATCTTTTATTTATTTATTTTGTACTAATTTATTTATTTATTTATTTATTTATTTAGTTTAGTTTAATGTTTTTATTAATTATGAATTAGAATTATGTTTTACGTTACCGTCAACATTATTTCGGTAATTTTGGAATTTTGTTATTTGTATAGGCGTGTTTTCATAACGGCAGGCTTAGAAGAAGAAATGTTTTTTAGATCTTAAAGGTGTTTATAAATATTATCCATGAATAAAATCATTTCAAAATACAAACTGCATGGTAAACAATGTGGGTCCTGATCAGAAGCTATCTGATCTGGGTCTACATTGTTTTTAAAGGTAGGACTTTCGTGTTCAGGGTTTAAGGGTTAATATATGTTTTATTTCAGGCATTACGCAGGCGCAGTACTTTGCTGCTAGGAGAGGTGAAGAGCCACTTCGATTTGTGTGCCAGCCATGTGTTATGAACATTCCACCAAGGGAATCTGAAGCCATCGAGGTAAGTTTTATATATAAGTACATGTCAAACATTTACTGACGCAAAGACCATGCTACTACTACTACTACTACAACTACTACTACTACTACTATACACCAACAGGCACACGTCGAGTTTCTAATGAGTACCCACAACATACGTTAGAAAAAAACGTCAAACCGACGTCGCACTTACATTATACTACTACTACTATATTATTATTATTATTATTATTATTATTATTATTATTATTATTATTATTATTATTATTATTATATTCTGCCTTTATAATCTTTTAAGGTGATAAAGTACTTTATATTTCAAATATATGTTGTTGATACTCGCTAGAACCGCATCATTGAGTTTCTGATGAGTACCCACAACATAATTATGTTTAAAATAATAATTAACAGAAATACTTGATTCCCTCGTATCATTAACAGGTTGCTGATGAGGCCACTGAGGCTTTCTTGGAAGAAGTAGCTGACGCGGAAGAAAGTGTTGCTATCAGCCTGAATGCGACGTTCACACTGGAGGTCCCCTCGTTGTCTTTGGAGGTAAGAAAATGATACCAGAAAAGTTATAAAGATAATGGAATAGTAAGACTTGTTCTTTTGAAATGTTTTGTCTTGTTTTTGTTATGTTTTTCTTTCCGTAACTATTTAATTTTTCTGAACTCCAGTGATGCCGCGGCTAAACACTTGTTAAAAGCGCCTCGGCGAGGTGGTTCTTTCAAGAACATACATTCTATGCGTTTGAGTAGAAATGAAATCTAATGTACATGTGTATCTCTTTAACTCATGCGAGAATACTGAAATCTGAGGGAGACAACAATTTAAAAGTCGGGTTTAATGAGAGATAATACAGACGTGTATACTTTTTTTCTGATATCTTCTTTCCATAATGTACTTTTTTTCCTTCAGAACTCCGGTGTTGGCGTCGTGGCAGAGTCTACAAGCTACGTTACCAGGGACAGTGATAGAAACGAGTCTGTAGACGAAACTTCGGCGGTCAATGGGATCAGTCGACAAGAGTCGTCAGTGATCAGTGAACGACGTCCTTCACTCAATGCAACATTTGACCTGGCTCACCGTTGTACAAATGATGATCGAGAAGTCTTTGAATCGTAAGTTGTCTTTTGGTCTCTCTAGTTATATGTCAAATTTAAGCAAATTATTACGTCAATTGTAACGTGCGATTAGCGAAGACTGGGATCAGACTGTGCGTAAGCCCAGGCTGATCTGAGTCTTCGCTGGTCTTTCTAGTTATACTGTATGTCAAATTCTAGTGAATTATTGTATTTCCGTAAATTGATGCTATAGTAGATATATGCGATTAATGAAGACTCTGATCAGACTGTGCGTAAGCGCAGTCTGATCTTAGTATTCGCTGGTCTCTCTATTTATATATTGTATTTTCGTAAAATGATGCTATAGTAGATATGTGCGATCAATGAAGACTCTGATCAGACTGTTCGTAAGCGCAGGCTGATCTTAGTATTCGCTGGTCTCTCTATCTATATGTCAATTATTACATGGAAATGTTATGGTTCTTTTTTTTTTCTTATTTCTGCTCAAATGAGGCTTACGTCAATTATTACATAGATAGCTTATGTTGTTTACAGATTAGCGAAGACTGATCAGACTGTGCATAAGCGCAGGCTGGTCTGAGTCTTCGCTGGTTTCTCTAGTTATACTGTTCATTGTATTTGACATTTTCCCACATTTTCAGGTCTATCAACCTAGAACCAGAGATGCCAGAAAGCGTTCTACCTGACCAGCCTGTTGTCTTCAATATCATAGAAAAGGGCAGTAAGAGAGGAGGGAAACTCTTGGTATCTAGCAATGGTTTTTCCTACGGCGTCAAGGTATGTAATTTTTGTAATTTACGACTGCCTTTCTTGAGTCACAATGGAATTTCCGTACAAGTTGTGATGGTAAAATTATGATACCTTGTCTTTGCTGTATGCTGTGTGTACTCATTTGAACCGTTCAATATGGCGGACGTGAACCCTTTCTTGAGTCAAAATGGAATTTCTGTATAAGAAGTTGTGAGGGGTAAATAAGGATACTTTGTCTTTTACCTTGTGAATGTATGATGTGTGTACTCATTTGAACCGCTGAGTAAGGCGATCCTTATGATAACACAAAACCTACATGTTGAATGTGTGTGTTTTTTGTATATAGATTAGGTTGTCTAATAATTATTTATGTCATTTTTTTCAGACTGCAGGAAAGACATCAACCTTATGGAGATGTAGCATTAGATCTAAGAAGATGGAATGCCACGCTACAGTTAAACAAGTCGGCAACAGATTCACTCCCGGGGTTCATCAGCACATCCATCCTGGCGAAATATTTTTTGCTTTTCTTTGCTGAATTTGAATTATTGATGTTTCCAACAACATTATGACAATTTCAGAAAAATTGAACAAGCGGAAGTTTCCAAACTTGGACCCAGGATACACGGTATTTTAGGTCCGAGCTCCAAATTACCTACCTTACAGATTTCTGCTTAATTTGCATTATTATTTTTTTTTTTACTGTGGGAAAAAGTGAAAATACTTGACGTTTTAAATACTAATGACTAGAATAAAATATTTCGTGCATAGGTAGTTACGACAAAAGGTTTTGCATGACAAAAAAATTTGAAAATTTAATTCTTCTGTGTAAAGAGCCAAGCCATAAACGACTTTCTGAAAGATGTCAAAAGCACAGTAGATTTTTAACGTATAGCCGGGCAACAAAGACATAGGGGATAGGCCGCCCGGGCCTGGATGTGAGCATCAAATACATGTAGCATGTGTATGTATTTCTGCAACTGCAATCACACATCAGGAGTCGCCGCGGCGATTCTAACCCCAGATCGTGAAGGTGCCTCTATATGTGTGTGGGGGTGGGGCGAGGGGGGAGGTAGGCCAGCCGTCCAGCCGTTGGGTAGCTTCCTTTTCTTCATCTAATACGTATTTGTTCAGCTACCTTTACCCCCGGCCATACCTCCGTCAAGTACGGTTAAGACACAAGCAAGAGTCCAGAGTTAATCTGGGGATGGGGTTGGGGGTAGCTGACCGAAGATGTAAGATGAAGAAAAGGAACTAGCCAACGGCTAGTAGGCATGGCTAGATTGCTTCTAATGAGTGCCTCCCTTTACGTGTTTTTATGGAGAAATAAGAAGAAAATTTTGCTTGGATATCCTTCTTATCTGGAATTAAGTAAATCATAAAATATGAATAGAACAGAATGAAATTTATCGCTCAGATATACCCAAGTAATGGAGTGATCTACCTCAGGGGAGGTGGTACTTTGAATTTTGTCTGCTACATAGGCTTGGCCCCAGCATCTAGTGTTTATCCGAAAAATGTATAGTATGTCAGCCATTTCCCAAAAAATATCCTGTATATCGGCCCTACCGAAAAAAAAAATATCTGCAGATATTAGCATACCCCCAAAAAATTCTCCTTGCCTTCTTTTTTTTATAAAAGTTTGGTTTTCATTTATTTTTCCTGTATAATGTTTGTATTAGTTTTTGTCTGTCATTACTGACAATGACCAATCCTAATCATATCTGTTGTGTGTGTGTGTGTGTGTGTGTGTGTGTGTGTGTGTGTGTGTGTGTGTGTGTGTGTGTGTGTGTGTGTTGATTTGGGTTTTACTGCCCACTTATATCGAGCCGATCGTTCATCAAAGGTGGGCGAAAACCGTAGAACCCGGGGAAAAAAATCACATGACCATCCCTAAGCAGAACTTAGCTTTCCAGCATGTGGCCCGAGCAAGGCTCGAACCTCAGCCTTGAGAAACCTAATGGATTAAGAGTCAGCTCTCTTATCCACAAGGCTACAGGGGCCCGCTTATTATTTGTGTGTTCTATGATGGCTGATGAGACCAGTCTTGGCTCTAAACTGCCTGTTGCAGATAGAACAAGAGAGGTCTAATGAAGAAAGCTCTGTTGGTGACGCCTTAGCTCTGGCTTTCCGCTGCGCGCATTTCTGTTCGGCGTCGCTGATTCATTTTGCTTCGTATTCACCAGCAACACTTCTTATGAGGCCTCGCCACTTTTGTTTGATCCTGTGCAATCTGTTCCCATGACCCTGTTGGTATGTTGAAATCTTTATGGGTGGCTTTGAGGGGTCCTTGTATCGCTTCTTCTGACCACCATGGGAGCATTCTCGGACTTGTAGTTTTCCACAGAGGATTTTCTTTGGCAAACATTCATCAGGCATTCTGGTAACATGGCCTGTCCATCTTAACTGTGCCAATTTCAGAAGAGTATGTACACTCTGCATCCCTGCCCGTTTCAGCACTTCAGTGTCTGGAATCCTGTCTTGCCACTTTAGAAGTTTTCTGAGACGGTTTGTATGGAAGTGGTTCAGTCTTTTGAAAATGCCGTTGGTAAACTGTCCAAGTCTCGCATCCGTATATCAGTGGTTGCCAGCACCACGGATCTGTATACTTTCAGCTTTGTATCAAGTCTGATCCCACTCCGATCCAAAATACTTCCACTTAATCGTCCAAATGCTGCATTAGTAGTAAAAGTGCTTCAACAGCTTCATACAGAAACTCTGTTTTTATTTTTAAGGCAATGAACGGATGATGAGATAAAGCTGTTAAAACTAAATAAAAACAAATAATCAATTCAATCAATACCCCAATTCTTACAATACCCTCATACCCCACACCCCCCCCCCCACCCCCATACCCCGCAAAAAAAAAATATACGGAGGATTTTGATAGACCCAAAAAATAGTCAGTTTTGAAAGTGACCTCCAAAAAAAAAATGCCTGCAAATGGTCAATACCCTAAAAAAAATAGCCACTTTCTCCCCAAACTCAAAAAATAGTGAAATTCAAAATTCTAAACCCCCAAAAAATGTCCTAGCCTATGTAGCAGGCAAAATTCAGAGCACCACCCCTACCCCACAGGGGATCTACTCCATTACTTCGGTGCATGTATCTCAGCAATTTTTTTTTATAGGCAAACCAATGATAACATGTGAACAACATATCTGAGATTACATACCTGGTATATGTGAAATGAGAACTAATTTGGTCAATAAACAAAATAATACAGGTTTATGCAACAACAAGGGTTGCTAGAAGTAAAAGAGGAATACTTTGAAAAGCTGATTTAAAAGCTGCGAATTTCGGAAAATTCACCTCATACTCCCTGTTTGATCTATATATATTATGGGAGAATAGCGGGGTAAACAGTACACAGACTTGTCATACGAGAACATAATTGGCACTCTTGAGAAAGGTTATGGTTCTTTAAACTGTTGCGAATATTTCTCTATCTTCGAATACCTCCTACGCCTTTGCAAGCATTTATGACACATTTTACCTATTCACAGTTTGTTTGTGGTTAAACGTTCCTTTTGTAAATCTCAAAAGCGTTGTTGTTGTGCAGATTTTTAACGCTACCATGCATCTGAGGCACATGGAGGCAGCGGCGATTGTTATGTACATGTATTTGCACAGCCTTGCTTTCATGGATCACCCATGCACACTTGGCGCCGTTGTCTGTTTCCAAGCGCCGCCCTGTCCACTTTACACTCAGCCCAGAGCACGTCGATTATGAGCTAAGCGTACTAATGGTCTGAAAATTGTCTCGACCCGAGCGGGATTCGAACCCACTATATTCCGCTTAAAAGTCAAGTGCGCTAACCACTAGCCGCCCAGCCCACTAACCTCAAAAGCGACGAAGTATTAAACCTCTTATACATCATTAATATTCATAGGCTATGTTAGAAAGATCATTGGTCGAGGGCATTCTGTCATGTTACTCTCCCAAGTAACTGGCCCTCTGACGCAACTTTGGTAAGTGCATTTCACATGAAGGGTAATTTTCTAGCAGATTTCCCTGCAATATTACCCTCGCAGGTAATAGTACACCCTGGTCACGTCATTGCTGTCAGTGTAGTTGCAGTTGTAAGAATTAGGTACAATAAAACAATTGTTGTACGAGGGGCGTATAGCCCCTATATAGGTTGCCGGCTACACTGAAAATCTGACTGATTGTACAAGGGTAATATGACGATTTGTTTACCCTCGGCAGTTAATGTTACAAATCGTCATATTACCCTCGCACAAGGGCAATAATTGTAATATTTGTTAAACTCGTAGTAAGAAGTTTGTGGATCCCATTACGAAAACACGCCTATTCAAATATACTGAAAATTTCACCACCAAAAACTGAAAGTTTTCAGATAAAAACATAGATTGTGGGTACTCGTTAGAACTGCCTTGCGGAGGCGGTTCTTAGGAATACCCACAATCTATGTTTTTGAGAAGAAATAAGAAAAAATAATGTATACCCTTGTAAACCCTTGTTTTACTATATAAAAGTGGGGTTTTACGGGATCAAAATTATATAGGTATGTTTTCGTGATGCAAACAGAGTGAATTAGCAGACACAGTTTTAGGTGTATGCTCATAGCTACAGATAAGAGGGGTAGACACACAATCTTTTTTTTTTCTCATTTCATCACAAAACATATGTTGTGGGTACTCATTAGAAGCGCCTCACCGATCCGCTTCTAATGAGGACCCACAACATACGGTATGGTGAATGAAGAACAATATTAACCCTTGTCCTGCTGAACCCGGATATGCCCTGCTTTGCAAACAGTGTAGATCCAGATCAGTTGGCTTCTTCAGAAGCCAACTGATCTGGATCTGCACTGTTTGCCATTCAGTATTTGAATTTGTAGCAATAGCCCAGATCAAGTAAACTGATTGGCTGAAAATGAGATGTGGGCGTGGCATCTTAATTTATTCAGCATGACAAGGGTTAATACTTTTTGGCTTTGAAAAAGCACCTTATCTGGACCTATGGTATTCTACTTCAGCATGCATTTATGAGCTGAGTTTCGTCTACAATACGCTATCGGTAATGGTCAATGCCTTTAAAAAGAATTTCACTTTATATTATGAAAACAAGCCTATTCAAATATATATTGAGAATTTTACCACCAAAAAATGAAAAGATTCAGAAGAAAAATTCTGGTAGTTTTCATATTTCTGCACTCGGCGAGGCAGTTCTAACGAGCACCCACAATCTATGTTTTTGATCAGAAATAAGAAAATTCATGAATACCCCTGTAAACCACAGTTTAATTGTAAAAAAAAGTTGGGTTTAACAGGGAGTTGGGGCGGGGGGAGGGGGCAGGGGCAATACTATATAGGCGTGTTTTCGTGGTGAATTTCAAGAAAAAATTTTTCTTAACTCAGTTATAAACAAGATATAAGTCACGCTGCTTGTTTGTAATACCATTTCAGTAGACGATATTTGCGTTACCGGTATTTTACTTCGTATACAAGGGTCATGCAAAAAGTTCTGTCACTAATAGACTTCCTTGGTTTTATCCCAGGTATATTTTAAAATGCTTCACTGCACTTGAAAGGTGTGTTGAATAGCTAATGATACCGCTTTATTTCGTGCAAATTGCTTTCCAACTGACCGAGTTATTTCAAATTGAAATAGATGCAGTCATATACACTGACCAGTTTACTCGTTACATTGGAACATGGACCAGAAGACTGAAATTCGTAGCTATATTAAATGTCGCATTAGGCTTAATATAGATTCAAAGCAGATATTTAATGAATTGTGTGGTATATATGGACCTCAGACCATTTCAATGCGCACAGTTTTAGGTGGGTTAAAGTTTTTAAAGCTGGGAAATTTTCTATTGAAGATGATACCCGTCCTGGAAAGCCTAAAACCTCTGTTACCAAGGCTAACATCGCTGCTGTAAAGATTGTGGTCGAACAGGATGCGCGATTGTCTGTCAAAGATATAGCTAGTTGTACTGGCATATCAGAAGGCAGTGTGCAAACAATTCTGAAAAAGCGTTTGGACCTAAGAAAGGTTTGCTCTAGGTGAGTACCTCATTTGCTCACTGAGGAGCAAAAGACACAACGCCTTAAATGTGCCCGGGAACTTTTGAAAACATACAAAGGCTGTAATAGTCGGGTTATTTCTAACTTGCTAACAGGTGACGAAACCTGGGTACACATGTTTGAGCCACAAAAAAGGGCTGATAATAAGCAATAGAAGCGAAAAGATCAAAAACGCCCATGTATTGCCAAGAGAACCATAAGTTCGAAAAAGATGTTGTACGCAATTTTCTTCAATTCAAGTGGGACAGTCATTCAAGTTCCTTGTCCATCTGGTCATACAGTCACTGGCTGATTTTACAAGAATTCTGTACTGAAGAATATGAAAGAGTTTTACAATAAGAAACGACCATGCAAAGGATGGTCAGGAGTCCACCTTTTACATGACAACGCCTTCTCTCATAAGTGTGAAGTTGTTAAGTCTTTTTTGACTTCTGAAAAGGTGAAAGTTTTAAACCATGCACCTTATTCACCTGACCTGAGTCCCTTGACTTCTTTTTATTTCCAAGGCTTAAGAAAATGCTTTCTGGAAATAAGTATACGTCTAGAAGTTCTCTTGGCAGCGCTATTTATCAGTGTCTCCAACAGCTACCAAAAGAAGACTATTTATCTGCTTTTCGCGACTGGGTAAAAAGGTTACAAAAATGTGTTTCAGTAAAGGGGAATACTTGAAGTTTTGTAATAAAAAATATTTTGATAAAACGTAACACTGAAGTAATCCGAACCCAGTCACAAAACTTTTTGCAGGACCCTCATAAGCTGAAATCAGTATTCTATCCACGCCCTTGAAATAAGTGAATTGCTCTCGAAAGGACCGCAAACCAAAATTACCGAAAAAAAATGAGAAGAAGTTTACAAGCGTATATGCGCTCCTGCTAGTCTTGTAAACGTAATGATTTTCTTTTAAAGGAGCCTGAACACGAAGTGCAGAGTAAAAGCAGTTGATTATTAATTTTCACAACCACACAATGTAATTGTTTTATTTTGCAACAGGTACATGTATTCTGTCTTAAGGATAAACTACAGTAATATTTTAAATTAATGATCTTAGGAAGCTGTAGCTCGAGAAATACTACGAAAAGTACTGGTACATACGATCGGACCTTGAGCATCCAGGTCGGGTTGCTATTGTTTAGCGTGTTCATTGTAATTTCTGACAGTTCTCTGAGAGAGAGACACACATTTATCCAGGAGATATTACAGTAATAAAAGAACTACAATGGAATTAGAGAAAAAATCCTGTTCTAAAGACAGGATCAGACAAGAAGTTTACATCCGTATATGCGCTGAGACCTGCTAGTCTTGTAAACGTAATGATTTTTTAAAGGAGTCTGAACACGAAGTGCAGAGTAAAATCAGTTGATTATTAATTTTCACAACCACACATATAATAAAGCAACAAATTTCACAGAAACACATCAGTTGGGATACAGCGATTCCTACATTGTATAAATTACATCTGCATCCAGTGAAGACTCGGATAAGCCAGTCCAATCTGGTGAATTTAAGCACCGGTCTGAAAGGGCCTTGAAATTAAAAGAACAAATAGGCATTATTTTGGAAAGCACAATCTGAGTAATCATTTCGCTGTCGGTATTCTCTTTAATCCTCCAGTTCGCATAACGAAAACACGCCTGTACAAATATATTGAAAATTTCACCACCAAAAACTTAAAGTTTTCAGATAAAATTTCTGACGTTTTTTCAAATTTCTGCTCAAAACATAGATTGTTGTACTCGTTAGAACTGCCTCGCCGAGGCGGTTCTAATGAATGCCTATAACCTATGTTTTTGAGCAGAAATAAGAAAAATAATATATACTAACGAGTACCCACAATAAATGTTTTTGAGCAGAAATAAGAAAAATAAAGTATACCCTGTAAATCCCAGTTTTACTGTATAAAAATGGGGTTTAAAGGGGTCAAAATATATGTTTTCGTGATGGTAGTTTTAGTCTACTAAAATGGACAGAAAGGTGACATTGATCAGGACTCGAGATCAGTCTCTGTTGTATAAATATAATGTTCTTTTTTGTCACGGCAACCAATTCCGATTCAGAGGACTGAGATTCACTATTTTTGCCATTTTTAAGCTTTTTTTTAATGTGTTCATTACTTACTGTTATTTCCGTTTCCTATGTTGTCTAAATGTTGTTAACAATGTTATCAAATTCGTGTACACAAAAATACATGTTCTTGGTCCTACTCCACAATGTCCCGTTGTTGTTGAATGCTGGATCTCAGTGTGCCATATATTTTTACCGCTATATGATGCCATCGCGAAAACATGCCTATATAATGTTGACCCCCTTAAACCCCATTTTTATATAATAAAACTGGGGTTTACAGGGGTATGTTATATTTCTTATCTCTACTCAAAAACATAGATTGTGGTACTCGTTCGAACTGCCTCGCCAAGGCGGTTCTAACAAGTACGGCGAGGCGGTTCTAACAAGTACCCACAATCTATGTTTTGAGCTGAAATATGAAAAAATATCAGAATTTTTTCTATCTGAAAATTTTCCTTTTTTGGTTGTAAAATTTTCAATATGTTTGAATAGGCTTGTTTTCGTAATGACAGATTCCGGGTGGTCTACGTATGACTCTGGGTTTGACTAATTAAATTACTTTTACCATATTTATATTTGATGCGAGGAGAGAGAGAGAGAGAGAGAGGGAGAGAGAGAGAGAGAGAGAGAGAGAGAGAGAGAGAGAGAGTCTACATTGTCGTTTTTGATGGGCTTTAGAAATTGGTGCAAGGGATGCAACTATGCACAACGGCTGGAAATATTTAGGTAAGGTCGCCTCCCTTGTATAATACACCTTATACTGCTGTCATGTCACTAAGCCATCATCTAACCAGTTTTTGTTGTTGTTTTTTTTTGTTTTTTTGTTTTTTTTCGTATGGCGCAATCAGCGTCTAAAGGAACAATTAATTCTATAGGAACTTGGCTGTATTGATCAAGATGAGGAAAGAAACGTACTGGTGACAGGTAATATTTATTATCTCTGCTGATATGTTAAGGTTTTTGTGGAAATAATTAACTTTGAATTGTTGTGGTATGCCTGATAATTCTAAACTAAAACGATACATCAGAGTATTTTTTTTGTTCAAATGTCTGGTCAGCTGATTACTGCTCCTTAGACTGGTTTCGACATGTTTTGTTGCTGTGAGGGGGTGGCTGGATGGGGGTAGGGGCCAGAGGCCTTCCAAGAGATTAAACTTGTTACAAATGTTAACCCTTAGAACGCTAGGCAAATTTTCTAGCAGACGACATTCTGAATAGATTTTGTTATTTTTCAGAGAAAATAAAACAGTTCATGTGAATTGACACTTCACATGAAATGTCAAGCCTTATATTCTATGAAAAATAAATTAAAGATAGTTCGAAGTGTTGTCTGGTGTACATTTATAAGGGTTAAGTAAAATCAGAATTCAGGAAGTAAGAATATCATTTTAGTCAGTTATGCCCTAAGTAAATTTGAAATTTGGCATTTGTGTCCGCTCCATGATTATAGAACTGGTGGAAGATGTTTTTACGAAACTTGATACAAGCAGTGGCAGTGACCCCATCACGAAAACATGCCTATATAATTTTGACCCCCTTAAACCCCACATTTATAGTAAAACTGGGGCTTGCAGGGGTATACATTATTTTTCTTATTTCTGCTCAAAAGCAAACATTGTGGGTACTCGTTAGAACCGCCTCGTCGAGGCGGTTCTAACAAGTACCCACAATCTATGTTTTGAGCAGAAATAGGAAAAATATCAGAATTTTTTATCTGAAAATTTTCATTTTTTGGTGGTAAAATTTTCAGAATATTTGAATAGGCGTGTTTTCGTAATGCAATTCCCCTAACACAGAAACAGATGGTAAGATCCAGATTACTACTCTGTGTGGCTATTTATAGTGTTGATGTTTTTACAGTAAAGTCAGTGAATACACCTCCAAGGGAAATCACTCGTCCTCAATATTTAACCTCCCTTCTCAAAGTAGGGCTATTCTTGAAGGAAACACTTTGCTCCAAAGAAGAGCAAAATTTAAATGAAAATAAGTAACATGTCAATATATATTCTCCAATGAGGGAAAGTCTGTTTAAAACTATTTAACCCTTAAAATGCCAAGAAAATGTGCATTTGAAAAAGTCATCTGCTTATGCCATCTGCTGAATATTTTTGCAAACTTTTCAAACCTATTTTTGCATACAGGCAAACAGTGTGGACCCTGATCAGACTGCTCCTAGAGGAACAGTCTGATCTGCATCCAAGTGTTCTGACTGACAGTTTAAGGGTTAACCATAGACTTTCCCTCTTAAGAGAATATATATTGATATGATGCTAAATTCTCCATGGATTTGTTCTGACATGGTTTCATTAGACAGCTGTAGTGACACACTGTAGTCTGTGTAACATTCACAGGATTTTGTTTTAGAGAAGGAATCAACCCTTAAAAGCACTAATCACAACTGCAGCAGACAGTATTTTGATTTTTTTTTTTTTTTTTTTTTCTGAAAAATAAGGTTTGGTATTTCATGTGAATTATCTACTTTGGGGGAGTTACTGATGATTGTTCTGGATATTTTTCTCTAGTTCTCCATAACTACATATGTTGTATTACTCATTAGACTTATTTCACTGATCAGTTCTAACTGATGAGTACCAAAAGCATGTTTTTATGGAGAAATAAGAAACCAATATCCCAGAATAATCACCAGATACTCATCCTTAACAACTTGTCTGTTGTCTTTGGAAAATATTTAAAAAAAAAAATTGTGAAATTTAGAATGTCATCTGCGACAAGCTTGAGTAGCCCGTAAGATAGCTTTTTTGTTATTCTTTTATATCCAGAAGTTTAACCCTGTCCTGGATTTTGCCACACACATTAACCCTTGTCATACTGAACCCGGATATACCCTGCCTTTGCAAACAGTGTAGATCCAGATCAATTGGCTTCTTCTGAAGAAGCCAACTGATCTGGATCTGCACTGTTTGCCACTAAGTATGTGAATTCATATCAACAATTTGGATCAAGAAATCAGATTGGCTGAAAATCAGAAGTGAGTGTGGTATCTTAATTTATTCAGCATGACAAGGCTTAATGTAGCAGGAGAGCAATCTGTGACAAAAGGTCCATTTAACCATCTTCTGACAAAGAAGACAGACCTGTACATGCCTCCTCAGTTTATCAGTCATTACGAAAACAGGTCTTTTTTAAATATATTGAAAATTTCACCACCAAAAACTGAGTTTTCACATAAAATTCTGATATTTTTCATATATCTGCTCAAAACATAGATTGTGGATACTCATTAGAACTGCCTCGGCAAGGTGGTTCTAATGAGTACCCACAATCTAAGTTTTGAGCAGAAATAAGAAAAATTATGTCTGCCGATGTAAAACCAAGTTTTACTGTATAAAAGTCGGGTTGAAAATTATATAGACACGTTTTCGTGAGGATATAAGATTATCCAATGATTCTGTTAGCTGGAAACAAAGACTGCGATCAGACTGGGTAAATATGGAGGCCATAATAACTCTAGGTAAGCCGCTTTTTTAACCAAAAAGTATTGATAGTTTCTTCTTTCTCCACAAAACATATGTTGTGGGTATACATTAGAAGGGCCTCTGTGAGGTGCTTCTAATGATTATCTACAACATATGTTTTCAGAGTGAATTATAAGAAAAACGTCTACTTGATATTCCCTCTTACCTGAAAGTATGGGAGGCTGGCCATGGGCCTAAAATTGTTGAAGGCATATGTGATATGGGCCAGTTTCTCATGTTTTGCATTACTTAATTATTCAGAAGTGATTCTCATTAAATCAATCTTTTGTTAGGCACACGCCATGAAAGGATATCTGAAGATCACCAGATTGACCACTTCAGTGGTTCTGTTTTCTCGACAGAGTGACACACGGAAAATACTATCAGCGACATTCAGTGTGGTGAGTCAGTTATTTTGATTGAAAATCAACCCTTTCACCCATGAGTTTCTGATATGGACTCTTCACTCTTTAGATTTAGACATGTCCATTTTTGCAAATAGGGAATTTGTCAGTCAAAAATCAAAAACAAATTGGCACACAGTTTTGATCTTGATTGATGGTTCATTACGATCTGTCTCATCAGGATCTAAACAATTTGTAAAGGTGTCTGGTTTTGTTTACAGGGTTGAAAGGTTAATGGGATTTAGACGCAGTATTTTGTGAAATTAAAGACACTTTTTTTTTTTCAAAGAAAAACAACAATTATGAAATAAAACACTACTTCTAAAGGTAAAGTAAATTTGTACACAACAACATCAGTAATTGCCAGGATCCAAAGCAAAAACCTTGTTAGCTACCAATTTGTGGTCTTCTGAATTAGAGTGGTAAAGGTTTATCCAATAATCTTTTCATTATTTTGAATAATTTAAGGGAAAAAAATCATCCACTTTTGCTTTCATGAATTCATACAGCCATTTGCATTTTTTTTGTAGGGTTGGCAGATGTCACATTAGAGTGTGAATTTGTGTGGTTCAGTTCACCACAATATACCACAACCTCTTTATATTAATGTCCAAACAAAAACTATGTTATCTAAATAAAGTCTGTATTCTATCCAAACAAAAATGTATAAATTAAATAGAAAAAAAAATATTCTAAAATGGTAATTTCTCAATATACAGTAAAATCCCACTATTAAGACTGTTCCAAATTAAGACCTCCATCACGAAAACATGCCTATGAAACGTTGACCCCCTTAAACCCCATTTTTATATAGTAAAACTGGGGTTTACAGGGGTTTACAGGGGTATACATTATTTTTCTTATTTCTGCTCAAAAACATAGATTGTGGGTACTCGTTAGAACTGCCTCGCAGAGGCGGTTCTAACGAGTACCCACAATCTATGTTTTGAGCAGAAATATGAAAAATATCAGAATTTTTATCTGAAATTTTTCGGGGTTTTTTTGGTGGTAAAAGTTTCAGTATATTTGAATAGGCGTGTTTTCGTAATGCCTGCTACTGAGACCAACTTTGAGGAGTCCAAAATGGCTTCTTTTTCATTATTCCATATACATGTATATTCAATCTTAACTCTTCTCTTGCTAAACACGTCATGCCCTATCTTAGCAAACAGTATAGATCCAGATCAGTTGGCTTCTGAAAAAGCCAACTGATCTGGATCTGCACCGTTTGTCATTAAATATTTGAATTTCTATCAAAAAGATTAATCAAGTAATCAGATTGGCTGGAAATTAGAAGTGGGCACGTCATCTTAATTTATTTAGCATGAGAAGGGTTAAGACCACTTCACTAATAAGACCACTTCACTAATAAGACCACTTTTAGGCAGTAAATTTGTTTGGATACAACATTTGGGATCCATCTTTTGGGGACTGGGTTACTTGCCATTGTTTTACCAGGTGACAATTTTTGTGACTTTTTTTTAGCATGGGAAGGGTTAAGACCACTCCACTAATAAGACCACTTCACTAATAAAACCACCTCACTAATAAGACCACTTTTAGGCAGTCTTCTCAGAAAAGGCTTGGTGTGTAAGAAGGCGAACATGAAGCCACAAAAGTTTGTTTCTCTGGTAAAAATTGCAGATTATATTGTTTTTGTTATTTGTCTCCCAAAACATGTCTACTGCATCTGATCTGGATCTACACCATTCACTCAGACTTGTCTGTCTCAATAAAATTGTACAGTAAATATCCTAAAATTTTGAACACTTTATTCCATACTTGTTTAGCCTAAACTTTCCTTTTTATTCAGTTAAAAATACTTAATGAAGTGGCAACCATGTAGACACTGATCAGACTGTTCCTTCAGGAGCAGTCTGATCTGGGTTTACACTGTTTGTGCATGTCATTTTGCAAGAAAACTTTGGTGTATGAAATTTAGGACCATATTGTATTATAAACTGATTTAGATCAGAACTGGGTAAATAATTTTAATATGAAGATTTTAAATTAGCATTTTGAATAGTTAATGGCACTTAGCCCAATTATTCTATTAAGTTCACATTAAATGGTCTATTAAAAACTAATTTCCTATGCCATTTGTGGTTTTATAATGTGAAAAAAAGTTAAGAAATTAAACAGAATGGTAAATTTTACTCATATCGACCCTTGAAAAGCTACCAAGCCTCCAGTTAAAAAGGCCTTTTTGTATGTGTTTTTCCGTATTCGGAAATTCACCATGTATCTTTCAGATACATATTTGAATATCATAATTAATGCTGACATTCTAACTTTTTTTCTTTTATTTTCCAGAGAAGCTGTCGTGACCTTTCATTTGAATTGTCTTACAGCAGATGGTTCATGTGAAAATGAGAATCATCACGAAAACATGCCTATATAATTTTGACCCCCTTAAACCCCACTTTTATATAGTAAAACTGGGGTTTACAGGGGTATACATTATTTTTCTTATGCCTGCCTTGGTGGCTCAGTTGAATGCGCCGTCTGACTGGAGACAGGAGGTTGCGGGTTCAACCCCGCCGAGGTCGGCAACATTCTTTCGTGGAGATTGATCATGAAATATTTTCTACGGTCATTCTCTCCCTTCCGCTGATTCAAGAAGGGCAGTTGTCAGTTTCTGGCGAAAGAATGTGCACAATACTGGTTAACCGCTTTGAGGACTAAGCCTGCCCAGTAAACGTGTAGTTAGGTAAACTGACTGTGCTAGACATGACCCCATTGGGTTGACTGGGCCGTAAAACCTCAACACAAACAAATTATTTCTGCTTAAAACATAGATTGTTGGTACTCGTTAGAACTGCCTCAGTGAGGCGGTTCTAATGAGTACCCACAATCTATGTTTTGAGCAGAAATATGAAAAAATATCAGAAATTTTTATCTGAAAATTTTCATTTTTTGGTTATAAAATTTTCAGTACATTTGAATAGGCGTGATTTCATAATGGTTGTGTTTGATGCTTTAAGGGTTAAAACTTTTATACAGATATCTTGCAAACTAATTACCAATCCCAATTTTAGGGTCCATATTTTTTTGGTCTGTGTCTTTTTATTTTTTTATTTTTTTTTCCCTGCAACTTTTGTTTTCTGTGACTATTTTTTTTCCTGAGCTGTGATTAAAATTGCTGGCTGAAAGACAAACTATGCAGATCAAAGATGAAATCTCTGTCCTTAACATAAAAAATCTTTTTAGATACCTATTGGTGAGTCTGAAGAATAGCTGGATGAGCTGACTCTACTGTTTGCTTAAGCAGGTCTGCCGTCTGAATTTTTAAGGTAACTGAACTGTATTCAATGAAATTTCAAGTTTTATTAAAGTTCTATGTTTAAGTGTACCATATTTACCCTAAATACCATGTTGGGACACCTTAACCCTTGTCCTGCTGAATAAATTAAGATGCCACGCCCACTTCTAATTTTCAGCCAATCAGATTACTTGAGCTGTATTATTGCTATAAATTCACAAACTAAATGGCAAACAGTGCAGATCCAGATCAGTTGGCTTCTTCAGAAGCCAACTGATCTGGATCTACACTGTTTGCAAAGGTAGGGTATATCTGGGTTCAGCAGGACAAGGGTTAACTATTAACCATTCTTCTCCTTAAATTTAAATGTCAATTTTACTGTCTGTTGATGTGACTAAACTGCTGATAGATGAGCTGCAAATGTTAGACCCTGATTAGATGCCACAAACACCACATTCTGTGGCATCTGATATGGGTATACACTGTTTACTCAGACCTGTCTGTCTCAGTAATTAGGGTTTCTGTAGTGACTCCTGGGCCCAGTTGTTCAAAGCTAACGACATCGTTAGTTAACGATTCCTTAAAATTTACATGGAGTGATACGCAATTATGCTGAAATTTTTTGCTGAAAAAATGTGATTAGCTTTTGCAGTGCAAAAGCTACTCACATTTTTTTTCAGCAAAAAGTATCAGAATATTGTCTATTGAATCCGCTAATTAAAACAGTTAACGAAATGACCCTTAACGAGCTCGTTAAGCTAATGACGCTTTGAACAACTGGGCCCTGATAGATAATCTTCTAAGCAAACAGTGTACATGTATACTTATCCACTGCAATTGCATGCTACAAAATGTGGTGTTGGTTAAGGGATCACAATGTTTGTTACTCATCCAGCTATTTTTCAGACTTACCAATAGGTATCTAAAAAGATTTTTTATGTTTAGGACAATTATGGTAAGGCATTAAGATGTTGGAATATTCAGGATAATTAAAGTATATGCACAAAGTATTTAGGTACATGTTTTTGACACTATAATGTCACAAAGAAATTTCCTTGAAGAAATATGCAAATTTTGTGAGCTGAGTGAAATGCCAAGTCAGTTTGTTTTTGTTTTTGTTTTTTTGTTTTGTTCAAAAAAAAAAAAAAAAAACAAGAAAGAAAAAAAAAAGGAGAGAATATAACAGGTGTTGCAACAATGTTGTTTCAGTGTTGCAGCAATGTCATTGCAACAATGTTGTTTCAGAGTTGCAGCAATGTCATGACATTGCTGTAATGTTGAAATAATATTGTTGTGACAAGACATTGCCATAACATTGAAACAACAGTGTTATCATGACACTGCTGTAACACTGAAACAACATTGTTGTGGCATGACACTGCTGCAACACTGAAACAACATTGTTGTGACATGGCACTGCTGCAACATTGACACAACATTGTTATCATGACATTGCTGCAACAATGAAGCATCATTGTTGTGACATTATGTGTTTAGTGTGATACTGATTGTCTGTGTACAGTAGGTCAAAGGTAAAGTTTCTTGATATTTACTAATATTAATGATGACTCAATGATAGCTTGAAGGTTCAGTATCTTGATGTTTATTGATATAAATGAGAATAATTTACAAGTTTTGTAAGGACTGATGAACTTTGCACAGTTCAATGTTCAGAGACCTAAAAGTGACAAGTAAATTATTATTATTTTGTAGAGGAAATAAGAATTGCTATTTCATCTGAATCATCTTCTAGGCAAACAATTAACATGAAATGCCAAGTTTCCCAAAATTGTCTGCTGCAGTTGTTCTGGAACATTAATGGTTAACAATGTTGTAAAGACTCACTTTCTAACAGGTAAATGACAATTTCTTTTGTTTTAACTCTCAATGCACCATTCAGAATTGTACCTGAAAACATTCTAAAATATTTGTTTCGATCATTTTTCAGAGAAAATTCAAGCTTGATATTCCATGTGAATCATTTGTAATAAGTCACTGATAAACTCAGTTCAATACTCAGAGCCAAGTGACAAGTAAATTCAGACCACAGTCTAAATATTTATTATTATAATTTTCTCTGAAATAATATTAATGATAAAAATTATGTGATCTGCTACAATTTTGCTTGGCACTTTTAGTGTTGGTCAGTACTTTTTTTTTAGATACACCACAACCTCTTTATAGCACTATTATTGGGGTCCATTATTATATCCAAACAAAAATGTATAGATTATATTGAAAAATGACCATTTATGGTCACTTTTCAATATAATCTATATATTTTTGGGATCCATCTTTGAACCGTGTTGTATCCAAAACCGTGTTATAACGAACCATGTAATAATGAGGTTGAAGTGTATATCAATAGCTAACCAAAATCATATTTTAAAATAAATACTGTCAAAAATTATGTTATCTTAATATCTAGGATACAGTAAATGTCCTATAGTTTCGTACACCAAAGTTTCTGACAAAATGGAATATGCAAACAGTGCAGACCCAGACAAGGCTGTTCCTGAATGAGCAGTCTGATCAGGGTCTACATTGTTTGTCATTCCACTAAGTGTTTTAAGAAACAGTTGTATAAAAAGCAAACTTTAGGCAAACAATTTAAGTATTGAATATTTAGTGTTTGAAATTTTCAGACATTTACTATAATTACAGCAAAATAAAAGAAAAAACAAAAACATTTAGGTGAGTACAAAATTTAAGCTATGCCTTACAATATTATTTTAAATGTAGCTACTGCACTAACTTTTGCCATTTACAGATCATAGGTTAACTTGACAGTTTGTTCAAATTTGACAATATGTTTCTAGTTGTTAATGCACTGGGTACATGATTCCTACCATTAATATGCTTAAACAAATTTTATGAGGGCCGTGCAAAAAGTTCTGTCACTAATAGGCTTCCTTGGTTTAATCCCAGGTATATTTTAAAATGCTTCACTGCACTTGAATGGTGTATTGAATAGCTAACAATACCTGTTTATTTCATGCAAATTGCTTTCCAACTGACCGAGTTATTTCAAATTGAAATAGACCCTGTCATATACACTGACCAATTTACTTGTTACATTGGAACATGGACCAGAAGACTAAAATTCATAGCTATATTAAATGCCGCATTAGGCTTAATATAGATTCAAAGCAGATATTTAATGAATTGTGTGGTATATATGGACCTCAGACCATTTCAGTGTGCACAGTTTTTAGGTGGGTTAAAGCTTTTAAAGCTGGGAAATTTTCTGTTGAAGATGATACCCGTCCTGGAAGGCCTAAAACCTCTGTTATCAAGGCTAACATCGCTGCTGTAAAGGTTGTGGTTGAACAGGATGCGCAATTGTCTGTCAGAGATATAGCTAGTTGTACTGGCATATCAGAAGGCAGTGTGTAAACAATTCTGAAAAAGCGTTTAGACCTGCGAAAGGTTTGCGCTAGGTACCTCATTTGCTCACTGAGGAGCAAAAGACACAACGCCTTAAATGAGCCCGGGAACTTTTGAAAACATACAAAGGCTGTAATAGTCGGGTTATTTCTAACTTGCTAACAGGTGATAAAACCTGGGTGCACATGTTTGAGCCACAAAGAAGGGCTGATAATAAGCAATGGAAGCGAAAAGATAAAAAATGCCCATGTATTGTCAAGAGAACCATAAGTTCGAAAAAGATGTTGTATGCAATTTTCTTTAATTCAAGTGGGCCAGTCGTTCAAGTGCCTTGTCCATCTGGTCATACAGTCACTGGCTGATTCTACAAGAATTTACAATAAGAAACGACCTAGCAAAGGATGGTCAGGAGTCCACCTTTTACATGACAACGCCTCCTCTCATAAGTGTGAGGTTGTCAAGTCTTTTTTGGTTTCTGAAAAAGTGAAAGTTTTAAACCATCCACCTTATTCACCTGACCTGAGTCCCTGTGACTACCTTTTATTTCCAAGGCTTAAGAAAATGCTTTCTTGAAATAAGTACAATGTATATGTCTAGAAGTTCCCTGTTTATCAGTGTCTCCAACAGATACCAAAAGAAGACTATTTATCTGCTTTTCGCAACTGGGTAAAAAGGTTACAAAAATGTATTTCAGTAAAGGGGGAATACTTGAAGGTTTGTAATAAAAATATGTTTGATAAAACGTAGCACTGAAGTAATCCGAACCCAGTGACAAAACTTTTTGCAGGACTTTCATAATATCCCAGCTAGCATTCTACGTAAATCTACATTGGGCCGTCATCGGCCCGTCAGCTACCCTGACAGGCCGATGACGGCCCAATATAGATTTACGTAGAATGCTGACTGGGATATGGCACTGAGAGAAAAGACGATGAGCCCTTTGTGAACTGTTAAAATGGGCTAATATTTAATTTCAGTAGGTTAAAGGTTAACACTTTGCATGCTGAGTAAATAATACAGCAGACAACATTATGAAATATTTGTTCTTATTTTTCCTAGAAAAAAAGATCCTAGGAGACAATATGCATGAAGTGTCCAATCCTATTTTTGTTAGGAAAATAAGAAAAAAATATCTTCAATCTGTTGTCTGCTGAATTTGCTCAGTGAGTGATAAAGGTTAACCCTTGTCATGCTGAATAAATTAAGATGCCACACCCACTTCTAATTTCCAGCCAATCAGATTACTTGATCCAGGTTTTTGATAGAAATTTACATATTAAATGACAAACAGTGCAGATCCAGATCAGTTGGCTTCTTCAGAAGCCAAATGATCCGGATCTGCACTGTTTGCTAAGACAGGGCATGTCGTGTTCAGCAAGAGAAGAGTTAACAATGAAATATTTATCAAATTGTTTGTAAGTTTTATGAGAGTTTAATTCTTTGCATGCTGGGTAATAATTTAACATTTTGAAATATTTTTCTTATTTTTCCCAGGAAATAGGTTTTGACATTTCATGCAAATTGTCTCCCTAAGAGACAAGTTGCATGAAATGTCAAAGTCTGTTTCTGGGAAAAATAAGAAAAATATTGTCAATTTGTCATCTGCTGAATGAGCTTAGAGTGTGGTAAAGGGTAAATGTCACTTCACAATATAAATGGCCATCTGACATGAAAGACAAGCTGTATAGATTAACCTTATTTCCCCTAAATAGTTGGATGCAGTAACTCCTACCCCCATATTCTGAATTTGCCTGTTTAGCATAGACTAGGACTATTTTTTGGGTGTTAAAAATTTTGAATTTTACTATTTTTTATGGGGTTTAGGGGAAAAGTGGCTATGTTTTGGGTATAATGGCCTTTGCCAGTATTTTTTTATTGTTTTTATTTTTTATTTTTTTTTGGTATTATAGGAATCAGGGTTAAAGCTTTCTGTTGAACTGATAGCTGTTTTAATTTAGTTTTAACAGCTCTATTAGTGCCAATAAAGTAACAACAGACAAACTGTTACTGTTGGAAACTGTTTAAAGCACTTATATATATTACTTATACAATCATTATACAGGAAAAATAAAGAAAACCACACTTTTATAAAAACAAAGCAAGGGTAATATTTTTGGGGTATATGCTAATATCTGCAGATAGTTTTTTTTGGTATGGCTGGATATTTGTTTTGGGTACGGCTGATATATTAGGGTTAAAAGGTGTGGATAAAGAGACTTTGGTACATGAAAGTGTTTTTGTATTTTTCTTTATTTCAAAGATCTCCACAGAAATTTATTTTGGAGTTGTTATTGTGTCATATTAGAATTGTCACAATGAGGCATTTACATCAACAACCCTGGATCAAGGAATCGGAATGACCATATTATACACCTTCATGTTTTCATTGAGAAACACAAAAGAATCAATGATACCCTCCTTATTTGGAGCTGTGTCGTATCCTATTTATATTCAGACAGACAGGCCTGATGGTGTCACTAGCCCCTATGTGACTCTGTTGCCCGGCTACATTAAAAATCTTGACTTGACTAGACAGGCCTGAACAAACACAGTGTAGATTCAGATTCAGATCATTACGTAAATACGCCTATTCAAATATATTGAAAACTTCACCACCAAAATCTGAAAGTTTTTAGATAAAAATTCTGATATTTTTTATATTTCTACACAAAAACGTAGATTGTGGGTACTTGTTAGAACTGCCTCACTGAGGTGGTTCTAACAAGTACCCACAATCTATGTTTTTGAGCAGAAATAAGAAAATAATGTATACCCCTGTAAACCCCAGTTTTACTATATAAAAGTGGGGTTTAAGGGGGTCAAAATTATATAGGTATGTTATCATAATGTGTTGCAGAATATATGGCATATCTCATCATTCAGTCTTTATTTGGCATCACAAAAACATACCTATATAATTTTGACTCCCTTAAACCCCATTTTTAGTGAGCATTGAGCTCCCTGTCACATCCAGACACCGTCGCGATATGACTGAAAGATTGTTGAAAGCGACGTTAAGCCCAAATCAAACAAACAAACCCCACTTTTATATAGTAAAACTGGGGTTTAGAGGGGTATACATTATTTTTCTTATTTCTGTTCAAAACATAGATTGTGGGTACCCTTTAGAACCGCCTCGGCGAGGCGGTTCTAATGAGTACCCACAATCTATGTTTTTGGGCAGAAATATGAAAAGAATATCGGTGTTTTATCTGAAAACTTTTAAGATAATGTTGGTGAAATTTTCAATATATTTGAATAGGCGTGTTTTCGTAATGGCACATTAACAGGTAGTGAAATGTAGTTGTTCAAAATTTAGAACAAGTACGGTTAAAAATTAAAATGCCCAACTACATAGGATAATTGTGGTAATGTTTACTTGATCCAGCTCATCCTTTATACTTCTGACTGATAAGATTTGAAGCCTTATTTTAATATTTGTCCTTTCAGTTGGAGAATAAATAGAATTTTAGAGGCTTCAGATTGACCTAGTAGTCAAGAGTATCTTTTAACATTGATGCTGTATATTTAAACTCCAGAGGTGATAATTAACCCTTGTCTTGCTGAACCCAGATATACTCTCACTCTGCCATTGCAGACTGTGTAGATCCAGATCAGTTGGCTTCTGCCAACTGATCTGGATCTGCACTGTTTGCTATTCACAGTATGTGAAGTTACATCAACAACCCTGGATCAAGGATTCGGATTGGCTGACAATCAGAATTGGGCGTGGTATCTTCATTTACTCAGCATATGACAAGGGTTAAAAAAAATAAGCAGCTAGAAAATAAGGAGTATGATGAGCTGTGCAGTTTGGTGCAAACATTATGAAAATCGGTTAATAAATAAGAAAGTTATTGGATTTTAGAAAATGCTATTAAAATGTAGATTTGTGACTTAGTGATGCTATAACCATCCAATTAAATGTGCAGAAATTGAATAAATCATATCTGAAACAATATTTTCATTACGAAAACATGCCTATTAAAATATATAGAAAATTTCACCTCAAAAAAACTGAAAATATTCAGGTAAAAAACTCTGATATTTTTCATATTTCTGCTCAAAACATAGATTAATTGGGTACTTGTTAGAACTGCCTCAGGTAGGCAGTTCTAACGAGTACCCACAATCTATGTTTTTGAGCAGAAATAAGAAAAATAATTTATACCCCTGTAAACCCAAGTTTTACTACATGTATATAAAAGTGGGGTTTAAGGGGGTCAAAATTATATAGGCATGTTTTCGTGATGGTTAAACAGAATATTCTTGTTAAGAGGCAACATTTATTTGCGTCTTAAAGAAACTAAATATCTAACTAAATATTCAAAATGGTGGTGCCCTTGCTCATGGTTATGTAAAATATAAAATACAATATCTTAATTTCTTATTGATTATGATCAAATTTATGCCAAAATGCTTGTTTTCTAAAGCAGGACACACTTTAACCCTTGTCCTGCTGAACCCAGATATACCCTGCCTTAGCAAACAGTCCAGATCCAGATTGGTTGGCTTCTAAGAAGCCAACTGATCTGGATCTGCACTGTTTGCCATGTAGTATGTGGAACTTATATCAACAATCTGGATCAAGTAATCTGATTGGCTGAAAACTTTAAAAGGGCATGGCCTCTTAATTTATTCAGCAGGACAAGGGTTAATATTACACTGCACTTAGTTGGGTTTTCTCTTTAAACCATACAGCATTATTTGAAATTAAAACAGACTACAATTACAGATTTAAAAAAAAAAAAAAAAAAAAAAAAAAACAGAGAAAACAGGACTTGATATTTCGTGTGTATTAATTGTTCACCTTATCTTCTCTGAAAAATAATTTTATAAAAATTAAGAATGTCGCCTGCTAAAAGTTTACATGGTGCTTTAAGGGTACTTAACCGAGTATTTATTTATTTATTTATTTTTATTATTTTTTTTTTTTTTGATATGGTTAAAATGCACAACTGGTAATGATTTGTCTGTGGAACCTAGAAAATATAGATTCTAATTTAATATTTTAATGAATACTTGTGGATCATTTTTTTTATTATTGTTATTATTATTATTAATACTGTTATCATTATCATCATTTAATATGGGTCAGCTTTGTTGTTGATATTACTATCATTTTTTTGTTATTGTTGAAAATGTACGTTCCTCCATACAGTATGTAGTGGTATACTACTGAAAAGAATAATTATGGTAATTCCTAAATTGTTGTTGGCATTTCTGTTCCTCCTTAATTATCAGACCATATAGTAGGTATTTTTATATTGCCAATAAAACTGTGATCCTAAGCCCACAACAATACTAATGCTTATCCATTAACTTACATAAGTCTGCAAATTGAATTTTGTCATTGGAAATTTAAATCTGGATACACTATAAAAAGACAGGGAAATTTGTGAAAAGTGATAATTTCCTTGGTGAAAATCTTATTTTCTGAAGTAAACTGGATTATAACATTGATTTCTATTCTTGATTTCACCTCCCAGGGCTTCAGGTAAGAAAATAATTTAAAAAAAAATTGTTTTAGCTTAAGGTTTAGCATGCATAGTAAAATTTTCAGCAAATTTAATTTTAAATGTTGTTGTTGTTTCTTTTTCTTGTTTTTCAAAGAAAATGTAGACTTTGATATTTCATGCAGATTGTCTCCTGTTAGGAGGCAATTTGCATGAAGTGTCAAAGTCTATTTTCTGGGATGTTAAAAAAAAAATATTGTCAATTTGTTGCTGTCGAATTTGCCTATAGAATGGTAACAATTCCCTATAGTTAAATTGTAAAAGCTTTAGATAGGAATTTTCTTTCTGATTTTTCCTTGAAACCATGTTGTGAGTATTCATAGAAATTGCCTCACTGAGGTTATTCTAATGAATACCCATTATTATGCTTCTTCTTGGTGAAAATAAAAATTGTGAAACATTTTGGTTGAAAAATGAAATGTCATATCCAGAGCCATAATTTAATAATTTGCATTGTTTTGATGGACGATGATTAATTGTCTGATTACCGCATTCATCCAAATTAGTCGGACAGACAGGCCTCAGCAAACATTATGTTTACCCAGATCAGATGCTGCAAAACACTCTTTTATCCCTCATCCAGCATTTATTATGCACAGTCAAAAGGTAGTAAAACTGACTTGTTCAAATTTTAGCACAATTATTGTAAGGAGTTAATTGAGGACTTTCCAAATACTTAGTATAAATAGTGTATGATAAATTGATGGATTATAAGGTTTTTGACCCTAAATCCAATGTCAAGTTTAAATATTAGCAGATGACATTGTATAATGTTTTTCTTGCTCACCAGAAAATTTAGGTATTGACATTTCATGTAAATTCTCTCACGAAGCTATGATGATGAAATGTTAACTCCAAAGAAAATTAAGAAAAAATTTTCACAAATTTGTGGTCTACTAATATCAAGAGAAGAGGCTAGAATAATCCATTCACTTAAGTAATGGAAGATTCAGAAGCTGTTTTGAAGAAATGAAAATTTGCATACTTGTTTTGTCTCAACAAAATAGGTAGAGGGGGAATGTTTTTATTTCTTCTGTTTCTTCACTTTCATTCCTGTTCCTCTTTCTTCCCTGTCCCTCTCTTTCATCTCCTCTACTCTCTCTTCTATCTCTTTTCTCCCTTTCTCTGGGAGACGACACAAAATGACCCTCAAGGGTTGACGTGTCGTTAAACCCAACACAATCAAATAGTGCACAGAATCTTAATTCTAGTGGTGGTGGGGATCTCAGAACATACAACTTTAATGGAAGTTTTCAAACATAAAATTTTTTTACCATAATTGTTCTAAAAGTTCAACAAGTCCATTTATTGGCCGGCGCACAAATCACACCGGTCTCTTAATATAACTTTGGATTTTCATGTATGGAGAAGTGTTCGATTAGCACAGAGCACAGTTTGGTAAGTTTGAATATGACCTGCAGTTCATCTTTGGTAAGTTTGACTTTGTCCTGTGGTCCATACTTAATTCATATCTGACGCATGCTAAAATAAGCTTCTAGATAAGATGTGGTAACTTATTTAAGTTTTGGCATGTTTTTTTTTTTTAAATAATAATGTACAAACTAAATCTCGTGGAGACCCCAATATGACTAGGATTCGCATATAGCATGATCAAGAAAATTCATAAAGCTTAATTAAAAGAATCTCATTGTTGTTCTTTTTTACCTATCACATTAAAAATTTGTTAAACTTTAGAATAGCCGTGTCCCATATTTCTAAGTAAACATGAACAAAATTTGTGCCGGTACTTAGACATTTACGTCTAAATATTTTGTCTTGTTACTACATGTTACTACAATGTTCTTGTATCTTAAAATTGCTGAAACAATGGCATACACTTGGTAGACCCAGATCAGATGCCACATTCTGTGGCATCTGATCAGGGTCTACACTGTTTCCTCAGGTCTTTTCTGTCTTAATACTTAGGGTATATATGATACTGTTTTTTTTTAACCCATTGTATACTGAATAGACTCTCCCACACTCTATATCGGAAGAGTCCAATTTCAATTACATACAAACAGCAGAGACCCTGATCAGATGCCGCATTCTGCGGTGTCTGATCTGGGTCTGCACTATTTGCCAATTACCCTTTTACGGGTCTCCCAACTACAATGGGTTAAACTTTGATTCATTCATTTTATGTACATTTCTTTATCAGTTTTATCATAAGAAAAATTGTCCAAAGATTTTTGCCTGCTAACAAAAATCCGAATTAACAACAATACAATGTTGTACTCTTGTGAATAATTTAATATATCTTGCTCAGTTTAGCAATGTACACAGAGCTAAACAGAATGTTTGTGATCATTAGTGGAAGTTCCATTGCATGTAAGTGAGTTCCAGTAGTTTGGTGAGAGTCTAAACTGATTTTGGGCTCTCTGTCTAAATATGTATAGAGTCAATACAGTATTTGATTATCTGAGGAATTGTATCTTGTCTGGAAACAACAGGCACCACCATACCAGACACTGTGTACAATGGAGCACCACGTAATCAACACCCAGAGAAATGGTCCCTTTATATGTAGGTGGTTTCCCAAGGCAATTCAGAGTGATTTTTCAAAAACTTTCCATGCTCAACAAAATAAGATGTCATACCCATTTCTAATTTTCAGCCATTCAGGTTACTAAAATGGTCCAGGAGTATTGCATGTTGATACATTTTCACATACTTAATGATAACCAGTGAAGATCCAAATCAGATCCACACTCAGTTTGCAAAGACATCGCACTTATTATCCAAGTTCAGCAGGACCAGGGTTAATAGATGATATGCATGTTTGCTCAGACCAGTATTTTGAAAATCCCAATTTCCTGAGAACTATACTGTTGTAATTTGTATATCCTTGCTCCTTGAGTTTTGGTGCAGGAAGGTTTACAAAAACAAAAAAGAGAGAAAAATAAAACACACACACATACACACACACACACACACACACACACACACACACACACACACACACACACAATTTTATGCAGGTGGCAAGACAAATTCTGTAATGATCCTACATATAAGAGCAGTTTAATTTATGCTTCATCTGATCCATCCTGACTGCTTGCCTGACTCAGTCCAGCAGCTTTAGACAGATCGACAGTTAAATGAATCGAGTTGTTCAAATTTAGAACAAGTACAGCAGTGACATATTAAGGTGTCCCACTGTTTAACTCGGTTTCCAGTGTCCTATAGGCGAAAGGTACTGAGCTATAGGGTGAGGGATCCAGTCAATCCCAATGTTAATATGGTATTTGCAGTTCACATCTCATGATCTGGAAAAAGCTTTATTGATTATTATTATTTTTGGTTTTTGTTTTGTTTCTGCAACTGCTGACTGCCTTCAACTTGTGATTTATCTGCCATTTTTACAAGGGAGACAATTTATTTGACTTCTTGTTAGCTTTCCTGCACACCAGTTCCCAAATCTGTAAAGGGGAGCAAACTATTTCTTTTACAAGTTATTCCCTTTTCAGAGATCTGACAGAGTTGCCTCCCTTGAAAATGTATTTATTCCCTTGAATAAACCAATACTATAAGGTGGCTTTTTCTGGCTTCCATAGTTTTATCAGTTTTGATTAAGACTGATTAGTTGGTAGCTACCCTGCTGCACTTGGTAATGTCATTATCTGAGCATTATAAGCATGGTCTAGAGAAGAGGATTATTAAGAGAAATATATTTGTAATTTCTCCATGAAAAGTAATTACATATGTTGTGGGGACATAAGAACTGCCTCACAGAGGCAGTTCTAATGAGTACCAACAACATATGTTATTACATAGAAATCGAACAAAATACAATTTGTTTGCTCAAGAAACAGGGCCTATCTTGACTCCTGTAAGATAACCATGGTAGTATGTAATTATCTTGTCTTCTTGACTTATTTGAACTGAAACGTGAGAAAATGTTCCCTCTGATGTGTGTGCCGTATGAAGACTCAAATCAGCTCATGCATCTGCACAGACTGATCAGAGTCTTCATTGTCCGCATGAAAAAATTTTGCATGCTTGGCTATCAAAAATGCATCCAGTGAAAAGTCTGATCAGACTGCACGAATGCTGAGCTGATCTTCTACAGCCTTGCTGGGTGCATTGGTCAGAAGGTACAGTTTTCTGAGGTGGAAGCACATATCATCTTGTAATACAGCAGCAAGGAAGATGTTCAAGACTTTTACCCTTGTCCTGCTGAATAAATTAAGATGCCACACTCATTTCTAATTTTCAACCAATCAGATTACTTGATCCAGATTGTTGTTATAAATTCACATACTTAATGGCAAACAGTGCAGATCCAGATCTGTTGGCTTCTTCAGAAACCAACTGATCTGGACCTACACTGTTTGCAAAGGCAGGGTATATCCGGGTTCAGCAGGACAAGGGTATTTGCTGATTATAAGCAAGGTCTAGAGAAGAGGACATTTAGCCCACAGCATTTCTTTTAAAACCCATTTTTCCAAGAAAGTAGGGCTAGACATTAGTGTTTGAGTAAAAATGTTAGTAAATTATTATTCACTAGTCATTGTATATTTGGGTTCCATATCTTTAGTCAGGTAAACCATCTATTCAAAAGATGTGTTGTACCAAAACATATTTTATGGGTACTTAATGAAATTGCCTCAATGACTCCACTTGCCTACATGTTTTGTGCAAAAATAACAAAAAATAATTTGCCCTATTTCATACATGCCATTAGCTGTTGACAGAAATCTGTGAGATTTTGGGAATTTTTAGGGAAGATTTGATGAAATTCTGTGAGATTTTTATGAAACTTACAAAAGTAAGTTAAAAGTCATTATTTTTATGTATTAACCCTTATCTTGCCGGAAAAAAAATGAATCAGGCCTGTGAGAGGGGGTACCTCTACTTGAGAAGTCATTACCCCCTGAATTTTACCTCGGTTTTCATGGAATTTTCACGTATAATTTGCCGATCCTAGGTGGCCATTTTACCGGAGAAAGTATGGTCACATGACTAGAAAGTCATGTGACAGTCATGTGTAAACCGGGAACCGTTTAAGACACTTATAAAAAAAAAAAAAATTACAAGAGACCAGCGCCTACTGTGTACTATTGCCAATGAAATGAGTGACATACATAGGTTCTACTGTTATTCCTACTTCTTCCTCACTGGAAATGATTCAGATGTTATGGGCTTTTTTTCCAGAAAATCATGATCAATTTGTTGAAGTGAGTGCTGAAATTAATGGCAGCTTGAAATTTGGTATTTTCAGTCTTTTTTTGTGTGGGTAAAATCCAGCACCTGACTATCTAATGAAAAGTGGCATGTTTGTATGAAAATAGGTTCACTCCTGTATGAGAACACTTGCTCTGAATGGTTGCATGTGGTATATTGTAAGTATGACAGGCTTTTGAGTTGGCAGACCCCTCCAGCGTGACTATTGTCGCGAACAGCAAGATAAGGGTTAAGCTTGAGATAGCCATACAAATGTGTGATTTATTTCCAGTTCTTCAAAAGTAGCAAATGGTATGGAAATTCTGTGAGATTTGAAAATCTTATGGGAAATGGGGTCCAGAAGAGCTAAAATTCTATGAGATGTTGTCTCACAGTGTGAGGTATTGCATGTATGCTATTTTATTGTCAAACCTACTATGTGCACCTTATCATAGTAGTGATCAGGGTCTACACTATTTGCCACTCATCTAGTATTTTTCTAGAAGCATCAACAGGTAGGACCGTAATAACCCTGAATGTTGGGACACATACAAGCCTGATCAATCAGTTTAGACCTAGATCAGATGGCTGGCAGGGTCTAAAATGTTTGCCACTCAACCAGCATTATTTTAGACACATCAACAGTTAAATAGACTTTTTTCAAATTTTAGGACAGGTATGGTACAATGTCCCAATACTAAAGGGTAAATACGGTAAAAAGGGCTTGTTCAAATGTTAAAACAAATATAGTATGTACATGTATGCAGAGGAGTTTGTTAATGAGGAGTATTTGGTGATAATTATGGGATAAATATCTACAGTTCTCAATAAAAACGTATGTTGTGCATACTCATTAGAAGCACCTTGGTGAGGCATTTCTAATGATTACCCACATAATGTTTTTATGGAGAAATAAGAACAATTATCCCAGAATTATCACCAAATACTCCTCATTAACAACTCCTCTGATGTATGACCTAATATTAAGAGTTGCCTTCAGTGTGGTAAGGTTAACCCTTGTCATGCTGAATAAATTAAGATGCCATGCCCTTTTTCAATTTTCAGCTGATCAGATTGCTTGATCCAGGATGTTGTTATAAATCTAAATACTGAATGGCAAACAGTGCAGATCCAGATCAGTTGGCTTCTTCAGAAGCTAACTGATCTGGATCTACACTGTTTGTAAAGGCAGGGTATATCCGAGTTCAGCAGTACAAGGGTTAAGAGTTGCCTTCAGTGTGTAAAGGTTAATTAATCAGGAAATCAGAGATCTTCTACAAAATGACAATTCATAGCTCTAGATAAAACATCTTTCTCGACCAAAAAATATTGATTTGTTTCTTATTTCGGCATGAAAATATATTCGGTGCTCATTAGAATCATCTCAGTGAGTCATTTCTAATACATACCTCATATTTCCAGATACCATATTATATTTGCACTAGATATTTCTATATCATAACATATTTGCCCTAAATGTTTGGACACCATATCATATGTGTGTCAGAGAAATTCTATAACCTATAGTTAATTAGGTTAAATATGAGACTGATTTTCTATTGTCCATGTTAACACTGTAAAATAAGTGACATAGAAAAGTTTCTCTGAAACTATCATTTACAACAGGAAATACAGTTATTTTACCCAGCAAAAACATAATGTTGCAACATGGCCGTTACAACGTTGCTATAATGATGTGACGTTGCAGCTGCAACATAACAGTACGGTAACAATGTTGTAAATTTACGGGGTATACTATTATGTCAGGTGATATAATTACATTTAACCCTTGTCATGCTGAATAAATTAAGATGCCATGCCCACTTCTAATTTTCAGCCAATCAGATTACTTGATTCAGGTTGTTGCTATAAATTCACATACTTAATGGCAAACAGTGCAATCCAGAAACCAACTGATCTGGCTCTACACTATTTGCTAAGACAGCTATAGGGCATGTTGTGTTCAGCAAGAGAATGGTTAATTTCAACATGTTAAGCCTGCAGTAAGGAAAATCACGGAGATCAAAATGGTAGAATTTGTAGCCTGTGAGGTGGCAAAAGTGTTCCCTTGTCCGTGTAACATAATTATGTGGCTAGTTCTGTTTGGACAGCAGGCTGGTCATGTATGTTCACTGTCAGAAATAGGGACTTGCTTTTGAAGAGAGTAGTCAGTTTTAATCTGGAAATAATCCATATATATTACAGTGTGTGAACCTATAGGCTACAAAATGCAATGGAGAAATAGGCCACTTTAAAGCAAGAAATATTTAACTGTATATATATATATATATATATATATATATATATATATATATATATATATATATATATATAAGATGTGAAACAGATAGACTTTGGTTTTGTCCCTCATGAAAAAATATGGCTGAATTTTGGCTGAACAGTGATCTGAAACTTAGCTGAGTACTTCTGAATACTTCCGAACCACTACACTGAGCTCATTTCTTGCTGAGATTGGGACTGTTTCAGCCATATATTCAGATACCAGGGATTGGGTTTTAATTTAACCCTTAAACTGCCAGTCACAACAGTTGTCGTCTGCTTTGTCATCTGCTTGTGATTTTAAGTCATTTTTGCAGACAGTGTGGACCCAGATCAGGAGCAGTCTGATCAGGGTCCACACTGTTTGCCTGTATGTAACAATATGTTTGAAAAGTTTGCAAGAATAAGCAGACAATTTAAACAGACGATATTTTCTGATGCAGGTTTTCTTGGCATTTTAAGGGTTAAACCATTTACTGATTTTTAATGTACTTACCTTTACTTTCTTAAAACATAAAGTGCCAATGACAACTGCAGCAGACGACACTTTTTTTTTATTTTTATTTTGTATTAAAAAAATTAATTTTTTATTTTTATTTTTTTTTTTTTTGTTATATATATTTGTTATAGAATATGTCTTGACATTTCATATGAATTGTCTGCCAAGCAGAGAAAAAAAAAAAATAATAATAATATGTCTTAACTTGGCAATTTAAGAATTAACGCTTTACTGTGATTTCCCTAAAATTTGAATAAATCCATTTTATTACCTGATCACATGACCAAAGACTGTTGGATGAATGGCAAACAGTATAGACCCTGATCAGATGCCACATTCTGCCGCTTCTGATCTCAGGGCTACATGTGTACAGTTTGGTCAGGCCTGTCTGTCCAATACTATGGGGATATAAGGTAAATTGTATAGAGCAGGTATAAATTTATATAGGGGTATAAATTATATTTGTTCCTTGCTTAAATTTGTTTACTTTGCCCACCTTGTTTGACTGGCAATTTTCTTAAAGTGGTATTAACCCATAAATATCCAGGTTTAGCAAAACCGGAACTTGTCAGACCTGCGTATACTCAGATCGCCAATGCTGCAGACTAATATGCCCTCTGAGTCAAAGTAGACTGCACTACTTGCTCTTAGGCTGCTAGACAAACTATTCGCCTGAAATTTCAAGCCATGTTTTGTCAAAACAATGTCTTTAAAAAAAATCAAACTTGTCTGCTGCAGTTGTGATTGGTCACTTTAATGGTTGAATCCTGTGTGAGCAATTTTGTACACTTACTGAAAGTGTGCAGAAAGTGTTTCTGTTGTAGAATCAACTGCAATTGGTAAAAGAGTAAAAAGTCAGTCACTGATAACTTTTACCCATTTTAGACTGAATAGATTCCTCCCCACCAGGTGACATATTGGAAGTGTCCAATTTTAATTTTAGTGTGATTTAGATATTTCTAGAGATAAATGGCTATCTTCAATCAGTGGAGACACTGATCAGATGCCACATTCTAAAGGTCAAGGTCATAGACTTAGAACTAAAGTTTTGCCAAAACGTTTTTAACAGTGCAGTTTTATCCAGACCATATGAGGATTGGTATGATCATAAATATAGGTCTGTTTTAATAGCAAGGACCCCCATCCCCCCCAACCTCCTTTACCCCCCCCCCCCCACCCCCCACCCCACCTCTGCCACACACACACTCATTCACTACCCCACCTCTGTCCCCTCCCTCCCCCTCCCCCTACGCACACACCAAGCCCCCCACACACACGCACACACTCTGCCCATGCTATTGACTGCTTTAAACTGGGCAGATGATTCACATGAAATGTCAAGCCTAAGTATTTTCTTTGAAAAATACCAAAAAAAAAGGAATAAAAAATAGAAAGTTGTCTCCTACAATTGTGATTAGTGTTTTAAGCACTGGGGGAACTATTATATTATAAGCATACATTTTTGTTTTTTCTGTGTTTCTTTCTCAAAAAAAATCAAAAACAAAAAATAAAAAAACAGACATGATCTGCAGTCAGTTAGCAATTGAAATGTGTATGAGGCATATAAATGTCAGTTCTAACAGGCGGTAATCATCTCTTCATTGTAAATGTCAGGATTTGAAAAACAGCCTGTCAGTTAAAACATAAATATCTCAGACAGGTGATTAGTGAAGATGTACATTGCAGAAGACACACCTGGAGAGCATCTCTGAAGTATTCCATGCAAAATATATAAAACAGGCATATGCATTTTTTTCAATATATCTTTTTTTATAATATTTCTAGATGTATAATTTTTTAAGATGAAAAAGTTCAGAGATGAACTCCAAAATAACTTAAAATATTTATTTACATAATGTTAATCGGCCTACATTCAATTTTTTTTGTGAACCTGCATTAAACTGCCTTCATAAATGAATATTTTTCTATAATACTATTTTTCTATTATAAAATTTGGTTTTGAGTTTATTTCAGACCAAATAGGTCACTGGAATACTTCCTTTTTTCCAAACTTAACAGAAATTGAATATAAAAAATCTAAATAGCTTCAGTGTGAAAATCTATAATGATAATAGTTGCATGTGTTTTGCAGGATTTTATCTATGTGGATTTATGGAAACGGTAAGGATCCTTTTTATATGGAGAAATTCTTGCAATCAAATCAGGAAATGCAAGCTAGGTGCAAAAGATATCAATGTATCTGAGATGAAAGATCTTGACATATCATGCATTTTTATCTAAATTTGGTCAAAATTGGATAAAACCTAAGGAAGATAACGATGTTTAAAGATTTTAAAACAATTATTAAAGATGTCACCATTTTGAATAGTTAATGAGGTTCTAAACATACTCAAAATATTAAATAAAATCCTCTCTCTGATAGAAAATAACACAGTCTGTTTTCAAGCAAAATCCATAAAAGCATAAGAGAAAAAGCTGTACACAAATACAGAGGTTGAAACTTGTTACAACTTTTACTTATTTAGGTTTTGCATAATTAATTAAGGCCTTATGATATCATAAAGACTTATTAACATCACGAAAACATGCCTATATAATTTTTATCCCCTTAAACCCCATTTTTATGTAGCAAAACTGAGGTTTACAGGGGTATACATTATTTTTCTTATTTTGCTTAACCCTTGTCCTGCTGAATAAATTAAGATACCACGCCCATTTCTAATTTTCAACCAATCAGATTGCTTCATCCAGATTGTTGATATAAATTCATATACTTAATGGCAAACAGTGCAGATCCAGATCAGTTGGCTTCTTCAGAATCTACAGTGTTTGCAAAGGCAGGGTATATCCGGGATCAGCAGGACAGGGGTTAAAAACATAGGTTGTGGGTACTCATTAGAACTGCCTCAGTTCTAACGAGTACCACAATCTATGTTTTGCATAAGTTGTGGGTACTCATTAGAACTGCCTCAGTGAGGCATTCTAACGAGTACCAACAATCTATGTTTTGAGCAGGAATATGAAAAATATCAGAATTTTTATCTGAAATTTTCCTTTTTTAATTGTAAAATTTTCAATATATTTGAATAGGCATGTATTTGTAATGATATCCAAAATGGCGACACCCATAAAAAGAGTTTTCATCACGAAAACTTACCTATATAATTTTGACCCCCTTAAACCCCACTTTTATATAGTAAAACTGGGGTTTACAGGGGTATACATTTTTTTTGTTATCTCTGCTCAAAAACATAGATTGTGGGTACTCGTTAGAACTGCCTTGATGAGGCACAATCTATGTTTTGAGCAGAAATATGAAAAATATCAGAATTTTTTATCTGAAATATTGCCATTTTTTGGTGTAAAATTTTCAGAGTATTTGAATAGGCATGTTTTCATAATGGGTTTCTACAAACCATGACAACTTATAGTTTTCATCGGATTTTGATAGAATTCACATTAGATTGCATGGTTTGTCAAGCTGTTGCATCTCAGATACATTCTTCACATTTAATATTGCTATTCCCTTTAAATAAAAAACATTTGATACATTTAACTCCAAATTTCAAGTTATTAAGTAAAAAGATTTAAATGCTAAAATAGAAATTCCAAGATACTACATTGAAATATTGAGATATTGAGTAAAAAGTTTGAGAAATCAAGAAGAGCAAAAATAAAAAGACTCCTTAAGGGGAAGAACTACATCAGCAATATTTTTTTTGTTTTAATCCCTTGTCATGCTGAATAAATTAAGATGCCACGCCCACTTCTATTTGTTAGCCACTCAGATTACTTTTTCCTGGTTGTTGATACAAATTCATGTACTGAATGATAAACAGTGCAGATCAGTTGGCTTCAACTGACCTTGATCTATACTTTGGAAAAGCAGATGGATATCCAGGGCAAGCAGGACCAGGGTTAATTTCTTGTGATAACATTTGAAATAAAATATATGTAAACTAAAAAAACAAATATAAAGCTCTGCCTGATCTTCCATAGAGTTCAGATGTATCCGCATATTTACATGGGTACTCAAAGGAGGGTTATGGTAGGAACTATATTTTTGCCAGCAGCTGAGAAAAGGGACCTTAGAACATAATTATGCAAACAGCGAAGATCCTGAGCAGCCTGTGCATTTGTGCAATCTGGTCAGGATCTTCACTGTTTGCCTACACAGTATAGGGACCTAAGTGTTGAAGAGATAAGACTAATAACGAAGATCTTAACAGGACGCATGGCTTTGCAAACTGGTCTTGGGCTTAATACAATTTGTATATCCCCTGTGGGCCTTTTTGTCAGCTGGCGACCCATTTGTATTCAGAGTTAAATACCAATTGACATTGAGACCACATGATCTTTATCTGCATTTTTCTAAATCTTTCACTTCATTAGTTAACAAAAACCACAATCTCTTTTGTACCCTGTTTGCCTCAAGCATTCGAATGGACAAGCCTGAGTAAACAGTGTAGACCCCAGATCAGACGCCATGTTTGTGGCATCTGATCAGGGTCTACACTGTTTGCCAATTTATCCTGCAGTTTTCAAGACACATCTTCAGGAATGATGGACTTTTTTCCATTTGGTAGAATAATTAAGAAGAGTAAAAAGATTATGTGTCAGTAATAGCCACATTATATTTTTCTTATCTCCATAAAACCTTAAGTATTATGTTTTGGGTACTCATTAGAAGTGCATTGGTGAGGTGCTTATGGTGAGAACCATAAATCAAGTTTATGTGGAGAAATAAAAAACAAATCAATATTTTTCAGGCTCAAAAGAGTGTATATCAGAGGTGTCCAAATATATTGGGTAAATATGGTCTACTTGAAACAGATTAACAAATATGGCATTAGGCCAGACTTTCTTTTTATTTTCAGGTTCTCTGGAGAGCCTATACCTATGTTTTCAAATTTCCAAATGAAAATAAAAGTGCATTCAATCAGTTTTATTTTGTTTTTGTTCCTCTGACCATATATTTTTTCTGTCAAAATGAAATAAAATATGTAGCTGAATGAAGCATTTAATAAACCATCATGAAAACATGCCTATATAAATTTGACTTCCTTAAACCCCACTTTTATATAGTAAAACTGGGGTTTACAGGGGTATACATTATTTTTCTTATTTCTGCTCAAAACATAGATTATGGGTACTCGTTAGAACCGCCTCGTCAAGGCGGTTCTAATGAGTACCCACAATCTATGTTTTGAGAAGAAATATGAAAACTATGAGAAAATTTTAACTGATTTTTTTTTATTTTTGGGTGGTGAATTTTTCAATATATATTTGAATAGGCGTGTTTTCGTAATGTAATCCTATAAAATAAACAATTTAAATATTTTAAATCAGGCCTGAGTGGCAACATATAAATATAATTTATGATAAAAACCATTCATTCCATTATAAGAAAGCCTATTTATTTATTTGCCTTTTTTTTCTTTAATAATTTCATAAAACAAAAAATTTCAGTGTGGTAGAAAAGTAAAATTTTTGACGATAATATTAATTTTATTTCTCCGACCAGAGGTAATCATCATTTTATTCTTATTTCCTCCTTCTAGTCAGAAGTTTCTCGAGAACCAGATTATAATAAAAATATCCAGCCTTATTGTGACAATATCAAATCCTTTTATTTGTATATCCGATTTCAAGGTTTCTTCATGCAAAATATTAACATAGTATTTAAGTTTTAATATAATTGCTCTGTTTAACCTTAGCATTCTGCGTAAAATTTTCAACAGACAGCACTTTGAAATATTTTTCTTGTTTTTCCCAGGAAACAGGATTTGACATTTCATGCAAATTGTCTCCAACCAATGGAGACAATTTGCATGACAATTATCAAATCCTGTTTTCCGGTTGAGTTTAGAAAAATATCATTAATTAATTTGTGGTGTGCTGAACTTGCCCAGAGAGTGGTATTATGGTTAAAAAGTCAATATTTAACCTAAACATTGGCACACCGTAACTTTAACTGTTGGTCTAAAATTTGAACAAATCTGTTTTTACTACCACTTAATGTGTCTTAAAAATTTCTGTATGAGTGACAAACAGTGTAGACCCTGATCAGATGCCATAGAATAGTTTGCTAGGCTGAGGCTTGTCTGTCCCAATACTTTGGGTTCTGTCCCAATACTTCAGGGCCCAGTTGTTCAAAACTAACAATGTCGTTAGTTAACATATCATTAAAACTTTGATCATTAAATGTGGCATATATGCTAATATTTTTGCTGAAAAAATGTGAGAAGCTTTTGCATTTGCAAAAGCTACTCACATTTTTTTCAGCAAAAATAACTGTGAATTAAATACTATACTAGAGAAGTTAACATTTTGACCACTAACGAGCTCGTTAAGCTAATGAAGCTTTGACCAACTGGGCCCAGGTAAATATGGTAGCATATTATGTTATAAAACGGTGCAATTTTCACAAATCGAGGGTTGAGCGCAAGACTAGCGTAAGTCAGATGGTTGTTTTTCCCCAAACCTAATCTCCTCACCATGAAGGCGTTATCAAGATTACAACATTTCTTTCTGTAAACAATGAAAATTTAGGTGCCATTGCTCGTATGAGCAATGGCACCTAAATTTGCATTGTTTACAAAGGGGTCCAAGTTGCCCCTAAACAAGGGTTTCAAAAATATGTTTGAGTTACTATAGTCTTGTGCTCAACCCTCGAAATATGTATTATGTATTATTATGTAATGTATTTATCCTAAGTATTTCGACACCTTAACTCCTTACCATACTTAATTGTTCTAAAATATGCAAGTACATTTTACTGCCCATTGTTCATAATGGTGTCTAAAAATTGCTGGATGAGTGGCAAACAGTGTAGACCCAGATAAGATGCCACATTCTGCACAGTCTCATCTGGGTCTACACTGTTTGCTCAGGCCTCTCTGACCGAATATATACAGTTAATATGGTAAGTACAGTTTTCTTATTTTTACTGAAAACAGAGCTGAATATTTGACTCAAATCATTAGACAATATTTTTTTAAATGAGAGATGCTTGGCTATAGTATTGTTTTTGCATAAAAAATAACATCTATCTATCTATCTACACCTATGTTTCTTCTAATTACTGCAACACCTCCTTGTTAAGATTAAGAGCAGGTTGATTGCAACTATCAGCTAGGTAGCTGGGATTCCTATTCTATAATGAATGACAAGAAAATTCCACACTCCCATTAAGACTGTATTTTAATGAACTCTAGTATTGCCAGTGTTTCAAATAAAAAAAAAAATGATATTTTGCTTATTTAAATTTCCACCAAAACATATATTGTTAATTGCTACTCCTTAAAATTGCCTCACAGAAGGTCCAGTCCACAGTGTATAATAAAATAACTAATGATTTCAACATGCAAATCTAATTAGGCTATGAATGGATCAGGCTGACCATGGGAACAGGCCTTATAGCAAACAAATATGTATCTGAGCCAGTAGCTAGAATTTTGACTGGGCTCTAACAATTATTCTTTAAAATTACCCATAAAGAGTGTAGTAGTGGACATTCTCAAAATATTTTCTTTATTTTTCAAAAGGTATATATACATGTATTTCAGAATGTCATCTGCTGTATGTATTTGTACCACTTAAGGGTTAAATTTGTCAAATTCTTCAGTGACCCAAAAGACTGCTGGTTGAAGTTTGGGTGAAAGTTAAAAGTTCTCACAGATATTGAAAAGTGAAAGGTTTCACATTTCAAACAAAGTATATACAAATATAATAGTTGGTACAATAGAAGTTTGTTTATCATAAACATTACTAAAATATTCCCATGTGACAATATACCGTAATCAACCTAATTACCGCACATGCTCCTATAAGCGCACAGTCAAGCAATTTAGTAGTCTTTAGATTACAGCTAGTGTACTTTTATCTACTTCTTTATAAAAGTATATGTTGTCGGTACTCATTTGAATTGCCTCGACAAGTCGAGGCAATTCAAACGAGTACCCACAACATACGCTTTTATAAAGAAAATCAGAAAATAATATCACATAAGCATCATTAAATACACTCATCATGAAGTCCTCTGCAGATCTTTCTTCCGTGTGTGCCCTTATTAGGTGAATATTTTACTTTAAGTTTTTCAGTAATCTTGAAAAATCTAAGCGCACAGTGCGGTAATTAGGTCGAATATGGTATGCCTGTCATTGCTCTAGATAAGGCTCGATCTTTTCTTTAATAAAATCAAAAATTCTTATTTTTCCAAGAAAACAAAAATCATTTTGTGGGTACTCATTTAAGATGATTTTTAAAAATATATGTTTTATTGAAGAAATAAGAAAATAGTTGTTTGGAATCCCCTCTTATCCAGTTATGACTTCTTTACATACCGTATCTAACCTAAATATTGGACACCTTAACACCTCCTAAAATTTATACATCACGAAAACATACTTCTGCTGGTAATTTTTACCCCCTTAGACCCAACTTTTATATAGTAAAACTGGGGTTTACTGGGGTATACATTATTGTTCCTATTTCTGCTCAAACACATAGATTGTGGGTACTCATTAGAACTGCCTCAAATATGAAAAATATCTGATTTTTTTTTTCTAAAAATTTTCATATTTTGGTGGTGAAATTTTCAATATATTTGAATAGGCATGTTTTCATAATGGTTTTACTCCATGTGGATGTGCTATTAAACTGCTGGATGAGTTGCACAATGTGTAGACCCTGATCAGATGCCACATTCTGCAATATTTGATCTTGATCTAGACTGTTTGCACACTGTCTGTCCAAATATATAGGATTATTATGGTGTTTTTACCTCTTTTTTCACAGAGTGTGAGTTGCAAAACTATTTGATTGTTTGAAACCATAAGCTCAGATTTGAAAATTGTACAAAGAAAGGGATATCTGTATAATAATGGTTTTATTATTTTTCCACAAAAACACATGTTGATACTTTTCTCATTGCCTTGATGACAGGCACTTCTAAAGTGACATATGTACCACATATGTTTTATGGAGGATTGAAAATATTTCAATTTATCACATGGCCGTCACGTTATTCAGTGAAATAACCCATGTCATAAAAATCATATAACCACACGTGTTATAACACCTGCAAGGCTTCCCATTGGTTAGCCTAATTACCCTAATTAATATTCGTATTACACCGCTTATTGATAGCAACCAAGATGGTGTCTGTGTTCGCCGATACAACCTTTACTTTTGAAACAGATCCTACCTTCAGTTTTGTGATGATTTTGAGATGAACGATAAATGTCAGACCGATGGAGGGAGAAGACACAAAACAATCACAATGTGAATAACACGACTACCAGAAATATTCATGGTGGTAAAAATTCAATGTTTTCCCGCAACATATTTGGAGGCACTCGAGATCTCAACATCGATATCGTCAAACCATCAATGAAAAAAAAATCACCTCCTCCAAAAAACATTGGAGGATGACTTGACTCAGATAGTCAATAAATGTGTCAAATTAAAATCCAAACTACAGTTAAATGTTTTATAGTTTTGAAATCTGTCGTTTACTTGAGTGTGTCAACCACGGCATAGAACTATATTGATAAAGGTCAGTGACCTTTAAATACGACAGCTGACTGTGGGGGATTTCCCTACTCATTCTCAGTGACGTATTGACTCGCTGAATGACGTTGTTCAAAGGAATATTTAGTTTTGAATTGTTTTATTAAAATGAAATATTTATTAGCTCAAATAAAAAATCATCATTAATTCCTTCAGTTTAACGTAGTAACAAATGGCATATTTATCTTGTTTCTAGTTATTTTCGGTACTTATGCGAACTATTTTTGTTGCGTAGTACTATTGAATTCTTGGTAGTGAGTTGTTTCGCTTAGCTATGGAAAGCCGTTATCTTTAAAATATATTTTGTGCATTTTTTGTCATCGGAAGGGCCATGTGATAAACAGAATCTTACATTCGTGGTCATTTAATATGAAATTTATGAAACTCGTTGGGTAATTTCGGTATTTTGCTCGCTAAAGCTCGCAAAATACAGAAATTACCCAAACTCGTTTCATAAATTTCATATTAAATGACCACTCATGTAAGATCCTCTATATAGTAAATGACCCAAATATCTGAACAATAAACCTTAGTTTTGAATTGGTAAAAAAAAAACTGAAAAAAAAAACAAACATCAAAAAATATTTAGCGGTTCCTAACAAACTTTGTAAAGGGAGGTAATTAAATTGGCTCTTTTTACAATATTTGTTAATTCTCTGTATTATGTTTCTGAGCTTATATATCATCAGTTTTTTCTATTTAGATTTTTAGAACATTTACTGTACCTTTTGCAAAATCAAATAAAACATTCTTTATTTGGAGCTCTTTTTAAGACAAAATTTTAAGTGTGAGAAGTCAAACCAATTTGTATTGTTTATTGTTAAAGAACAATTTGTTTACCCTGGGAAAACTTTTCCTTTTGTTAAAAATTCTTTTTGAAATTTGACACAGATTTTAGATGTTATTAGCTCTTTCAGCCCTGCAGACTGAAACCAAAACATGTGCAAACAGTATAGGTCCAGATGAGATGGCTTGAACCGTCTCATCAGGATCTACACTGTTTACCATACTGTTTTTGATTTTAGACAGAAACCCCTATTTGCAACAGCGGAAAAGTCCAAATTTAAGAATGGAAGAGTCCACTTCAGAAGCTCAGGGTTGAAAGGGTTAAAGGTTGATACCTGAGCTACTTTTGATATACATGTATTATCTGAAAATTATCATCACGAAAACATAATTTTGACCCCCTTTAAAACCCCACTTTTATATAGTAAAACTGGGGTTTACAGGGGTATACATGTACATTATTTTTCTTATGTCTGCTCAAAATCATAGATTATGGGTACTCATTAGAACTGCCTGAGCAAGGCAGTTCTAATGAGTATCCACAATCTATGTTTTTGAGCAGAAATATGAAAAATATCAGAGTTTTTTATCTGAAAATTTTCAGTTGTTGGAGGTGAAATTGTCAGTATATTTAAATAGGCGTGTTTTCGTAATATTTCCAAATGAAATTCAGCTGTACCTGTACTTATTAGAAGCACATCAATTCGAATGAATACCTAGCTGTTTAATTACATTGAAAAATATCAGCACATTTTGGATGAAAAAAAAAAAACAAAACAAAACAAAAAAAAAAACAGAAAAATATCAGCACCTTTTGGGTGAAAAACAAGTAAAATATAAGCACCTCTTGGATAGAAAAAAAGAGCTATATATGCAAATTGCACAGGTATGTGTTCTACAGGGTCTGATCTGGGCCTACACCCTTTGCTCAGGTCTCTCTGTCTGAATGCTTGGGGTAAATACAGTAGGGAATTTTTTGGCCACCACTATACCAATTTTGCAGTTTGCTCAGTGGTATGATTAAGATAAAGTGTGGCCTGACGATAGATAATGTGCATATAGTTTAGTATTTGACAGGATTAAATATCATTGTACTGGTATATTGTATATTCCTATTATTTTGACTGATAATATAACATATATATGAATTTTCATATTTTTTATCAATATATTTCACAGAAGATTTTTGTTTTGTCAATTTTGGCCATTTTTACCTCCTTTCATTAGCCCTCCAATGGGCCATTAGTGGGAGACTATAGGCTTGCAACTAGACAGACTCCTTAGTCTTCAGTGACTAAATACTTATTCGTATAAGCCCTGTTTGATACATCTGCTAAAACCCTTGTCCTGCTGAATAAATTAAGATGCCACACCCACTTCTAATTTTCAGCCAATCAGATTACTTGATCCAGATTGTTGCTAATAAATTCACATATTTAATGACAAACAGTGCAGATCCAGATCAGTTGGCTTCTTCAGAAGCCAACTGATCTGGATCTACACTGTTTGCAAAGACAGGGTATATCAGGGTTCAGCAGGACAAGGGTTAAACTAATATAATATCAGTATTATAAAGGCTGATCTCAGTCGGAAGAGAAATTAGAAAAGAAAAGTTTAGTTTTATTTGATTATTATGTACAGATAATCCATTTTTTTTATAGCCCCGCTTTGAAAAAGTGGGAATATAGTGGATTTGCCATGTCCTGCCGTGAATCTGTGCCTCTGTGATTCCACCATTCCGTAATTCCGTTATTTCATAATTCCATCATTCTGTGATTCTGTGGCTGCAAAATTAAAATGCATTTTGCTTAATAATTTTTATGTTTATGGTCCTACTTTAATGAAACTTATACTACACTTGATCTCTGAGGTCAGTAAAGTGTAGTCGCAGATTAGTGGCCAAGGGCCCATAACTCTTGGAGTTATGTCCCGTGGTAGGTTTTCAAAATGCATTTTGCTTAATAATAACTTTGATGTTTGTGGTCCTACTTCAATGAAACTTATAGCATACTTGGTCTCTGAGGTAAGGAAGGTGTATTGGCAGAATGGTGGACAAGGGCCCGTAACTCTTTGAGTTATGTCCCTTGGTAGGTTTTCAAAATTTAAAATGCATTTTGCTTAATTACTTTTATGTTTGTGATCCTACTTCATTGAAACTAATATCACACTTGGTCTCTGAGGTAAGGAAGATGTAATGGCAAAATGGTGGCCAAGGGCCCATAACTCTTGGAGTTAGTCCCTTCATAGTTTTTTAAATTTTGTCATTCTTGAAAATTCTCGCAACAGATTTCTCAGGAACTATGAAAGCTAGAAATTTGAATGTTCGTATAAACATGGATAATGACTGGATGTATAGTGTAAACTGGAATAGGGGCTAAGGATCTATAACTCTTGGAGTTATGTCCCTTGGTAGGTTTTAAAAAAAAATAAGATGCATTTTGCTCAAAAACTTTTATGTTTGCAGTCCTACTTCGATGAAACTAAATTTACCAAACTTGGTCTCTAAGGTAAGTGAGGTGTAGAGGCAGAATGGTGGCCAAGGGCCCATAACTCTTGGAGTTATGTCCCATTCATAGGTTTACAGATTTTGCCATTCTTGAAAAATTTCTCAGGAACTATGAAAGCTGGAAAGCTGAAAGTTCTTATGAACATGAACAATGACTGGATGACTGGATGTATTTTGTATACTGGAAAAGGGGCCAGCGGTCCATAACACTTGGAGTTATGTCCCTCTGTAGGTTTTTAATAACTTATGTTTGTGGTCCTACTTCAGTGAAACTTATACCACACTTGGTCTCTGAGGTAAGTGAGGTGTAGTGGCAGAATGGTGGCCAAGGGCTCATAACTCTTGGAGTTATGTCCCTTTATAGGTTTTCAAATTTTGCCATTCTTGAAATTTTCTCAGGAACTATGAAAGCTAGAAAGCTGAAAATTCTAATGAACATGGAAAATGACTGGATGTATTGTGTGTACCGGAATGGGGGCCAAGGGTCCATAACTCTTGGAGATGTCCCTTTGTAGGTTTTCATTAACTTATCTTTGTGGTCTTACTTCAATGAAACTTATACCACACTTGGTCTCTAAGGTAAGGAAGGTGTAATGGCAGAATGCTGGCCAAGGGCCCATAACTCTTGGAGTTAAGTCCCTTCATAGGTTTTCAAATTTTGCCATTCTTGAAAATTTTTGTTACAGTTATCTAAGGAACTATGATAGCCAGAAAGCTGGAAGCTCGTATCAACATGGACAATGACTGGATGTATCCTGCATATCAGAATAGGGGCCAAGGGTCCATCACTCTTGGAGTTATGTCCCTTGGTAGGGTTTCAAAAAATTAAAATGCATTTTGCTCAATAACTTTTATGTTTGTGGTCCTATTTCGATGGAACTTGTACACCCTTGGGGGCTTTGAAAAAGTGGTACATGCATGGTTGATGTATCATGTATTCAGGAATCAAGGCAAAGGGCCCATAACTCATGGATTAAAATCCCTTAATAGGTTTTAGGATGCCATGTTACCATATTCTACAGTGGTGTTACCTGGTAAGGATGAATTCAAAATATTTCAACGCTATATGTATTTCTCCTACGGTAGAGCTGCAGCGGGGATATAGTCAGATTCTGTGACAGCTCTAGTTTAATTCAGTACACTAAATTCAGTCTAGTTTCCATCATACCATCCATCCATCTGTCCTTTGGTCAAGCTGTCCATCTGAGATCCTATCCAGTAAATAATCTCAGGCTAGCTGAAGGGGTGGTAGGGTGATGCGAAGGTGTTGTTTATCTTACGTCACTGGGGCAAGGCCTGCTATCCTTGTAGCAGGTAAGAGTAGAGGGGTAATGTTTTTATTTCTTCTGTTTCTTCACTTTCATTCCTGTTCCTCTTTTTTCCCTGTCCCTCTTTTTCATCTCTTCTTCTATCTTTTCTATCTCTTTTCTCCCTTTCTCTGGGAGACAACAAAAAATGACCCACAAGGGTTGACATGTCGTTAAACCCTAACACAGTCAATCAAAAGGCTCACTGAAACTTGTGTATGATACAGCTATTAAAGACTCTTTGTGTAAAACAAAGTTACTAGAACCTAGTAGCCTATATTTTGACCTCTGACCTATATTTGACCTACCTCTGACTTACTTTATTCAAAACTTTTTTGTCTGATGCATATCTGCAGTACTGTTTAGCCAGTTTTGATGTATACTAGCCCAAAGTGCCAGTGCAACAAGATTTTCTGCTGTAACTTTTGAAGCAGAAGAGATAAAAACACGAAACTGGATTTTCTGGTTCTACACAGTTATCTTTATGTCCGTATATGCCACTGTCATGCCCGTTGGTGGCAATTCACTGAGCATGGTGTCCAGGATACAAAACCCTACAAAACAACGTGAATGTTATGTAATGGCTATCGAAATCTCCAGACTTGTCGCCGATAAAGCAGGTATGGGATTTGCTTGACAGCTAGGCATGGCCATCAACGTCCTGTCCAGCCACAGACATTGCATAAACTTCAGCAGGGGCTAGTACAAGAAGGAACAACATTCCAATGAATGTGATTCAGCGGTATTTACACTCAGTGAGACAACATTGTCATGCTGTGATTCAATCACAAGGTACTGAATTGTGTTAACTTTTGAAAACCACCCCAGTGACATGTTTGTCCTGATTCTGGCATTATCTGAATGAATTAAGCCACAAATTTTCCGACGTATGTTACAGGATAATTGCACAATAAGTGTGTCAAATTTCATTAAATTTAATCTTAAAATAGATGAAACATTTGAATTTGAAGTTTTTTTTTGCATTGGCACTTTGGGCTAGTATATAATGGGTATATCCTTTGAAGCTGGTGCATTACTCGCAAAAGTAGGCCACTGCCACATATTTTTATCTCTGACGATGTATACTAAAAACTTCTTTTAACATACCTCTTGCACTGTATGAACTATGCTTACCATATTTAGTCTATGGGTTCATATGTTAATGTTGACATATTACATATCAAAAGTAGGTCACAGCAATCAGCATTTTGACCTCTAAGCAACTTTATAAATCATATATAAACAAAACATGTCTGGTGTGTATCTGCTGTACTATATGACCTAATTTGTTTGTGTTAAGATTTACGGGCCAGTCAACCCAATGGGGTCATGTCGAGTGTGGTCAGTTTACCTAACCACACTTCTACTTGGCAGGCTTAGTCCTCTAAGCAGTTAATCAGTATTGTGCACATTTTTTCACCAGAAACTGCCAACTGTCCTTCTTGAATCAGCAGAAGGGAGAGAATGACCATAGAAAATATTTCATGATCAAATCACCATGAACGTTGCCGACCCAACGGGGTTTGAAACCACAACATCCTGATCACCAGTCAGAAGCGCATCCAACTGAGCCACAGAGGCTGGATCTATATGGCCTAAGCTTACCAAATCTGGTGTGTAGTTACAGCTGTTGAAGATGGTGTATTTTAAAATTATTGTGTGGTTCATAATTTCATTGGGAGTACAATAGTCTATGGCCTTTCATACCAAATTAGGAGACAATTTGCATGCAATATGTCAAAGCCTATTTTTCTGGGAAAAATAAGAAAAATCTTCTGCTGAATTATCCCAGAGAGGGGTAAATGTTAAAACAATAAGCAAAATTGTAGTAGATGACATCTAAATTTTCTAAATCATTTTTCAGAGAAAATTAGACTTGGCATTTCATGTGAGTCAAGCAAATATCAAGCTTTACCAGTATTTCCTTTGAAAAATAAAAAGAAAATGTCATCTGCTGCAGTTGTGATTAGCACTTTACTTATTATGCCAGATATGGCTGTTATCACCTCTGATAGCCTTTAGATCTTTGTTATGATATGTAATTTCTTTTTTTGACATTTGTCAGCTAATTTAAATACACAATTGTGTGAATATTAACTAAATAGGCACTCTATCATCTGGCAAACTGCATTATAAAGTTTCTTATTATTAAATGTGACACAAGTATGACATATCTTGGCAGACATGCAAAATATGTTGGCCCATTTAAGAGACAAGGGTCCTTATTATTGCTACAGCACAGATCAGCCTGCACATCTGCACAGTCTGACCAGGACCTTTGGTGTCTCTTTATAGAATCATCATATAATATATTAAACCTAAGATTTTATTGACACTTTTCATATGATACCTTATGATCTGGGCCCAGATATTCAAAACTAACGATGTCGTTAGTTAATGAATCGTTAAAACTTTTATCAATAAATATGGCATATATGCCAATATTTTTGTTGAAAAAATGTGAGTAGCTTTTGCATTTGCGAAAGCTACTCACATTTTTTCAGCAAAAATACCTGTGAATTAGTTATTGGACTTACTGGAGCAGTTAACATTTTGACCACTAACGAGTTTGTTAAGCTAACAATGCTTTGAACAACTGGGCCCAGGTGTAGAATTTCAAGGGCTGCATATATGGTTTATTCCCATTTCATCTGATTCCCATTTCATCAGTATTCTTCTTTTGTCTACTATTATAGTTTGACAATTTTTTTTATTTATTCCCATTAAATTGTTTACTCAGATATTTACACATCTAGGCAGCCTGCTCAAGATCCCAAGAGTGGTATAAACTTATATCACATATTTTGTATGGCAAACATGGCAATCAGACAAAGCAACCAGTGTAGACCCAGATCAGACTTAAGGAAGTTGGTCAGGTTCTACCCTATTGATATGTCTATTTTCCTTATTATCCATCTAAATGTATTCTGTATGGAAAGCAAGGCAGTCAGGCAAATCAACCAATGTAGACTCAGATCAGACTTGAGAACTTATCAATATTAATCATATAAAGCATATCTGAACAGTTTTTATCCAGATCTTGGTTATTAGATAGAAAAATAAAAAGTAGACAAAATGGGAATTACCATCAGAAATGGAGTAGACGAAATGGGAATAAAACAGTAGATGAAATGGGAATAAATAAATTGGAAAGTTACATCCTAGCACCAGCTTAAACAAAACATTACGAAAACATGCCTATTGAAATATACTGAAAATTTTACCACCAAAAAATGAAAATTTTCAGATAAAAAACTCTGATATTTTTCATATTTCTGCTCAAAACATAGATTGTGGGTACTTGTTAGAACTGCCTCAATGAGGCAGTTCTAATGAGTACCCACAATCTATATTTTTAGCAGAAATAAGAAAAATAATGTATACCCCTGTTAACCCCAGTTTTGCTATATTAAAGTGGGGTTCAAGGGGGTCAAATTATATAGGCATGTTTTCATAATGTTAATTTACCAATATATCATGATGTCTACATTTTGTTTTATATCCATTACTTGTGTTTTAATGCTACAAGTTTTGTATAGCAGACCAAATTGACTTGATGTTTTAACCCTTGTCATGCTGAATAAATTAAGATGCCATGCCCACTTCTAATGTTCAGCCAATCAGATTGCTTGATCCGAATTGTTGCTATAAGTTCACATACTTAATGGCAAAAGTGCAGATCCAGACAGTTGGCTTCTTCACTGTTTGCAAAGGCAGAGTATATCTGGGTTCAGCAGCACCAGGGTTAATCTTGATGGTTTGATTACAATTTATTACACTACATTGGATAATTAGGTGATTTCAATAACTGGGTTCATACTTGTATAGAATTTAGGATGAGAAAGGAAAGCATAAATTATTAATGTTTTATTCAGAACTGAAAGGATACAGTGCAGATTAACCCATATAAATTGAAGAAGTGGGTAATATTATTCACTGCATTAATTGATAAATAGACTGTTAACTCTTGTCCTGCTGAACCCGGGTATACCCTGCCTTCGCAATCAATGTAGATCCAGATCAGTTGGCTTCTAAAGCCAACTGATCTGAATCTGCACTGTTTGTCATTCAGTATGTGAATTTATATCAGCATTCTGGATCAAGTAATCTTAATTATTGGCTGAAAATTGGAAGTGAGCATGGCATCTTAATTTATTCAGCATGACAAGGTATATTTGGTTTTTTGTGGTAATTCTAAATCTAGGCAAACATCATCAAAACTTTGCAATATTCAGTTTCTGATAAATGTATATAGTGCAGTATACAATAAGCCAAAATTAAAATTTTGAGCACTGAGGGTTCAGACTAAGGGCTCACATGGAAATTGTTGCTGTTGCTTGCCGGATAGCTTATATTGAAAAGATTCAGTAGCCATAAAATAGTACAGCTTAACCCTTGTCCTGCTGAATCCGAATATATCCTGCCTTTGCAAACAGTGCAGATCCAGATCAGTTGGCTTCTGAAGAAGCCAACAGATCTGGACCTACACTGTTTGCCATTAAGTATGTGAAATTATAGCAACAATCCAGATCAAGTTATCTGATTGGCTGAAAATTAGAAGTGGGCATGGCATCTTAATTTATTCAGCAGGACAAGGGTTAAAATCTTAGGATATCTGCATAGTTTTGACTGCATTCAAAGAAGTTATATAGATTTGAACAAATATTACGGAACTGCCATAACAATATTGCATGACCCCTATCATACCAATCACCAGATTTATAATTCACCATGTATACATTCCCTATGTACAAAAATAGCCCTTTCGCACAGACTATTTTTACATGACATTTGGATTGTCATGCCTAATTTGTACAGTGGGCATAACCCAATAAATAAAAAATGCAATGGTCAAACTGTCAGGTCATCAGCTTGACCTTTTAATCATAAGGTAATCAGTATATTATGTTCACTGTGCAGACAGGTATACCTTATCTTTAACAAAATTGCAGCAGATGGTATTCTATATTTTTTTTTTTTTTTTTTTTCAGAAAAAACAAGATTTGTCATTTCGTGTGATTCACATGAAACTCAAGTTTTATTTTCTATGAGAATCACAAAAAAATTACATAAAAATGCTGTCTGTTGCATTTGTGGCTAAATTGTTTTAGGGTCAAAGGTGAATAAATAGCCACTTCATGGAAAATGCATTAAGATGGACATATACTGGAGTGTTTATAATTCAAATGCAAAGATCAGACAGACAGGTCAGTTTGGCCAGTTTATACTTTTGTACATGAAGAGCTTAATCTTGACACCCTGGCTCTGATGTTAGCTTGGGCCATGTTTTTTACTGCTTGTGCACTTAAATTTGGCTTATTAAAGAATGTTTATTCCTGATGTCTAAGGTAACAACATTTCATTTGGTCACTATCAAGTTTCACTGGGTCCATTAAGGGAGCTGTTTTATCTTTTCCACTGGGGGTGGTTGGGTGAGGCAAAGGTGTTGTGTATCTTACGTCACCGGGGCATCCAACTGAGAGTGGCTTACAGTTGGGCATGGCCTGCTATCCTTGCAGCAGCTAAGTTTAGAGGGGGAATGTTTTTATTTCTTCTGTTTCTTCACTTTCATTCATTTTCCTCTACTTTCATTCATTTTCCTCTTTCTCCCCTGTCACTCTCTTTCATCTCCTCTACTATCTCTTCTATCTCTTCTCCTTTTTTCTGGCAGATGACACAAAATGACCTACAAGGGTTGAGGGGTTGTTAACCCCAACACAATCAAATTATCTTGTCCACCCAAATCTGCTGATATATCTTGTATGTCTTCGTAAAAACATATGTTGTGGGTATTCATTAGAAGGTCTCACCAAGGAATGTTACAAACATATTACAACTGCATGCGTACAGATACATGTACTAGTTTCAGGTTTTCATTTGTACAGGCAAGCTTAACCCTTGTCCTGCTGAATAAATTAAGATGCCATGCCCACTTCTAATTTTCAGCCAATCAGATTAGTTGATCGAGATTGTTGATATAAATTCACATACTTGATGGCAAACAGTGCAGATCCAGATCAGTTGGCTTCTTCTTCAGAAGCCAACTGATCTGGATCTACATGGTTTGCAAAGGCAGGACATATTGGGGTTCAGCAGGACTACGGTTAAGCAAACAGGGATCTGATCAAGGCTTACACTGTTAAGTGCCACTCATTCAGCAATTTAACTTTACCACTCTGTGGGCTAATTCAATGAATGACAAATTGGCAATGTTTTTTTTTTTATTATTATTATTCTGAGAAAACGGGATTTGACATTTCATGCAAATTGCATGAAATATCAATTCCCCTTTTGGAGACAATTAGCATGAAATATCAAATCCAGTTTTCTCGGAAAAATAAGATAAAATATTTGTAAAAAAAAATGTTGTACACTGAAAATATTGCCCAGAGTGCTTAGCATTAAGACACATTATTATCAGAGCCCAGTTGTTCAAAGCATTGTTAGCTTAACAGCTTGTGAGTGGTCAAAATGTTAACTGTTCTAGTAAGAACAATATCAGATTCACAGGTATTTTTGCTGAGAAACTGTGAGTAGCTTTTGCAAATCTACTCACATTTTTTTCAGCAAAAATATTAGCATATATGCCATATTTAATGACAAAAGTTTTAATGATATGTTAACTGAGGACATCATTAGTTTTGAACAACTGGGCCCTGGACTTGTTCAGTTTAGGAAAAATATGGTAAGGAGTTAACCCTTAAAATGCCAAGAAAATCTGCATCTGAAAATGTCGTCTGTTTTTGTCGTCTGCTGAATATTCTTGCAAACTTTTTCAAACCTATTTTTGCATACAGGCAAACAGTGTGGACCCAGATCAGACTGCTCCTAAAGGAGCAGTCTGATCTGGGTCCACACTGTTTGCAGAAATGACTTTTAAAGTAACCGGCAGAAGACAAAGCAGACGACAATAGTTGTGATTGGTGCTTTAAGGGTTAAGGTGTCTGAATACTTAGAATAACTACGATATAAAGAGTTTGAATATGTACACACTTGAGCTTTATTGTAGTGCGCTCTTCTTTATATAATTAGGCTATATCATTGGATATCGTACACAGTAAGGGAAAAAGGCCCTTTACACCATATGCAAACAGCAAAGGTCCAGAAGAACCTGTGTATCAGTGCAGTCTGATCGCGACATTCTCTGTTCGTTGACAGACTCCCGTTATCTCGAATTCCAAGGGCTCACTGAAACACTTCGAGATATCCGTACTTCGACATATCAGAGTTGAGCGAGTGAGGAAAACAATAAATTGAACAACCATATTTAACAAATGAATATGTAATTTGACTCCTGAAGTTAGAAATATATATATAAAATAATGTGGAAAAGAGGAGAAATTGCTCCTGAGGAGCAATTTCTCCTCTTCTCCACATTATTTTGTTACCTGTTGTCATAGTTTCATGTTAAAACAGGGACCAGATTTTCACTTTGAGATAAGCTGAAATTCGAATTAAGCGACTTCAGGATAACGAGGTTCGACTGTATATTACAATATTCATTGATTCTGTATGTGACAAACAAAGGCCCTGATCAGCCTATGATCAGGGCCAGCATTGTCCGCAAATTGCATTAAGGCCCTTTTCGCGCACTGAGCATCATATTTAAGTTCCCAAATAGTTATTGCCCTTTGAGTGCTTCACCATATTGACTCAAAAGATTTGACATATATATTCACAGTAAACTTGAGTCTCATTACAATGATATTCATTATAGCAATGTTTCGGATATAACACTTATCAAAGCATATTATGAAATCAATATTCTGACAAATCTGTACATTTTACACAGCTGTGAATTAATGAGATAGCAAACAATTCACATGAAATGCCAAGTCATTTTTTCTGAAAAATGTTTTTGAAATAAGAATGACATATTTGCTATAAGTTTGCTTAGTGTTTTGACTATTAAAGCACCAATCACAATGTTAACTTCAGCTGATGACATTTTGTACTTTTTTTTATTATTTTTCAGAGAAAAGAAGACATTTCATGTGAATCTACACAAGAAATGTCAAGTCTTAATTTTCTGAAAAACATTTTTAGAATTAGAATGTCATCTGCTTTAAATTTGTAAAGTGCTATAAAGGTTAAGTCACAAGCTGCTAAAATTTACTGAGCATGGGGCTGCCGTACTAAAAATTGTCACTGAAATTTCAAGGAAATAATTCTCTGAAATTTCACTGATATTCAGTGAAGAACTTGGTATATTTCATTGAAATTGCAGTGATATATCAGTGATACTTCATTGAAAATTCAGTGATACTTAGTGTTATTTCAGTGAAATATTTCTCTAGAATTTCAGTGAAATGTCTCTGAAATATCAGTGAAATTTTACTGAAATATCAATGAAAAAATTTACAATGCAAACATAAATGGGTGGGTAGTAAGCATAACCTGTGATTTTACTTTTTCTTCCATTTTTGTACCTTATAATATAGATTTCAACAGCTTCTTAGGCTAATCTGATGCTGCAAAATTAATTAAGTAAACTTAAAAAAAATTAACTACATCTAACACAAACAAGCAATTTTGGATATTTTAAGATGTTTTGCAGGCTTATTTACAAAGGGAGATCACCCTCATCATACTAGGGGAGATCATTGATAGGTTGTTCACCAACATTTCAGTAAAATTTCAGTGATCACTGAAATTCCAGTGGAATTTCAGTAAAATCTTTGTTACAGATTAAGGGTCACTAGAATTTCACTGAAATTTCAGTGAAATTTAGAGCTTCAGTGGAAAACATTGAAATTTCACTGAAATTTCAAAGGCTTTTTCAGTAAGGTGGTTCCATATGAATATAGTTCAGTATTTAACAGTTTCAAATATTTTGTCTGTTTCTAAAGTGTTTTTTGCACAGGCCCCTGTGGCTTAGTCTGAAGTGTGTCTGACTGGTGCCAGTTGGTCACGGGTTCAATCCCCGCTGGGTCCACCAACATTCTTTCATAGAGATTGATCATGAAATATTTTCTGCGGTCATTCTTTCCCTTCTGCTGATTCAAGAAGGGCAGTTAAATGTCAGTTTCTGGCAAAAAAATGTGCATGCAGAAGTACTGGTTAACCCCAGAGGACTTTGAAGCTTGCCCAGGAAAAGAATACAGTGAAACCTCTGTAAGAAAGCTACCTTTGAAATTGACTTTAATGGCTGATGTGGAAAGGTGGCTGTCTTATAAAGGTACATGTCATTTAATTTTGCTAGCAAAATTACATGACATGTACCTTTATAAGAAAGACACTTTTTTCGTATCAACCACTATTTAAAGTCAGTCTCAAAGGTGGCTCTCTTACACAGGTTTCACTGTAGTTAGGTAATCTGACTGTCTTGACATGACCTTAATACTGTTGACTGGGCCAATAAACTCCAACCCAACCCAAGCCTGCTTTGATGCCAGAAATGGTCAGATGTATAATTCAGGCAATTGGCAAATTGTATATTTAGGTAAAAGGGTGGCTGTTTCGAATATGAAAATAGAAAGTCATCTGCCCGGTACCTTTACACTGTCCATGACCTCCTGCAAGATCTATGTCAGTGTCTTCAAGGAGGTGGAAGCTTCAATTAAATGACACTTAACAACAAATCCATTTCTTGTTTTGAAAATTTTAGAGGGCCTGCTGTCAGGCAAGTCACTAGTATTGACCAGTTCAATGTTGCAGACTGTAGAACATTTGCAAAAATGTTTAACATATATACAGTCAAACCTGTGTTAGTGGTCACCTCTATTAAGCAGCCAACCTGTATTAAGCAGCCAGAGGAAAGTTGCCCAAAAATTCGTAGACTTATATATTTGAACTGTATTAAGCAGCCACCTGCCTTCAGCAGCCACATTTTAAGCTTCCCATGGGTGGCTGCTTAAGACAGGTTTGACTGTATTATAAAGAAAATCAGTGGTAGTCTGTAGCCTGTAAGGGATCAATGTGGGATATAATGGCTAGTCAGCTTGGATCTAACTACTGGGTTGTACTCTTTTATGTTCCTCGTTTCAAAGGTAGTCTGTCTTTATATTATTCCTGCTATCATAATAACTATATTTCATTCTGTAAGAAAGAGATCTAAATTGTTCCCATACCTTGTAATTAAGTTGGTTCTGAAGGTCTTAATAATAAAAAAAAATCATTGTGGATTTTTATTACATGGGAAAGTACATTTTGATTATAAGTTTTCCTGCTTTGGTAAAATTACACCACATTTATCCTAAGTATTTGGACAGACAGGCCAGAGCAAACAGTGTAGACCCAGATCAGATGCCACAAAATGTGGCATCTGATCTGAGTCTATACTGTTTGCCACTCATCCAACAGATTTTGGAGACAACAGCAGGCAGTAGAAATGAACTTGTTCAAATATTTAGGATAAGTATGGTAAGCAGTTAAGGTGTCCCAATATTTTAGTAAATATGGTAAGCAAAGTAAAGCATGTTTTGGGTAAATATGGCAATCACCTAAGTATGGCAGACACCTTTCAGAATGCACATGGGACTGAGGCTGACTTTGACCAGACTTTATGGTTGAGCATGTTGGCCTGAATTGTCTGTTTGCATGCCATGCTCAATAGTTTGGCCATACACTTTCGAATGGCACTTTAACGATTAGTATGCTGGGAAAAAAATACAGCATAAAACATTTTGAAATATTTTTTCTTATTTTTCCTACCAAACAGGCATTGATGTTTCATACAAATTATCTTCAGAAAACAGGCAGTGATGTTTCATGCAAATTGCCTCCAAAAGATACAGTTTGCTTGAAAATAAGCTTTTTTATTTTATTTTTATTTTTTTTTGAAAAATAAGAAAAAATGAAATTGATTGCTGTAGTTATCTACTGGATTTCTCTGAGAGTGGTAAAGGTTAAGGGCTAACAGTAATGTGGCAAATCACATTTTATTTGTTTTACCATTATGGAAAATAGATTACTGGTCCAGAAAATATTTAACTCTTAAAGCACCAAGCAAAATTTGTTGCAGACAACATTCAAAATTTTTTTTTTATTTATTTTTCAGAGAAAACAAGTCGAGACAGACGATTCACATGAAACATCAAGACTTGTTTTCTCTGAAAAATAAAAAAGATAAATAAAAAAAATTGTCGTCTGCTGCAGTTGTGATTGGTGCTTTAATATTTATAATTACTTGTCTAATGTGGCTACCATATGTGCTACATGTTCTTCACCCCTACAGGCATTTGAGTTATGATAATATTTATTTAATCAGGACATATGTCTGTAAAATTAATTAATGCTTATCTGTTTAAACAACCATAAAATGGGTGATTTTACTACAGGGAAAAATCATATGGTGAAGTAAACCTACCCACAAAAGAAATCACAGTTTCTGCATAAATTAATAATCTCTCTTGATAGATTATAAAAAAGCACATGGTTGACCAAATACTTTCTGTGTCCTTCTTATTGGAATCCTCTGTTTTTATATATCAACATAGGTCCTGAGTGGAATTTAACTGACTTTTAACGTTTATTTTTTTTTTTTTTTCCCACATCAACATGAAAGATTTATTGACTTTACAATTTTATTGCATAAAAAAATGTTTCTCTTTGATATTTTGGGAGTTTTATCATGTTGGCATAATTGACTAGGTTTGAATTATTTGTTGTTTTTTTTTAATTTCTCTGAAAAACAAAATAATAAAAAAATAGAACTTTACCCAGCAGATAATTCATAAGAAATACCAAGTCTTTATTTTCTCAAAAATAAATAAACAAATAAATAAATAAATAGGTAAATAAATAAATAAATAAAATAAATAAATAGAATGGTTGTTTGCTTCAGTTTGCTTTGCACCTTTAGGTTTAATAATATATCATAATGTGTTGAAGTGATAAGACTTTTCTTAATTTTGGTGAGTATACTTTGGCCTGCTAATATTTGTGTTAGTAGAATTGTAAACATTTACTATGAAGAGCACAAGGTGAAATACCAGAAAATCCTGACTTGGATGAATTGAATTTTATGGAATAAACACATGTACAGCATATTTATAAATTTTATGTATCATTTAACCTGAGTGTTAGTAAATCTTGTAGCACAAATGGTTATTGGTACAATTAATTTTACCACACAGAACACATTGGTAAGATTTCTATATTTTATTTTTTTCTCTTGCATTATTTTACTGTTTGATAAACTGTCTGGCAATCATTTAGGGATTGCTATAATAAAAGTATAAGCTTAATTTGGCAGCAACATGCAAAAATAAACCAATTATGTAAACACACATGTGTACGTCAAAGCCATAACTATGGATACTGACGTTAGAAAATTTTATTTCATCCATAATATATTGGTACAAATGTACATGTTTCTTGTTTCAACAAAAAACATACATTTTGGGTACTTCTAATAAATATGTTTACATGGAGAAATAAGAAAAATATCAACCTTGGTACCTTCTTATCTAGAGCTCTGCATTACATTTTCACCATATAATATACCATATTCTACCTAATTACCACTTAAGTTTTTCAAAATTACTGGTAAAATATGTATCTACCTACTAAGGATACATTATAAAAAAGATCAGAAAAAGACTTATTTGATGATGATTATGCGATTTTTTCTGATTTTCTTTATAAAGGCATATGTTGTGCTTACTCATTTGAATTGCATCCACAAGTCAATGCAATTCAAATGAGTACCCATAGCATATGCCTTTATAAAGAAGTAAAGAAAAAGTATACTGGCTGTAATCTGCATGAAGACTACGGAATTTCGTGACTGTGCACGTATAAGGGTATGTGCAGTAATTAGATCAAATACAGTAATGTGTACCTCAACATACCTCTGTTTTCACTATATATTATAGGGGATATTGGGACAAGTATAACATAGATTTGTAAATGTAATGTTTAGACATTACATCAAGGGAAGATAAAGGTCAGTCTCCTCAAAGTCTGATTAGCCTTTGCAGTCTACATGAAGAGGCCTTGGCGCCTCGGATATCATCAGAGTACCTAAGAAATGCTCTGATTTGACTTTGCAGATGTGCAGGCTGGTTGTCTGGGTACACTTCGGAAGTTGTGTTGTGCTGTTAGTGATGTGAAAAACTCTAATAATCACTGCACATGGACAATTTTTAACACATCTCTGCAAGTTAGACAGAATTCTAACACATCTCTGCAAGTAGACAGAATTCAAACACACTATCAGTGCAAGTGGACAGAATTCTAACACATTAAATATCACTGCAAGTGGATAGAATTTCTAACTCACATAATCACTGCAAGTGGACAGAATTCTAACACATTTCCACTGCAAGTAGACAGAGTTCTAACTCGTTATCACTGCAAGTGGACAGACTTCTAACGCATAATCACTACAAGTGGACTGAATTCTAATACAATATCACTGCAAGTGGACAAATTTCTAACACAGTACCTCTGCAAATGGACAGAATTCTAACACATTATCACTTCAAGTGGATAGAATTCTACGATGAACATTATCACTTCAAGTGGACAGAATTCTAACACAAAATCACTGCAGTTGAACAGAATTCTAATATATCTCTGCAAGTAGACATGGGCGTCCACGCGTGACGTCGCGACGTCAAGACAGGACATTCTAACACATTTAATATACCAAATTTTTACCCACATTATCACTGCAAGTGGACAGTTAATACTGCAAGTGGACAGAATTTTAATTTAGATGATCACTGCACTTGGACAGTATAATAAGTCAAACTCAGTCAGTACTAGATAAGATAGGGCAGTAGCATTTAGTCAGGGTCTACACTGTTTGCTATTCATCCAGTAATTTTTAGACACAAGAACAGGTAATAAGTGTAACTTGTTCAAATATTAACACTTAGCACTCAATCTGGGTAAAATTTTCAGCAGACAGCATACTAAAATATTTTTTCTAATGTTTCCGAGAAAACAGGATTTGACATATCATGCAAATTGTCTTCACCGGAGACAATTTGCATGAAATGTCAAGTCTTATTTTCTGGAGAAAATAAGAAAACTATTATTAATTTGTCATCTGCTGAATCAGTGGAGTTATTGAGACTTCTGAATAGAGTAAAATAAAATGATATTGCAAGTGGACATAATTTATTCTCAAAGCAAATTTGCAGAATTCAAGCTCACAGTTCATTACGAAAACATGCCTATTCAAATATATTGGAAATTTTACAACCAAAAAAGGAAAATTTTCAGGTAAAAAGTTCTGATATTTTTCATATTTCTACTCAAAACATAGATTGTAGGTACTCGTTAGAACTGCCTCACCAAGGCAGTTCTAACGAGTACCCACAGTCTATTTTTTGAGCAGAAATAAGAAAATAAAGTATACCCCTGTAAACCCCAGTTTTACTATATAAAAGTGGGGTTTAAGGGGGTCAGAATTATATAGGCATGTTTTGTGATGTAAACTGCAAGTGAAAAATTAGACAATATCACAAATTTTCATCTAAATCTTGAAATGTACAATTGCAAGAGACAAAGTAGAGCAAATTGCGAAAAATATTTTCACATGATGGAAGACTGTTTGATGTGACCCAGTTGATAGTGTCTTCTTATTTGTTCATGATTAATATTTGTGATAAATTGCAAGTAAGTAGGTATATTTATATTAATAGGAAGTTTAACTCTTTTCCTGCTGAACCTGGATATACCCTGCCTTTGCAAACAGTGTAGATCCAGATCAGTTGGCTTCTGAAGAAGCCAACTGATCTGGATCTGCACTGTTTGCCAGTAAGTATGTGAATTTGTAGCAATAATCTGGATCAAATAATCTGACTGGCTGAAAATAAAAAAGTGGGCGTGGCATCTCAATTTATTCAGCAGGACAAGGGTTTTCAAGATAATATTACTGTATTTACCAAAATATTGGAACACCTTAACTCTTTACCTTACTTATCCAAACAGTTGAAAAAAGTCTGTTATATTACCTATTGTTGTGTTTAAAGCACCAGTTGAGTGACAAACAATGTTGACCCTGATCATACACCACATTTGTGGCATCTTATCTGGATCTACACTGTTTGCACAGGCCTACCGATACCATTTTTTAAGGATAATATCAGTACTTGGGTTTTTCAAGGTTAACTCTTGTCCTGCTGAAACCTGATATGTCCTGCCTTTGCAAACAGTGTAGATCCAGATCAGTTGGCTTCTGAAGAAGCCAGCTGATCTGGATCTGCACTGTTTGTCATTATGTGAATTTGTATCAACAAACCTGGATCAAGTAATCTGACTGGCTGAAAATTAGAAATGGGTGTGGCATCTTAATTTATTCAGCAGGACATGGGTTAAAAAAGATCTTGTGATGAAGACCTTACATCAACATTCCGATCAGCAAAATCTAATCAGTTTCACACTACAGAACTTCAAGTTTTACTAACAATAAGAGTGAATGGCCTAGACTGTGTGAATACACAAGATGATTAGGGTCTACAAGCTGCCCATTTGACATGAACCTTTTTAATATTACCATTCTATGAGCAAATTCAACAGATGTCAAACTGATGATATGTTTCTTATTTTTCCAAGAGAAAAGGCTTCGACACTTTGTGCAGATTATCTCCTAAGGACATGATTTGTATAAAATATCAAAGCTGTTTTCTCCAAAAGAGACAATGAAATGCCAAAGCTTATTTTCTGGATAAAATAAGACAATATTTCAAAACATTGTTTGCTGAAACTTTTACCAAGCATGCTTAGTGTTAAGATAAATAGATGATATACCCGAAGTTTTTGCCACAATTTTCCAAACTTTGAAGGGAGAAAAGTTTCATAGACAAGAATTTGCATACTTATATAATTATAGTGTTTAAATCCTTTCTGAACTGTGGAAAGAATTTGTTCCCAGATGTAGCCTGCAATGAGAAGGGAGGTATACTTTCTATGCAAAAGTTACTAATAATCATTACATTAGTGTTGACTGGGTGTTAACCCTTGTCCTGCTGAATTAATTAAGATGCCACACCTACTTCTAATTTTCAGCCAATCAGATTTCTTCATCTGGATTGTCACTATAAATTTACATACTTAATGGCAAACAGTGCAGTCCAGATCAGTTTGCTTCTTCAAAAGCCAATGATCTGGATCTACACTGTTTGCAAAGGCAGAATATATCCGGGTTCAGCATGACAAGGGTTAAGACTCCAAACCAACCCCACTTTTATAGAAATGGTTCATTACAGAATGGTTTCAGGTATAAAATGGTTTAAAGATGGACTCCAAAAATGTATCCAAGCAAAAATACTGTATTCAACCTAATTACTGCACATACCCATAAAAGCCCAAAGTCAAGTAATTCAGTAGTCTTCAGATTACAGCCAGTGTACTTTTGTCTGCTTCTTTGATGTGGGTACCCATTTGAATTGCATCAACTTGTTGATGCAGTTCAAATAAGTACCCACAACATATGCTTTTATAAAGAAAATCAGATAAAAATTGCATAAACATAATCAAATCAGTCCTTTGCTGATTTTTTTTTTAAGTGTAACTTATTAGGTAAAAACATATTTTACTACAGGTTTTCCTGTAATTTTGAAAAACCTAAGGGCACAGTGCGGTAATTAGGTCGAATATGGTATATATGGTCATTTTTCTGTATAATCTATACTTTTTTTCTTTCAATACAACGTGTTTGTTTAACACAATTTCTACTTGGGATCACAGCAATAATGTTATAAGGAAGTTGTGATGTACTCGGAAAGTATCGGCTGTTTTTGTTCATCTATTGTCCTTACTCATGTTTATCTATTGTCACTTACTCATGGTTTTGTATGGTGTATCCATTTTCTTCTTATAACAAATAAGAACAATGTCATATGTAATCAAAGGGCTGAACAGCCCTGAAATGACAGATTCTATGAGAAACTGATAAATTCCAGGTATCATTCTGTTCTCCATTTAAATTTGTGAGACGCTTCTTCATCGAAAAGAAACAAGCTATAGTGAACAACAAAGGCACTGATCAGCCTGTGCAGATGCGCAGGCTGATCTGCGCCTTTGTTGTTAGCACATGTATTAAGGCGGGTTTTCTCAGCGACTCACCATAGATCAAGCACAAGTCGCACTACTTTTGTATGGATAGCTCTTCAGTGGCATACTAATATACACACAGTAAAACATTCGGTCTACTTTTGCTTTACGAAAACACGTCTATTCAAATATACTGAAAATTTTACCATGAAAAAATGAAAATTTTCAGATAAAAAAATCCTAATATTTTTTACATTTCTGCTCAAAACATATATTGTGGGTACTCGTTAGAACCGCCCCAACGAGGCAGTTCTAATAAGTACCCACAATCTATGTTTTTAGCAGATATAAGAAAAAGAATGTATATCCCTGTAAACCCCAGTTTTTCTATATAAAAGTGGGATTTAAGGGGGTCAAAATTATATAGGCATGTTTCGTGATGGTGCGCGGATATATACGAAATTTAATAGAAGTCAAAGTCACTTTCTCTAAAACCGTGTGTGGCAACGAAGAATGACAGATAGAATCTGTCATTAAAAACCTTTCCAGATGTAGAATTTTTTGCAGAGGAGTGTAACTAGGATGTTATGATATTGTAATACATGAACTTAGTCCGACCCATTTTAGTAAGGATACTGCAAAAAGGTAATTGACAGACAGTGCAGACACAGCTCAGATGCCACAGTGCACAGCATCTGATCAGGGTCTCCACTGTTTGCCAGTGATCTATCCATTTTTCTCAAGTAATATCTTAAATCACAGAGCCTGATAAACCTAAAATTGAAATTCAACAGTGTGGGGCAGAAGGGGTGAATTTGTTCAGTCTAAAATGGGCTTATGTGATTAACAGTATTATATTTTTATGTTTCCTAACCTACTGGGAGGGGAACTATTATTTTGGTGTGGATCCCCCCTGGGTGTGAGCATCAAGGTCACACTTAATGTCTGCACAATATCTGTGAACCAGTGGCTAGACTCTACCAAATTCTCATGAATATATAATTGGAATAATTGGGATATAACAAAAACTGATTAGAGTTTGGTGACCTTCACCTAATTTTCAAGACAACAGCAGTAGAAAAACTGAAAATATACAGTGTGTGTGTGTGTGTGGGGGGGGGGGGGATGGTGAAAACGCTGTTACTAATTATATTACATTTTCCTTCAGGTTGTCTGTATGAAGTATGTGGAAGAAGCTTGCCGTTGTTATCTTAGGGATGTTGTTTGGGTACTGGCTAATAGATGACTTTAATCCAGGTAATATAAACATAGGAATACCAAGGAATGGCCATAATCCTCTTCACTCCAGATAAGAGAGGGTATTCATATAAAATTTTTCTTATTTCTCATATATGAAAACATATGTTGTGGGTCTGTAGAAGCACCCCGGCAAGGGAGAAATAAGAAAAATACTTTTTGGTTGAAAAAAGCACCTTATCTGGAGCTATGAATCCCCTGTCTTGGAATGGTCAACAGTAAAACTTTTGAGGGCGGGGCAGTTGTGTGTGTGGGGGTGGGTGGTATTAAACCTGGATTTGTGGCTGCTCAACCCTTGGCCTTAATCCTGATACACTATTTTTATTGTTCAGGCCCTCTTGAGGTCCCTAACTCATCAGTTGATCAACACAGAAAGCATATAAATTTTCAACACTGTCAGATGAGGGCTCAACAAGAAACAGAAAACCAGAAACTACTAGTTGAACTACCATGAACACAACCACATAGCTCTAGATAAGCTGCTTTTTTTTTTACCTGAAAAAGTATATTTTTCTTATTTCTGCACAAATCATGATGTTGTGGTATTCATTAGAAGCACCAAAAGTATATTTTTCTTATTTCTGCACAAATCATGATGTGGTATTCATTACAAGCACCAAAAGTATATTTTTGCACAAATCATGATGTTGTGGTATTCATTAGAAGCACCAAAAGTATATTTTTCTTATTTCTGCACAAATCATGATGTTGTGGTATTCATTAGAAGCACTAAAAGTATATTTTTCTTATTTCTGCACAAATCATGATGTGGTATTCATTAGAAGCACCAAAAGTATATTTTTGCACAAATCATGATGTTGTGGTATTCATTAGAAGCACCAAAAGTATATTTTTCTTATTTCTGCACAAATCATGATGTTGTGGTATTCATTAGAAGCACCAAAAGTATATTTTTCTTATTTCTGCACAAATCATGATGTGGTATTCATTAGAAGCACCAAAAGTATATTTTTGCCCAAATTATGATGTTGTGGTATTCATTAGAAGCACCAAAAGTATATTTTTCTTATTTCTGCACAAATGATGATGTTGTGGTATTCATTAGAAGCACCTCAGTGAAGCACTTCTAGTGAGTATCCATAATATATGTTTTTTATGCAGAAATAAGAAAACTATTTACCTTATACTCTTTCTTATCTAGAACCACAGATGGACAGACAGGTAACTCTCAGGTTTGCTGATTACAAAAACAAACAAAAAACAAACACACACAAAAAAAACAGACAATTTATTTTTGTACAGACTGTAGAAAAAGTGTTTTGATACAGTTGCAGACTGTGAGAAAAGGAGAATGTCTCTAATTTTCATTTGATTATTTAGAGTAGTGAAGCGTAAAATGCAATTAAAGATGAAACACAAAATGTATAGTTACAATTTTTATGCTGCAAATAAAGTAATAATGTTTCTCTCTTTTAAATCTCATATTGTTGAATGGTTACATAAATTACTTCTAAAATATGTGAATAACCTATATAACTAATATATATCATTTTTATCGCACCTGCTTGTAGCAGGGTGCGATATAGGCGTCCGATTTTCTGTCCGTCCGTCCGTCCCTCCGTCAGTCCGTCCGTCCGTCTGTCAACATTTATGTCGAGGTTCGACATTTATGTCAAAGTTAGTATTCTAATCAACTACAAGACTAAACAACCATCAAACCTTGCATGAAACATCTCCCTGACCTCCTGACTTTGCAACATAGGTGTCCGCTTTTCCGCATGTCTGTCCATTCGTCCGTCCGTCTGTCAACATTTATGTCGAAGTTCGACATTTATGTCAAAGTTAGTATTTTAATCAACTACAAGACTAAACAACCATCAAACCTTGCATGAAACATCTCCCTGACCTCCCGACTTTGCGACATAGCTGACCACTTTTCCATTCGTCTGTCTGTTCGTCTGTCCGTCTGTCCATCTCTTAACAGTTCTGTTATGTCGAAGTTCGACATTTATGTCAAAGTTAGTATTCTAATCAACTACAAGACTAAACAACCATCAAACCTTGTATGAAATATCTCCCTGACCTCCCGACTTTGCGACATAGGTGCCCGCTTTTCCATTCGTCTGTTCGTTCGTCCGTCCGTCTGTCTCTTAACAGTTCTGTTATGTGGAAGTTCGACATTTACGTCAAAGTTAGTATTCTGATCAATTACAATTCTACACCAACCATCATTCCTTGCATGACACATCTCCCTGACCTCCTGACTTGGCAGATATGTTGACCCAGTGACCTTGACCTAAATTTTGCGCTCCATTGACTTTGACACAATTTTCGTTGACGTTCCAGATCTTCTCAACTATAAAGCGTACAACTACCAAACCTTGCGTAGTGCTTCTTCTAGATGTACAGACTTGGCAGGTACCTTGACCCGGTGACCTTGACCTATATTTTGCGCTCCAGTGACTTTGACATATTTTGCGTCGACGTTCGGTATCTCCTCAACTGTAAGGCCTACAACCATCAAACCTTGCAAAGTGCTTCTCCTCAATGTACTGACTTAGCAGATACCTTGACCTGGTGACCTTGACCTATATTTTGGCTGCAGTGACTTTGACATAATTTACATCAACGTTCCAGATCTCCTCAAGTGTAAGACCTCTAGCCACCAAACCTTGCATAGTGCTTCTCCTATATGTACTGACTTGGCAGGTATCTTGAACTGGTGACCTTGACCTATATTTTGCCTTCCAGTGCCTTTTACACATTTTACGTCAACGTTCAATATCTCCTCAACTATAAGGCCTACAACCATCAAACCTTGCATAGTGCTTCTCCTCAGTGTACGGACTCTGCAGGTACCTTGACTGGGTGACCTTGACCTATATTTCACGCTCCGTTGACTTTTACACCTTTTACGTCACCCTTCCATATGTCCTCAACTGTAAGGCCTTCAACCACCAAACCTTATATAGCACTTCTTCTCGATGTACTGACTGGACAGGTACCATGACCTGGTGACCTTGACCTATATTGTGCACTCAAGTGACTTGGACACATTTTATATTGATGTTCGGTATATCCTCAAATATAAGACCTACAACCACTAAATCTTGCATAGTGCTTCACCTCATTTTCCTGGCTTGGCAGGTACCTTGACCCAGTGACCTTGGCCTATATTTGACACATTTTACGTTGATGTTTGATAACTCCTCAACTATAAGGCCTACAACCACCATACCTTGCATTGTGCTTCTCCTTGATGTATTGAATTAGCAGGTACCTTGACCCGTAACCTTGACCTGTATTTCATGCTCCAGTGACTTTTACACATTTTACGTCAACATTCCATTATCATTGGGCTGTATGATACGAAAAGTCAGTGCTGAAGATATAGCCATTAGAGAGAATGGGACTGGCCTGGAATATATGTGCCCCACTAGGCACTTTGTCTACATTTTTTTCAACCCAGTTTTCCAAGTAAGCACTGCTAAGGATGAAATAAACTTATTTAATAACCACATTCTGATTGTGGCTCCTGTGACTTTTGCGCCAGCAGGTGCGATGACGCCTTCCGCGGAATTCTTGTTAGATATTTTAAATTTGGTTTAATAATACTATTACACATGCATGAAAAATAAACTTTATTGAATGTACTGCATGATAGCCACTGCTTCAAGTGTGCTGGGTGCCTAGTTGTGTTACAGTCAGTGAAATTGATCTCAAATAATGTAACCTGCCTATCCAGTATCCACACAGTCTGACCAGGGTCTATTTTTTTTTTTGGACCGTGTTGACTATGATAAGACTTTTAAGATACATTAGCTGATCTATAATTATCAGGTCATTATAATTGTGTGTGTGTGTGTGTGTGTGTGTGTGTGTGTGTGTGTGTGTGTGTGAGTGTGTGTGTGTGTGTGTGTGTGTGTGTGTGTGTCCAACCTTTGTTGCATGGTTACAAACATACCAGTTGAGTTGTTTATTTGCTCCTTTATTGGCTTATCTATATTACCTAAAATGTGAAAAGTATAAAGAGTGACATTTGAACAGCAAAGCATACAAAATATATCCTAAGCATTGGCACAAACAGATCTGAGCAAACAGTGTAGACCAGATCAGATATTACAGAATGTGGCATCAGTCTCACTTTTAGACTGATCAAAAGATAGTCAAATAGACCTTGTTCAAAGTTTGGAACAGTATCAGGTAAGGACTTGAGGTGTCCAAATATTCAGTGCGCATATTAACCCTTGTCCTGCTGAATAAATTAAGATGCCACACCCACTTCTAATTTTCAGCCAGTCAGATTACTTGATCCAGAAGGTTGATATAAATTTACATTCTTAATGGTAAACAGTGCAGATCCAGATCAGTTGGCTGCTTCAGAAGCCATCTGATCTGGATCTACACTGTTTGCAAAGGCTGGGTATATCCGGGTTCAGCAGGACAAGAGTTAAGACATTGGGTAGGCTGTTCCTCGAACTGCACCATTACACAGTAAATTCAACCTGTCTTACTTGTTATTGAAATATAAATGTCTGATTACTTAGGGTAATCATCATCATCAAATGTTTGATTAAGGTGCAGGTACAAGGGCAACATCCACATCAGTGGGCCCCCCTCCAGGTAGCTGGCTTTCTGTACACTTGGCAGATCTCACACCAGATCTCCAGGTATGTCTGTCATAAGGGTCCATAGCCGAGAGCTTCCACTCTCTGCATTCCCTCTCTGTCAGCTGCTTCCATGTCATCTTTGGCCTCCCAGGCCCACGCTTTCCATCAGTCTGTATACACAGTCAAAGTCTGTCTTGACTGCACCAATGCAGTGTTTCACATGTCTATAACAGCGGAGCATTCTCTCCTTCAGAATGAGGTCCAGCTCCTCAATGCCAAGCCGTGCAAGTAGCTCATTGGATCGGGTGATGACAGCGTCTTGCAGCTTGACATTGCAGATGTGTCTGGTCATTGCCCTTTCATTTGGCTGCAGACGTTGGAGGTTTGGCTTTGTCAATGGCCAAGTCTCACTGGCATGGAGCATTGGGTCGTGCACACAAGAGCTGTACACACGACCATGTGTCTTGAAAGAGAGGTGGCAGGAAGAGAGAACTGGTAGCCGCTCCTTGAACTTCTTTCCAGGTGGTTTTTACATGTGTTGTGGCTGAAAGTTCACATCCACCTGCTGCTGAGAGCATGTCTCCTAGGTAGCAAAAGGAAGCTACCACCTCCAGCTTGTCAGGTCCAACTTGGACTCCCCTCTATGATAAAATGATTTGTCTTTGCAGATGACATCAAAGGAAAAAGAGTTCTTATCACAGGAGCTTCAACAGGCATTGGTGAGCAGTTAGCCTATCACTATGCTAGATTAGGAGCTGATGTCATAGTTACAGCTAGAAGAGAAAACAGACTGAAGGAGGTAAGATATTAGTCGTGTGACAATTGAACTCAGGCTTTACAGAAAAATATTTTTCGGCATTCACTGGGTTCCAGCATCATTTGCACAGGCCATTCTCTCCCAGTACTTAGGGTTTTTACAGTTGTTTTACTAGACTAGCTCCTAGACCTTGATGTCATGTTTTATCACTCCTAACTATAAGCTTATTCAAATTTATATATTATACCTTGTAGCCAGTCTTTGATTTTGGTCTCTGATATCTCCCAGATAAATTGCTGCTATCAAAGAGGCAAAGTCAAGCAGTAGGCTGTAGATGATCTCTAATTTATTAAGTATATTAATAATATTTATGATTTACTGATAATTTTGATATCCGACTAGTAGCTAGTCTATTGTTTTACATAAGATAACAACTGAGACTTTTGTGTGTTTTTGCATCAAAACACACAAATAGTGTTGTGCTCAATTGAATTGCCTCCTTTGGAAAATTTACTGTTAAGTTAAATTTAGGAATTAATAGAAATAAAATATTTATTGAAATTTCACTTGCTACAATGTATAGACTTTAGACAGTTAAAATAAGTACTGTCCATTATTACATACTAAGTACTCCACTGATTTTGATTTTCTCCATTTATATTACATTTGTTTGTTTAATTTGAAGTTTTATGGCCTACTTAACACTGTTAAAGTCATGTCAAGCCAGTCACTTAACCTACTCACACTTTTTCCTGGGCAAGCTTAACCCTTGTCCTGCTGAACCTAGATATACCCTGCCTTTGCAAACAGTGTCGATCCAGATCAGTTGGCTTCTGAAGAAGCCAACTGATCTGGATCTGCACTGTTTGCCATTCAGTATTTAAATTTATATCAACAGTCTGGATCAAGCAGTCTGATTGGCTGAAAATTGAAATTGGCCTTGCCATCTTAATTTATTCAGCAGGACAAGGGTTAATCCTTAAAGCTGGAGAATAACCATAGAAATGATCTCATGATTGATGTCCATGAAAAATATATGGCTGAGCTGGGATTTGAACTTGCCACCTCTAGATCTACAGACTCTGCTATGGAGCCTGCCTATTTATATAACATATTTGTGGTAATTCAAGGTTATTAACCCTTGTCATGCTGCATAAATTAAGATGCCACACCCACTTCTAATTTTCAGCCAATCAGATTACTTGATCCAGATTTTTGATATAAATTCACATACTTAATGGCAAACAGTGCAGATCCAGATCAGTTGGCTTCTTCAGGACCTACACTGTTTGCAAAGGCAGGGTATATCCGGGTTCAGCAGGACAAGGGTTAACCTCAAGCAGAAACATGTGCAAACCAAATTATGATAAATAAACTGATTATTATTGAGATATGCCAGGGATGTAACAGTGGTATGCAATGGAGATACCATAATTTTCTTAATAAATGAATTATCTTTAGTATTTGCAAGTGCATATTAGTTCTGTACTATATTCTAGGCCCTCAGTATCTGTACACTAAGTATTTGGACAAATTGACCTTAGCAAACAGTTAAGACCCAAATCAGATGCCACAGAATATGGCATCTGATCAGGGTCTACACTGTTTGCCACTCATCCAGCAATTTTTAGACACATCAATAGGTAGCTAATGGATTGGATCAAATATTAGCACAAGCATGGTAAGGACTTAATTTGAGTTGGAGTTTTACAGCCCTGCCAACACTATTAAGGTATGTCAAGCCAGTCAATTTACCTCACTTTTACTGGGCATGCTTAATCCTCGAAGTGGTTAATCAGTACTTGTGCACAATCCCCACATCCCCATCCCCACCCACCCATTCTGTCAGATTTCTGTTGTGGTTGTGTGTGTGTGTGTGGGGGGGGGGGGGGAGAGCTTGTGGCAAGCTTTCCAGACCAGGGTATCACGCCCTCAGAGCAAGCTGCCCAGGCTACAAAATCTTAGCCCCCCACCCCTTCCCACTTAGAGAAAAATCGGTATTGGTTGACATTATGAATATTCAAATGACTATAAAAAGGAAAGTCTGTTAAAAGTGATAAACTAGATAAACTATCTTTTGGAATGGAGTCTGCCAGGTTTTCTGGCATAGATGCAAGGTCCTAAGCCACTTTATCTGGCCCACAGTTTCCTCCTATCCAGTGTAATATAGGAGTTTTATTTAAAAAGAATAAAATGTTTCTGAATAAAGTTCTGTCAAGTTTTCTGGGGGTTGGGGGCAAGCTGCCCAAGCCAGGGCATCCTCCCAGGGGACAAGCCTCATGCCCAGGGTGGGGGCAAGATACCCTGGGGTATCTTCACCCCCAGGAGGCAAGCTGCCCAGAGGCAGCTTTACCCCAAGGGGAGCAAGCTGCCCAGGGTGCAAGATGAACTGGTACACTGTCCGTATGGTAAGGTGATATACACTGTATGGTGTGTGAATATTTTGGGTAAATATGGTACAGATAGTTCTAATAATCAGATAACTTGTGAAGGAGGAACATTGGATGATAATTCTGTGATAATTATCTCCAGTTCTCCATAAAAACATATTTTGGGTTCTCATTAGAAGTGCCTTTGTGAGGCACTGCTAATGAGTACCCACAACATATGTTTTTATGGAGAGATAAAAATTCTGCAATCATTATCACAAAAATACTCCTCCTTAACAAGTCCTCTGATGCATGTTAGCTGTATGGCTGATGTATAGCTGTAAAAAACAAATGTCAAGCGAAAAAGTGTCTTTGTTTGTTTGCTTGTGTTGAGGTTTTGCGGCCCAGTTAACCCAATATGGTCATGTCGAGCATGGTCAGTTTACATAATGACACTTTTACTGGCTTAGTCCTCTAAGCGGTTAACCAGTTATGTGCACATTCTTTTGCCAGAAACTGACAACTGCCCTTCTTGAATCAGCGGAAGGGAGAGAATGATCGTAGAAAATATTTCATGATCAGATCTCCACGAAAGAATGTTGCCGAAAGAATGTCGAACCGCAACCTCCTGATCACCAGTCAAACGCGCATCCAAGAGAGTCACCGAGGCCAGTGAAAAGTTGCCTTTAAACATGTACAAAATGTGCAGATCATAATGCACATTCACTAACTATCATTCAGGGCCCAGTTGTTCAAAGCATTGTTAGCTTAATGAGCTCTTTAAGGGTATTTTCGTTAACTGTTTTAGCAGATTCAATACACAATATTCTGATATTTTTTGCTAAAAAAATGTGAGTAGCTACTCACATTTTTTCAGCAAAAAATTCAGCATATTTTCGTATCACTCAATGTAAATTTTAACGAATTGTTAACTAACGATGTCGTTAGCTTTGAACAACTGGTCCCAGGCCTTTACTCTTCATTCATACATTCTGTAGTATCTAGTCATCTATTACTGGACAGTGAAGGCTCTGATCAGACTGCACAGATGCACAGGCTGATCTGGGCCTTCCCTGTCCACATATGCCTGAAGTCCATGCAATGTTAATACACATGAATTCTTGCATCTTTGGAGAACAGAAATACTGCATTACCAAACTCTTAGAATACTGTATAAAACATTTGGGACAAAATTATAAGCGTTTCATATTAAGAGGAGGCACTTTTATTAGGAAAGTATAGTACAATGAGATAATGTAAGTACCTGTAATAATATAGCCATGACATATATCTACAATGGTGTAAGGCTAGACAGTTTCAAATATCAAAATGTATGTGACTTATAGCCATACATATACTCTAAATATTGGGACAGCTCAACTCTTTACCATACTTTTCCTAAAATGTGAACAAGTCCAAATTACTTCCTGTATGTCTAAAAACTAGTGGATGAGTTGCAAACAATACAGACCTTGATCAGAATGTGGCATCTGATCAGGGTCTTCACTGTTTGGACTCTCAGTCCCAATAAAATATGGTACATTGCTGTAACTTGATATACCACAAATTTGGAAATGAACATGAAATAATAGCTTATGCCAGTTGCAAAAAGTTCTGGCTTTACAGCATGTGTTCTAATGCTAGTATCTACTAGAGAGAGGTGGTTGGATGGTGCAAAGGTGTTGCGTATCTTGCGTCACCGGAGCGTCCAACTGATATTGGGGTTACAGTTGGGCGAGTTGAAAGCTTGCTATCCTTGTAGCAGGTAAGGGTAGAGGGGGGAATGTTTTTATTTCTTCTGTTTCTTCACTTTCATTCCTATTCCTCTTTCTTCTCTGTTCCTCTCTTTCATCTCCTCTATTATCTGTTCTGTCTCTTTTCTCCCTTTCTCTGGGAGACAATACAAAATGACCCACAAGGGTTGACGTAGCGTTAAACCCTAACACAATCAAAAAACCTACTAGAGTGAATAAACTCTGAACCTCCCTCCCCCCACCCCACCTCCTCCCCCACCCCCTATTTATTCTGTTTTTTCACTTTCATTCGTATTCCTCTTTCTTCCTTGTTCCTCTCTTTCATCTCTTCCTAACTATCTCTTCTATTTCTTTTCTCCCTTTCTCTGGGAGATGACACAACATGACCCACAAAGGTTGACGTATCATTAAACTCCAACACAATCAATCTTCCTCTTGGTGTCTGGGAAGGGCTGCGGCTTGTGACTGTAGCACTCCCTGGACTTTTCTCTTATCTTTTTTACAGGTAGTGGCAAAATGTCAAGAATTGGGTCACAAGGGAGGAAAGTATGATTATATTGTAGCAGATATGGCTGACTTAAATTCTACTGAAAAAGTAGTAAAGGTAAGGCAACAAACTATAGTAACTGTTGCTGTTTTTAGCTCACCTGAGCCAAAGGCTCAAGGTGAGCTTTTGTGACTGGTCTTCGACCGTCGTGCGTCATGCATCTGTCAACAATTTACTTAAAAGACATCTCCTCCTAAACCGGTCAGTGGCTTTTGAAATAGTTTTACAGGCATTTTCCTTAGGTGACCTTCTACCAAAATGCCTAACTGGTTCCACTCTGCTAAACAAAATGGCCACCAGAGCTAAAAATAGAAAAAACATTAAAACGACATCTCCTCCTAGGCCACTTAATGGATTTTGAAACAGTTTCACAGGAATGTTCCTTAGATAACTCCCTACCAAAATTGCCTAATGGTTCCGCTTCGCTAAACAAGATGGCCACCAGAGCTAAAAATAGAAAAAACCTTTAAACAACATCTTCTCCCAGGCCATTGGCCCGATTTGAAAATAATTTCATAGAAATGTTCCTTTCATGCCCCTTTACCAAAATTGCTAAAATGGGTCTGCTCCACTAAACAAAATGGCCACCAGAGCTAAAAATAGAAAAAACCTTTAAACGACATCTCCTCCCAGGCCAATGGCCGATTTCAAAATAATTTCACAGAAATGTTCCTCTCATGCCCCTTTACCAAAATTGCTAAAATGGTTCTGCTCTGCTAAACAAAATGGCCGCCAGAGTTAAAAATAGAAAAAGCCTTTTAAACAAATTCTTCTAGGCCAAGGGCCCAATTTCAAAACAATTTTACTGAAATGTTCCTTTAATGCCCTTTTACCAAAATTGCTAAAATGGTTTGGCTACGCTGAACAAAATGGCTATCAGAGCTAAAAATAGAAAAAGGGCGTAGACTGTCATGCGTCTGTCAACAATTTGCTTATGTCCTGGGTATGACGTAAAACTACATCCAGCTGTGACACTCAACATGAGTGTGGGAATGTGAGGCTGCCCTCTGTCACAGTTGCCTCCCCACCTTCAGGGTAACGAGGCTGCCACAACCTGGGTGGCAGAGCTAGGCAGCAATCATCTACAGACTGATGGCTTGGTGTTCTAACTGTTGTGGTTTGGCGGACGATCCTTTTTTTATAAGGACAACGGCAAAGTACACTGCCTGAGTGCGGGTACGGCGCGCATACTCAGATGCCATAAAAGAACTGAGTTGGGATGTCAGCTAGGACAGGCGATCCCGTAAAAAACAATTGTTCCAAAATCTTACATGGCAAGCAGAAAAATAGGTTCAGAGTTAGGCGGTGCCAACAGACATCAAAGTTCTGTTGGTAACGTCTCTGGCTTGGCCTCCTGTCAGGTGTGGGAGGCAGGGTCGGGCCATTGTGGCGAATCCAGCAAGCACCTGAGGAAATTCAGGGTGGGAACACTCAATGTGAACATCCTGAGAGGAAGAGTTTGCGAGGTAGTGGAAACACTATCCCGCAGGAAAGTGGAAGTCTGCTGCATTCAGGAGACCAGATACCATGGTGGCAGCTGCCGCACAATCAAGGGCAAGGACACCAGGTACAAGTTCTACTGGTTAGGAAACGACAAAGGCATAGCTGGTGTAGGAGTGTTTGTGGCAGAAGAGTGGATAGAGAAAGTTTTTGAGGTTCAGAGAGTCTCCAACAGAATTATTTTAGTGAAACTCATAGTCGGCCAGCATGTGGTTACCTTTCTGTCTGTGTATGCCCTACAGAGTGGTCTAAGTGATGAGGTTAAGGACCTGTTCTTTGATCAGCTGCGTGCCGTGACTGCCAGGATCCCAGCATCAGAATTTTTGATCCCATGTGGAGATTGGAACGGCCATGTTGGCTATGCAGGTACTGGATACAGGGAAGTGCATGGTGGGATGGGATATGGCAGGCCGAAACCAGATGTTGAGGGTGAGAGAATCCTAGAGTATGCCCTAGCATTTGACCTCTTTCTTGGGAACACGTTTCAAGAAACGTGACAGCCATCTCATCACATACAAGTCTGGAAACATAGCCAGGCAAATAGACTTCATCCTTTTCTGTAGGACCATGCACCAACTTGTCACAGATGTAAAAGCGAGTAGCTCTGCAACATCAGCTTCTTGTATGTGACATGAGGATTGATGTGCCTCCAAAATCCAAGCGCACCCCTCTCCTCAAAGTTTGGAAGCTTAGAGACCCTCAGACAAGCAGTCATTTCCAGGAGGTCTTCAACTTGCATGTGAGCACATCTGCAGTGTAGCTGATGGGGCCACTGAGGATATCTGGAACAACATCAAGACTGGACTGCTCAAGACAACTGAGGAGGTATGTAGCACAACTCGGCCACACCGTTGGCATTGTGAAACCTGGTGGTGGAATGAACACGTGGAAAAGGCCATTGCTGCCAAGCGGACAGCTTTCAAGGCCTGGAAGACTAGTAAAGGTGCTAGGGCATCATACTATGCAGCCATACGATATGCCAGACATGCAGTGCACCATGCTCGTCAAGAAGCCAACAAGAAGGTCTACGAGAATATTGACCCCAGGTCTTCAGAAGTCTACCACCTTGCTAACCACTTTAGAAGAGAGAACACTGATGTTGTTGGTGACAAACCTGTGAAGAATGATGCAGGAGAGATGTCAGTGAGCGAAGACTCAAAGCAGAAGGCCTGGCTAGAGCACTACCAAAGGCTTCTCAACGTTGAGCTTGACTGGGACCCAGACCACCTGTCATATCAACCGCCAATGGAAGGCCCACCCATCCCAATCACCATTGATATGGTGAAGAAGGCTATCTCACAGATGAAGGCTGGCAAAGCACCGGGCCCATCAGGCATAGTGATGGAGATGGTACGAGCCGCCGGTGACATGGGCGCCTCCATGATCCGTGATCTCCCAGTTTCAATCATTCATGATGGCAAGGTACCCTCTGACTGGGAGCAGAGTTTCATTGTCTGCCTCTATAAGGGAAAAAGGGATGCATTGGAAAGGGGCAACTACCGCTGTCTCAAGCTGACAGAGCACGTTATGAAAATCCTGGAGAGGATTGTGGACGGCCTCATCAGACAGTTGGTGTCAATCGACGATTCCCAGTTTGGCTTCCTTCCAGGCAGTGGCACTACAGATGCAATCTTTGTTGTCAGGCAGCTGCAAGAGAAGTATCTAGCTGCCAATAAGAGACTCCATATGGCTTTCATAGACCTGGAGAAGGCATTTGATCGAGTACCTCGGAAGGTCATCTGGTGGGCGCTGAGAAAACTTGGTGTGGAGGAGTGGATTGTGCGACTGATGCAGGGGATGTATGCAAATGCATGGAGCCATGTCTGTGTTGGTGAGGGGTACAGTGAAAAGTTTGAAGTGAAGGTTGGTGTTCACCAAGGATCAGTACTCAGCCCGCTGCTCTTCATCATTGTGCTTGAAGCCTTATCACGAGAGTTCCGCTCTGGGGTCCCCTGGGAGGACCTCTGTGCCGATGACCTTGTCATCATCGCTGAATCGCTTGAGGAGTGTGTCAGGAGGCTCTTGACTTGGAAAGAAGCAATGGAGAAGAAAGGACTGAGAGTAAATGCAGGGACTGGACTGGACCTCCTGCAGAGTTCAGGTGAGTTTCCATGTGCTGCCTGTCGCACTGGAGTGGGCAGCAACAGCGTCTTCTGCAATGGCTGCAAGCACTGGGTGCACAAGAAATGCAGTGGGCTCAAGCGCTTGAAATAGGACCCTGACTACAGATGTACATGGTGCCTGGGAACTGCTCGCCACTTGGATGCAGACCACAGAAGGACGTCCAGGTTGGACCTGACAAGCTTGAGGTGGTAGCTTCCTTTTGCTACCTAGGAGACATGCTCTCAGCAGCAGGTGGCTGTGAACTTTCAACCACATGTGAAAACCGCCTGGAGGAAGTTCAAGGATCTGCTACCAGTCCTCTCTTCACGCCACCTCTCTTTCAAAACACGTGGCCATGTGTACAGCTCTTGTGTGTGGAGCGCAATGCTCCATGCCATCAAGACTTGGCCATTGACAAAGCTGAACCGCCAGCGTCTGCAGCGAAATGACAGGGCAATGATCAGACAGATCTGCAATGTCAGGCCGCAAGACATTGTCACCACCAGGTCCAATGAGCTACTTGTGCAGCTTGGCATTGAGGATCTAGACCTCATTCTGAAGGAGAGAAGATTCCGATGGTATGGACATGTGGAACCCTCCAGTGGTGCAGTCAAGACAGCCTTTGACATACAGGTTGATGGAAAACGTGGGCCTGGGAGGCCCAAAATGACATGGAAGCAGCTGACAGAGAGGAATTGCAGAGAGTGGAAGCTCTCGGCTATCAACCCTCATGATAGATGTACCTGGAGATCAGGTGTGAGATCTTCCATGAGTGCAGCAAGCCAGCTATCTGGAAGGGGGCCCACTGATGTGGATGTTGCCCCTGTACCTGCATGTTAATCAAAAATCCAATTATGATTATGATTATGATGACGATATACATCTTCTCCTAAACCAGTTAATGGAGTGAAATAATTTTACAGGAATGTTCCTTGAGTGACCCTCTATCAAAATTGCTAAAATGGTTCTGCTTGGCTGAACAAAATGGCCGCCAGAGCTAAAAAGAAAAAGAAAATTTTAAAGGACATTTCCTCCCAGGCTAATGGCCCGATTTTGAAATAATTTCACAGAAATGTTCCTCTAATGCCCCTTTACCAAAATTGCCAAAATGGTTCTGCTCCACTGAACAAAATGGCTGCCAGAGCTAAAAATAGAAAAAACTTTAAATAACATCTCCTCTTAGGCCTATGACTGGATTTCAAAATAATTTCCTAGAAATGTTCCTCATGTCCCTTGACCACAATCGCTAAAATGGTTCCTTTTGGCTTAACAAAATGGCCACCAGAGCTAAAAAAAGAAAAAGGGCATAGACTGCCATGCGTCTGTCAACAATTTACTTAAAAGACATCTCCTCCTAAACCAGTTAATGGATTTTGAATTAATTTTACAGGAATGTTTCTTGAGTGACCCGCTACCAAAATTGCTAAGATGGTACTGTCATTCTGCTAAACAAAATGGCATCCAGAGCAAAAAAAAGAAAATCTTTAAACAACATCTCCTCCAAGGCCAAGAGCCCAATTTCAAAATAATGTCACAGAAATGTTCCTCTAATACCCCTTTACCAAAATTGCTAAAATGGTTCTGCTCTGCTGAACAAAATGGCCACCAGAGCTAAAAATAGAAAAACCTTTAAACAATATCTCCTCCAAGGCCTGATTTCAAAACAATTTCGCAGAAATGTTCCTCTAATTAAGTTGAATTCTCCTTGAGTACTGTGATACTCAGGTGAGTGATATAGGGCCATCATGGCCCTCTTGTTTTATTAATTGTTGTTTTTTCACCATCTCTTGGAGAGATGATTACATTGTATGGAACTTTAATTCTTCTAAAGGCATAGATTTACTCAAATTTTAAAATCTATGTTCATTTATTATAAACATTTTGGGGATAACCGCTTTACAGTTGGATGTACTTCCAGCTGGTGATCACATGGATGCAGCTACATTTTTTGGATTGGTACAACCAAAGGCGAGGGGTCTAGGGCAAAGCCCTGGTAGGGATCCTAGGGGTGCCTGAAGCTCCTGCATTTTAGCAATTTTCTATAGTCTTGAATGCTTTTAAATCAATCGAATCTGACTCTAAAATACAATTCGGCTAGGTCGGTAACATTATAATATATATGAACAAGTCAGGTCCTCTCTGTATTAACAAACATTTTTATTCAACTCTACTCTAACCAAACACAAGAGTGTGTGAAGTGGGCTTGGGATATGTGACTCCGAAATCGAACTGGCAGGGGTATGGTTAGGTTAGGCATCACGAAAACATGCCTATATAATTTTGATCTCCTTAAACCCCACTTTTATATAGTAAAACTGGGGTTTACAGGGGTATACATTATTTTTCTTATTTCTGCTCAATCCTCCTTAAACTGCTAAAGGATTGCTCACTAGTTGCATTTGTAGCAAGCATTATCAAAACAATTTGCTAAAGTTTGAAATATCTGACAGCCAGTTACGAATAGACTTCGATTCAAAGTATTTCATTATGTCTAACAAGGCAATATCTTCAAGCTTGTTGACACTTTCTAAATACACATGTGCATGTACTTTGCAATGTACTCTCCCACACCATGTGTTATTCACATTTATAGTAGAGAAAAATTATTTCTAAAATATAAGTCTGCAGAGAAAAGCAAAAGATAAATATCACTGCCCTGCATTGGCTAGACCAACAACATTTTGATCGTGACTTTAATTTTTACCAGTAGGTGAGTGTTAAATGTTGTACAATGGACTAGTGTTCACAACAATATTGTGAAAATTTCAGAAAAATTGAATGAGCGGAACCTGCCTCCAAGTTACCTACCTACCCTACAGATTTCTGCATAATTTGCATTCATTATACCCTGCAACACAATAGTGGTCTCTGTGTGTCTGTCCATGCATCTATCCATTCATTCATCTGTCATACATCTGTCCATCCATATTTTGTTTCTGGATGATAACTTGAGTAAACATCAATGGATTTTGACCAAACTTGGTATGTGCATTGATGTTGTAGAGCTCTGGTTTGGGATTGCTAATGGGCAAATTTCGTCAATTTTTTACAGAGTTTTCTGCCCCCATATTTCCATATTTTTCTTTCCAGATGATAACTTATCAATGGATTTTGACCAAATTTGGTATGTGCATTGATAATGTAGAGATCTGGTTGGGATTGCTGATGGGTAAACTTGATCAATTTTTGACAGTTATCTGCCAGCCATATGTCCTTATTCTCATTTCCGGACAATAACTTGAGAAACTATCAATGGATTTTCACCTAACTTTGTATGTGCAATGATATTGTAAAGATATGGTTTGGGATTGCAAATGGGCAAATCATGTCAATTTTTGACAGATTTATCTGCCCACCACATGATAATGGCGGAGTATTATCATACACGTTTTTATTTTTACTATGGGAAAAAATGAAAATATTTGATTTTTTTTTAAAAACCAATGACTACAATAAAAGTTTTTTTACATAGGTAGTTACAACATGTGGTTTTGCATTAAATTATGACAAAAGTTTGCAAATCTACTTCTTTTGTGTAAAGCACCTAGCAAAGATCGACTTTCTGAAAGATGTCAAAAGCACAGTAGTGAACAAAAAAAAAAAAAAATTGTTGTATGATCTCACTGGAATTGCATTTGAAATGATTAACAAAAACATAAAAAAAGCAAAAGAAAATTACATAAGCGCACCATATTTTTACGCATATATTTTTGCACAGTTTATTTCACAAACAAATCTCAACGTTTCAGCTAATTAAAGGCTTTTTCAAGAAAGCTAAACTAACTTCTTTCAGTACTACACCATCTTTTTATCAATGCTGTCAACCATTTCAAATCATCTGAAATGGTTGACAGCATTGATAAGATGGTGTAGCATTGAAAAAACTTAGTTTAACTCTCTTGAAAAAGGCTTTAATTAGGTGAAATGTTGAGATATGTTTGTGAAATAAACTGTGCAAATGTATAAAAGAAAATAAGACTGTACTTATTATCATATGTTTTAATTTTAACAGGGAACAGTGCAGAAACTAGGTGGTTTGGATCATCTGGTACTAAATCACATCATCCTGCTGAAGTTATGGCACTGGGACGGCTCCAGGGATAACCTGACACTCATTGACAAAGTTCTAAAAGTGAACTTCCAGTCTTATGTTCACCTAGCTTCACACTCATTACCTCATTTAGAGAAAACCCATGGCAATATTATAGTAGTTTCATCTTTAGCTGGTAAGTATAGGCTGATCAAACAATCTGTAACTTTGAAAATTTGATAATAACATTTATAAGTACACTGTAACCTCTTCATAAGATGGGTTTTTATAAGACGATGTTAACCCTTGCCTTGTTGAATAAATTAAGATGCCAAGTCCACTTCTAATTTTCAGCCAATCAGATTACTTGCTCTCGATTGTTGCTGTAACTTCACATACTCAATGGCAAACAGTGAAGATCCAGATCAGTTGGCTTCTTCTGAAGCCAACTGATCATGCATATCTGGATCTACACTGTTTGCTAAGACAGGGCAAGTTGTGTTCAGCAAGAGAATGGTTAAGGTGGGCCCCAAAAGTGCTGTATTTTAACAAAAATGTATAGATTATGTGGAAAAATGACCATTATTTTGTGGTCAAATTTTTATATACATTTTTGTCTGGATATAACACAGTTGCTTTGCTAACATGTTTTTGCTTTGAATCCCAGCAATTGTTATAAAGAGATTGTGGTATATATGTTTACTGCATAAACATGTATTATTTGTAAATGTGAATGAATAGATGTCTTATGTGGAACATAGAATGTTTTGTCTGTCATGCCTAAATTAAACAGATGAATATTAAATGTAATGATCAAAGTGACTGGTGAACTTGGTCACTCTGTAACTTAATTGGTTCTTTACATTGTATTTATCTTAAAGTTTGCAGAGGCATGCCTGAGTAAAAGGTGTAGACCCAGATCAAACTGCTCCTAGGTCTGCGCTGTTTGCTATTCATCAAGCACCAAAAGATAATTTGTATACTCATTGGAATTGTCTATTCTTGGCAATTCCAGTGAATACCCAAAAATTATGTTTTGGTGTGAAAAGTAATGAAAAATGTCTTGACAGATTGATTTGAAAGATCTTACATGGAACTGTTATTGGAATAAATTTTGTTTACTGTTTGCACAGTTATGGACCTGGATACAGTTTTAATTTGGCTTTTGTGCCATAAATTCCATATCTTTCAGTCTCAAATGAATTTATGTGGTGTAATTACAAAAAAAATGGAATAAAAAGAAAACAAATAAAAAACAACAACAAAGGACATGTTGTTTATTTTGAAATTGACTTTTATGTGTCTTTTAAATGAACACAAGTGGCACCTGATAAGAGTGTCATTCAGCCATTTCAAATGAAATTCTAATGGTGCATACATGCCAGTAGCTGTTGACAGAAATCTGTGAGATTTTGCAATTTTTAGGGGAGATTTGATGAAATTCTGTGAGATTTTTATGAAAATCACTTTCAAGCTTACATAAATAAGTTAAAAGCCATTATTTTAATGAATTAAGCTTGGAATAGCCATGCTAATGTTTGATTTATTTCTAGTTCTTCAAAAAGTAGCTTATTAAATGGTATGAAAATTCTGTGAGATTTGAAAATCTTATGGGAAATGGGATCCAGAAGGGCCAAAATTCTGTGAGATTTTATCTCACAGTGTGAGATATGGCATGTATGATGGTGGATTGATGACGAATAAACATGTTTAGTTTGAAAATGACATGCATGGGTCACTTCTGTTTTGAGTTGTGTTCCCTGATATACCTCATATTATAGCTTGACTCTCTTCATTTTATCCAGTCAAATGAAAGAACACTAGCTTAAAGGGAACTGAATACACTTTTTTAGATTTTCAACCATCTTATCAAGGAAACCTTTTTTTTTTTTAATTTCCTTTGGTGCTCATGCACACAGAATCCTTTCTGAAAATAGTCAGGCCTGAGCAGACAGTACAATCCTAGGTCAGAATGCTCTTAAAGGAGCAAATTGATCAAGATGTACATTGTTTTCCATTCTGTCACTTCTTTTTAAAAATGTCAACAAGATGGACTTGTTTAATACTGAATAAGTATGGCAAGGAATTAAGTGGTCTGAAGTATTAGTAAATAAAATACTTTTCCACATCATGTGCTTTTTCCTTTCAGGTAAAATAGCCCAGCCATTTGTGGCAATCTACTCCTCATCAAAGTTTGCTCTGGATGGCTTCTTTAGTGGCTTACGGCAGGAATTGAAAATGAGAGACTGTGATATTTCAATAACCCTTTGTATATTAGGCTTAATAGGTTTGTATTAACTTTCTTTCCTCAGTGAGATCTTAACCTCCTAGGAGGATACAGACAACATACATTGTACACTTGTATTGCAAGGGGAAGGTCTAGTATCATCTCAAATTACTGTAGAGTTCTTTAATCTACAAAGGGGCCTCCAGTTAATGTCTTGATCCAAACGATGGCACACTGTTTTCGTGTCATCTCTGCAAATGATTCAAAGGAAAACATGTGCTGACACCAAAATTTTCTTGCCTGCTGTGCTTAGCATGCTGGGTATAAATTTTAGCAGATGACATTTTGAAATATTTTTTATATTTTTTTCAGAAAACAGGCTTTGACATTTCTCACTAAAAGAGGTTTTGATTCTCTATTGGCAGTTTCAGAAGACAATTAACAATTTTCTTTTTCTTTTTCTCAAAATACAGGCTTTGATATTTCATGCATATTGTCTCCTATTTGTGTGAAAAATCAAAGCCTATTTTCTGAGAAAAAAAGAAAAGAAAATTGTTGATTTATCATCTGCTGAAATTGCCAAAAAAGTAGTTTATTGAAGAATGTCTGTAATCTGTATAGTTTGCCTGTATCAAGTACACCTGGAAGTAGTCCATAGCTACAGATAAGAGGGAGTATCCACATAATATATATTTCTTATTTCTCTACAAAAACATAAGTTGTGGGTACTCATTAGAAGTGCCTCGCCGTACGTACGTCCGTCCCGACCGTCCGTCCTGTCCATCCGTCCTGTACGTAACACTTTTGGTGTCCGTGCGATATCTTTTAAAGGATTGGTGTATTGGATTGAAATTTTATACACAGGTATATAATCATAAAATGTAGGCCAAGTTCAATTAAGGGTAAAATCCACCAATCATTTTGGGAGTTATGGCTCTTTTCAACTTTGAAAAATGGTTTCCGTGCGATATCTTTTGAAAGGATTGGTATATTAGATTGAAATTTTGTACACAGGTATATAATCATAAAATGTAGGTCAAGTTTGATTGAGAGCAAAATCCGTCTATTATTTTTTGGAGTTATGGCTCTTTTTCAACTTTGAAAAATGGTTTCCGTTCCATAACTTTTGAAAAAATGAGTGTATTGAATTCATATTTTATACACAAGCATACAATTATAAAATAAAGGCCAAGTTCGATTTAGGGTAAAATCCACCTATTATTTCTGGAGTGACGGCCCTTTATCAATGTTGAAAAATAGTTGAAAATTGGTTTCTGTTCGATATCTTTTGAAAAGATTAGTGTATTGGATTCAAATTTTATACACAGGTATATAATCATAAAATGTATGTCAAGTTGGATTTAGGGTAAAATCCACCAATTATTTTTGGAGTTATGGCCCTTTTTCACCTTTGAAAAATGGTTTTGAGTCCATAACATTTGAAAAGATTAGCGAATTGGATTCATATTTTATACACAAGCATATAATTATAAAATATAGGTCAAGTTTAATTTAGGGTAACATCCACCAATTATTTTTGGAGTTACGGCCCTTTATCCATGTTGTAAAATAGTTGAAAAATGGTTTCCGTGCGATATCTTTTGAAAGGATTGGTGTATTGAATTGAAATTTTGTACACAGGTATATAATCATAAAATGTAGGTCAAGTTTGATTAAGAGTAAAATCCGTCTATTATTTTGGGAGTTATGGCCCTTTTTCAACTTTGAAAAATGGCTTCCGTTCCATAACTTTTGAAAAGATGAGTGTATTGGATTCATATTTTATACACAAGCATATAATTATAAAATATAGGTCAAGTTCGATTTAGGGTAAAATCCACCAATTATTTCTGGAGTTACGGCCCTTTATCAATGTTGATAAATAGTTGAAAAATGGTTTCCGTTCGATATCTTTTGAAAAGATCAGTGTATTGGATTGAAATTTTATACACAGGTATATAGTCATAAAATGTATGTCAAGTTGGATTTAGGGTAAAATCCATCAATTATTTTTTGGAGTTATGGCCCTTTTTTAACTTTGAAAAGTGGTTTCCGTTCCATAACATTTGAAAAGATTAGTCAATTGGATTCATCTTTTATATACATGTACAAGCATATAATTATAAAATATAGGTCAAGTTTGAGTTAGGGTAAAATCCACCAGTTATTTTGGAGTTATGGCCCTTTATCAGTGTCGAAAAATAGTTGAAAAATGGTTTCCGTTTGATAGCTTTTGAAAAGATTAGTGTATTGGATTCAAATTTTATACACAGGTATATAATTATAAAATGTATATCAAGTTGGATTTAGCGTAAAATCCACCAATTATTTTTGGAGTTATGGCCCTTTTTCAGCTTTGAAAAATGGTTTCCGTTCCATAACTTTTGAAAAGATTAGTGAATTGGATTCATATTTTATACACAAGCATATAATTATAAAATATAGGTCAGTTTTGATTTAGGGTAAAATCCACCAATTATATTTGGAGTTACAGCCCTTTTTCGTTGAAAAATAGTTTCAGTTTGATATCTTTTGAAAACATTAGTGTATTGAATTCAAATTTAACACACAGGTATATAATCATAAAATAGAGGTCAAGTTCCAAGTAGGGTAAAATCAACCCACTAATATGGGAGTTATGGCCCTTTTTCACCTTCAAAAGATGTTTTCCTCCTGATATTTTTTTTTAAAAAAGATTGATTTGTCCCTTTTTTTAAATTCATTTTTTTGCAAAATACCTGCATGTAGTTGAGGATGGCCCTGGGCGGGGGCATCTGTGTCATACGGACACATTTCTAGTTTTTCTAGTTTTAGGTTATTTTTTACCATAATCTATCGTTTTGGACTGAAAAAAAAATAAGTGGATTCTTCATCCTTTCAATGTATCATGATAACTCCTTGGTTTGTGTATCTGGGCAGACAGGCTTGAACAAAGAATGTGACATCTGATCAGAATCAACACTGTTTGTACTCATCCAACAGTTTTTAGACATATCAATAGGGAGTCAAATGGACTTGTTCAAATTTTGTGAAAAGTATGGTAATGAGTTAGGGTATCCTAGTATTAACCCTAGTCCTTCTGAACCCAGATATGCCCTGTCTTTGCAAACAGTGTAGATCTAGATCAGTTTGCTTCTGCAGAAGCCAACTGATCTGGATCTGCACTGTTTGCCATTAACTATGTGAATTTATACCAACTATCTGGATCAAGTAATCTGATTGGCTGAAAATTAGAAATGGGTATGGCATTTTAATTTATTCAGCATGACAAGGGTTAAGGGTAAAATTATTTATGTTATTTTCTTATTTCCAGGAACTGACAATGCTGTAAACCAGCTGCAGGATTATGGTCAAAATTTCCTCTTGTCAACTGTAGGAACCGCAAGTGCTTCAGATACAGCCCTGGCAATGATCAAGGCTGGTGCAGCCCGGGTACGACAAATGTACTACCCATACATGCAAGTGGCACCTTTCGTGATGATGAGGGACTTTTTCCCAGGAATTGTTGATTGCATAAATAGATTTGTTTATACTTTGAATTCATAGTTGTTAAGGATAAATTTGTTAAGGAGTTGTTTTAACCTTTAAGGTGCTAAGCAAAATGGTAGCAAATGACATTCTATTTTTTTTTTTTTTTCAAAAAAATCATTTTTCAGAGAAAATAACCTTGGCATTTCATGTGAATCATCTGCCCTTTGATTGATTGTGTTGGGTTTAAGGACATGTCAGTCCTTGTGGGTCATTTTGTGTTGTCACCCAGAGAAAGAGATGAGATAGAAGAGATAGTAGAGAAAATAAAAGAGAGGGACAGGGGAGAAAAGAACATGACTGAAAGTGAAGAAACAGAACAGATAAAAATATTCCCCCCTCTATCCTTACCCGCTGCAAGGATAGCAGGCCTTGCCAAACTGTAAGCCAATATCAGTTGGATGGCCCAGTGATATGATACACAACACCTTTGCCTCACCCAACCACCCCTGAATAATATGCCTAGCAGCTGATTCACATGAAATGTAAAGTCTTATTTTCTCTGAAAAACACACATAAAAAGAAATGAAAATGTCATCTGCTGTGGTTGTGTCTGGCACTTTAATTTTTAATAAGTTATATGTGTGCAATAAGGTGGGTGGGTAAAAGTAGCATGCTGGGTAAAAATTTAACAGACATTTTGAAATTTTCCAAGAAAATGGGATTTGACATTCATGCAAATTGTCTCCACTGGAGACCATTTGCATGAAATGCCAAAGTCTATTTGCTGAGAAAATTAAGAAAAATGTCATCAATTTGTCTGCTGAGTTTCCGAGAGAATGAAGATTAAAGACAATCAAGTGATCAAATGGATTTTTAGGATAAGTATGGTAAGGAATTCTGATGTCCAAGTATTTACATTTACAGTGGAGACCATTTGCATGAAATGCCAAAGTCTATTTGCTGGGAAAATTAAGAAAAATGTCATCAATTTGTCTGCTGAGTTTCCGAGAGAATGAAGATTAAAGACAATCAAGTGATCAAATGGATTTTTAGGATAAGTATGGTAAGGAATTCTGATGTCCAAGTATTTACATTTACAGTATAATGCAGACTACAAAAACACTGATCATTTGCACACTAATGCATTCAAATGGTCAGTGCTTTCACTCTCAACCAGTATATGTGCTACCATTTTATTCTTTAACCAAAAAGCATGCAAGAAACCCCCTGATCAGACTGCTTGGATGTGCTGACCAGACCATCATAGCCTGCACAAACCATTTCACATCAAATGTCATGGGTACCAGTATTAGAACTACATCATTTCTAAATTTGGATCCTAGGCAATCCAAACAGCAACCAGCGAAGACACACATCTGACTGCATGGAAACAGTCATATCTAAGTCTTCATTGGGTAAATATGTCTGAGGTACAAATTCTAGAGTTGTGGCTCACACATGCTTTTGTAGCAAATAAAGATTCTTATTCTCTATATGTTAAACATTCCAAATTTCATGCTTCCAGCTAATTAACCCTTAGAAGTGCCAACTGCAGCAGATAGCATTTTGAAACATCCTTTTTCAGTTATTTTACAGGGAAAATAAGGCTTCACATTTCATTTGGGTCATCCACTTGCTTCATCTGCCTCGTGTGAATTCACACAACATGCCGAACCTTATTTTCTCTAAAAATAACTTAAAAACTGTTGCTGGGTACAATTTTGCTTGGTACTTTAAGCGTTGAAATGTGCCATAAAAAATCTACTTTTCCCAGTTAGAGATCCCACATGCACATGCCAAATTGCTTCCTTGCTGAGCAGGGTTTTGGGTACAGAAGAGAAATTACCCTATAATACCTCATAACTCCAGAGAAGAGGAATATCTGGATAAATATTTTCATTTCTCCATAAAAACATATGTTGTGGGTACTTTTTAGAAGTGCTAAATGAGATGCTTCTAATAAGTACCTACAACAGGTTTTTGTGGAGAAATAAGAAAATTACTGATATTTTTTGGTTGAAAAAAAAAAACCAACAAACATCTTACCTGGAAATAGTAATATGAATAATACCTCTAGTCCTGTATAAAATCAAAACTGAGTGATTTATTTATTACATAAGTATGTAACAGGGTGATGCATGATTTTTAGAAGATCTGCTTGTGCTGCTTTATTAACCCTTAAGAATTGTTGCAGACTACATTTTATATATAAAAAAAAAGCAATATACATTATATATTATATATTATATATATATATATAATGTATATATATATATAATGTATATATATATATATATATATATATATATATATATATATATATACATCACGAAAACATACCTATATAATTTTGACCCCCTTAAACCCCACTTTTATATAGTAAAACTGGGGTTTACAGGGGTATACATTATTTTTGTTATTTCTGCTCAAAAACATAGATTGTGGGTACTCGTTAGAACCGCCTCGACGAGGCGGTTCTAACGAGTACCCACAATCTATGTTTTGAGCAGAAATATGAAAAATATCAGATTTTTTTATCTGAAAAATTGCCATTTTTTGGTGGTAAAATTTTCAATATATTTGAATAGGCGTGTTTTCGTAATGTATATTTATATATATATGTGTGTGTGTGTGTGTGCTTAGAAAAATATGGCTGGACATTTTATATGAATCCTCTGCTATTGTTCATTTTTCACAAAATTTAAAATGTTATTTGCTCATAACTGCAGGCCCTTTAAGAACTATCTTGCATTCAAAGTTTCCTGCAGAAGGGAGGTAATAAAAGTTTTACAATGTTATGTTCCCAGAAAGTATACATGTATAAGTAAACCACATAATAACCCTAAGTATTGGGACAGACAGGCCTTTGCAAACAGTGAAGACCACATCAGCTGCCACAGAATGTGATGTCTGGTCAGGGTCTACGCTATTTGCCATATATAAGAAATATTTTTGACACATCAAGAGGTAGTATAATGGACTATTTCAAATTTTGGGACATGTATGGTAAGTAGATAAGGTGTCCCAAAACTAAGGATAAATATGGTATTTATTTGCTCAAATTTAAGTATGATATGTAATGAATGTATCCAGACATGTATGGTAAATATGTTAGTTATTAATAGGAGACTTTGTTCAAACACATCATGAAAACATACGGTGTATAATTTTGGCACCCTTAAACCCCACTTTTATATACAGTTGACTCTCGTTATCTCGACCTCGCTTATCTCGAATAACCGCTTATCTCGAAGTGAAAATCTGGTCCCTGCCTATACATGAAAACCTAACAACAGAAGGAAAATATTGTAGAAAAGAGGAGAAATTGCTCCTAAGGAGCAATTTCTCCTCTTTTCCACAATATTTTCAATATATCTCTAACTTCAAAAGTCCAATTACCTATCAGTTTGTTAAATGTGGTTAATCAAATTATTTTTTCCTCAATTCTGCAAACCTGATATGTCGAACTACGGATATCTCGAAGTATTTCAGAGAGTCCCTTGGAATTCGAGATAACGAGAGTCGACTGTAGTATAAATTGCAAGAGAAATGAGGTTTACAGGGGTATACATTAGTTTTCGTATTTCTGCTCAAAAATATAGATTGTAGGTAATTGTTAGAACTGCCTCAGCAAGGTGGTTCTAATGAACATCCACAATCTATGTTTTGAGCAGAAATACGAAAAATTTCAGAATTTTTATCTGAAAACTTTCAGTTTTTGGTGGTGAAATTTTCCATATGTATTTGAATAGGCATCTTTTCGTAATGATGACTGTTTGTAACTGTTGAAGAGTGAGAATGCTTCAGTGTCACAGTGTTTGTATTCATTAGGTTTTTCAGCTTGAAAACATATATGTATATTTTCTATTGCTTATTTTTTTTTTTTTTTTTTTTTTTCTTGCACTTTTGGGAAAATCAGCATTTTTGTATATTCAAACTTAACATGTATTATGACCATTTCAGTAGAAGACGTTTTGAAGAATTTGCTTATTTTTTTTCCAGAAAATAAAGGTTGACACTTGATGCAAACTGTACCAATTTGCAAGAAAAAAAAATGAACCTACTTTCTTGGAAAAACAAAAAAAAATATTACAAATTTGTTATCTGCCGAATTTTCTCAGTGTACTAAATTTAAGGTCAATCAAAAAAACCCAAACAAAACAAAACAAAGAACGGAGTAGTAATGCAGAAAAAGTCATACAAGCGTTTGATCTGGTAATGTTAAAAAAAATTGATCCCTTCTAAAAGTTGTATTTTACCCCTTCATTTATCAAAACTTTCTTGTTATTTTTTATTTTTTTATATATTTATTTATTTTATTTTTTTTTTTGTTGATGGTAAATGTCCTACCATCACGAAAACTTGCCAGTATAATGTTGACCCCCCTTAAACCCCACTTTTATGTTGTAAAACTGGGGTTTACAGGGGTAGACATTTTTTTTCTTATTTCTGCTCAAAAACATAGATTGTGGGTACTTGTTAGAACTGCCTCGGTGAGGCAGTTCTAACGAGTACCCACAATCTATGTTTTGAGCAGATATATGAAAAATATTAATTAAAAATATTTATCTGAAAATTTTCATTTTTTTGGTGGTAAAATTTTCAGTATATTTGAATAAGCATGTTTTTGTAATGAATTTGTACTCCAAAGTTTCTGACAAATTGGCATATGCAAATAGTGCAGACCCAGATCAGACTGCTCCTGAAGGAACAGTTTGTTAAAGGTCTTCACTGTTTGCAATTCCACTAAGTATTCTAAGAAACATCTGCATAATAGCAAAACTTAGCCAAAAAGTATGGAATAAAGAGTTTGAAATTTTAGGACATTTACCGTATATTTTGTATATAATGTACATATTTCTAGAAATTTATTGTTTTATACTTGTATCTACCTGTCATGTGTCTCCCTTAGAATTATAATATCATGATAACTTACATTCTGTGATTTTGACATCACGAAAACATGCCTATATAATTTGGACCCCCTTAAACCCCACTTTTATATAGTAAAACTGGGGTTTACAGGGCTATATATTATTTTTCTTATTTCTGCACAAAAACATAGATTGTGGGTACTTGTTAGAACTGCCTCGCTGAGGCGGTTCTAATGAGTACTCACAATCTATGTTTTGAGGAGTAATATGAAAAATATCAGATTTTTTTATCTGAAAATTTTCAGTTTTTGGAGGTGAAATTTTCTATATATTTGAATAGGGGTGTTTTCGTAATGATTTGAGACACCATGCAGAAAGAGGCTTTAGAGTGTATGTAAAATTGAAGGCCCCAGATCAAACTGTGTATCCAAGTGGAATGATCTCAGATTTTACTTTGTACTTACAGTAGCTACCAGTAGGTTTTCTCCTAAACATTGATATTTCTGAAAAGGCTGCATATTGCAAACCTTCAGATAAGGCACTTTCTCAACCAAAAAGTATTTCTATTTGTGGATTTCTATTTGTGGGTACTTATTAGATCATAGCTCTAGATAAAGTGCTATTTTAGCCCAAAAGTACTAATAATTTTTTGCTGGCCTCAGTGGCTCAGTTCGATGCGCCATCCGACTGGAGACTAGGAGGTCGCTGGTTCAACCCCCGCCGAGGTCTGAAACATTCTTTCGTGGAGATTGATCGTGAAATATTTTCTACGGTTATTCTCTCCCTTCTGCTAATTCAAGAAGGGCAGTTGTCAGTTTCTGGCGAAAGATTGTGCACAATACTGGTTAACCGCTTAGAGGACTAAGCCTGCCCAGTAAACATGTGGTTAGGTAAACTGACCGCACTCGACATGACCCCATTGGGTTGACTGGGCCGTAAAACTTCAACACAAACAAACAAACAAACTAATATTTTTCTTATTTCTCCACAAAAACATATGTTGTTGGTATTCATTAGAAGCGCCTTGCAGAGGGGCTTCGGAAAGGCACTTCTGTTGAATATCGCAACATATGTTTTCATGGAGAAATGAGAAAAATGATATGTGGATACACCCTCTTATCTGGAGCTATGTTAGAAGTGCATTGTAGAAGCAAGATTATTTAGTACACACGAGGAGAAATAAACATATTGGTGCATCATGGTTAAAAATGTGCCTTAATTACAGCCATGGTTTAAGTAGCATTCATTCCACACACTGTAACAAAGAATATGGATCATAAAGACTATGGATAAAGTCAGCAGCCAACACTTATTTTTCCCAGAAAAGAACTTATGACATTTCATACAAATTACCTACACCACAACCTCTTTATAACACTATTGTTGGGGTCCATAACATAAACCGTGTTTTAAACAACCGTGTTATATCCAAACAAAAATGTATAGATTATATTGAAAAATGACCATAAATGGTCATTTTTCAATATAATCTATACATTTTTAGGATCCATCTTTGAACTGTGTTATATCCAACCATGTTTTTAAATGAACCTTGTTATAAAGAGGTTGTAATGTATTTAGGAGACCATTTGCATGAAACTTTAAGGCTTATTATCCGGAGCAAATATGAAAGATTTCAATCTGCTGAATTCTTTATCAAGTTTGCCAAGTGTTAAAGTGCATGGTCAGTCTGTGTGGATGTTCAAATGTAAAGATCTTTGTAATATTATACACATATGGGAATGTACTAATCCATAAAGTTCTAATCAGAACTGCAGTAGGCAATATTTTGACTTTTTTTTTTGTCAGTATTTTTTAAAGAAAATAAGGCCATTCCTTTTCTGTTAACATGTAGACACTTAAGTGCCCTTTTAAAATATTATTGCTGATGATATTCTTAATTTCTTAATATATTTTTCAGAGCAAAAAAAATGTTCTTGTTTTTATTTTATCACCATTGTGTTGTGGGTACTCATTAGAATAAAATCAGCAAGCAAATTCAACAAGTGTCAGGTCTGGGTTTTATCAGGTGCCTTGGGTTCCATAATAACTCTCACTAAACACAGACAGACCTGAGCAAACAGTGCAGCTCTACTTAAGATGCTGCAGAATGTGGCATCTTATCAGGATCTTCACTGTATGCCACATATCCAGCTTATTTGTTTTCTGATCAATATATGGATCAAACATGGTTTTTCATGCATTAACATTGCCAGGTCCCATGGGAGGTGTTGAAAACCGAGGCCGGAAGCCACGGTTTCCAACACCTCCCAAGGGACCTGGCGAATGTTAATGCATTGAAAAACCATGTTTGATCATTATTATTGCATAAAAACTAAAAACATTTGTTACATTTCATGTTATTTCTTGCACTATTTTGTTTCGCCTTTTCACCGATGTCTCGCGAACATAATTTCCACTGACTATGCTCGTTCTAGGGCCGCGCACTACACATCTCATGATGGCAGCAATTCTGTGGCCCTGGTACAGGCATATTGAAAGTTGCGTAGCCGTGCATTAACAGCATGTGAATTGCCTTTTAATACACAGCTTTTCGCCAGTTAATGCACGGCTGTTAATAATGTGCGACTGCTTTTTATGCAATAATAGGTGATAAAATGGACTTGTTCAAACTTTAGGACCAGTATAATAAGGCACTTAACCCATTGTAGACTGAATGTACTCACCCACACTATATATTGGAAGATTCTAATTTCGATTTTAGGTATGTCAGGCTATGTGATTTAGATATTCTGAGAGAAAATGGTTGAACTATTTGCAAACATTGGAGATCCTGATCAGATGCCACATTCTGCAGTGTCTGATCTGGGTCTGCACTGTTTGCCAAATACCCTTTTAGGGGTCTCCAGACTACAATGGGTTAATGATCTATTATTTATGGTATATACAGTTTTGTAATGAACAATTTCATATTGAGCCCCAAATACTTGTTCTCTGTTTCTACATTTCTTGTTTATTTTCTGAATAAATTAAAATACTATATACTGTTGTTGTTATTTGTCTGGTATATACATTGTATATATAATGTACATAACTATGCAAAACTTCTAACTAGTCACTTACATTCTCCTAACAACTGGAAATACTGGTATGGGTCATACTTTTCTCATATTCAACTCACTTAATCTTTTAATAAAAAACATATCCAATGGATACACCTTGCATGACTCATGAATGCCTGAAGTATGGACATGGCTTATATTCTAAAATCCATGGGGTACAGAATTTTGCGATGAGGTGAGACAAGATTTTTCATAAATGTAAATGTGAATGGAAAGTCTGTTGCCTCCACTTGTCGAGGCAATTCAAATGATCACAGTATATGATTTTATGGAGAACTGAATAAAAATTCAAAGATCATAATAAGAAGACTCAAAACTTATTTGACAGTGTGCTAGTAAGGTTATGTGTTATGACTAGCCCTCTTTGAGAAAAAATTCACATAACAAGGGAAGCAAATCCTTTCCTTATGTCTTCCCCAATCAGACGTGCAGACCACAAGAACCATATCTCGTCAATATATTTTTAGAGTTATTACCCTTTGAAATTTGACAATGGTCATTTCGTGTCCGCTCTCTAACTTGAAAACCGTTCAATATATTTTCATAAAACTTCATAGAAAAATAATGCATCATCAGACGACATACAGACGACAAGAACTGAATCTCTTGTCTATCCATCAGTCTGTCACAAAATCCTGTCAACTCTATATCTTGAAAACCAATAAACATATTTTCATGAAACTTCATATAAATATAAAGCATCATCAGATGATGTGCAGACCACAAGAACCAGAAGTCTTGGGTGTATTTTTTTTTTTTTTTTTTAGATATTCCCCGCTAGAAATTTGACAATAGCAGTTTAGTGTCTGCTCTATAAATTGAAAACCAGTCTTGGTATTTTCATGGAACTTAATAGAAATATAAAATATATCAGATGACATGCAGATGACAAGAACCGTAACTCTTGTCTATATATTTTTGGAGTTCTCCTTTGAAATTTGACAATGGTAGTTTCGTTTAAGTAGAAAGCCTTTTTCAAGATATTTTCATGAAACTTTACAGTATATAAAGCATCATCAGATGATGTGCAGACCACAAGAAGTGTAACTCTTGTCTGTATATTTCTTGGGAGTTATTCCCCTTTGAAGTTTGACAATAGTAGTTTTGTTTCTGCTGCATAAGTTAAAAACCAAACAAGATATGATCTTATGTTCTTGAAAATTTATAGAAATATAAAGCATCATCACACAACATGCAGACCACAAATGATTTTCCCAGAAAAAGGTTTGCACCCCTCTGCATACAGACCTGCAATGATGATAAACAATTTGTGTGGGTATAAACTTTCTGTATGTGAGTGGCAGCTGGGTGACGGATGGGGGTGGTGGGAGTGGGGGAGGTGGGAGGTGGGGACATATGCTTTTTGTTAAAAACTCTAGTTTTAGAATGGTTTCCCTTTGAAAAGGCAGGAGACAACAAACATAAAAGTACTCAATTTAATGTGTGCCTATCTACCTTAAGATTTTAAGCTAGTATGACAGGCTAGTGTGAACTGTAGAAGAAGCCAAAGTGTCCAAAAAGAACCGCTGTCTTCAACAAATAATGACCAGATTTCTACTATATGGTTGATACTGTACCTGCAATGAGTCTCCAACCACCAGCTGCAGTGAGAAGGTAACTGAATTCAAAAACCACAATTTCACACAAGAAAACTTAACATTTCAGCTATTTGAGTGTGTTCATTGCTCTCAAGGTCAAGGTTCATTCCTTTTAGAATCTTAACCCTTGACCTGCTGAACCCGGATATACATTGTTTTGCAAACAGTGTAGAGTCAGATCAGTTGGCTTCTGAAGAGGCCAACTGATCTGGATCTGCACTGTTTGCCATCAGAAATGCAAATTTATAGCAACAATCTGGATCAAGTAATCTGATAGGCTGGAAATTAGAAGTGGGTGTGGCTTCTTAATTTATCCAGCAGGAAAAGGATTAATACTGCATTGACAGTACATTTTGACACAGCACACAGAATAGTTATTAGGAAAACATAGATGTGCTCTTGGTCTGGATATTTATTTTTCAATACAAAAAAACACAGATTTCCTGAAGAAATGCAAATTGTAAATGTTGTAGAAAATTTTGCAACAATACATACAAAGTAAAGGTTCAAAAATAAAGATTTGCGCAACTAAGTCATGTAAATGTCTAAATGAAACATAACAAAAAAGCCTCAAAAAAGAGTTACTGCAACAAATATAAATGTAAATATATTTAATATTTCTGGCTACACAGACCTCAAATCTAATCCTTTATAAATAATGTTCAGGTGAGACCATTAAGAAACACTCTATCTACAGTGTTTGCAGTCCTCTTTGTGCCTTTTGTGAAACATCACTTTTGGAAAATATGGGTGTCAGTCAAAAATCACAACTGAATGGCAAACAGGGTATGTCAATTAGCACAAGTTTCTCACACTACTTGCCATAAGCCATAAGTGTGACATGTTACAAGCCATGTTATCAGGACCAACACTGTTTGCACAGGTTCATGTATCTGTTTTGATTGGCAAGATTAAATCTTTATCACCCTTTTCAAGTCATACATGTACATAGAAGCATGTACTATATGTACTTTTAAATCATAATTACCATTTTAGAATAAAAGAGCTTGTATATTATAGCTCTAGATAAGAGTATGTATCAGTGAGGTACTTCTAATATGTACCACCACATGATGCCTAACACACGAAAAGGGCCCTTATGTAATTTGCTGACAACACATGCCCTGATCAGCCTGCACATGTGCAGGCTGATCTGGGCCTTTGTTGTCCACTTACAGAATCAGTGGATACTACAGTATATGTCGATGTACAGAAAATGCCCAGATTAGACTGCACAGATTAGCATTCTGATCGGGACCTATGTTGTCCGCAAATTGCATGTGCCCTTTTTGTGCATTGCGCATCATACGTTTTCATGGAAGAATAAGAAAATTATCAATGAATGCATTTTGGGTTGAAAAGAAAAAGTGCCGTATCTAGAGCTACATGTATGTTGTACATTCAGATCATCAGTTATGCTGCTCTGAAAAACTTGACCTTTACAATGGAATCAGGAGTCGCTGGGGAACATTCATGGATATGTAGTTTTTTCATCTCATTTAAAATCGGAAGATTTTCTGGTGGTCCTTGTATAAGAGTGAACTCAGTTCGCTCCACCATGTGTTCAAAACAGCCAAAGATGAATCTTCCTGGTCCGTAAGGGGTTTTGCCAAGTAGGAAATTAGCAAAGATCTGGTTATAGCTGTCCATGTTAAGTGGGTACTTGCCATGCTGAAATAAGAAAGGATGATGTGTTGCATCTCTTTCAACAGTATTCCACTATCTGGGCTAATCCAGCAGATGACACATTGATGGCATTTTTCTTATTTCTCCCAGAAAACAGGATTTGACATTTCATGCAAACTGTCTCTATTGGAGAAAATTGGCATTAAATGTCAAAACCTGTTTTCTGGGAAAAATATTAGAAAAATACATAGTTCAAAATTTCATCTGCTGAAATGTTTAGCTGGATTAAGTCATATCAAGGTGATGGAAGGGTTATAATGAAAGGATCTTGTGCAATAAAGTGTCACGAGTAGAGTTCTGCCTCTAGTGGGATTTGAACCCAGGAGCTTGTGATCAACAATAGAGAGTGCTAACTTCTCAGCCAAATGGATTCTTCAAATTAGAAAGCGAAAAATGTTACCTGAAAAGAAAACCAATAACTGTACTTACCCTTAGTAGTCAGACAGCTTAACTCATTAACATACCTGTCTTGTAATTAAGCAACATTTTTTCATTGATGTGTTAAACATACAGCTGGACTAGTGGCAAACAATGTAGACCCTTATAAGATGCCACATTCTGCAGCTGCCACTCTGGGTGTACACTGTTTGCTTCAGCCTGTCTGTCTGAATGCTTAGGGTAACACAGTAATAGGGTAATTCATTACTAACAGGAATATGCAGAATTTTGTAACCCTAATCTTACAAAAGGAACTGCCTGGAATTGCAATTTAAATAATCTCATCTTGGGGACTTATTTCTTACATGTAGTAAAAAAAAAAAAGCAGGGCCCAGTTATTCAAAGCATCATTAACTTAACAAACTCAGTGGTCAAAATGTTACAATATCTGATTCACACATACTTTTATTGAAAAAAATATTAGCAAATATGCCATATTTAATGATCAAACTTTTAACAATACGTTAACTGATGACATTATTAGTTTTGAACAACTGGACCCAGGTATTTTCTCTTAAAGCTGACTGTACAAGTCCTAACTTTTGTATGCCAGCTTTGCAAATTACTGACCAAATGGAATACACAAACAGTGCAGGTCCAGATAAGATTTCTTCTGAAGGAGATGTCTGATCAAGGTCTACTGTTACGGCCTATCACTCCTACCTTCAATAATCTGCTTGGCAGATTTCGCATAGCTTGTAGATATATATTCAATCTCTGACAACTGTGTCAGGGAGTTACTCTTTGGCTCAGTAGTTAGAGCATTGGATTTTTATCCGGACAGACTAGGTTCAAATCCCACAATATGTGGGAAATTTTTTCAGGTATGGTTCATTCCATTGTGGCATAGGTGTTGTCGCTTGTCGCGTATCTTACGACACTGGGGTGTCCATCTGATATTGACTTACAGTTGGGCAAGGCCTGCTATCCTTGCAGCAGATATTGGTAAAGGGAGAATGGTTTTATTTCTTCTGTTTCTTCACTTTGATTCATTTTCCTTTCTTCCCTGTCCCTCGAGCTCTTTCATCTCCTCTACTATCTCTTCTATCTCTCTTCTCCCTTTCTTTGGGAGACAAAACAAAATGACCCACAAGGATTGACGTGTCCTTAATCCCCAACTCAATCAATTCATTTCATTGTAATGACTTTCATGTCAAAAGATGGTGGCTCATCCGAGATCAGACTTTACTTTGCCAAAAATGGCTTCACGTCATCGTAAATGATGACTTCCTTGAAAAGGAGCAGTGTTACGGCCTATCACTCAAAAGTAGTTCAATAATCTGCCTTGGCCGATTTCACATAGCTTGTTGATATATATTCAATCTCTGACAACTGCGTCATTATCCGGGCAGACCGGATTCAAATCCCATGATAGGTGGGAAATTATTTCAGCTATGCTTCATGCCTTTGTTGAGACTCTCATGGTGTAAGATCACACTGCTTTTGCTATTTTAACAAATAGTTTCTAAAACCAATACATTTTCTTAATGAAAACCAAAGTTGAGCTTATATGTTAGTGTGTTTTTTGTTTTTTTATTTGTTTGTTTTTGTTTTTATTTTAATTTCAGGACATTTACCATATCCTAGATTACTAGTTATGATATATTTCAAACATTCAATCATGTTGGGAACTAGATCATATAGAATTCACACCATCTATTTAATGTTGAAACAGGTGTATTTCAGTTATTACAAAATATCCATACTAGATATCTGTTAAGGCCCTACATTTGTAGTAGTAAGCACTGTTCATCTGTCTGTCCATCTATCTTTACTTTGGAGTCTTTTAAAACAGAGCAGCTTGGGAGGTAGGGGCATGTAGATAAAGATCCTCTGTGTCAGTTTTTACATAAAGTAGAATAAAAAAAAAAAGACAAAATCTGCGCGATTTTTGGCAAGTGTGACAACTTTTCTTTCTTCCTGTTTTCTGAAAAGAGGTCTACCCTAAAAGGAGCAAATTCTTTCCTTTTAGAGTAGACACCTTTTATGAAAACAGGCACAACAATAATGTTATTAAACATTTCCTTACATCAGTCATTTGTTCCATGGCATATTTAGCAAGAGATTCTACACTCTCTGGTGAGATCCCAACAAATCTCACATAGAAGTTTGCCAGTTCTTTTTCTCGGATGATTCCATCATCTGAAATAGATGTATATGTATATGTAATATACAAACTCAAAGATCATGTTGATCACAACCCATTTTAAATGTGATGAGGACATTTTGAATGCCTCAGTTTGCTCATCTGACCATCCATCAAGCTGTCTCCTCTTAAACCACTGGGCAAAATTTAACCAATTTGCTAAGTTGCTACATGACTTCCCCGCATATTGGAAAGGGTGTGCAAGAGCAACATTATGTTTCACTCTGCCCAATGCAATCATCAAAAGGTCCCCAGACCTGTAATGAAAGCGTGGGGATTTTTGTGATGGTGTGCCATTCACTATGCAATCTAGTTAATCGAGAGTTCCTGCAATTAAGCCCCAGGGTTGGTCCAAAATTTATATATTAGTTTCCCTAAGAGTGATTCTGTGTTAACAGTCTCATGTATCCTATTTATACAAAATATTTGATGTTTTTTCTTTTGTTTTTTTTGTTTTTTTTTTCACAATAGCATATGTTATATTTACTTCCACTGTTTGGATAGTACTGGTATTAGGGTAAATATGGTACAAAGGCAATAATGAAACCAACTGGCTATAAAAGAGCACAAAAGCAACCATCTAGACCAGCTGTGTATCTGAGCTGCTTCAATGAAAGGCCTTTTACCCCTAAGGATCCACATTGTTTGTAAATGTATTTCAATCTGCAGGACTGCAAGTGTTAACCCACACATTATGCCTATAAGAAAAGGAACATGTGACTAGCCAAGTCCAAGATTTGCCTGTACATCAAGTCACCTTAAAATGTTGTCTGTTTCTTAGAAAATCAGTCAGATTATCTCTCAGAAGAGGACACTGGAATGTCAAGCCCTATTTTGTGGGGAAAAAGAGAAAAATATCAGCAATTTCTTGTCTGCTGATTTGGTCTTGACCCCTCCCTGTGCAGGAAACCAATTGCAAGTAAATAGATTTTGCATAAATCATTATTTGTCCAACTGTCGCACAGTTCTCAGAGTAAATACAGTATTTGGGTATTTCTTACAACATTTGTATCCAAAACAGCTTATCTGAGACCTTTATTCTCTAGATAACTATAATTATTATTACGATCAGTATCAATGATTCTGAAGAGAGATCTTGGGAGAAGCCGCAACCAGATGGGGAAATTAATCATGGCAGTACATCCAGGCAACATCTTCGACCACATGTTTATCCACATGTCCATTGAGATACATTCTGAAATTAAAATTGCATACATGTAATATACTGAAAGGAAAAAGAAACGCAGGGTAAATTTTATTCCTAAATTTCATCCAAGTTTGAAAAAGTTTGTTAATATTTTACTATGATTACAAAACGGTACATGTATGGAACAAAAGTTCCAAATTTCATTGGTTTGTGATCAACAAGTCTGGAGTTATTGAAGTTCATTGGTAGCTACCCCCTCAAATCTTGAAATCAAAATCAAACTGAAAATCAATATCGGGTGTGCCCCCCTCTTGCTGCCGTTGCTGCCTTAATTCTCCTTTGGATAGAGTTAACCAAAGCAATGACAATTCGCATCGGGATGTTATTCCATTCATCGATCAACGCATTCCTTAGTTGTGCGAGAGTTGCGGGGGGATTTCGGCGTTCCTGACCCTTCTGTCCAGCTCATCCCACATGTGCTGTATTGGGGTCAAATCTGGACTGTACGGTGGCCATGCTAGTGGTGTGATGTTATTGTTTGCCAGGAAATCCTGACAAACTCGGGCAACATGTGGTCGGGCATTGTCCTGCTGCAGAATCAGATTACGTTGTTGCACAAGCGGGACTGCAACAAGACGCAAGATCTCATCCCTATACCTTACTGCGGTCATATTGCCCGCAACAATAATCAACTGTGATTTTATCCCGTAAGCAATGCCTCCCCAGACCATAACGGAGCCACCCCCAAACCGATCCCGTTCGACAACACAGGCGTCTGCAAAGCTTTCTCCGCGACGTCGGTACACACGACGTCGACCATCTGCGCAATAGTGAACCTAGACTCATCCATAAAAAGAACTCGTCTCCACTGCCTCATCGGAAATAGCCTGGGCGCATGCGCCGCCAACCACGCCATACGACGCAACCTACGTGCCTGGGTCAGAGGCAGACCAACGTATGGACGACGAGCTCGACCAATCTCACGCAATCGACTTCCAACAGTCTTCGGAGAAATTTGTCGATTATGCGTACCTACTGTATTAAGGGCAGTTTCGGTAGCAGTGAGATGACGATTCCGCAAATGTGCCAGACGGATTGTCCTGTCTTGACGTCGCGACGTCACGCGTGGACACCCAGACCGCGGTTGGTCTGCTAAATGCCCTGTCTCCCTTAAACGTCTAACAAGACGTTCAATTGCTGAGACGTTAACCCCAAAATGATTGGCAACTTGCTGTTGCCTCTGACCCTGCATCAGCAATGCAATTGCCCTACCCCTCTGAACATCAGTCAATCGTGCCATGATTGAAAAAAAGTTCAAAGTAGCGTAAAAATGAAAAGAAAAATCGGTAAAAGAATCGAAGAGCGTTGTGTATCGTTGAAGTGTACCAAATGGTGTGAGGAAATCTTGTGCTGAAGGTTTAAACATGCTTGTTTTGCACGAAATTTTGGCTTTCCGTATTGTCCGTGCAATGCACTGTGTAGTGCACGGTTAAATGATTTCACACACTGGATAGATAGCACATCGATCAAAGACTCGTATACCCACGGTTCACATTCACAGGACAATCTATAAAAGTGTATGGCTATAGTAAACACCGTAAAAAATGGTTAAAATAAGAAGGAAAAACCTCTACCCTGCGTTTCTTTTTCCTTTCAGTATATATTACTGTAAAAATGAAGATAGTAGTAATTATTGTCACACATACCATTAACATGGGAGACTTAGGCATGCAAGTTTCTGTTCATTTGTCTGTGTACTGTCTAGGCTTTTCTCTTAACCCTTCCACACCCTAAGTTTCAGAAGAAGCCTCGTCTGTCTTTGAGTTTGGACACCTTGATCTGCACACCATACTTGCCAAGATATGTTTGCTACCATGACCTAGCTACTAGCATAGTTTAAGCCACAACTATGCTAGTAGGTTTATTTGTTTGTGTTGAGGTTTTACAGTCCAGTCAACCCAATGGGGTCATGTCCAGCGCGGTCAGTTTACCTAATCACATGTTTTCTGGGCAGGCTTAGTCCTCTAAGCGGTTAACCAGTATTGTGCACATTCTTTCGCCAGAAACTGACAACTGCTCTTCTTGAATCAGCGGAAGGGAGAGAATGACCGTAGAAAATATTTCATGATCAGTCTCCACGAAAGACTTTTGCCGACCTCGGCCGGGGTCAAACCTGCGACCTCCTGGTCTCCAGTCGGACGGCACATCCAACTGAGCCACCAAGGCCGGCACTAGTAGGCAGGACATGGTGAATTCTTACTTTTTGTCCCATCCAGTGACTTGACCTGGGCCTTGGTAGTTCAGGATTTCTATGACTAACCCTTCAATCCTGCAGGCCAAAACAGATACTAGGCAAACAGAATACTAACAAACATCTGTGCCAACAGACACTATAAACAGTGCAGAATCAGATGGCATTTTATCACTCACAAACAACTTTTAATTAATTCGGCTACATAAAACCCTCCCGGCTTTGTGATAGTTTGTGATTCATTGGCATGCATTAAAATGCAGCAAGTCTTCTGAAAATCCACAAAATTATTTAATTGATTTCTTATCATTCAAACCTGGTCCTGTAGAAAACAATGTATGTTAAAATCGTCAGTTAAAAATCTTATTTTAGAAATCAATATTGAGAAATTAGTTCCAAGATTCAATGGGTTAATCAAAGTATAAATGTTATTGTGAATTTGCTCTTGACCAATCAAGTTACACAAAATTAATGTAAGCCAACTGTGTTGGAATTACTGATCATGAGGTTTGAATACCTTAATAACTCTAAGTATTGGAACAGATAGGCCTTTGCAAACAGTGTACATCCAGATCAGATGTCACAGAATGTGGCATCTGATGAGGGTCTGCACTGTTTGCCAATACATACTGCAATATTTTAGACACATCAAGAGGTAGTAGAATGGACTATTTCAAATTTAGGACAATTATGGTATGCAGATAAGGTGTCTCAATTCTTAGGGTAAATACGGTATTTTGAGTGCAGAAAGTAATGGCTGACTAGCCTTGTATGTATTCACAAGATTAGCCTGGATATCTGAGGACTTACATGCATCCCGATAACCTTGTACATATGGTAAATGTCTTAAAATTTTGAACACTTTATTCCATACTATTTTGGCCTAAAGTTTGCTTTTTATGCAGTTGTTTCTTAAAATACTTGGTGTAATGGCAAACAGTGTAGACCCTGATCAGGAGCAGTCTAATCTGGGTCTATACTGTTTGCAGAAGACATTTTGTCAGCAACTTTGGTTTACGAAATTTTAGGACATTTACCATAAATTTGGTAAAAAAAAACACAACCACAAAATAGATCTTTATGCCATATGTGGGCAACAAAATCTCTGATAAGTCTGCGCATTTGACCGACAGGACTGAGCAAACAGTGTCAACCAACATTTTTCATTTCTGATCAGGCTCTATACTGTTTTCCATTCATCCAGCGGTTAAAGATGCACGGATATTTACTTATGTAAACATGAGAACTGGCATTAAAGTTTTTTTTTGTTTTTTGGGGATTTTTTTTATGTTTTTTTTGCAAAAGAAGAATTATCTTATCATTTATCTATCAAACCTTTAATCACATTACCCCATCCACTGCTCTATCATGAACACTTCTAACCTGATATTAAGGGCTGTTTGGATTCATGAACCCTTCTCATGCTGAATATAAGGTGCCACACACACTTCTAATTTTCAGTAAATCAGATTACTTGATCCAGATTGTTGATATAAATTCACATACTAAATGACAAGCAGTGCAGATCCAGATCAGTTGGCTTCTTCAGAAGCCAACTGATCTGGATCTACACTGTTTGGAAAGGCAGGACATATACAGGTACAGCAGGACCAGGGTTAAGTAGTAGAAGATAAAGTAGTAGCACTTTGATATCAGTTTCTTTGTCTGTTTGAAATGTTTTGGAGAAGTGATTAAAATCCATGTCATTTCTTAACAGTATCTAAGAACATTCTGATTGTGGTCAGAGGACTGTCTGAACTCTAGCTGAACACTGCCTGAACACTTTCTGAAAAATGCCTGAGTATTTTCTGCATTGTGTCTGAGAACTGTCTGAGCCCTCGCTGAACATGTCTGAAAAATGTGTCTGAACCCATGCTGAACAGTGTCTGAGGACCAGCTGAACCGTTTCTGAACAATATCCAAGGACAGTCTGAACAGTGTCTGAACATGTCTGGAAACTGTCTGAACTTTCTAGGGTCATTCTCTCCCTTCCACTGATTCAAGAAGGGCAGTTGTCAGTTTCTGGCAAAAGAATGTGCACAATACTGGTTAACCACTTAGAGGACTAAGCCGGCCCAGTAAATGTGTGGTTAGGTAAACTGACCGTGCTCGACATGACCCCATTGGGTTGACTGGGCCATAAAACCTCAACACAGACAAACAAATTGTCTGAACCCTTACTGAATAACCTCTGTGCAGTAATCTGAATTTGTACTGAACAGTGTCTGAATTATGTCTTAATTGTCCAAACAAAATTCAGTAAAAATTCAGAAATTAGTGAAATAAGAGTGTTGAGATAAACTCATGCAGATAAAGTTCAGCTAAAGTTCAGACATTGTTCAGTCAGAATTCATACCACTGTTCAGCCATTACTCAGACACTAATTTTCCAGAAGGATCACGATTTGTCACTCATCCAGCAGTTTATTGACTCGCATCAATAGATAGTAAAATGCATCACGAAAACACGCCTATATAACTTTGACCCCCTTAAACCCTACTTTTATATAGTAAAACTGGGGTTTACAGGGGTAGACATTATTTTCTTATTTCTGCTCAAAAACATAGATTGTGGGTATTCATTAGAACTACCTCATCAAGGCAGTTCTAATGAGTACCCACAATCTATGTTTTGAGCAGAAACATGAAAAATATCAGAATTTTTCATTTTTTGGTGGTAAAATTTTCAGTTTTTTTGAATAGGCATGTTTTCATAATGGGACTAGTTCATATTTTAGCACAAGTATGGTGAGGAGTTGAGGTGTCTCAATATTTATGGTATTTGTTTGTGTTGCAGTTTTACGGCCGAGATAACTCAATGGAGTCATGTCGAGTGCAGTCCGTTTACCTCACAACACGTTTACTGGGCAGGCTTAATCCTCTAAGCGGTTAACCAGTATTGTGCACATATTCTTTTGCCAGAAACTGATAACTGCTCTTCTTGAATCAGTGGAAGAGAGAGAATAACCACAGAAAATATTTCATGATCAATCTCTATGAAAGAATGTAAAAATGCCGACTCGGTGAGGGGTCGAACCCGCAACTTCACAAGCGGGATGCGCATCCAACTGAACTATTATTTATAGCAAATACAGTATATAAATACAGCATCAGGAAAAAATAACTTTATAATGTTGACCCCCTTAAACCCCGCTTTTATATAGTAAAATTGGGGTTTACAGTGGTATACATTATTTTTCTTGTTTCTGCTCAAAAACATAGACTGTGGGTACTCGTTAGAACTGCCTTGCTGTGGCAGTTCTAACAGTTACCCACAATCTATGTTTTGAGCAGAAATATGAAAAATATCAGAATTTTTTATCTGAAAATTTTTATTTTTTGGTGGTCAAATTTTCAGTATATTTGAATAGGTGTGTTTTCGTAATGGTATATAAATGTGCTGGCTAAGATGATTTAGTGTTTTACATCTCTTTCAACATTATTTAAATCATATTGTGACAATGAAGGGATGATAATGGAATTTAGCTCTGCGTATGAAGTGCCCTACAGTCATGAGCTGAACTTCATTCTAATGGGATCTGAACCCAGGATTGCGTGATCTGAAGTGAGGAGTGCTAATCACTTCGCCACCTGGATGCCTCTTCTGCTAACTAAATGTCGAACAGTGCAGATTGGTTCTACACTGCTTAATCTGATATGACATTCTTAATATTTAGGGTAAATGTGGTTCTAAGAAAAAGTAAAAGCTTAATTTTGTTCTAAAAAAAATATATAAAAATAAAAAATAATACTTTTTCCTTGTCTCTTTGCTCTCTCTAACAGTGAAGAAAAGAAACATTCATGCACTTCATAACACTCTTTGACCATCGCAGACTCCTCAGGCCAGCCAGTAAATTCTATCACTTTCTGGAAACAAAAATAAATGTATTTGTCATCATCAAATGTAATGTGCTAACAGTAAAGGCCAAGACAAACCTGTAACCCTCAGTCTATCTATGCTTAACTTGCTGCGTTAACATTTCAGTACATGGCACTTTTTTTTATCTTATAAAACAGTTTTCCCAAATAAAAGAGTTTGACATTTCATGTAAATTGTCTCCTTAATTTGCATAAAAAGTCAAACTTTAATTACTTTCAGCAATTCATCACCTGCCCTGAAAAAGTGCTACTTAGGTAAGAATTAGTACTGATATAACATTCAGTTCGGCTTCTCATGTCTGTAGTAGAGATTCTTTAATTCAGTTAATTTAGTTATACCTTTTATACTTAAAGATATTTGAAACTTAGCATCACGAAAACATGCCAAAATAATTTTGACCCCCTTAAACCACGCTTTTATATAGTAAAACTGGGGTTTACAGAGGTATACATAGATTGTGGGTACTCGTTAGAACTGCCTCATTGAGGCAGTTCTAAGTACCCGCAATCTATGTTTTGAGCATAAATATGAAAAATATCAGAGTTTTTTATCTGAAATTTTTCTGGTTTTGAAGGTGAAATTATCTATACATTTGAATAGGCGTGTTTTCGTAATGGAAAGAATGAAAAATATACAGCCAACTCTCATGATCTCAAGCTCCAATAAAGGGATTAGAATTTTTGGCTTTAAATGACTGTAGCTGAAATGAAATAAAAGGAGTTGGAATGTAATTAAGTAACATATTACAAACTTTACTAATGCTGACCTTTATTTAGTTTGACTTAAGCAGAAGTTTGAGTTATCCATGTTTGAGATGACATGAGCTTTGCCAACTGTATCTTTGATTTAGAGATTTCTAAATCACTCTAAATCCTTACTTCAACTATGGATGTTTAAATTCAAATGGAGATATATATCTAAGATAAAAAAAAATATTGAAATATATTCAATCATTCAATATATTTTAGTATTATTGCTGATATCGCTACCAAATTGGTGGCCTCGGTGGCTCAGTTGGATGCGCCGTCCGACTGGAGACCAGGAGGTCGCGGGTTCAACCCCCGCCGAGGTTGGCAACATTCTTTCGTGGAGATTGATCATGAAATATTTTCTACGGTCATTCTCTCCCTTCCGCTGATTCAAGAAGGGCAGTTGTCAGTTTCTGGCGAAAGAATGTGCACAATACTGGTTAACCACTTAGAGGACTAAGCCTGCCCAGTAAACGTGTGGTTAGGTAAAACTGACCGCGCTCGACATGACCCCATTGGGTTGACTGGGCCGTAAAACCTCAACACAAACAAACAAAAACCAAATTGGTATTGCTCAAATGGAAGACCAGCATCCAATTTATTAGCTAATGATTTCATGGAGAAATCTAAATCTGTACCTGAACAAAAGATACGTTCTATTGCAAACTGAAACCTTCAATTTAATAAAATTACCTTAATCAAAATAAAGATATTTTACTGAATATTGCTGAACTTTAGTTAAAATAAGGAAAAGATATGACGCTTCCCTTATTTAGGGACATCTTTGATTCAAGGAATCATTCTTACTAAATTAATTAGCTCTTCAATTGAATTGGATATCTTGTATTTAAAGATATATATTCATGCTTTACTTACAACAATCAATAATGAATTTAAAGATAAATATTTAACTAAATATACCTTTATGAAATTCATGAACAAATTTTTAACTGAATAAGACTTATCTCTAATAAAAAAATATATTGAATTTCAGTTGGTATATATGTATATAGCTCTCTCTCTCTCTCTCTCTCTCTCTCTCTCTCTCTCTCTCTCTCTCTCTCTCTCTATCTATCTATCGATCTATCTCCACCACCACCACCTCCCACCCCACCTTTTTTGATTATGGACCGGTTTTTCCAATGAGGAATAAAGGTGACATATCATTTTGAAAAAAAGCTAACTAAAAGGTAAACCTCGGACAACGCATGACCGCCTGGACACAGAAATTACTGTGAAATAAAAAAAAAAAAAAAAAAAACATCCAAAAATACAATTTTATCCAAAAAGTGCTGTTAACTGATATAGTCACAGGCAAGTATATAGAAGAGGCTCAGCAATTGAAGCTACAACCTGCATAATATCAAAATATCTCAAAACCATTAAGTTATGGAGTGCACAAGAGCGGAGAAACTGGCTCAGGGGAGATAATTAGAAAAAAGAGCAAAGCAAGAGTTGTCCTTCTTGCATGCCGCACTCCTACTTGACCTGATATATGTCCCTTCCAAATATATCAACTATCTCAAACAGTATGGGAGTTATGGCCTGCACAAGATTTCAGTTTCAGGGGAGATAAGTACATAATGAAGAAAGTGACAGTTGACTCTCTTGCACACAACAACTCCTCATGTCTGATCTATGACTGTGCCAAATATTATCAACATACTTCAAACCATTAAGAAGTTATGAAGTGGACAAGAATTTGGCTTAGAAATTTGTTCAGGGGAATAAACCAGAAAAAGTAGAGAGCAAGCGTTGCCCTTCTTGTATATACCTCATATATGTCCCTACCAAATATTATCAAATTATCTTAAACAGTATGGGAGTTATGGCCTGCACAAGATTTCAGCTTCAGGGGAGATAAGTATGTAATGAAGAAAGTGAGAGTTGTCTCTCTTGCCCGCAACACACCCACTGGTCCTTCTCTTCATTCCTACCAAATATGAAAGCAACCCACTGAAGAGTAGAGGTAACATTATCACTTTGAAAAAAAGGTTAACCAAAATGTAAACCTGTGACGACTGCAGGGGAGATATACAAAATGAAGAAAGTGAGAGTTGTCTCTCTTGCATGCGACATGCATACTGGTCCTCCTCTTCATCCATACCAAATATGAAAGCAATCCAATGAAGGATAAAGGTTCATATTACTTTGACAAAAGTTTAACCAAAAGGTAAACCTGAGATGACTCCAGCCCGCCTGCTCGCCCATCCGACACTCGCCCGGACATCACTGTTTTAAAGGACGGATTTTTTTTTTTTAAAAAAAAAAACAAAAAAACGTCCAATAAAAAATAATGAAGCATTATTTTATTTACCTTCATAAATCCTTTCAAATCATCAATTTCTAGATGGTAATTCCCATCTGCATCTGAAAATTGAAAAGACCAGTGTTTAGAGGAACAGGAACTCTCCTGAATGTGTCAGCTGGATGGGGATGGTATGGTAATACGATTTCAATATACATGGAGTTGTCAATAAATTTAAAAAAGAAAAGTGGAAGAAGCAAATAGGAAATGTTTGAAATTTCGCTATTTGCCCAGGAAAAAACAAATGTGAAATTTAAAACGCAACTTCTTTTCCATGCATGCTAACAGTAAATGTTATTTTACTTATTTATGATTATTATTTTTACAAAATGCTCTATTTTATCAATGTTTTTATAAGTGCCCTTCCCATTACCTGCACATCTCAATCTTTTTTTATTTTTTTTATTTGTTTATTTTTATTTATTTATTTATTTATTTATTTATTTATTTTTTTGTGATTACCGAAGAAGTTGAAGTAATACTCCAGTTTCTCTCTTTGGAAAGGAGACAAGGACATTGCCATCTTGTGCCTGCTGTTCTTCCTCTGATACTCTGGTTCAGAGAACCCTTTGTCCTGCCGTGTCTGTAGATTAATATAAAACAGTGTCAGTTGAAATATGCTCTCGAGGCATGTGCTTAGAGCAAAGGTTTGAATCAGTCTGTGCATCCGCGTAGTCTGATCAAAACCGTTACTGTCAGCATTCCGAATTTAGTACTGCAGAATATATCGATGTATAGCAGTATAGCAAATGACGTACGGCTTTGCTGGCTGATCTCTATAATATATGTTCCAAGTGCATCTCATGACCTGGCATAAATAGATACAGTATTTACCCTAAGTATTCTGACAGACAGGCTTCAGCAAACAGTGTAGACCCAGATCAGACAATGCATTGTGTGGCGTCTGATCCAGGTCTACACGGTTTGGCAGTCATCAAGCGGTTATTGACAGTAAAACAGTTTTCTTGACATTTTAGGAAAACTATGGTAAATAGTTAAAGTGAGCCAATATTTAGGCTACAGTGACCATAGGACCTGATCCGACTGCACACCGGCTTCATCTTTTCTCATGTACTTTCTACAGTATATTGACATCATTCAGGAACAGCATTTGTGCAGTCTAATCAGAATCTTCAAAAATACATTGATCAGACTGCCCAGATGCACAGGCTGCTTTGAGTCTTCCTTGGAGGTACATGTCAGAAACAGTTTTCTCATGTTGCTTTGCACACTGGCAGTAGCTTTATAACCCTGTCCCCACAAATGGTCGAACGTGGGTAGTGTGTTGTTCATCAGTAGTACCTGTGAAAGTTATACAGGATTATATATGTGGGATAAAACCATAATAATGTCACCACTCCTCCCACAAGAAGGTGGGGGCAATCTGGATGCCCAAACTGACAGCAGAAATGGCAAGTCCTTTTATTCACCAGTCATTTGAAACTTCGGTCCCTGGCGGGGCTTAAGTGCCATGAATTGACCTCCGATGAATCCCAACTGTGCCATAGATGTGCCGGAGTATTAGTTTCCCGCCAAAATGCATATGCATACATAAATTTGAGCCACATCAAACCTTAACATTAGTTTTCTAATGACCTGACTCATACTGTCAATGATACTTTACCTTTGAATTTACGAGGATAGTTCAATAAGTTCATAGAACTCGGTATTTTTCTATACAAGTCAAGATTTCTTTTTTCATTTTTGTGCAGTATGAACCTTTGTCAGTTGAATGATAACAGCCGTTCAGTCAACACGTACATTTTTTGCTCTTACTTTTTGTTTGAAAATCTATACCCATAGGCAAAAATGGAAAGTCAGAATATTGAGTTCAGAGCAGTCATAAAGTTCCTTACTAAGGAGGGTGCAAAGGCCAAAGAAATCCATTGGCGCATGGCTGATGTGTATGGTGATAGTAGCCCAAAGTATTCCATAGTGGCAAAGTGATCAGCAGAATTTAAACGTGGGTGAGACTCCTTAGAAGATGACCCAAGGCCAGGTCGCCCTGCTGATGTCATCAGCCAGGAGATGATCGACCGTGTTGAGAGACTTGTGCTAAACAATCGCCAAATCAAAGTTGCCAAACTTGCTTCAGAATGTGGTATTTCTAATGGAAGTGTTTACACTATAATCCATGAACATTTAGGCATGTCAAAAGTATCTGCCAGGTGGGTACCCAGAAACCTGAACATGCAAGATCGTCAGCAAAGGGTGGAGTCAAGTCAAGAACTTCTGGAAGTGTACAATGCCAATCCAGAAGACTTTTACACTTGTATTGTAACAGGAGATGAAACTTGGCTTCACCACTGGGACCCAGATACTAAAAAAGAGTCCATGCAATGAAGCGCCCTGGCTCACCCCCACCTAAGAAATTTTGTACCCAACCATCAGCCAGCAAGGTAATGGCCACGTGTTTTGGGACTCCAAAGGGATTATATTGATAGATTACAAGCCTGCTGGTACTTCAATTACAGGAGAATACTATGCCAATGTCATTAAACAATTAAGGGTTGCTATTAAAGAAAAACGAAGGGGAAAGCTAGCTGCTGGTGTCCTTCTTTTGCATGATAATGCCCCTGTGCACAAGTCCAGAGTTGCACAAGCGGCTATTCGTGAGTGCAAGTTTGAGCAGTTAAATCACCTGCCATACAGTCCAGACCAGACCTGGCCCCAAGTGATTATTATCTGTTTTGAAATTTGAAGTCCCACTTGCATGGAACGAGATTTCGGGATGCTGATGAGCTCAAGGCTGCTACAGAGGCTTGGTTTGAGGACCAAATAGACGACTTTTATTTCAAAGGCATAGACTGCTTAAAAGAAAAGTGGGCCAAATGCATTGAAGTAAAGGGGGATTATATTGAAAAATAATGTTGAAAGCATCTTCCAATCTGTATCCAAAGATGTATCGAGTAAACAAGACCTTTTACTATTAAAAAGATACACATTGATTTTTGCAACAGCGAGCAGACTGTTCCAAGAAACAAAACCTGGCCCCGGGGCACAGGGGCTTTTAGAAGGGATTTAACCATAAATTTGTCCCCGCAGTGCAGGGCGTTTAGCAGGGCTTTGCAAACTGAAAAGCTAAAAGCCCCACTATTCCCGGGCCCCCATTGGGGCAGGGATTACAAGTGACTGGTGCATTATAACTACGGCAAGGAGTTTTACGCATCCAACTACTGGGCTACCAAAGTTATCCTTAGTATTGGGACAACTTATCTCCTTAATGTTGTTATAAACATTTATCCTAAAAATTGAACAGTTCCATTTTCCTGCATGTTCTCGTATCTAAAATGCTGGATGAGAGGTAAAAAGTGTAGACTCTGTAAATGTCTAGTCTGATCTGGGTCTACACTGTCTTCTCAGGCTGTCTATACCAGTACTTACAGCAAATAGTTATATGATTATGGTAATAGGTCTACCCAAATACAATGTACTTGAATGTTTGTCTGTAACTCATCCAAAATCATTCAGATGCCTATGATTGGAACATAACTGGAAAATGAAACAAGATCTACCAATACGCCATACAGTAAAGTTTAATCCCAATTCTTTAATGAAATAAATTAGCAGTTCTGACCACAAACTACATCTTCCACATATATAGTACCTCGGACCTAATAATACTGGATATTGGGTCCAAGATAGTACCTGCTTGGATGTTGTTGTTTTTTGTTACCCATACTGTGGGTACCCCCTGCCCTCTCATCCACCTCTACCCACAAGTCGTTTCCGAGTGAAGTAAACACTGCAATATCGCTCAATACTGCAGACTATGAAGAAAGATCAGAGAGAAAGATAAAAAAAAGATTGTACGGTGCAGGTGCCCAGGATCCCGAATACAGGTTTTTCCTTGGATTTGTCATCACGTGGGATATGGGGCTGTGACTCATATAGCCGGGATACAGCATTACGTGTGCGCCCAGATTACATGTACTTCCAGCTAAAACTCAGATCAGCGTGCACATCCGCGCAGTAGTCTGATCAGTGTATCGCTGTCCGCCTGAAGACATTTTGGATCCTTGGCTACCCACAATGCCCAGCGAAGACCGATCACACTGCGTGGATGCGCTGTGCGTGCATGCAGTCTTGTTGGAAATGCTGTGCCCTGTCTCATATAAGAAACAGGAAAGATCCGGAAAAGGCTGTGCAGGTATAAATTGCCCTAATAGTAACTACATCAAGCCAAAATCAATAACAATTTATATTTAAAAAAAAAAAGGAAAAAGAAAAAGAAACCTACTTACATTTCACTGCTTCTCTCCGGTTATGACAATGACAAAAGTTTGTTCACAAAACAACACCAGTTTCACGTGCTGAGATTGGTTCCCGTTAAATGAGCCAAAAACGCCCTTCTACCAATCCTGAGCGTACCAGCAATTTCACTGAGCACAAAAGTAATGGTAATCAAGCGCATCTTCGGTTGCAATTTTGTTAAACATGTTCATTTAACCCTTAAAAATCCCAAGCAAAATTGTAGCCTATTTTCGTTGTCAGAGAAAAATATGGTTTGGCAAACATTGTAGACCCTGATCAGGCGCACTTCGATCTGGGTCTACACTGTTTGTTGGCCGGCCTCGGTGGCTCAGCTGGATGCGCGTCCGACTGGCGACCAGGAGGTCGCGGGTTCGACCCCCGCCGAGGTCGGCAACATTTTTTATTAAATGTTTTCTACGGTCATTCTCTCCCTTCCGCTGATTCAAGAAGGGCAGTTGTCAGTTTCTGGCAAAAGAATGTACACAATACTGGTTAACTGCTTAGAAGACTAAGCCTGCCCAGTAAACGTGTGGTTAAGTAAACTGACCGCGCTCGACATGACCCCATTGGGTTGACTGGGTCGTAAAACCTCAACACAAACAAAACTTTTTACACTGTTTGTTCGGTTTTGTCTGTCCGACTATTCATCACGAAAACATGGATCCCCTTAAACCCTACTTTTATATAGTAAAACTGGGGTTTACACCGGTATACATTATTTGTCTTACTTTTGTTCAAAAATATAGATTCTGTGTACTCATTAGAACCGCCTCGCCGAGGCAGTTCTAACGAGAACCCACAATCTATGCTTTGACCAGAATTTGAAAATCATCAGAGTTTTTTATCTGAAATTTTTCAGTTTTTGGAGGTGAAATTTTCATATTTGAATAGGCGTGTTTTCGTTATGTTAGGATACTATTGCGGTATTTACACTAATCAAATAGGGACAGACAGGTTTGAGCAAACAGTGTAGACCTAGATCAGCGTCTACACTGTTTGCAACGCATCCACTGGGCGGTTTTAGATACACTAACATGTGGTAAAATAAATTGTTACGGTGCCATTTTCTGGGTATTTCCATATTTAAATTATGACCTAATCTTAGAACAAGTATGGTAAGGAGTTAAGATGCCCAAATATTTATGATAAACACGATGCATGTGCTACTGCAACTATTAAGTACTGCAGCTACTTTGTTGCTACTAATACTTCTACAACAACTTCTACAGTAACTACTTCTACTATTACTACTACTATAATTACTGCTGCTACTACCACCGCTGCTACTAATACTACTTCTACTGTCTTAACTACTACCATTAGCACTACCACTGGTACTGCTACTGCTATTTCTACTGCTACCACTACCACTGCTCCTACGACTGCTACTGTTGCTGCTGTTGCTACTAGTAGTGGTACTGCTGCTGCTTCTACTACTGCTGCTTCAAGAACATTTACTGCAACTACTACAGCAATTACTTCTACTATTGCTGCTACTACAATCACTGCTGCTGCTACTACTACTACAGCTTCTACTACTACTACTTCTACTACTATAACTACTACCATTACCACTACAACTGGTCCTGCTACTGCTACTTTTACTGCTACCACTGCCACTGGTTCAGTTATTGCTATTACTACTACTACTACTGCTAGTACTGCTACTTCTACTGCTGCTTGAACAACATTTAGTACTATTACTACTGTACTAATATAACTATTAATATTACTACTACTACTACTACAACTACTGCAACTAGTACTTTCAGAACCACTACTACTACTGCAACTACTACTACGACCACGACCACCACTACTAATGCAACTACTACTACAACTACTACTACCACCACCATTTCTACTACTACTACTGCAACTGCTACTACCACCACCATTTCTACTACTACTACTGCAACTGCTACTAATACCACCATCACTACTACTACTACCATCACTACTTCTACTCCAGCACTACTACTACCACCACTACTCCTACTTCTACTCCTGCATTACTACCACCACCACCATTACTACTACTCATACTATCACTACCACCATTACAACTACTACTGCAACTACTACCATCACTATCACAACTACTACTAATACTATCACTACCACCATTACAACTACTACTGCAACTACTATCATCACTATCACTACTACTACTACTACTGCAACTACTACTTCCACCACTACAACTACTACTGCAACTACTATTTACACCACCAACACTACTTCTATCATAATCTCTACTACTACTACTATCACCACCACCATCATTACTACTACTACTTCAACGACTACTGAAACTACCACTACAACAGCTATTACTGCAACCAACTATCACCAACACTACTTTGTACTACCGCAACTATTATCACCACTACTACTACTACTGCAACTGCTACTACCACCACTACTACTACTACTACTGCAACTATTACTATCACCCACACTTCTACTACTACTGCTGCTACAACTACTACTACTTCTGCAACTACTACTACCACCACTACTATTACTATTGCAACTACTACCACCACCACCCTATTTCTACCACTACTACTGCACTACTGCTACCACCACCACTACTACTACTCATACTGTCACTACACCCACTACAACTACTACTGCAACTACTACCACCACCATTACTTTTATTACTATTACTACTGCATCTACTACTACCACCACTAATACTACTACTGCAACTACTACTGCTACCACCACCACTACTACTTCCGACACCACTTTTCTACCACCACCATCATTAATACTACTACTGCAACTACTACTGCTATCACCACTACTACTGCTACTACTACAACTACAACTATCACCACCAATACTATTACTACTAATGCAACTACTACTATCACCACCAGTACTACTACTACTGCAACTTCTACTATTACCAACACCACCACTACTACCACTGCAACTACTACCACCACCACTACTGCAACTACTACCAAAACCACCACTACAACTACTACAGCAACTACTTCTACCACCATCACCACTACTACTGCAACTATTACCATCACGATCACTACAACTACTACTGCAACTAGTATTTCTACATCCACAACTACTACTGCAACTGCTGGTATTAGTACTACCACAACTACTACTACTGCACTACTGCTACCACCACCACTACTACTATAGCTACTATTACTCCCACTACTACTTTCACTACTGTAATTACTACTACTACCTCAACCACCTCCACCACTACTAATATTACTTTCACAACTACTACTACAACTGCTACTAATACTCAGCTAATACAACTAAATTGTATCAATATCACTGCTACTACTTCTGCTGCTACTTCTACTACCACCATCGCTACTACTATTACTGCTACTACTAACGCCAACATTACTACTCCCACTGCAACTTATACTATCACCACCATCACTACTACTACTACTACAACTACTACTACTGCAACTACTACTTCCACCACCGCCATTACTACTACTACTACTGCGACCACCACCACCACCACCACTACTACTACTACTGCAACTACTACTACCACCAACACCACCACTACCACTACTGCAGCTACTACCACCACCACCACCACTATAACTGCAACTACAATACCACCACTACTATTACTGCAAATACTACTACTACTACTACTTCCACCACCACTACTACTACTCATACTGTCACTACACCCACTACAACTACTACTGCAAATACTACCACCATCATCACTTTTATTACTATTACTACTGCATCTACTACTACCACCACTAATACTACTACTGCAACTACTACTGCTACCACTACCACTGCAATTCCACCACCACTATTCTACCACCACCATCATTAATACTACTGCAACTACTACTGCTATCACCACTACTACTGCTACTACTACAACTACAACTATCATCACCACCACTATTACTACTAATGCAACTACTACTATCACCACCAGTACTACTACTACTACTGCAACTATTACTATTACCACCACCACCACTACTACCACTGCAACTACTACCACCACCACTACTGCAACTACCAAAACCACCATTACAACTACTACAGCAACTACCACCACTACCACTACTACTGCAACTATTACCATCACGATCACTACAACTACTACTGCAACTACTACTACTACCACATCCACAACTACTACTGCAACTGCTGGTATTAGTACTACCACAACTACTACTACTGCACTTCTGCTACCACCACCACTACTACTATAGCTTCTATTACCCCCAATACTACTTTCACTACGGTAATTACTACTACTACTACAACCACCTCTACCACTACTACTACAACAACTATTACTACTACTTTCACAACTACTACTACAACTGCTACTAATACTCAGCTAATACAACTAAATTGTACCAATATCACTGCTGCTACTTCTGCTGCTACTTCTGCTACCACCATCGCTACTACTATTACTGCTACTACTAACGCCAACATTACTACTCCCACTGCAACTTCTACTACCACCACCATCACTACTATTACTACTACAACTACTACTACTGCAACTACTACTTCCATCATCGCCATTACTACTACTACTACTGCGACTACTAGTACCTCCACTACTACTACTACTGCAACTACTACAACCACCACCACCACCACTACCGCTACTGCAGCTACCACCACCACCACAACTGCAACTACTATTACTCCCATCACTACTATTACTGCAACTACTACTATTACTACTACTACCACCACTACTACTGCTACTACTACTACTACTGCAACTACTTCTACTCATACCTTGCTAATACAACTACATTGTACCGCTACCGCTGCTATTACTTCTGCCACTACTTCTACAACCATCACTTATACTACCTCTACTAACACACCTATTTACATTTTTACTACCATAACTACTACTACTACTTATCGGCCTCGGTAGCTCAGTCGGATGCGCGTCCGACTGGTGATCAAGAGGTTGCGCGATCGAGCCCCGCCAGGTCCGGCAACATTCTTTCGTGGAAATTGATCATGAAATATTTTCTATGGTCATTCTCTCCCTTCCGCTGATTCAAGAAGAGTAGTTGTCAGCTTCTGGCGAAAGAATGTGCGCAAACACTGTTTAACCGCTTAGAGGCCTAAGCCTACCCAAGAAAAGTGTGTTTAGGTACACCGACGGCGCCCGACATGACCCTAATGGGTTGACTGTGCCGTAAAACCTCAACACAAACAAACAAACTACTACTTATTTTTTTAATAATAATAATAATAATAATAATAATACAGTAACAAACTGGACATAACACTGCAATCACCTACCCACTAGCACTTTTAATTGCTGGATAGCACGAAATATGGACTCCCACTGGTGTTACAAAATCGATACTGCTGATCGGCACGATCGATTTCCGATTAAATTCACCATACACCAAACAGCAGAGCAGAAAGGTAAGCCATATAACGTTACGGAACAGTATATAGTTATTTGTCACAAACAAAAGCTCGAAAGCAATTAAACTGTGGTTTAAATCATTGGAGCTATAGTGCAGGTTTGAATTTACATTGTTTTTGTTATTTAGATACAGTTTTAGTGGTGGGTGGGGGCTTTAAAGACAAATTCTGCCGACATTAAAATCCTACCTGATTATGTAATGCAAATAATCCCGAACCGATCTTATTTTCTTTGCTTATAAGGATCTCTACCTATTTTTGCAGCTTGAAATGAACAGTCATTTGTAATCACGCCCCCGTCCTCGCTACCTTTCCCTTCCCCCACCCATACCAATCATTACGAAAACACGCCTATTCAAATATATAGAAAATTTCACCTCCAAAAATTGAAAAACTTCAGACAAAAAACTCAGATATTTTTCATACTTTTGCTCAAAACATAGATTGTGGGTACTCGTTAGAACCGCCTTTCCAAGGCGGTTCTAACGAGTACCCACAATCTATGTTTTGAGCAAAAATAAGAAAAATAATGTATACCCCTGTAAACCCCAGTTTTACTATATAAAAGTGGGGTTTAAGGGGGTCAAAAATATATAGGCATGTTTTCGTGATGTACTATCGGGGAGAAGCGTCGACAATAGGCAGTCCGAATAGAAGCTCTGCACTGCTGGGACAGTGACCTGGTGACAAAATCTCCGTTCTTTGTCTACATCCTTAGGGGTTCTGAATGCGGGCCCTTTCTCAGCTAACCATCACCTTACCTCGATGTGGATAGAAATAGCAGGAGCATAAGTACAAGTGATCCCCAAGCGAAAGCGTTACTCTTGTTTGAACATCATTTCTTTGGGATTAGTAGATTATTATGAGCATTTTCCCATTTTCCACAGATTAAACCAATTTTAACACGCAAACCCCGAAAAGGGTAATTGGCGTACAGTGCAGACCCAGGTCAGACCCCGCAGACCCCGGCGTCTGATCAGTGTTTTCTCTTTTTGCAAATAGTTTAGCATTTTTTCTCTAGGAATATCTTAATCACATGGCCTCACATACCTAAAATCGGATTCGACTCGACCAATATTTTGTGTGTGGAAAGTTAATTCAGTCTAAAATGGGTTTCTACAATTAATCAGCTCATTTTGCTCAACTAGTTGAACATATTATGAACAGATTTGAGGACTTTCGCAAACTGAATTAGCAAACTAAATGCCAAAGTTGTTTGTTCATAATTTACAGTAAGCTGAGATCTGCCATTGTTTCAGTGAACTAAGGCAAAAAAAATATTTTGAACAACAAAAGAAAAGAGACCTTATGTCATATAGGCCGCGCTTTGCGAAAACGTGTAGTCGGGCATATATGGACAGCGAAGGACCTGATCAGCCTGCACATTCGTGCATTCTGATCCGGGCCTTCGCTGTCCACAGACAAAATCATTGGATACCAACGAATGTTTCAATGGAGAACGAATGCCCTGACGAGACGTTAGGCATATACAGGATGAAATGAACCCGCACATTTAGCGCTGTTCGATGGCACTTTTTCGCATGTCGCGGCCCATATGAGAACGGCGAAGACCCAGATCAAACTGCGCTTCTGCACAGTCTGAGAAGGGCAATCTCTTACGGTTCATCTATATACATGTACAATGTATCATTCTACAGTATCCTGACTCTGCAGCGGGCAACGGAGACCCTGATGAGTCTGGCTGGTTGGTGCGTACCTTTTTTGTCCGTATCATCATGAAAACATGCCTATCTAATGTTGACCCCCTTAAACCGCACTTTTATATAGTAAAACTGGTGTTTGCAGGGGTATACATCAGTTTTCTTATTTCTGCTCAAAAACATAGATTGTGGGTACTTGTTAGAACCGCCTCGCTGAGGCGGTTCTAACGAGTACCCACAATCTATGTTTTGAGCGGAAATATGAAAATATCAGAAATTTTATCTAAAAATTTTCAAGTTTTGGTGTTCAAATTTTCAGCATATTTGAATAGGCTTGTTTTCGTAATGGTATGATTAGAGCCCTTTGTTGTGTATTAAGGGGACTGGACATACTTGGTAGATTTTCTGCCAGTTTTCACAAGGCAGAACACTTTTGTGTAGTTTGTAGTTTCTGGCCTTTTGTGATAATTGTGCTCGCTCGGAGATTTTGAAAAAGTATATGAGGGTCACTGCATGGTGAGGCCTAATTGTCCGAAACTAGCAAGTGTGACCCAGAAAATATGACACTTCAGCTGTGTTTATCTTCCCTACAGCTGGTGTTTGTGATGTATGGGTTTGTAGAACGTCTCTCCGTACTTCCATATAGTGTAGTTAATATTTTCTGACCCTTTGTGAACATTGTGTCCATTCCGGGATTTTCAAAATGTATATGATGGTCAATGATGAGGTCTAATTGATCGAAACTTGCTAATCTGGTCCAGAAAACATGACGCTTTGACTGTTGTCAGTTTGGTAAATGCGTTCATTGCTCTCAAAGGTCAATGCTTTTAGATTCTATCTGTACTCAAAAATGAAAGAACTTGCTTCCCTTGGGTGCATTTTGTTAGAGTAGGTCCCTATTCAGAAGGGAGGCAGAACAATCATGACAGATATGCCTCCCCCATTACGAAAACACGCCTATTCAAATATATTGAAAATTTCAGATAAAAATATCTGATATTTTTCATATCTCTACTCAAAACATAGATTATGGGTACTCGACGAGGCGGTTCTAACGAGTACCCACAATCTATGTTTTTGAGCAGAAATAAGAAAAATAATGTATACCCCCTATAAACCCCAATTTTACTATATAAAAGTGGGGTTTAAGGGGGTCAAAATTATATAGGCATGTTTTCATGATGTGTATATGTATCCTTTCCCTATCAGTGCCACACAGGAATCTAAGCAACATCACCGTTACAGAACCCCCGTATTATTGGAATGAGCCGAGCCGAGAGAAATGGAATATTCGGGAGCATATCTAAGTAATAAAGAAGGTGATGAACCACTGAAGCCGCATAATTTGATGAGGGCCTTTACTATTTTATTAATTATGAGCCACAAACGTGAGAAAACACACCTTCCGATATGTGCGTCCAAACAAGACTCAAATCACCCTGCGCATCCACGCAGTCTGACAGAGTCTTCGTTGTACGCCTAAAGAAACTTTGCATGCTTGGCTAGCCAAAATGCACCGCAAAAGGCGGCGTCTGGTCAGGGTCTACATTGTTTGCCACTCCGTACAGCAGTTTTTAGACAGATTAACAGGTAGTAAATATATTTGTTCAAAATTTAGGACAAGCATGGTAAAGAGTTAAGGTGTCCCATTATTTAGGGTAAAAATGGTACGCTGAAATTCATATGCATTTATTTCTCTTTCTTTTACACAGGCATGTCTTCGGACGATGTGAATACATTGAAACAGACAATAAATGAGGTTATTAATGGGAAGAAGAGGAATGGTACTTGGGGACCACACGGTTGGCAAACTACACTGGCCCTTATTGCAGCACTGAGATTACCCGATAGTTCTGTGGCAGATTACCTTGAAAGCCAAGGAGCTGAGCTATCTACTCGCTCACTCTTGTCAGTCGTCCAGAAAGGAAGTGCTAAATTACTGCGGTTTGTAATCAAAGAACTTCAGAAGATTGGCAAATGGTGGCCAGATGACTGGTACACCGGCCTAGCGCTCGCAGAGGCTTGGTTTTTCGAAAGGAAGAAAATATACGCAGTCTTCTCCGAGCATGACGTAGTTTTCATGCCCGAATGGCTAGTCACGGCTGTGAAGTATGGGGATATTGGGCTCATTGTGAAAATAATCCATGGGCTTAAAGCAACATACAGATGGGATCCCAGTGACACCTTTATTTTGCAGGCGATCACGGAAGCGATAAAAGAAGACGCTAACATATGGTACTATTGTTTACTTCAGGAAGGCGCAGTGCCTAATTTTCAACATTTGGTGACTGCAGTGAGGCGTGGCGATTGTAATATTTTAAAAGACATAATTCAGAATTTGAAGAGACAAGGAGTCTGGGAAGGTATTGACCGAAATAAAGATATAAAGGCTGCATTAGAAGAGGCTTGTATTAAGAAAGACATAACAGCTTATTCTACTTTAACTGACGAAGGTGCAGAACCTACTTTGCATTGTTTTCTTACTGCCGTAAAATCAGATTACTATCAGCTAGCGTCAAAGATCAGCCGTGACTTAAAGCTGTCAGGAAAATGGAACGAGAAAGTATTAAAGAATGACTGGAGTTTGGTTTTAGCGGAGGATTATATATCTCAGTTACCAGAAGGTATACGACAGACATGGGAAAATTTGTTATACAGCTCAATAACAACAAAAACACACAAGAAGGACTTGAGAGCGCAACAAGAAATTGTAAAGATTTCTGTTGAAGATAGTACAGCCGGTCCAAATGCACAAATATCTGAGGAAGTGTCAAACGAGGAAATCACAAACGCCCCTCCAAATACTCCTATAGAAAGACCGTACGTGCTTCCAACAGGAGAGATGGCTCGTTTTCTAGCACATGAAGAAGAAGTTGTGGACGCTGATGGAGAAATGTACGACTATGATGAGCCATCTGACGAGACTCTCTACCGATGTTTGCAGCGAAGTATTTCCGCACCTGTTGCAACCAATGAATACGAACATATTGATAAAACTGTAAAAGCCCCTAGTCCGGGTAGGAAGAGATATTCAACTGGTAACGGACAGAGACTGCCTTCCGATCCAACACTTCTGAGCCCCAGAATTGATTCCGATAACGCAGACAAACAAATAATGAGTGAAGGTAGCAGTCTAAATATAGCCTCCAACGCAAGAGTTGATATCAGACAAGAAAAAGAAAATGAAGTAGAAACAGTAGACAAGCAATACGATAGAACTCAGATTCAAGACAAACAGTATACTGATGATGTTCTTTTGCTGAAGAGAGTTCCCGAAGCTCATGTTACAGCTGACTACCAAACCCAAGAAAACAGAGGAGAAGTAAAGACTGCTCCCTGTCGCTTACCCAAATCACCAGAATTCTATTTGCCTAGGTCATCTTATCGTTCTATGACATCGTCATCCAGATACTTTCGTAGAGCAACATATTCCCGAAGTCTAGATGATCCAGAAATACTGCGCCTTCACCGACAATTCTCCTTTTCAATTAGATCCATACCTCTGACATTTAATTATGGAGAACATTTACGCTATTTGTCCTCCCTGCGGTTCTAAAATAGGGCATTGGCTTAACTGATGCCACGTGATGGTACTTTCTGTACGTATAATAAAACGGACAAGAAATGAGCTGGGACACATATTTCCAACAATATTGCATGTGCACTCAGCGAAAACTCAGATCAGCCTGCGCATGCGGGCAGTATAATCCGTCTTCTCAGGACACCCTTTGGGTAGCCAAGGATCCAAAGCGTCTACAGACGGACAGCGAATACTCTGACTGGCATGTGCACTCTTCGCTGGGCACACACCATTACGAAAACATGCCTACTACCAAAAAATGAAAATTTTACTACCAAAAAATGAAAATTTTCCGATAAAAAAATCTGATACTTTTCATATTTCTGTTCAAAACAGATTGTGGGTACTCGTCGAGGCGGTTCTAACGAGTACCCACAATATATAATTTTGAGCAGAAATAAGAAAAAATAATGTATACCCCTGTAAACCCAGTTTTACTATATAAAAGTTGGGTTTAAGGGGATCAAAATTACATAGGCATGTTTTCGTGATGTTTTGCATTTACGTCATTCAAAACTTCTGGAGGCGGGCGACTTTTAAAAGATTCAATCAATGGTTGGTTTGATATTTACTGGTTTTCATGCCATAATCCTTGTATAAAAAGGTGTCACAGTAATCTATGTTTTAAGCAGAAATAAGAAAAATAATGTATACCCCTGTAAACCCCAGTTTTACTATATATAAAAGTGGGGTTTAAGGTGGGGGTGGGGGGGGGGAGCAAAATTATATAGGTATGTTTTCGTGATGCGCGATCTTGTAGGAACTATTGTACACCGACTCAAAAGAAAAACGCTCTAAGAGATTTTCTGTTCAAGAACAAGTCGCGTAACATAACGCAAGTTGTTGAAGTTATTTGCGCGATTAGAGCATTTAGCAAGTTACACAATTGGGGTAGCCAAAGTAGATTTTTTTATCAGATCTTGTTCACACGGAATTATGGTGTCGGTTATGATCCAACTGTTAAAGAAACTCTGCATATCCAGTCATCCCACTCCGTCTCAGATGCTATTAAAACAGCCTACGCGAAAATTGTAAGGGTTTTGCTATAAATGGCTACTCGTATACATGCAATAAATACACTAAGGCCCAGTAATTTTCACCAATGACCACTTGGGAAAGTTTTCAACCGAAGATGTCTTGGGAAAACATTCAACCGATGATAACTTTGAAAAGTTTGATCCCATGGGTATGTTTTCAAGGGACGAGAGAAAGCAGGTGCAATGAATTTTCATTGGCTATAAAATGCCAGTGAATTATGTAATGATACATTTGTAGTGTGCGTGGTTTGTGACGTGATTATATTGCAATCTAATTATTCAATAATGTTCTTGTGTTTATTCATGGAGAAATGGAAAACAAAATAATAGATTTTTAACTTCTAAAAAGGAACCTACTCTAAACTAAATAATTTACCCCCAGTCTTTTGAAAAAGGCCTTTTCAAAAGAGACGCACAGAACTGCCACCTCTGAAAATGTATTCAGTCCAGTCATTAATATCTGTGGTACCAAACTTTGGTGGTTTTAAAAGAATGTCTTGTTGACGGAATTCCGTTTTGATGCTTTCATAATTACAAATGTTGTTAATTAACTGATATGCAATTCTATGCAAAAAGCATGGAAAACTAAATATTGGCGAACTTTTAGTTTACTGCTTTCGCCTTTACAATTATTTTGCATCAAAATTAACCTGCTGAATAAATTAAGATGGCACACCCACTTCTAATTGTCAGCCAATCAAATTACTTGATCCAAGTTTTGATACAAATTCACATACTTAATGACATAAGCCTACTGATCTGGATCTACACTGTTTGCAAAAGCAGGGCATATTCGGAGTCAGCAGGACCAGGGGTTTCCACCAAATATAAATGTTTTACTATAGTTTGGTAGTTGTCACTCGTGTCTACCGCGTAAAGGTGACTGAATACATCGCCAAGGGTGCTCACTCTGACCAGAAAATATTTTCCTCCCTTCTCAGTCAAACAGGGAAAGGATTCATTTTCTTCCTTTAAGCGTATTTGACAGATTCTCTTTAAGAGATGACAATTCATTTCTTCTGAAGTGACCTCCCTTTGAAAACGGAGACAACTACCTCCTACTTAGTGTTCTCGCTTTAGTTTATCCTACTGGAGCTCTCATAAGCTCTCGCTTAAGCTACTAGCTTTCTAAATTCAAATATTGACATACAACTTTGTAAATGTGTTTTGAAACTTAATAAATAATTGAGCCGCAGACATGTACACCCAACGAAGACTCAAATCAGCCTGCGCATCCGCGCTGTCAGAGTCTTTGTTGTCCGCATGAAGAAACTTTGTATCATTAGCTGTCCAAAGTGCGCCCAGTGAAGATTCTGATCAACTTCGCCAATGCGCATGCTCGAAATTATAAAAATGTGACTTAGTCCCGTTCTTGCGCTAACCCTTTTAAATGTAACCAGTAAATCTAATCAGAATTATCTTTCTTAAACCTAAATCCTTATGTGTCCATCGAGGGAATACAAGCAGAACGTCACTGAGCTTGCTTAACTATGGCTTACATCCAGCATACAATGCCGCTTTGAGATTTGTTGGAGTTTTACAGCCCAATCAACACTGTATATGTCATATCGAGAAATTATTTCTTGATCAATCTCCATGACAAGTGTGTAACCGAGCTGGGACGAACTCATGATCCCTGGCTCTGCAGTCAGACGCGCTATTGTCTGTCCTATGGATCCCGGCTCACAACGTTGCCATATGGCCATTTCAACTATACCTACTGAAGCCCTGTGGAGCATGCATGTCTGCACTGGATCCTAAGCTAGCACATAGCAAAGACTCTGATCAGACTATGCAAATGCACAGGCTGATCTGAGTCTTCGCTGGGCACACAGAAACAAAGACACAATATCTCGCATTGAGGCTTAATTGAGAAAAGGTCATGAGGGACGGGCTCATGGCATAAGCGGACAGCGAACCCAGTAGGCCACACAGGGTTGATAAGACGTCATTTTAACGTTGTGTGCCTACTGGAAAGGCCCTGATTAGTCTGCCCGATAACCGTTACAGCACTTGTCGAAATTGAAGCAGACGACATTCTATATGTTCTTTTTTAAATTACATGTATTTTTCAGAGAAATAAGACTTCACATTTAATGTGAATCGTCTGCATAGCAGACTATTCACATGAAATATCAAGCCTTATTTTCTTCGAAAAAAAGGCAAAATCAAATATCGTCTAATGCAGTTGTGATTAACACTTTAAGGGTTAAAAAATACACAGACAAAGAACGCAGTGCACGTCACGATCAAACTGTGGGGCCTTCGCTTTCTGCAATCCCTGTATGAGCGTGGTACTTGGTTCGTACAGACTGAGTCTATTTTTCAGAGCCACTCTGGGATGGGGTTATATTTATAGACAAGAATTCTGGAAAGCAATAAATCTGCAGAGGGGTCAGTCAGTGAGTGATCAGTCTTTTAACAAAACTGTTTTCAAGAGAATGTGATTTGCAGTCAACTCGTCAGAAGTTGAATGCTCTAATGAGATACCAGAACAGTCTTTACAATTCAGGAAAAGAGCTAGATTAATATTTGTTTAAATGGCAAATCAGCGTCAGTTTAAAGGAAATAGTAATTAAACAAACATATTAAAAATAGCCTTTTTTACATTACGAAAACACGCCTATTCAAATATATTGCAAATCTCACCACCAAAAAATGAAAATTTTCAGATTAAAAAAAAAAAATAATGTATACCCCTGTAAACCCCACTTTTACTACATAAAGTGTGGTTTAAGGGGGTCAAAATTATATACTCGTAGGTATGTCTTCGTGATGGCTGCTAAAAAAGGGAAAGAAAGGAAAGAAAAGTTTGAAGATAAAAAAAAAAAAAAAAAAAAAAAAAAAAAACGGTATCAAGATGGACACCATTTTTGTGAATTAATGACGTCATAACCACCTGACTCAATATGCAATAAGTAAATAAATAAATCACCTCTAAAACAACATTTTGTTGCTATATATCGGTAAATGTGTTCATTTGCATATAAACTGTCAACTAGCTAACATAAGCAGCATATTCCAGTCAACAGACGGCTTGTATTTGTGTCTTACAAAGACTAAATATCTGATTTAATATAAACATTGGCAGCGCCCATAGTCACATATACATGTATTTATAATACATGTAAAATACAGTATATTTCTTATTTCTTACCCGATTTTGATAAAAGTTTCGCAAAAAAAAAAAAAAAAAAAAAAAAAAAAAGGCTTGTTTTCTATGGCTCAATACTTACAGACCAATATTGCATTTAGGGTTCCTTTCGCTTTAACGCCCATGTCTCTGAATATTCTTTAAACATATAATGTAATACGTAAACATTGCACTCACACTAAATACTGAGACAGACAGGCCTGAGCAATTATTTTTCCAGCAACTTTAAGCAGGTCCAGAGATAACAATATGGACTTATATCAATTCTTGTAAGATATACTACTGTCTTTTAGGGTCTTTTTGTTCTAGAAAACGTAAACGTAGGACATATAAATATAACATAGGTAAACACTGAAACCATTTATTCACAATATGTATTTATTTTGGTCTAAGCTAGGGGACTGGATACACTAACTGGACATTTTCTGAAATCTGAAAGTTTTTTTCCCATTCTTGTCCTTCCAGTTTTCATCTGGACTATTAGTAAACTGATACAGATAGTTTGGTACATGTATAACCCAGCTAGCATTCCACTTAAATCTCTATTGGACCATTATCGGCTCGACAGGAATTCTGTAATGGTCCGATGTAGATTTAAGCAGAATGCAAACTGGGAACGTTGAGCAGATGTTTTGGCGAAGGGCACAGATCCTCAATAAATATAAGGTCGTTGTAGTTCATAGTTTTGAGAAATCTGGTTGCCACGATTTCTGAAAATCGTATGTACTTTGATATTTGTGATCATCACCTCATTAAAATTCGAGGTTATGTCGTAAATACATGTATTTGGTTGCGCCGTGTTCTGTTTGATTCTCAGAAACGTTGGGAAACTTCAAAAAATAAATATCTGATCATGGCAATTCAATATACCGTGAAGAGCAGAGATGTAATTCATCCGATTGGTTTTGGGTCTTGGTCTATGCATTCACCGAGTTACATCACGAAAACACGCCTATATAATTTGACCCCCTTAAACCCCACTTTTATATAGTAAAACTGGGGTTTACAGGGGTATACATTATTTTTTTATTTCTGCTCAAAACAGATTGTGGGTATTCGTTAGAACCGCCTCTGCGAGGCGGTTCTAACGAGTACCCACAATCTATGTTTTGAGCAGAAATATGAAAAATATTTGAATTTTTTGTCTGAAAATTTTCAATTTTTCGGTGATTAACTTTTCAGTATATTTGAATAGGCAGGTTTTCGTAATGTATCCCTTTTTGACAGTTCCCATTGCAACTTTTGAAACGATCCTTTTATGGAATCTGATTTTTGCTGTCAGGTTTGGGAATGTTAAGCATTCTGGTACGTGAGGTAATGATTCACCTTCTTTGAAAATAGATAACCCCATTTAGAATTTGTTTGTAAATATAGAGCTTGTTGTTACCTTAGTTTCAGAAAAAAAAGACTTTTACAGTAAGCCCCCTTTTGACACTGCTATTTTTTCAGCTTTTTAATCGGTTCATTTTTGAGGAATGGTTTTGATATATTGTCAAGGTTCGCACCTTAAGTTTTTTCCCACCTAGCATTCTACTTAAATATATATTGGACCATTACCCACCCGACAGGATTCCTGTCGGGTCGATAACGGTCCGATATAGATTTAAGTAGAATGCTAGCAGTGTCGTTGAATATTATGTCAGTACACCTATTCAGGTTGACAAAAGTTATTCCTCTACAAGTCTACAAGTACAAATGTATTATTACAATGACATGGGTAAGCAGTGGTTTATTTCAACCATAGGGCAGAATGGTCGTTATAGTCACGGAGTTTTTCCGATAATTTCCGAGCGCTCCGGAGATAAGCAGGTCCTCAGTTTAATAGGAAAATGTATAGAAACACACAAATAAATTTCTTTCCTAAGTTAATATATTTTCCGACATTAAATTATAACGTCTACGATGAAATAGCATTTCAAGTTTTTTAATCTGGTATAAAAATCATAGAAATACGTCAATGAGAAGTTTCTTCCATCTGAGCCTAAAGTATTCACCCTTCTAATCCTAATTACAATCTATTATAACGTATGAGCAGAAAGTTAGTATTCCATTGATTATAAAGATGTATATATTTCATATATAGCTAAACGGGAAGTTTCTTCCATTTACGCCTAATTTTTACTTTTAATCCGAACGTCGAACAACAAGTATGGCCGAAAATTTTCTAAGTTCTGTATATAATTCGTTAAGACATTCTAAGCATGCGATCATATACTTGACACCAGCAACTTGTGTCAATATCATGCGAAAGAGTATTTATTTATTTCCCCATCGCATGATTTTCAACACAAAGTGAGAGTGAGTGAATAATTAAATGAATGAATGAATAAATGAATGAACGAACGAACGGACGGGCGATGGAGGGAGGGAGGGAGGGAGGGAGGGAATGGATGAATGAATGAATGAATGAATGAACGAATGAACGAAAGAACGAACGGACGGACGGAGGGCGAACGAGGGAGGGAGGGTGGTAATGAATGAATGAATGAGCGAGTGAGCGAGCGAGAGAGAGAGAGAGAGAGAGAGAGAGAGAGAGAGAGAGAGAGAGAGAGAGCGAACGAACGAACGAGCAAGTGAGGGAGTGAGGTAGGGAGGGAATGAATGAATGAATGAATGAATGAATGAATGAATGAATGAACGAACGGACGGACGGACGGACGGACGGACGGAGGGCGAGCGAGCGAGGGAGGGAGGGTGGTAATGAATGAATGACTGAATGAATAAGTGAGCGAGCGAGAGAGAGAGAGAGAGAGAGAGAGAGAGAGAGAGAGAGAGAGAGAGAGAGAGAGAGAGCGAACGAACGAACGAGCAAGTTAGGGAGGGAGTGAGTGTCAGACTGATTTCGTGAGTGTGTGAATGAATTTATCGGCGGATATAAAGTTGACTTCAGTAAGTTCAAACGCTGTTCAATTTTTAATTACAGTACAGCTATTCAAACTAATAAAGATGATCAAAATATGTTTTGATTGGAATCAGTGTAAATCGTTACATAAACAATCATTATCACTAAATCGTACAGGTAGCCAAAAACAGTACCAAGGGAAACAAGTACATTTTGGGCCACGGGCTTAATTCACAGATAGTACAGGAGTTATCGATTTGACACCGTAACGAGTTTTCTGCGAGATGTCCGAGTTATGGCCTGCTCCAACTGAAAATCATGTGATCTGGCGAAACTTGATTGAGAGGACGGAAACACAACGGAATCCACATGTATAGATGTACAAACAACGCATTTAATCAGTTTTCAATCTCTCTCTCTCTCTCTCTCTCTCTCTCTCTCTCTCTCTCTCTCTCTCTCTATGTCCGTCTGTCTGTCTATCTGGCTGTGTGTCTGTCTGTCTGTACGGAGAGAGAGAGAGAGAGAGAGAGAGAGAGAGAGAGAGAGAGAGAGAGAGAGAGAGTCTATTAATTTCTGATAATTAAATTACTCAGATGCGCGCGCGGGTGACTTAACTTAGAATTTAGCAAACATGAAAAAGTTTGGATGGGCAATTAAAACAATTTACAAGCAGTATGTCAGAGATGCATATCTCTGATTTAAGGGTTCAAATGAGCGGTTTAATCGCATCTGTAGTCTTAAATGCGAAGGATAGAGAGGCTTGTTCCAGAGGGGCTTCTTCGTCTAGCAGATCACCAATATACGTAGCTAGTATTTCGCCAATGCCTACTAGTCTACCGAGCCGCAATCCTCTGCACCCTATCTATTTGATTAGTCTGAGTTTTTGAATGAGGATGCCCAACATGCCCTGCATACTCCAGCTAGGGACGCCCGATGTTTTCTTATGCAGCAGACTTGGTCGCTTGAATCACTGACCCACTCTGGTATCTTTGAAAATCTGCTTCCGCTTAAGCCGGTGCTGTGAAGGTATGGGGCGTACGCAGCCCTGCAAACTATGCCGGGTGTGTGTATGTGTGTCGGGGTGGGGGGGGGGGGGGGGGAAGGGTACTCTGAATTTTGTCTGCTACATAGGCTGGGCCCCATCTAGTGTTTACCCCACAAAAAAGATACGGTATATCAGCCATACGCAAAAAAAATCTATCCGGTATATCCGGTATAGCAGCCATATCACCCCCACCTCCCCTCCTCCCACAAAAAAAAAAAAAAAAAAAAAAAAAAAAAACGTGTAGATATTAACATACCCTAACAATATTCCCTTTGCTTTCTTTTTTTTTATATAAAAGTGGGGTTTTCATTTATTTTTCCTGTATAATGATTGCATAGTAATATAAGTGCTTTAAACAGTTTCGAAAAGTAGCTCCGTTTTTACTTTAATGACTTTTAATTGATGCATAGCAGAAACAGAGCTGCTACAACTAAATAAAAACAACTATCCATTCAACAGAAGATTCTAACCCCAATTCTTACAATACCCAAAGACATACCGAGAATTTTGTTAGACCTCAAAAAAATAGTCAGTTTTGAAAGTGACCCCCAAAAAATGCCTGTAAATGGCCAATAGCCCCCCCCCCCCCCCCCCCACCCCCCACCCCCCCCCCCCAAAAAAAAAAAATAAATAAATAAATAAAATAAATAAATAATTAAATAGATAAAAAAATAGCCACTTTATTTTTTCAAAACCCCTAAAACAATTAAAATTCAAAAGTCTACACCCCCGCACACACCCCCTTCGCGCGCGCGCGCGCAAAAAAAAAAAAAAAAAAAAAAAAAAAAAATGCCTATCTACCAGGCAAAATTCAGAGTACCCTCTCCCTCTCTGCTGCAATAAGAAGAGCATCAATAAAATAAATAAATTAATAAAAGAAAACTTAAAAAATTAAAAAAAAATAAAATAAAACAAAAATAAAATAAAAACGAGACTCGGATTTCGTCCATGTTTAAAGATTTTGATTCTTTAGATGCCAGAGCCAAGTTCGATGCGAAGAAAGCCAAGATTTAATCACCGTTAAAAGTTACTTTGTATATATGCTACTTTTAGGTCTGTTAAACAACAAACACACAAACAAAACAAAAAAAAAAAAAAAAAAAAAATGTAAAGCATAGTTCATTTTTTTATAAACAGACGTTTGATGAAATTCGTCAAAATACATCATGGTGTATTTACAGGTATCGTCGAACACGTACGGAAATAAACGATTGGTGACGGTCGCTGTGTCGGAACAATTCCAAACAGTACGGAAAAGAGCGGATGTAGCTGGCGATGCACTATGTTTGCATTTTAAATTAAATTATTTATTTAATAAAATGAACAATTTGTCCTTAAAAGTTAGAACAAGGAGGATAATGATACTATGAAAACATTCAATTTATAGATTACTATTATTATTTACATTTCAGCGTTACAAATTTAAGCGGCATACTTAATTATTGAGGAGAACATTACGTGAAACGTACACACTGGCAGTGCATATGACAGTCTGAGGGACGAAATTTATGCACATATTTAGTGTGTAAACATCAGATCATCAAACTGATTCGACAAAGAAAACCCGCTGTCAATATGTCTGACAACGAAATTGAAGACGTGTCATTTTTGCCAGGTATGTCAATCAATACTGAATGAAAAATTCGTGTGCAAATTTTGGACTGCCAAGGTCCGGCTAACCAGCTGAGCTTGAGCTGATCGTTGTTGAAGTGAAAATTGATATCGACAACAGCCTATCATATTTTCACTGAGATCATTGGTTAATAGACAGAGTGTTTGTGAGTATCATAAGAAGCTTGCTTTATGAAACATTGAAATTTTAAAGAATCAGCTGATCTGGACCCAATACTCTGAGGGTTTAATATATACTTTTTGCTAAATAAATATAAAGTTTATTTTTTGAACTAACACCTTTTTTAAGCCAGTACTTGTTTTTATTTGAAAATGAGTTTGGTCTTCGAAATAGGACAGGTTGAGAAGGAACTATTTAATGTCATGAAACATCAGTAATGTAATCGACCACTAATACAGCCCAATGCTTCGATTATTGCATGACCCATATAAAAGTCAACCAATTGAAAAGTTGGTTTTCTAAGATAACAGTGACCTATAGGATACAGTGACTGGACACTGTAGGCAAATATTGATATATAATCCAGATAAGTGTGTCCCATGGCTCAGACAGATAAGTGGTGAAAAAAATCAATAATTTTATTATATATAATTATATATATTGACCGCTTAGTTTGCATCGGGACTTTTTATAACTGCAAAAATACAGCTTTCATTGTTGTTTGTTTTGTATCATTTTGTTTTGTCTATGTAAGTGCTAAGCTTCAAAGATTGTTTGCATCATATCAAGCACTGAATTTCCAACAATTTGATAGCAAACATGCCAGTATTCATTAAACATCCACAGCCCCCTCCCCACCTACTCCCTCACAAAAACAGGTCAGTGCTTGTATAATTGCAAGCATGTTTTCAGACTAAACTTTTAATCTTAGTTTGTCTTAATGGAATCCATTTGTAAATTTGGTAAAATTGATGTAATGAAATTGGTCTGATTATGTCATTTTTCTATGCCATTATTATTATAGCTACTTATGCTAATTAGTGCATGATTAGTGAGATTAAAGGATAAAAAGAATGTCTCCTAAATTTAATCTGGATTTCACCGCAATAATCAAAGGATTAATAAGTAGAAAGATTATAAAGTATTCAGTGATACCTGCACAATGAACCACTCGCTCATCATCTTTTACTAACCCTTATTTTCGAAATTCTAGTCATTGCTAATTTTTTAAACTGGGATAGTGGCGTAGATCTTGATTCTCTCTTAGGTGAGTATACATGTAGAGAAATAGAACTTGGGGACGATGATGAACAGTGAAAAAGAAGTAAAAAAACAAAAACTGAGAAGAGTGGAAAAAATTGCCAAAAGTAAGACATCAGAAGTGTTCTGAATGTCAAAATTTGTATGTGTCAGTCTACGGGTTTTGTGGTCATATATGCAGACAAAACAAATTGCGCAACAGACATGAAAGTTACGGTACATGATTGTAAATTCTTTATTTATACTGCATTACTCATGCAAGGTTGTTGAGTAAGGGATATTTCATTGTCTGTTAATTTTCTAAACAATGAAAAAGCAATTATGATGATGAAATCATCAAGCAACAAAAATACACTGGAATGCTGCAGTGCCACATTAAACAAGCCAGATAAATCCTATATGGTTTGTGGTAAAAAATGTGAAAAAACAGTCTTATTCTACTAGCTTGTTGAACCATTAAACATCCACTAAATCATAGCAAATAAACATAAAACAGTTCAGAAGACATTACTCTTTTAGAAACATCGGGTCACAGAAATAACAATTTTGGAAGCCTTACCCGAAAAAGTGGGGCTGGGGTTTCTAACAACAAAATTTTTTTGGATTTTGCTACTTTCACAAAATTAGCAAAGTTATACATTCTGAAGACCAACAAAATAGCGGCATATACATGTACATGATATATAAAACCGATTTTCAGTCTTTCCTTTTTCATATTATGTTGATCAAATGTGACTTTTAACCATATTAAATGGAGTACTTGGTCAAAGAGGTAATGGTTTTCAGGGCAGAAATGCTGTTTTGCTTGCATGACCAATGTTCTCCATTTACACCATAAAAATCAACTAAAAACCAAACATATTTATATACATCATAAAAACACCACAAAACTAATAATCTAATTTATATACACAGTTGTAAAATTCAAAACTTACCTTATCAATGAAAGTATGATTCAGTATGAATCAACTTAAGAAATCATCGATAGATTTGGGTAGTATTCTGTGTGGTTTCAGCATGTTTCAACAATGGCGTGCTGGTAGAGGGCGCTATAGTCGGGTATGAAATACACTTATTGGACAGAAAGGAAGAGAGACAAGTCACTGTATTCTATAGGTCGCTGCCTATAATAACCTTGTGAGCCAGTCTGTCTGTCCGTGGTCGCTTAGCTAAAATGGCTATTGCTCTGAAACCATTGGGAATATTTATGTCCCCCACCATAGCGGGGGACACAGATCCTATCAGTTGGTGTCCTTATTGGCGTCAGCGTAGCCTCTTGTCTGCACTCTATCTCCTTAATAAATGGATGGATTTAGTCAAACTGAGACAAATTTATCATTGGGAGGGGGAAAAATACTGATTAGATTTTAATGATCTTGACCCCAATTTCAAGGTCACAGGAGAGCTTAGATTGTTGGAAAAGGCTGGAAAATGGCTTGTCTGCACCCATCTCCTCATATCATCATATATCATAATCAGATTTTTGATTAACGTGCAGGTACAGGGGCAACATCCACATCTGTTGGCCCCCCTTGGCTTGCTGCACGCATGGCAGATCTCACATCAGATCTCCAGGTACGTCTGTCATGAGTGTTGATAGCCGAGAGCTTCCACTCTCTACAATCCCTCTCTGTCAGCTGCTTCCATGTCATTTTGGGCCTCCCAGGCCCACGCTTTCCATCAATCTGTATGTCAAAGGCTGTCTTGACTGCACCACTGGAGCGTTCCACATGTCCATACCATCGGAGCTCTCCTTCAGAATGAGGTCCAGATCCCCAATGCCAAGCGGCACAAGTAGCTCATTGGACCTGGTGGTGACAATGTCTTGCGGCCTGAAGTTGCAGATCTGTCTGATTATTGCCCTGTCATTTCGCTGCAGACGCTGGAGGTTCGGCTTTGTCAATGGCCAAGTCTCTCTGGCATAGAGCATTGCGCTCCGCACACAAGAACTGTACACACGTCCACGTGTTTTGAAAGAGAGGTGGCGTGAAGAGAGGACTGGTAGCAGATCCTTGAACTTCTTCCAGGCAGTTTTCACACGTGTTGTGGTTGAAAGTTCACAGCCACCTGCTGCTGAGAGCATGTCTCCTAGGTAGCAAAAGGAAGCTACCACCTCAAGCTTGTCAGGTCCGACTTGGACTTCCTTCTGTGGTCTGCCATCCAAGGGGCATGCAGTTCCCTGGCACCATGTACATCTGTAGTCAGGGTACTTTTTCAAGTGCTTGAGCCCACTGCATTTCTTGTGCACCCAGTGCTTGCAGCCATTGCAGAAGATGCTGTTGCTGCCCACTCCAGTGCGACAGACAGCGCATGGAAACTCACCTGAACTCTGCAGGAGGTCCAGTCCCGTACCGCAGATGATGATCTTTGTCTTTCCTGCATTTACTCTCATTCCTTTCTTCTCCATTGCTTATTTCTAAGTCTAAAGCCTCCTGACACATTCCTCAAGCGATTCAGCGATGATAACAAGGTCATCGGCATAGAGGTCCTCCCAGGGGACCCCAGAGCGGAACTCTCGTGATAAAGCTTCAAGCACAATGATGAAGAGCAGCAGGCTGAGTACTGATCCTTGGTGAACACCAACCTTCACTTCAAACTCTTCACTGTACCACTCACCAACACGGACACGGCTCCGCGCATTTGCATACATCCCCTGCACCAGTCGCACAATCCACTCCTCCACAAGTTTTCTCAGCGCCCACCAGATGACCTTCCGAAGTACTCGATCAAACGCCTTCTCCAGGTCTACAAAAGCCATGTAGAGTCTTTTATTGGCAGCTTGAAACTTCTCTTGCAGCTGCCTGACAACAAAGATTGCGTCTGTAGTGCCTCTGCCTGGGACGAAGCCAAACTGGGAATCGTAGATCAACACCAACTGCTGATGAGGCCGTCCACAATCCTCTCCAGGATTTGCATAACCTGCTCTGTCAGCTTGAGACTGTGGTAGTTGCCCCTTTCCAATGCATCCCCTTTTCCCTTGTAGAGGCAGACAATGAAACTCTGCTCCCAGTCAGAGGGTACCTTGCCATCACGAATGATTGCAACCGCGAGGTCACGGATCATGGAGGCTTACATGTCACCGGCGGCTCGTATCATCTCCACCACTCCTGAAGGAACAAATGGATTTTGACCAAACTTGCACATTTAGATTGCTGGGACGTAAAAGAAATGATTAGATTTGGGTGACCTTGACCCCATTTTCAAGGTCACATGATAGCTTAGATGGTTGGAAAATGGTTTGTCTGCAGCCTGTCTCCTGAATGAATGGATGGATTTTTACCAAACTTGTACATCTATATTGTTGAGACATGGAAAAGAACCGATTAGATTTTGGTGACCTTGACCCCATTTTTAAGGTCATACTAAGGCTTAGATTGTTGGAAAATGGCTTGTCTGCACCCTGTCTTCTGAAAGAATGGGTGGATTTTGACCAAACTTGTTGGAAGGAGTTTGGCCAAACTTGTACATCTATATTTTTGTGACAAGGAAAAGAACTGATTAGATTTTGGTGACCTTGACCCCATTTTCAAGGTCACAGAAAGGCTCTGTTGGAAAAGGGCTTGTTCGCACCCTATCTCCAGAATGAATGGATGGCTGTTGACTAAACTTGTACGTCTATATTGTTGTGACATGAAAAAGAGCTGATTAGATTTTGGTGACCTTGATACCATTTTCAAGGTCACACAAAGGCTTAGATTGTTGGAAAATGTCTTATCTGCACCCTCTCTCATAAAAGAATGGGTGGATTTTGACCAAACTTGCTCAGCTATATTGTTGTGACATGAAAAAGAATTGATTAGATTTTGGTGACCTTGACACCATTTTCAAGGTCACACAAAGACTTAGATTGTTGGAAAATGTCTTATCTGCACCCTGTCTCATGAAAGATTGGGTGGATTTTGACCAAACTTGCTCAGCTATATTGTTGTGACATTAAAAAGAATTGATTAGATTTTGGTGACCATGACCCCATTTTCAATGTCACAGGAGGGCTCAATTTGTTGGAAAATGGCTTTTCTGCACCCTGTCTCCAGAAGAATGGATGGATTTTGACCAAACTTGTACAGCTACATGTATATTGTTGAGACAGGAACTGATTAGATTTTGGTGACCTTGACCCCATTTTCAAGGTCACATGAGGGCTTAGATTTTGGAAAATTGCTCCCATTGACCACACACACAAACACACACACACACACACACGCAAAAGAAATTATAGATACAACCTTTTTTCAACAATATGTCTGTTCAAACTGGTGGGGACATAGGTTTTTCTCAGAAAACACTGTTCTAGTTTAATACTTTTTGGCATACTGGTAGATACCAACAAGACCTAGCCAATTAACTTGACAAATGTGAGTTCCCTTTGACAGAGGCTAAGCCGGGGCAAAAATTGTGAAAACATGAGAATGGACGTAACCCTATTCAGTGCTACCTAAAGGTTTTAGCATAACATAACGGTTTTATACTAAAATGACATGCCTTATAAATAGGGTTCTGCAGCTCTGCTGAAAGTTGATTATCATAGTTTTTAGCTCGCCTGTACGAAGTACAAGGAGAGCTATTGTAGTCACCCCGGTCGTCCACGTTTGCGTTTGCGTTCCCGTTCCCGTCACACTGCGTTAAAGTTTTTCAAATGCTTATATCTCAACAGTCACTCCTCACGGAGGCATCAAATTTGGAACTTAGGTACCTTGGAGGGTCTTCTGAGATTCCAAGAAAATAAACCCCTGGGTTCGTGCCCCTGGGTGGGGCTAGGGGTCAGAATCTAGGACACCTTTGTAATACTGTGTTAAAGTTTTTCAAATTCTTATATCTTGACTTTCACTCCTCATAGAGCATTCATATTTAGAATTTGGGTACCTGGAGGAGTCTTCTGTGATTCCAAAAGAACATACCCTGGGTTCATACCTCAGGGTGGGCCTTGGAGTGGGGCTAGGGGTCAAAATCTAGGACACATTTGTAAAATCTTATATGCCTACAGGTTATAGACACAACTGGTTATACATCAGCTAACTATGTGACATCGGTTTAAGTGTTAGAGAGTGAAGGTCATGGTGACCTACATTTTACGGTCCAGGTCACCTAGATTTCACGGTCCAGTGATTTTGCCTTATATCTTGAATACTATTTGTTGGATAAATGTCTCACCTGGGATATTACTTCCATGTGACCCAATGAATGACCACTTACTATATCTAGGTCATTGTGACCTATATTTCATGATTCAGTGATTTTGCCTTATATCTTGAATACTATTTGTTGGATAAATGTCACACCTGGGATATTACTTCCATGTGACCCAATGAATGACCACTTACTATATCTAGGTCATTGTGACCTATATTTCATGGTTCAGTGATTTTGCCTTATATCTTGAATACTATTTGTTGGATAAATGTCACACCTGGGATATTACTTCCATGTGACCCAATGAATGACCACTTACTATATCTAGGTCATTGTGACCTATATTTCATGGTTCAGTGATTTTGCCTTATATCTTGAATACTATTTGTTGGATAAATGTCACACCTGGGATATTACTTCCATGTGACCCAATGAATGACCACTTACTATATCTAGATCATTGTGACCTATATTTCATGGTTCAGTGATTTTGCCTTATATCTTGAATACTATTTGTTGGATAAATGTCACACCTGGGATATTACTTCCATGTGACCCAATGAATGACCACTTACTATATCTAGGTCATTGTGACCTATATTTCATGGTTCAGTGATTTTGCCTTATATCTTGAATACTATTTGTTGGATAAATGTCACACCTGGGATATTAGTTCCATGTGACCCAATGAATGACCACTTACTATATCTAGGTCATTGTGACCTATATTTCATGGTTCAGTGATTTTGCCTTATATCTTGAATACTATTTGTTGGATAAATGTCACACCTGGGATATTAGTTCCTTGTGACCCGATTATTGACGTCAAAATATATCTCTGTTGGTGTGACCTATATTTCATGGTTCAGTGATTTTGCCTTATATCTTGAATACTATTTGTTGGATAAATGTCACACCTGGGATATTAGTTCCATGTGACCCAATGAATGACCACTTACTATATCTAGGCCATTGTGACCTATATTTCATGCTTCAGTGATTTTGCCTTTTATTTTTATTACTATTTCATGGAGAATTGTCATACCTGGATTATTATATCTATGTGACAAAATGATTTACATACAAATACATCTAGGTCAGTGTGACCTATATTATATGGCTTAATGATAAAAATGTTACAATATAAAATGTACCCAGCAGGCGAGCTACGCTGTCCTACGACAGCTCTTGTTATCACAAGTTGCAGAACACTTAAAAGTAACTTTGCTATATGAGAAAAAAAAATGGTTTTTAACATTTCAGAGAATTGAAATCAAGTCCCTTATCTGTAGAGCCTTAAAAGTATTTTTCGTTGCCTTTCTTGTCAGTATTGTTTGATTGGCATCTTAAAAGTTAGTAATTGAGCAGACATGCATGCAAGCCCAAATTATTATCTGACACCTGACATGAAGTGACACCAGTCTGATCAACTTATGAGAGCATTTCTAACCAGATTAAAATCAACATGATAAAATCAACATGATAAGTAGGTTATTATGTCATCTGTTCAGTCTGATCAGGGACAGTTCTCTCTGCTACTTTTTTCCACAATATCTGTTTATCATGTAAGCAAACAGAGTATTTTAAAAGGCTTGTGGGTTAACAAAAATCACCCAAAACAAGACCAATACCATTTAGATTCCTATTAATATGAGAAATAAATTAATAGCTTTTACCACAAAATACATCTTCCATAGTACCTGCTAGGATGATTTTATAACCATAAACAGGAAACACCAGCACTTCTGGGCTTTTACTGTTTAAAGTAGGAAATGAGTGGATCATTTCAGAGGCCACTGGAATCATAGAAAAAAATTATTCCATATCCATGATAAGGATATCTATGTAAACATTTTCTTACCTCTCTACAAAACAAACATACGTTTTGGTATACTTTGGGATCACCTCTATGCTTACTCAGAGGTAGGCTACCCACATTTTCATTGGGTGGTTGAATTCTTAAACTCAGTTTTAAACATATCCTTTTATTTAGAATTGAGGCAAATCTCCATTTTACCACTTTATACAGGGGCAACTGAGGAAGTTATGTGACTCAGGCTTGAGCAAATAGTGTAGGTCAGACACAGTAGAATATGGAATCAGGGTCTAAACTCAGTTTTAAATGCATTATTTTATTTAGAATTGAGGCAAATCTACGGTTTACCACTTTATACAGGGGAAACTGAGGAAGATATGTGTTGCAGACCTGAGCAAATAGTGTAGACCAGACATAGTAGAATATGGAATCGGCCGTCCGGCTGGAGACCAGGAGGTCGCAGGTTCAACCCCCACTGAGGTCGGCAACATTCTTTCGTGGAGATTGATCATGAAATATTTTCTACGGTCATTCTCTCCCTTCCGCTGATTCAAGAAGGGCAGTTGTCAGTTTCTGGTGAAAGACTGTGCACAATACTGGGTAACCGCTTAGAGGACTATGCCTGCCAAGTAAACGTGTGATTAGGTAAACTGACCCCGCTCGACAGGACCCCATTGGGTTAACTGGGCCGTAAAACCTCAACACAAACAAACAGATATGGAATCAGGGTCTAATACTATTTGCCACTTGCCCAACAGTTTTAGTCACATCATCTAAGAGTAAAATGCATAGCTCTAGATAAGGGTCCTTTTCCAACCAAAAAGTATCTATAATTTTCTTATTTCTCAACAAAAACATATGTTGTGGGTACTCATTAGAAGTGCCTCACACACAACATATGATTTCATCAAGAAATAAGAAAATTATTTACCTGATACCCACTTTTATCTAGACTTGAAAATGGACTAAATCTTGTTCTAATTTTAGAAGTATGGTTAGGTTGTGGTGTCTAGATATATAGGGTATTAGTAAATAGTTCTGTTGAGGTTTTACAGCCCAGTCAACCCAGTGGGGTCATGCTGAGGTCAGATTACTTAACCACACGTTTACTGGGCAGGCGTAGTCCTCTAAGCGGTTAACCAGTATTGTGCACATTCTTTCACCAGAAATAGTAAATAGTACATACATGTAGGATCTCAAGTTGCTAACATGAATGTGCTAGGCAGCTTCCATCAGGTGAGAAAATCATGGTCCTAGGGCTTCTTGCATATATTTCTCATTAAAAAAATGTTGTGGGTACTCACTGGAATGGTGGATCCACCTGGCAGAAATGAGAAATGTTTCTTTTTTGTGGAGAAATGAGAAAAAATAATTAGTTAATTCACAACATTTAATTTGCATAATTTTGTAGCTGAGATTGAATTCAAAAACTACTTTAGTTAAACAAGTGCTGTATCTAAATAAAACAATGTCTAGTTCATATAGAAAAATGGCCTTAAACAGTCATTAGCTCACCAGTACGAAGTACAAGGAGAGCTATTGTAGTCACCCCGGTCGTCCTTGTGCGCATTGCATTCCCGTTCCAGTCACACTGTGTAAAAGTTTTTCAAATGCTTATAGCTCAACAGTCACTTACCACAGACTATTCATATTTGGAACATGGGTGCTTGGGAGTGTTGTCTGCGATTTCATAAGAACAGGCCTCTGGGTTCTTGCCCTGGGGTGGGGCTGGGGGTCAGAATCTAGGACACCTTTGTAAAATGCTCTATTGCTATGTTAAGTTTTTCATATGCTTATATCTTAGTAGTCAGTTATCACCAAGTATTCATATTCAGAACATGTGTCCATGGAAGGGTTGTCTAAGTGTCCATAGGTATAGGCTTCTGGGTTCATGCCCTGGGGTAGGGCTAGGGTTCAAAATCCAGGACACCTCTTGTAAAGTGTTTAGTGCATTTCTGTAATGCAAGCATTGTAAACACATCCGAGGTAATACATCAGTCAACCTTATGACATTGCTTTAAGCGTCATTGAGTGATGGTCATGGTGAGCTACATTTCACAGTCCAGTGACCTTTATTTCATGGTCCAGTGATTTCGACTTATATCTCAGACTATTTGATGGAGAAATGTCATACCTTGAATATTAATTCCATGTGACAAGAAGTCACAGTGACCTCAAAATATAATTAGGTCAGTGTTACCTATATCTCATGGTCCAGTGGTTATGCCTCATAACAAGGAAGCCTATTTGATAGAGAAATGTCATACATGTACCTTGGATATTACATGTAGTTTCATGTGACACTAAGATTGACCTCAAAATATATGTAGGTCAATTTGTCCAGTGATTATGTCTTATATCTCTAAGACTATTTGATAGAGAAATATCATACCTTGCTTGGATATTAGTTCCATGTGACACGAAGAGTGACCTTAAAATATATGTAGGTCAATGTGACCTATATTTCATTGACCAGTGATTATGCCTTATAACTCGAAGACTATTTGATAGAGAAATGTCATACCTTAGGCTTAGATATTAGTTCTGTGTGACACGAAGAGTGACGTCAATATATATGTAGGTCAATCTGATCCATGTTTCATGGGCCACTGATTATGCTTAATATCTCCATGACTCTTTGATAAGAGAAATGTCATACTTTGGAAATTAGTTCCATGTGAAATGAAGGCTGACCTCAAAATATATGCATGTCAGTTTGACCTATATTTCATGGTCCAGTGATTTTTCCTTATATTTCAAAGACTATTTGATGGAGAAATATCATACCATGAACATTAGTTCCATGTGACACTAAAGTTAACCTGAAAATATATGTAGGTCATTGTGACCTACATTTCAGAGTCCAGTGATTTTGTCTTGTATCTCAAAGACTAATTGATGGAGAAATGTCATACCTTGGTTAACCGCTAAGAGGCCTAAGCCTGCCCAGTAAACGTGTGGTTAGGTAAACTGACCGCGCTCGACATGACCCCATTGGGTTGACTGGGCCGTAAAATCTCAACACAAACAAACCTTGGATAGTAGTTTCATGTGACACAAATATATGTAATGTCTGTATGCCAATGTGACCTATATTTCATGGTCCAGTGATTTTGTCTTGTATCTCAAAGACTAATTGATGGAGAAATGTCATACCTTGGATATTAGTTTCATCTGACATGAAGAGTGACCTCAAAATATATCCATGTCAGTGTGTCCTATATTTCATCACTCAGTGATTTTGCTTGATAACTAGAAACTACATATAAGTTGATGGAGAAATGTCATACTTCAATTATAGGTTCATGTGACACGATGATTGACCTCAAAATATATCTAGGTCAGTATGACCTATATTCCACGGTTCAGTGATTTTTGCCTTAGAACACGAAGACTTTTGGATGGAGAAATGTTGTACCTAGCTTTTAACTTCCATGTGACCCGTTGATTGACATAAAAATATATCTAGGTCAGTGTGACTCGGTGTGACCTATATTTCATTGTTCAGTGATTTTGCCTAATAATTGGAAGACTATTTTGATCGAGAAATTTCATACCAGGAACATTAGTTCCATGTGGTGCCATGATCAACCTCAAAATATATCTCGTTCAGTGTTCCATGTAACACATAGATTTGCATTAAATTTATAGAGGGATGTGTGATTTATATTCAGACTTACAAAACTTACTGTATTTGGAATAGAATCATATAAAAATACTAATTACACCTTTGATGTGTTGATGTGAAAACATAGGTAGACAAGGCGCAAACAGGTGAGCTATGCTGTCATGTGACAGCTCTTGTTTTTTTATATAATCATTCCATTATTTTTATTTGGTTAGAACCATGTTATAAAGAGTTTCCTGTGTACTTTTTGTTTGAAAAAAAAAAAGTCTTATTTTAAGCATTCGACCTAATTACCGTACATGCTCCTATAATCGCACAGTAAAGCAATTAAGCAGCTTTTAGATTACAGTCAGTGTACTTTTATCTACTTCTTTATAAAAACATATGTTCTGGGAACTCATTTGAATTGCCTTGACAAGTCGAGGCAATTCAAACGAGTACCCACAACATATGTTTTTATAAAGAAAATCAGAAAATAATATTGCAAAAGCATCATTTAATACGATCTTTGCTGATCTTTCTTTAAAGTGTGCCCTTATTAGGTTGATATTATGCCACAAGTTTGTTCAGTAATTTTGAAAAATCTAAGCGCACAGTGCAGTAATTAGGTCGAATACGGTATATAATTTTGACACCCTTAAACTCCACTTTTATATAGAGGGGTTTACAGGGGTATACATTATTTTTCTTATTTCTGCTAAAAAACATAGATTGTGGATACTTGTTAGAACCACCTCACTGAGGCAGTGTAAAAACCACCTTGCTGAGGCAGTTCTAATGAATACCCACAATCTGTGTTTTGAGCAGAAATATGAAAAATATCAGAATTTTTATCTGAAAATTTTCAGTTTTTGCTGGTAAAATTTTCAGTGTATTTATTCTGAATAGGCGTGTTTTCGTTATGTGACTGGAGTCTTGTGATTGTCTTTTTAGGTGAAAGTTTACACAGGAAAGCTAGATATGAGCCAAATATCTTACAGAAATTCCGTCTTCTTGCTTGTAGTAAAGGACGTGCAACAGTTATAGCAGTGGTACTCGGAGTGTTTATTCTTGTTGTTATTTTAGTAGCAACATTAGCACATGCCAGTAATGATTGTGGTCAGACTGCACTCACAAAGGACACAGGAAAACCAAAAGTCGTCCAAGACTACATAGCGACAAATGGAAAACAGTTCCCTTATAAAGACATTCGCCTCCCAAGAGCAGTAATTCCAACAAAATATAAACTTTTTATGCATCCCAATATCTCAAATTCTATTTTTGTTGGAACAGTTAAAATAACTTGTCAAGTTGCTGTGGTGACTGATTTCATAGTATTTCATATTAAAGATTTAAATATAACAACATTAACCGTGACTGATGTGGAAAGTGGGAACCAGGTTCCCATCTTAGAGTACTTGGAGTATAAAACTAATGAAGAAGTGTATGTACAGCTGGGTACCAAATTGGTTGTGAATAAAAATGTGGAGATCAATGTAGGATTTAAGGGTGACTTGGTGAAAAAGTTGGCAGGTTTCTACAAAAGTACATACAAGACCAAAAGTGGTGAAGAAAGGTATGTAAACCTCTTGGCTTTATAATAGCTCCAGAAAGAGTGGTACCCAGATAATTTTCTTAATTCTCCATGAAAACATACATTGCGGATACTCATTAGAAGTGCCTTGCCGAGGTGCTTTTACTGAGTATACACACCTCATTTTTTTGTGGAGAAATCAGAAAAATATTAATATCTTTAGATTGAAAATGTGTTTTATCTGGAGCTATGTTTTATATACACATGTCATAGAATGGCCATTTTACAAATGTAAATTGTAATACAGTTGACTCTCGTTATCTCGAACTCGCTTATCTCGAATAACCGCTTATCTCGAAGAGAAAATCTGGTCCCTGTTTTAACACAGAGATCTACCAACAGGCAACAAAATATTGTGGAAAAGAGGAGAAATTGCTCCTTAGGAGCAATTTCTCCTCTTTTCCACAATATTTTCAATATATCTCTAACTTAGGAGTCCAATTACATATTCATTCTGTTAAAGGTGGTTGTTCGATCAATTGTTTTCCTAGGTTCGCAACTCGGATATGTCGAAGTACGGATATCTCGAAGTGTTTTATACAGTCCCTTGGAGTTCGAGATAACGAGAGTCGACTGTATGTGGTAAAGCTGTATGTACATGGTATGCATATCGAGAGCATACCGGTAACTGACCAGTTAAACCGGTCTGCACCGTTTAGCCTTGTGGTTTTATGCACGCTTTACAGTCTAAAAGTCCTGGGCCCAGTTGTTCAAAGCATCGTTAGCTTAACAATCTCGTTAGTGGTCAAAATGTTAACTGTTCTAGTGTAGTGGTGATAGGTATATGATATAAATACAATATCTGATTGAATTTTCTCCCATTATAATTAAATGCAAATTGAATTTTCTCCCATTATAAATTAAATATTAATTTTATTTTCTCCATTTACAATTTAACCCTTGTCATGCTGAATAAATTAAGATGTCACGCCCATTTCTAATTTTCAACCAATCAGATTATTTGATCCAGATTGTTGATATAAATTCTCATACTTAATGGCAAACAGTGCAGATCCAGATCAGTTGGCTTCTTCAGAAGCCAACTGATCTGGATCTACACTGTTTGCAAAGGCAGGGTATATCTGGGTTCAGCAGGACAAGAGTTAACCTGTTACCTTCATTCCTACACTAGTAGAAATTAGTATTTAAGGAGAATGAATATGATTCCAAGGGGGAAAGTAACTCTCAGTGGGGGCTACTTTTAAAAGAAAGAATTTGCTCCCTCCCTTTGGGAGCAAAATCTTTCTTTAAGTTTTAAGAGTAGCCCCCTTTGGGACTAAGTTCTTCCTTATAAGAGTAGCCCCCAATATTTAAAAAGGTTTTAGATACAAGGGAGGAAACTTTTTTCCTTTACAAAATGGTGGCAAAATCTTAAAGAATTACTTGAAGTTCACATTAAGTGGTTTCCCTTTTTGTTATAATGTCTATATTTTCAGTATTTTGACCTTTTCTTTGACAAGCTGACTACAAAAATTATGCTTAAACAGATACCAATTACTTCATTGATCATATTTATATTGTCAGCCAATGTCAGTTTGTTTCCACTCCCCTCTCCACCACTCTGTACACACTACAATTCTATGTATATAAATGTACATTATAAGCAGGACTAATTTTGTAAATAAAACCCATTTTGCAGCAATAGAGACATCTGTTGCAGTCTATACAGTACAGCTGCTGTCTCTTTAATTGTCAGCACTCTCTGGACAAAATTCAGCAGACGACAAATTTAAATGATTGCTATTTTTCTAAATTTTTCCCCAGAAAAAGGGCTTGGCAGCTCATGAAAAATTATCTCCAGTTTGCACGAAATGTCTGTCTTACATGTATATACTGGGGAAAATAAGGAAATTAAGGAAAATGTCTGCTGAAATTCTTTACCCAGCATGCTACAATGTACGTGCTTATTTATTGTCCCAGAGCTGTATTACTTTCATCAGTGATGTATTCACATTTTAACCCTTAGCACTCTGGGCGAAATTTTCAGCAGAAGACAGTCAAATATTTTTTCTTACTTTTCCCAAAAAACAGATTTTGAGATTTCATGCACATTGTCTTTTATGGAGACAATTTGCATGAAATGTCGAATCCTGTTTTCTGGGAAAAATAAGGAAAATATCATTAATTTGTCATCTACTGAAGTAGCCCAGATAGTGATTAAGGTTAATCCTCTTTACCTGCTGGGTAAAAAAAAAAAAAAAAATCTGCCCGCAATATTTAGATTTTTTTCTTTAATTTTCCCAGAGAATAGGGTTTGGCTTGACATTTCATATAAAATGTTTTCTTCAGTGGCATAATCCCTTTTTCTAGTACTATCACAGATCTGAGATGATTAACCTTTAAAACGCCACGAAAACCTGCATCTGAAAATGTCGTCTGTTTATGTCGTCTGCTGAATATTCTTGCAAACTTTTCAAACCTATTTTTGCATACAGGCAAACAGTGTGGACCCAGATCAGACTGCTCCTAAAGGAGCAGTCTGATCTGGGTCCAGACTGTTTGCAAAAATGACTTTTAAAATCACAAGCGGATGACAAAGCAGATGACAATTGTTGTGATTGGCGCTTTAAGGGTTAAATTTGTTGCTGAAACCACTAGATAAGATGGGTATCAGAAAAATATTTCTCCATGAAAACATATATTGTGGGTACTCATTAGAAGCACCTCAGTGAGGCACTTCTACTGAGCACCATAACATATATTTTTATGGAGAATAAGAAAAATATCAACAATTTTCAGTTGAAAAAAGTGTCTTATCCAGAGCTATGTAGGGCTGTACAAATATGCATTATTTTTAAATCAGAGGAATTGTTTATGAGGAGTATTTGGTGATAATTCTGGGATAATTTTCTCCAATTCTCCATTATGTTGTGGGTACTCATTAGAAGCGCTTCAGCAAGTCACTTCTAATGAGTACCAACAACATACGTTTTTAGGGAGAAATAAGAAAAATTATCCCAGAATTATCACCGAATACTCCTCCTTAACAATTCCTCTGTAAATGTAACATTGATGTAATCATTTTCATTCCCTTTTGATGTATCCATACAATTAATGAAACTAGCAGAAAAGATGTGAATGAATCAATGTTATATATTTTCTATTAACCCTTAAAGCGCCAATCACAACAATTGTTATCTGCTTTGTCTTCTGCTGGTTACTTTAAAAGTTATTGTTGCAAACAGTGTGGACAGTCTGATCTGGGGCCACACTGTTTGCCTACATTTGTATATGCAAAATGTAAGTTTGAAAAGTTTGCAAGAAGATGCAGCAGACGACATAAGCAGACGACATTTTCAGATGCAGATTTTCTTGGCGCTTTAAGGGTTAAGAGCAACATTTGTCCAATTCTGCCTTGTAAGAGAATTTCATGATGTTACAAAATGAGCTGCGTCACGAGAAACAACGCTCTTCAAACTTTCTGTCAAATCAATCTTTCAAAGTGAATCCCTGGTCTTTAAGCAAGGTCACATGTCTAGTCCTTTGGCTGAAGTTTCCCCTTCTACTGCTTATTAGAGCTAACTATCGTGCCAAATCATGACTATCACAATACTATCAGTATCAGATATCCCTATCACGATTCTATCACTATCAAGGGTCTAACATCATGATACATCACAATACTATTACCATCTCCAAATCACACAGTATTTTGATGAATTTCGTTGATTTCATAAAAATGGACAACCTGAAAAGATACCTGACAATACTGCCCTCTCAAATATCAGCTTTGCTTCCACTTTAACAAACATTTATGCAAAAGAGAAATCCTTAGTACTATTACACATAGGTCTAGATAAGAGTGGGTATCAGGTCAGTATTTTCCTTATTTATCCACGAAAACATATGTTTTGGGTACTCATTAGAAGTGCCTCGGCGAGGCGCTTTTAATGAGTACCCACAACATATGGTTTCGTGGACCAATAAGAAAAATATCAGTACTTTTGGATTGAAAAAAGCGCCTTAACTAGAGCTATGTTATATTCTCATACTTTGTTAATTTAGATAACAAAAAGCTTCAAAATGATATTACAGAAGGAGAAAATGTACAGGGACAAAAACTATCAAAACTATCGATAGTTGAAGAGACTATTAGTGATACTTATAGATAGTTGAAAACACTATCCCAATAGGCATATCATGGCAGTCACTATCAGGATGCATTGATATATAGATGTTTTCTTACGCCCCTACTGCTTATGTGAGGGAAGAGCATTGGTTCTGGCAAGACTATAGATGCACAGGCTCGTCTGTACTTTTGCTGTTTGCATACATGTATACTCAGCTATGACGGCTCTTTTACAATGGCAGAGTATCATTATTCTTTCGTCACTTATTTGTCCAGACAGCATTTAATTTTCAGCAAGAGAAGCAGTATTTTAGCTATCTTAGACTTATCCTCTGTCAAACTGTATACATTTTTTTGGATAGGGCTTCGCAATGACTTTGAGTTGTCCATGTTTTTGAATTATGCATGACTTTGAATCATCAGTTTGAAGTTTCAAAGCTTTGTGTTTTTATGGTGTTCTGAACTTAGAAACTTGTATGATATATTAAGTTACAACCCCAGTTTTTGTGTGTAACATTTTTATCATGTCTTAAATTCAAGCACATTTTCTACGAACTTACATATTCAACCTAAATACTGCACATATACTTGTAATTGCACAGAATTTCATAGTCTTTATTTTACAGCCCTGTACTTTAATGTAATACTTTATTAATCAATTGAGTTATTATTGTTCTGATATGTGCCAAAATATCCTGCATCATGCCACTGCAATGTTTAGCATGATATCTATATGTTTTTATACCCCGCCTCACGATAATGGCGGGGTATTATGGTTTCACGTTGGAAGTCTGTGTGTCCGTCTACGCCTAATCTGTGACAATTTTTAGCGCCTAAAACTACCCTCATTGTTGGTCCGTCCGTCCGTCTGTCCATCCGTCCGTCAGTCATACATCCATCTGTCCCTCTGTATTTCGTTTCTGGGTGATAAATTGAGTAAACATCAATGGATTTTCACCAAATTTGGTTTGTGCATTGATATTGCGGAGATCTGGTTTGGGATTGCTGATTGGCAAATTTCCTCAAATTTTGACTGTGTTATCTGACCGAGACACACCCATATTTTTTGGCCTGGGCTTTATACGAGGGCCAATACTGAAAGTTGCAAGGATTTAGCTGTTTAATTAGTGGATAAAAACTAAGGGATTTAGGAGAGCCAATATTTTACAGTGTTAACCAGTCAATGAGACTATAAACACAGTGATACTTCTTTTGTTTGGTGCTAAAGGTACATCCAGATACATGTAGATGTTGCAGCTACACTTGCAGACAGCACTTCTGAGTATTTATTCAACCCTAAGCAATATTTTTTTAATAAGTCAGTAGTTTCCTGCATGGTGAAGCAAGAAACAAGAAGAAAATTACTCAGAAAGAGGTTTTATTGACTTTCAACACTTTAAAAGTTGAAAACAAAAAGTTAATGTATAAAAATACGAAATAGATGTTTTCATAGTGGCCCTGTTACAGGTCATCATCCAGTCGAATTGGCCTTCAGATGGCTGTATTGGCCTCTGGCTTCACCTTGGGCCAATTCCAGGCTTCACCTTAGGCCAATACAGCCATCCTCAGGCCAATATGACTGATCTGGAATCTGTTACAAGGCAAATATTAAAACATCCATTTAATAATTCCAATTAATATATAAATGGATATTTGTGGGTACTTATTTGAGTTGCATCGTCAAGGAAATTGCCTTGGCTTTTTGAGGCAATTCAAGTGAGTACCCACAACATGCTACTTTCTGCATCATCTGATCAGGTTCTATACTGTTTATTCAGACATAACTGTCTGAACAGTTATAAATCATTTCTCTCTCACAAATGACATGTATAATTTTTCTGCAGGCATATAGCAACAACTCATTTTGAGCCAACAGATGCAAGAACAGCATTCCCATGTTTTGACGAACCTGACCTTAAAGCTACATTCCAGCTGACAATGGTTCGAGACAAGGATTCCATCACACTGTTTAATATGCCTCTCACTGACACCCTCCCCTATGGTGACAATGATTTGGTGCAGGATGTCTTTCAGGAATCTGTCAATATGAGCACATATCTTGTGGCATTTGTTGTTTGTGATTATGGGAGCCTTACAAATCATACCAAGAGAAATACTAAGGTAACCCTCAATCCACATACATTAACCCTTGCCATGCTGAATAATTGAAGATGCCACCCCTACTTTCAATATTCAGCCAATCAGATTACTTGATCCAGGTTGTTGAATCAAATTTACATAATTGATGACAAACAGTGCAGATCCAGATCAGTTGGCTTCTGAAGAAGCCAACTGATCTGGATCTACACTGTTTGCAAAGACAGGGCTTATCCGGCTTCAGCAGGTCCAGGGTTTACCGGTAGTAATCATTATAACTACAAATGATTAGATGCCTTAAGGGGAACTGATACACATTCAGGGGAAGCAACTCTATCAAAAATTGTTACCTCCGTTTTCATAGCTACAGATAAGAGGGGGTATCCACAGGATATTTTTGTATTTCTTCACGAAAACATATGTTGTGGGTACTCATTAGAAGCACCTTGGCAATGCGCTTCTAATGAGTACCCACAACATATGTTTTCGTGGAGAAATACAAAAGATATCAGCATTTTTCGGATGAAAAAAAGCGCCTTATCTGTTGCTATGCTTTTGAAAAGGAATCTGCTCTGGTAGTTAAGAATTTGTTCTCAATTTGTTCTTATTTCTGTTCTTTTAAAGTAAAACCCTTTTCAGAAAGGGCTGTATGTACAGGAAAGCAAACAGGAAGTCACAAGTATTGTCTCCCTGGTAGATATCACAGATCTATCAAATTTATCAAGTCCGCTTTACTCTCTCAGCTTCCAAACAGTGTAGATCCAGATGAGATGGCTTGTAACAAGCCATATCATTAGGATCTACAATGACTACCATTTTGTTATTGATTTTAGACTGAAACCTCTATTTGGATTATTGGACATGTCCAAATTCAATGATGGAAGAGTCCACTTCAGAACTTGGGGATGAAAGGGTTAAGCCCTTAAGGTTAAAAAATTTGAAAAAAATCTTTTATTTTATCCTGGACATAAGAAGCATTTTGGGGAGTATATAAGTTTTCATACCTCTTTCCGTTTGTCAGGTCCATAGATCCAGACACATGTAGCTGTCTAAATGTTAAAGTCTTTTTTTAGTTAAGTTTTCTACATGTATCTATATTTCTGAAAGTATTGGGTGGATACAGATCAGTAGAAATTTTCTTGCTGTTACTGCTGATCAAATGTCAAGAGAAATTTTGATGTGTAAACCCTTGCAGCCCTGTAGACTGTTACAGATACGGTAGATTTCTTATTAGTTCGAACACACGAATAATTCGAACACCCCTTACTGTTTTGAAATCACCTCCCTAAAAATTGCTCTTTTAGTCCCAACAGTCACGTATTTTGTCAAATTCATTTTTAAATAGTTCGAACACGTGAAGTACGATTCACAAACTGTATATGTATAGTTCTTTGATGAACATTACGTACCTCGAATTTCCGTGTGCAATCCGGTGAAAAAAAAATGATACACATGAATTGTTACACAAAAAAAATAAACTTAATTTAACAAAGAAGGCAGTCACCAACAAAAGTACCTCGCCGCTTATGTGAATGATCAAAATAGTGACCGAAGCACTCGGGTCAACGCATTCTCGCAGGCAGTTGAAAATTTATGTAATTTGTAAAGCTGATTCTGAAGAGCCTAAAAACAAATCAGAATTCGTTTTTTTAAAGCGCAGACTCATCTGGGTCTCTGTATTTTGCAATGGTTATAAGGTACAATTTTCCTCGTTGCTATTCTGCAGGTGGTCATTAAATACTGAAACCAAAAAAGGTATCTTACCGATTGTAAAAAAAAACAAAAATAGGGCAGGGTGTCACATCGGCTTATTCCGATCAGGACCTACTCTGTTAGCTTGACAGAGTTTGCAGTGGCCTAGAAACAGAGCGTCGTTTCAAACAGTCAATGCGCAGGCTGGTCCAGGTCATTGTATCTTGCCCAAAAAGTAAGTAACTATTTTGCGGATCATGAGTCTACCTCTGCATGAATCCCATGCAGCGTCCTACTGACAGGCTTACAATATTTCTGTTCCGACAGTTCAAAAAAAGTACCTTATTGCAAATATGAAAAAGGAAGATCCAGATTAATGTGCTCATATGCGCAGTCCGATAAGTCTATTTTATTTATTGTGCATACTTACAAGGCCTGACATTCTTTATGTACAATAATTGCGGTTTTATTATTCTGAGTAGCCTGCGCAGCCGATCTGGTTGTGATTAACTTGTATGAACAAAATAAGGTCTGTTTATCACAGTTCAAATTTCTAGTAACATCAAAGGGATTATAAAAGTGGCCGATTCCTTTGATGGCAATAGGTTTGTTCACCCGTCAATCATGTGGCTAGTTGGTGAATGTGTCATTGAAATGTATGATTAACCTTTACAGCTCTGTGGACTAATTCAGCAGACGACAAATTGATCACATTTTTCCAAGAAAACTGAATTTGACATTTCATGCAAAATGTCTTCATTGGAGATAACTTGCATGAAATGTCAAACATGTTTTTGGGACATATATGCATCAGAAAAAATATTTCTGAAGTAATTTTGCCCAGAGTGCTAAGAGTTCAGTCTTTTTTTTTTTTTTTTTTTTTTTTACATCTAATTTCCTTACCCGTTTTACCTAATGGACCAATCCGAAAAGTCTGTGCAATTATTTCCCGTGTTCATTGTAAGGAAAAAACGAATTGGTTTTAGTGTTCCTCGGGGATGGATAACATTTTGGAACATAATGAGATTTTAATTAGTCTGGATTAGTAAATTTCTGTCAGTGGACGAAGGTAAACATTATAGCTTTCTACCGGCTTCAATGATCGGCACTTTCCGTGACCACATGGCACCACCGGGCTTGCCGAAAATACCGATATGGCCGAAGATCTTGATAATATAGACGGGTCTGATTTTTGGGGGCATTTTTTTTTTTTTTTTTTTTTTTTTTGTGGAAAAATCACAGTCTTATAGGCTGGTTAATACAGTAACCGCAATGGACAGAACCAGGTTGATCCCCCGAGGAAAAAAAAAAAAATCGGAAATTGCGGGGAAAAAAAATGAGTCACGGCGATTTTTGCGGGTCGGTCAGAGCACAGCAAACTTAAAAAAAGTTTAAGGATGGCCTTAGTTCTTCATTTACACCCAAGAAGCCCAATTCATTTTAGAGTAAATACATTTCTATCCGCTGAAATGAAAAGACCCGCAGAGAAGAGAGGGAGACCAAAATGCACTGAAAAGCCGGTAATCAGTGTTTTAGCATCGGTGTATTAGCGCTTTATAATTATCGCTTAACCTTTTAAGAGCCAAGCAAAATTTGTAGCTGACAAAATTTTGATTTTTTAGCCATTATTATTTTTTTATCAGAGAAAAAAGTTTTGACATTTCGTGTGAAGCATCTGCTTGACTGATGATTCACAAGAAATCTCAAGGCTTAGTTCTCTGAAAAACTTAAAAGTAAAACTGTTTTCTGCTGCAGTTGTGATTGGCGCATTAAGGGTTAAATGAAGTAATACCCTTTACACGCTCTTGCATTTCTAATTCAGCAACTTGTCTGTATCTCCGTTAACCCTTAAACCGCCAGTCACAACTGCAGCAAACAACATTTTTTACTTTTTCTTATTTGTCAGAGAAATTAAGCCCTGACATTTCATGTGAATTGTCTACTTGGTAGACAATATTGGTAGACAATTCACATGATATGACACATAACTATGCAAACAGTGTAGATCTGGATAAGACGGCTTATAATGAGCTGTCACAATGTTTGCCAACTTATTAATTATTTTGACTAAATCCCCTATTTAGAATAATGGACATGCCCAAATCTAAAGATGGAATAGTCTACTGCAGAAACACAGGAATGAAAAGGCTTATATTTATAAAAATCTTCTTCAACATTAGTAGTACAGTGTAGCTCCAATATATCGCGGTCCTCGGGGTCCAGAGTCCGCTACCGCGATATAAACGGAGCGCGATATAAGTCCCGATATATACCATGCATGTATAACGGCGTGCATAATACTCGCTTGGTTTGTCGCCGTGGTAGTTTGCTGAGACATCACGGATAAATGGCATTCAATCATGTTGTCACCATATTTCCTAATTAAAATTGGATTAGAATTGCTCAATGGAATAATTTACAATGGTGCGCTGTGTCTAACAAGTAATTCCAATCGAAACCAGCTGATAAACTACGTTTGAAAACAAGAAATCATCGGATTGACAATTTAGGACGCCATTTTGGATACTGGTTCCCTAAAACGGCGAAGGGAAGTTACTCAATTGTGCTAAGATAACTCGAGTTGCTTCCCTTTGCTTATATTGCGGGCGCAAAAAAAAACAAACAAAAAACTGTCGTTTATCAAAGTTAATTTCTTTTTATTTAAGTTTATTTGTTTGTTTTTGTTTTGTTTTGTTTTGACGCAGTTGTTTTCTTCTGAAATATTTATATCTACAGAAGTGTAAAATAAGCGGACTAAGATCTGTGTATGTAGGACAGAAACATCGTAAGACTGCTGTCTTGTAAAATTTGCTGGTGTTGAAAAGGAGGTGGACCGTTTTCACCTGTTGAGCAAAATTAGTTTGTGGGCATCACTGACTGATTGAGCATTGAGTAGATCTATGTACTAAATGATGATAATGATTACGACAATTACGGCGATATAATTTATTGTTTGCCAATTATAATCAACATGTGCGCTGATTGACACTAAGTTGATTGTTTGTCATATAATACCTGATGCGACTTAGCGTCGGGATAGGCGTGAAAAATCAATTACTGGAGGCGGAATGCGTTTTTTTTTGTTGTTTTTTTTCTGAAGTTAAATAAAACAACAAATATTTTATGTTTTTAAAAAAATTTTTTTTTTTTTTTTGCTTATGGAAAATTTGGGAGCCATGGCCTATTCGCGATATACTGGATTTCGCTAAATAACGGACCGCGGTGTATTGGAGCTACACTGTACTACTGGATGGCTACAGATAAGTTAATTTACCTTGCTGCTGCTACTGAACAAAGGTCACGGTCCCAGACTTAAAAATTTCATTAACATGACAGGGGATTCTAAGCGGATTCGTATAGAAAAAATCATGAAGAACTGATTAGGTGTTGATTACCTAGACCTAATTTTCAAGGTCACTTCTGGACTAAAATTGTCTGTGTGATGTCATGAACCAGTAAGTAGATTTTTACCAAATTTGCATAGATATATCATTGAAACTAGATGATGAAATGATTAAGATTTTGAGACCTTGACCAAATTTTCAAGGTCAGTGTGTTTGGTAGGGGTGGTTGGGTGGATGCAGGAGGGGAGGTGAGAGGGGGGGGGGGGGGGTGCGTGGCGATCTGTTTTCTCTGAAAACGTTGACATTATTCTTGATTTTCTGATTTATTTTCCAGAAAATTGACAGTTCATACAAAATAACAAGCCTCTGATCTCTTGTGAATAAAGTGACAATTCACATAAATGTGAATAACTATTATCTGGAAAAATATAAGAAAATCACTTTTCTTCTTTTTGAAAAATAGAAAATTGGCTCATTTTAGTTTGGAGACGTGGTCCCCAAAGGGTTACTGGCAAATAGTATATACCCAGATCTCTGATCAGGGTCTCCACTGTTAGCAAATAGTTTAGCCATTATTCTCTAGGAATACATGTACCTAAATCATGTAGCCTGACATACCTATATCTGAAATAAGACTTCCAGAATATAGAGGGAGTGGAGATTGGGAGGGGGGGGGGGGTGGGGGAGAGGGGTGGGGGTGAGGGGGTGTAGGTTGGTGGAGGATGGGGGTATTTGAGTTAAGTCAGTCTAAAATGGGTTTAAGGTTTAATAAAGGTTTCAATTTTCATTTTATAGGTTGGTGTTTACGCCCCACTAGACAAGCTTCCATCAGCTCAGTTTGCATTAGATTCAGCTGTTAAAATATTAGATTACTATGAAGAATTCTTTGGAGTTAATTATCCTTTACCAAAGCAAGGTAAGATTGCTGAAACACAGAACTCATGGTATGATAATAATGTTTAACACTTTGCATGCTAGCTTAAATTTCAGCAGATGACATTCTGAAATATTTTTCTTAATTTTTAGCTCACCAGAGCACAGCCTACTCGGAGTGAGCTATTGTGATCACCCTGTGTCTGGCATGTGTCGTCATCCACAATTTGCTTCAAATGACATCTCCTCCATAACTACTGAGTGGATTTCAACCAAAGTTGATAGGATCGTTCCTTTGGAGGTTCACTTGCAAAATTGCTCAAAGCTTTCTGCTCTGCTGCACAAAAATGCCCCCAGAGCTAAAAATAGAAAATAAAAACAACTTCAAACATCTTCTCCCTAACCACTTGATAGGATTGTTCCTTGGGAGGTCTGCCATAGCTAGAAATAGAAATTACTTCAAAAGACATCTCCTCTGTAACTACTGGGTGGATTTCAATCAAACATGACAGGATTGATCCTTGGGAGGTCCTCTACAAAAATTGCTCAAATCGTTTTGCTCTGCTGCACAAAATGGCCATGAGAGCTAAAAATAGAATAAACTTCAATTGACATCTCCTCTGTAACCACTGGGTGGATTTCAGCCAAAGTTGATTGGATTGTTCCTTTGGAGATGCCCTTCCAGAATTGCTCAAATTGTTCTGCTCGGCTTCAGAAAAATGGATGCCAAAGCCAAAAAATAGAAAAAAAACTTCAAAAGACATCTCTGTCGTAACTACTGGGCAGATTTCAACCAAACTTGATAGGATTGTTTCTTGGGAGGTCCTCTTCCAAAATTGCTCAGACTGTTCCTGTCCACTGCAGAAAATGGTAACCAGAGCTAAAAATAGAAAACAAAAAAACAAACTTCAAACATCAACTACTCCATAACTACTTGGCAGGTTCCAACAAAACTTGGATTGTTCCTTGAAAGGTTCTCTACCAAAATTGCTCAAATTGTTCCACTCCACTGAGCAAAATGGAGGCCAGAGCAAAAAATAGAAAATTTTTTTCAAGTGACATCTCCTCCGTAACCAAAATTGCTCAAACTATTCTGCTCTGCTGAACAAAATGGCCACCAATGCTAAAAATAGAAAAAAAAATTCAAACAATTTCTCTGTAACTCATAGGGACCAGACCCACTATGAAACTATGTAAAATCACCAGAGCAAAAAAATGGAAAAACCTTTAAGTAATAACTGGGCCAGTTTCAAACAAACTTACTGGATTGTTCCTTTGATGTCCAGTAATGTCTTGAGATCTATATTGAATTAGATAATGTCTTGAGATCTTGTGCCAAGACTACTGCAATATGAATATGAGGTCTTGCACTTAAAGCAGATGTTCTCAGTGAGCGAATGATAAAAAGATCAGATTTATTGCTATAAAAATACCTAACCACCATTCAGAATTCAAGCAGATGATATTCTATATTTTTTGTTTTTCCAAGAAAGTAAGGCAGAAAGTTCAGATAAAATGTCGAGCCTTATTTGCTTGAAAAATAAAAGAAAATATTTTGGAATGTAGTCTGCTACTGTTTGAAATGGCACTATAGAGGTTAATGTTCAAGGTATACAGTACAATACACATCATTATTACAGAAATGTGATCTGCTCTGCATCATGAAAACACACCTCTATACATTGTAATTTTGATCCCCTTACACCCTATTTTTGTACAGTAAAACGGGGGTTTATAGGGATATACACTATTTTTCTTATTTCTACTCAAAAACACAGAACTGCCTCGGCGAGTACCCACAATCTATGTTTTTAGCAGAAATATGAAAAATATCAGAATTTTTGTCTGAAAACTATCAGTGTTTGGTGGTGAAATTTTCAATATATTTGAATAGGCATGTTTTCTTTATGGTATCATGCCTTGTGGCTGTTCCCAGATCTCTGGCTCACATTCATGTGATCTTGGAACATCCACTTATGTGATACAGAACATCAGATCATGTTACTTGCATAATATTGTGTTTATCCAGGCAGAAAATCCTCAGAAATTCACCTAAAATTATGGTATAGCTTCAATTGTATTAATTGTGACTTAACATTATTCAACCAAACCTATTAAAAACAATTTATTACAACTGCAGTTATTATTCAAAATCATTTTTAATGACCATAGTGCTGTAAAATAGTGCTAAAATTAAGCCAAGAAATGTATTTTGGCAGTTCCTGTTAGTGACAAAAAAGGCAGAATTATTAGGTCCGAGTCTCTGTGCATGGAAGACAAATGAAAGCAAGGCAATACAAATGCATGTACAATGCCAGACCAGTGTGACTGAAACCATTTTGAAAGAGCCAGGAAATCTCAAAACTACCACCACCTTAAATTATTTTAATCCCCCCTCACCCCAGCCCACAAACTATGATTGTGAGGGGAGGGGGAGGTGGGGGGAGAGGGTATACTGTTTTTATGTTGTCCAACTTTATGTACGTCCATCAGATTATTATGTTTTGGCGTTTTCTGAGTATGGGGTATCTAATAAGCATTGACATTTCTTTGTGATTTAAAAAGTACCTTTGGAATCAATAAAAAATATGTCACCCAATCTTCCCAATCAGGCTAATTGTGGTCATTTGTTATTGCTTGATAAAATGTATAGTTGCAGTGTTTGTCCAAAAATTTTGTACACCAACTTTACTGAAGAAATGGCATATGCAAACAGTGCAGACCCAGATCAAATCTTCACTGTTTGCCATTCCACCAAGCATTTTGTAAACCAAATGAACAAGGAACAAACTTTAGACTAAAAAGTATTTAAGAAAGTATTTGAAATTTTAGGATATCTGCTTCTTGGAAGATTTAGTGTGGAATGCACCTAATTTTACAGTAAATGCCCTTAAATTCCCTACATCAAAGTCTCTGACAAAATAACATTTGAAAATAGTGCTAATGCAGAACAGTCTAATCAGGGTCAACACTCTTTGCCATTCCACTAAGTACTTTAAGAAACAAGCAAAAAGCAAAATCTAGGCCAAAAAAGCATGGATTAAAGTGTTAGAAATTCTAGAACATTTACCATAGTTACATTTAAATATATGAACTTTTTATGTCTGTTTCTCAGCCAAACATGGTTCAGCTGGTGGTTTTCTTTTGCTCCAGTATTCTAGTGGTGTTGTTTGACATCTCCGGGATCTCCAAATGTCCCAGCACATTGTTTCTGTTGAGTCCTCACCTTTGCTTCATTATATGCTATATCTGTGATTTATTTGTTGCAACTTCCCTACAACAGCCCCACCCTTGGAAAGACACAAAAAATGATTATTGTAGGGAGGTGCCTATTGTAGAGGTTAAATATATATACAGTCGACTCTCACCGGCCTCGGTGGCTTAGTTGGATGCGCCGTCCGACTGAAGACCAGGAGGTGGTGGGTTCAACCCCCGCTGAGGTCGGCAACATTCTTTCGTGGAGATTGATCATGAAATATTTTCTCGGTCATTCTCTCCCTTCTGCTGATTCAAGAAGGGCAGTTGTCAGTTTCTGGCGAAAGAATGTGCACAATACTGGTTAACCGGTTAGAGGACTAAGCCTGCCCAGTAAACGTGTGGTTAGGTAAGTCGACCGCGCTCGACATGACCCCACTGGGTTGACTGGGCCGTAAAACCTCAACACAAACAAAAAACAGTCGACTCTCGTTATCTCGAATTCCAAGGGACTCTCTGAAACACTTCGAGATATCCGTACCTCGAAATATCAGTTGCAGAAGTGAGGAAAACAATAAATCGAACAACCACATTCAACAAATGTATATGTAATTTGACTCCTGAAGTTAGAGATATATTGAAAATATTGTGGAAAAGAGAAGAAATTGCTCCTCAGGAGCAATTTCTCCTCTTTTCCACAATATTTTGTTACCCGTTTCTTAGATTTCCATGTTAAAACAGGGACCAGAATTTCACTTTGAGATAAGCGGTTAATGAGATAAGCGAGGTCAAGACAACGAGAGACGACTGTTGTAAACCAGCTCTTTGGGAAATTAAAAAACTGGCTGTTATAGGGAGGCAGAATGCAGTGCCTGATCAGGGTCTATACTGTTTTCCATTCATCTAGCAAATTTTAGACAGAAGAACAGGGAGTTGACCAGAATTATTCAAACTTTAGATAAGTTTGTAAGGAGAAAGATGTGCTTATACTTAGGATAAATATAATCATTGTTATAATTATATTATTGAGGCTATTTCACTGAGTACACTCAAGCACAGTGCTTTATTCAAAGCTCTAGATAAGGGAGTAAAGGGTATTCAGCATTGAATTTTTGAAAATCAGCATTGAAATTGAAGCTGAGGGGGTAAAAGTACTCAAAGAAATTTTGGATTTCAGCAATGAAATCAAATTTAGGGGTAAAGTTTTTCAGCGAACTTTACATCATTTAATATGAATTACATGTAGTTTCTCTCACATTGAATCTGTTGGGAGTAGGAGCAGTACACTAGATCAGAAAGGGCTTAACCATTAAGCTTCAAAGACAAATGCATTACTAGGTGTTTTTTTTTCTTCTCTTTGTTTTTTAGATAAAATAAAGCTTGGTATTTCATGTTAATTGCCTCTTGTGAAATTCCAAGCTTAATTTTCTCTGAAAAAGTTAGATTTTTCTATGGTACACTTAAGCTTGGCGCTTTAAGAGTTAAGCATTGCAAATGAGCATTTTAGCATTATAAGCTGGGGGTAAAATACTCTTTGTACCAAAACCTTATCTGGAGCCCTGCTCTTTTGCTTCTTTACTCTTTCATCCTTGGGACCAAAACAGATACCTTTTCAAATGGTGCAGATTCAAATGAGATGGCTTGTAACAAGCCATCTCATCAGGGTCTGCACTATTTGCCATTTTATTATGGATTTTTACCTAAACCCCTATTTGCAAAAATGGATGTCTCCAAATTCAGAAATAGAATGGCCATTTCAGAAACTCAAGGGTAAAAGGTTGAATACTCTGTGTGTCAAAACAGTTTAACCAGCATGATTTGACTAGAAGAACTTCAAGCACTTGAGCCTCAAAATAGATTTTGAAAAATATCTTCTGAAAATGATCTTGCCATCTAACAGTTGGTGTGAAATTTCTATTACAGATCTGATAGCCATTCCAGACTTTGCAGCAGGAGCAATGGAAAACTGGGGATTGATAACGTATAGAATGACAGCCATTTTATATGACCCAGAAGTGTCGTCGGCTAATGACAAGGAATGGGTGGCCGTAGTTGTGGCTCATGAATTAGCACATCAGGTATCTGTAACCATAGTTTGGGTAAAAAATGGGAAAAGAATATTAAAGGGAATGGATACACCTTCAGGGGAGGAAAGGCCGGCCTCGGTGGCTCAGTTGGATGCGCCGTCCGACTGAAGACCAGGAGGTGGTGGGTTCAACCCCCGGCGAGGTCGGCAACATTCTTTCGTGGAGATTGATCATGAAATAATTTCTACGGTCATTCTCTCTCTTCCGCTGATTCAAGAAGGGCAGTTGTTAGTTTCTGGCGAAAGAATGTGCACAATACTGGTTAACCGCTTAGAGGACTAAGCCTGTCCAGTAAACGTGTGGTTAGGTAAACTGACCACGCTCGACATGACCCCATTGGGTTGACTGGGCCGTAAAACCTCAACACAAAAATCAGGGGAGGAAACGCCATCAAAATTACTGTTGCCTCCCTTCTGAAAAGGGGCCTACTCTAACCGAGTTTAGTCTGAACGCCCCCGAAAGGGTAATAAGCAAACAGTGCTGACCCAGATTAGATGCCGCTGAATGCGGCATCTGATCAGGGTCTCCACTGTTTGCAAATAGTTTAGCCGTTTTCTCTAGGAATATCTAAATTACGTATCCTGACATACCTGAAATTGAAATTGGACTTCCTATATATAGCATGGAGTTTATTCACTCTGAAATGGGCCTTTATCATATTATAAGGTGGCATACTGTTACACCAATTGCCACACAGAACACAAAAAGATTCAGAGAAATACATTTTGGCAACTGAATAGCCAGTAAACAGAATAAATTAAGAAAATACATCCAAGCATGGTTTTAACATGCCCCTAGTAACACTGAAATTGATCTCCACCCATTGAGTCTCGTAAAGAAGATTATGTAGTAAATATCCTTATTTATGTTTTAGTGGGATATTTATCATACATTTACTAGAAAATATGTTCATTTTGCATATGTGATACTAACATGGCTTTCAAGCACATATCACTCTTGTGCAGCCCAAAATGTGTGATAATGGGTCATGTGGGTATTATGGCTTTTTTGGCCATGCAAAAAACCCATATCACCAAGTCGTGGGTGATACGGCTTTTTTGCACAGCAAAAAACCCATATTGTCACATTGGGAGCACACGGTGGTCTTGCCTTAGACTCCGCATAGGATATCAAATAGGCAAACTTTTCAGAAAGAAAACTGTATGATAAATAGATTATGATATGGCAATTTTCATATCATACCCATATCAACCCGAGATACCCATATCAGCCCGAGGGCTGATATGGGTGTCTCGGGTTGATATGGGGTATAATATGAAAATTGCCATATGATAATCTCTAATTGTCATGATGCCACTATTATGTGGGCTGTGTCAAGTGAAAAAAAGTGCCTTCGAACTTGCACACAATGTGCAGATTCAGATCAACCTGCGCATGCACAAAGTACCATCTTGGCCACTGCTCTCTATTTATACATTCTGTAGTATCCAAGGATTCTGTCAGTCATCACTGACGGCCCTGATCAGACTGTGGATGTGCAGGCTAATAGGGCTTCACTGTCTGCATATGCCCGAGGACCTGTTTTCGCATGGCACTGCCCATTTGACTTACAAGGTGAGAAACTGTACTTTCAAAGACTCATATCAGACTGCATATCCGCATAATCTGGGCCCAGTTGTTCAAAACTAACGGTGTTGTTAGTTAACGTATTGTTAAATTTTTGATAATTAAATATGGCATATATACTAATACTTTTGCTGAAAAAAAATGTGAGTAGCTTTTGCATTTGCAAAAGCTACTCGCATTTTTTTTTTCAGCAAAATACCTGTGAATTAGATATTGTACATGTACTTACAAGAACTGTTAACATTTTGACTCTTAACAAGATAGTTAAGCTAACGATGCTTTGAACAACTTGGCCCTGATCAGTATTTGCTGTTCACCTGAGGATCCATGAGATACTTGTTTACCCACTGAGCGGCTCTGATCAAACTGTGTAAATACACAGAGATTGACCTAATGATTTGCATAGCTCCAGATAATATGCTTTTTTTCAACCACCAATTAGTATTCATGTATTTCTTATTTCTCGAAAGCAAAACATATATTGTGGATACTCATTAGAAGTGCCTCACCTTTTGTTGAAAAACATGTGCCTTATGTTGAGTTATGAGTATGCTATAGTGACAGACCCCTAGATGAGAGGATTTTGTCAACCAAGAATTAGGGAATTTTTTCTTATTTCTCCACAAAAACATATACATGTATATGTACATGTACTTCTAATAAGTGCCCACAACATATGTTTTTATGGAGACATAACAAAAATAATTTTCTGGATAGACCTTTTTTCTCAGTGTTGCTATTTATCTTTACTGAGTCAGAAGGCACGTTTTCTCACATTGAGGGTCGTTAATAGAGTTCTTGTGACACAGATTTCTCTTTCAGTGGTTTGGTAACCTGGTAACTATGGCTTGGTGGGATGATCTCTGGTTGAATGAAGGCTTCGCCAGTTATGTGGAATATATTGGTAGTGATAAAGTAGTTCCAGAATATCAAATGGTAATAACATGGGTCTCTGTAACAGTTCTGTGTCTTAGGAATTTCAGGAAAGCAAAACAGGAAGTAGCAAAAGTTGTCTCCCTTGCAAAACTAGTAGAAGATCTACCAAGCATATCCGGTCCCCTTTAAAACAAAATGAAAACAAATTGACAACAGTTCCTACTTTCACATCCAGACACTGTCATGACATGACTGAAAAATCGTTGACAGTGAGGTTAAACTTTGACTCGAACAAACAAGATAAATGGATACACTTGGTAAATTCAAATGTATTTAGAATTTTACCACCAAAAACTGAAAACCTTCAGGTGAAAAATTCTGATAGTTTTCATATTTCTGCTCAAAACATAGATTGTGGGTACTGGTCAAAACTGCCTCGCCGAGGCGGCTCTAATGAGTACCCACAATCTATGTTTTTGAGCAGAAATAAGAAAAATTATGTATACCCCTATAAACCCCAGTTTTACTAAAAAAATGGGGTTTAAGGGAGTCAAAATTATAAAGGTATGTTTTCGCGATGTGATGTGTGGAACACACCTTTTATGACTTCTCTTTGCCTTCCTGCATGCCAAGCCCATTTTGGGTAATGGACTACTTCTTTCCTTTCAGAGTAGACCCTTTTTGTCAGTTGGCAGGCAAAACAGTTTTGACAGAGTTGCCATTGAAAGTGTAACCATTCCCCTTAAATACCAAGACTATCCTAAATTGGCTCACCCTGTATATAGCCCAAAACTTTGAAACAGGATAAATGAGCACTCATTTTGCACTGGACAGGAAGGGCTCTTCTGATTATATAAAAATGCAGTACAGGAAAATGGCTGTCGTATCAGCTAATTAGAGCATGTGCACTTAACTTACTAGTGCATTTGCACAGATTTTGGTAAATACACTATTTAAAAAGATCTATGTTTTCCTGTTCAGCAAACAATATTTTCTCAGTTATTTGACTCACATGAGATAATAGTGTAGACTCCTATGAGCAGCTGGATCAGGTCTGCACTGCTTGTCATTCAGTCAGCTCTTTAGGACTTGTTCAAATTTTAGGACAAGAACAATCTAAACAAATTTATGGTGTCAAAATATATAAAATAATTACAAAATACGAGGGTCGTGCAAAAAATTCTGTCACTAATAGGCTCCCTAAGTTTTATCCCAGGTATAGTATAAAATGCTTCACTGCACTTGAATGGTGTGTTGAATAGCTAACGATACCCATTTATTTTGTGCAAATTGCTTTCCAACTGACTGAGTTATTTCAAATTGAAATAGATGCAGTCATATACACTGACCAATTTACTTGTTACATTGGAACATGGATCAGAAGACTGAAATTCGTAGCTATATTAAATGCCGCATTAGGCTTAATATAGATTCAAAGCAGATATTTAATGAATTGTGTGGTATATATGGACCTCAGACCATTTCAATGTGCACAGTTTTTAGGTGGGTTAAAGCTTTTAAAGCTGGGAAATTTTCTATTGAAGATGATACCCGTCCTGGAAGGCCTAAAACCTCTGTTACCAAGGCTAACATCGCTGCTGTAAAGATTGTGGTCGAACAGGATGCGCGATTGTCTGTCAAAGATATAGCTAGTTGAACTGGCATATTAGAAGGCAGTGTGCAAACAATTCTGAAAAAGCATTTGGATCTGAGAAAGATTTGCCTCATTTGCTCACTGAGGAGCAAAAGACACAATGCCTTAAATGTGCCCCGGGAACTTTTGAAAACATACAATGGCTGTAATAGTCGGGTTATTTCTAACTTGCTAACAGGTGATGAAACCTGGGTGCACATGTTTGAGCCACAAAGAAGGGCTGATAATAAGCAATGGAAGCGAAAAGATCAAAAACGCCCATGTATTGCCAAGAGAACCATAAGTTCGAAAAAGATGTTATACGCAATTTTCTTTAATTCAAGTGGGCCAGTCATTCAAGTGCCTTATCCATCTGGTCATACAGTCACTGGCCGATTCTACAAGAATTCTGTACTGAAGAAAGTGAAAGAGTTTTACAATAAGAAACGACCAAGAAAAGGATGGTCAGGAGTCCACCTTTTACATGACAACACCTCCTCTCATAAGTGTGAGGTTGTTAAGTCTTTTTTGGCTTCTGAAAAGGTGAAAGTTTTAAACCATCCACCTTATTCACCTGACCTGAGTCCCCGTGACTTCTTTTTGTCTTTCCAAGGCTTAAGAAAATGCTTTCTGAAAATAAGTATATGTCTAGAAGTTCTCTTGGCAGTGCTATTTATCAGTGTCTCCAACAGATACCAAAAGAAGACTATTTATCTGCTTTTTGCGACTGGGTAAAAAGGTTACAAAAATGTGTTCCAGTAAAGGGGGAATATTTTGAAGGTTTGTAATAAAAATAACAATGTATACAAATTAATGGTGTCAAAATATATAGAATAATTACAAAATATGAGGGTCGTGCAAAAGTTCTGTCACTAATAGGCTTCCTTAGTTTTATCCCAGGTATAGTTTAAAATGCTTCACTGCACTTGAATGGTGTGTTGAATAGCTAATGATACCCGTTTATTTTGTGCAAATTGCTTTCCAACTGACCGAGTTATTTCAAATTGAAATAGATGCAGTCATATACACTGATCAATTTACTTGTTACATTGGAACATGGACCAGAAGACTGAAATTCGTAGCTATATTAAATGCCGCATTAGGCTTACTATAGATTCAAAGCAGATATTTAATGAATTGTGTGGTATATATGGACCTCAGACCATTTCAATGTGCACAGTTTTTAGGTGGGTTAAAGCTTTTAAAGCTGGGAAATTTTCTGTTGAAGATGATACCCGTCTTGGAAGGCCTAAAACCTCTGTTACCAAGGCTAACATCGCTGCTGTAAAGATTGTGGTCAAACAGGATGCGCGATTGTCTGTCAAAGATATAGCTAGTTGAACTGGCATATTAGAAGGCAGTGTGCAAACAATTCTGAAAAAGCGTTTGGATCTGAGAAAGATTTACACTAGGTGGGTACCTCATTTGCTCAGGAGCAAAAGACACAGTGCCTTAAATGTGCCCGGGAACTTTTGAAAACATACAAAGGCTGTAATAGTCGGGTATTTCTAACTTGCTAACAAGTGATGAAACCTGGGTGCACATGTTTGAGCCACAAAGAAGGGCTGATAATAAGCAAAGGAAGCGAAAAGATCAAAAATGCCCATGTATTGCCAAGAGAACCATAAGTTCGAAAAAGATGTTGTACGCAGTTTTCTTTAATTCAAGTGGGCCAGTCGTTCAAGTGCCTTGTTCATCTGGTCATACAGTCACTGGCCGATTCTACAAGAATTCTGTACTGAAGAAAGTGAAAGAGTTTTACAATAAGAAACAACCAAGCAAAGGATGGTCAGAAGTCCACCTTTTACATGACAACGCCTCCTCTCCTAAGTGTGAGGTTGTTAAGTCTTTTTTGGCTTCTGAAAAGGTGAAAATTTTAAACAATCCACCTTATTCACCTGACCTGAGTCCCCGTGACTTCTTTTTATTCAAGGCTTAAGAAAATGCTTTCTGGAAATAAGTATACGTCTAGAAGTTCTCTTGGCAGCACTATTTATAAGTGTCTCCAACAGATACCAAAAGAAGACTATTTATCTGCTTTTTGCGACTGGGTAAAAAGTTTACAAAAATGTGTTTCAGTAAAGGGGGAATACTTTGAAGGTTTGTAATGAAAAAATATGTTTGATAAAACGTAGCACTGAAGTAATCTGAACCCAGTGATAAAACTTTTTGCAGGACCCTCATATACCTATTCTTTTTAACCCCTTCCATGCTGAATAAATGAAGATGCCATACCCATTTCTTATCTTCAGCCAATCAGATTTCTTGAACCAGATTGATATGAATTCACATAATTAATGGCAAACAGTGCAGATCCTGATCAGATGGCTTCTTCAGAAGCTAACTGATCTGGATCTACACTGTTTGCAAAAGCAGGACATGTCCGGGTTCAGCAGGACCAGGGTTAAAAATCAAGTGCCTTATCAAGAGCTATGATGTATGACAGTAGCAGCAGACCTCCAGATGAGATGTTTTTTCAAACAAAATTATTGATGTTTTTCATTTACTTCTGCACAAAAACATAATTTTTATGTTGCGGGTATTCATTAGATGTGCCATGGTGACAGTATGGTCACGTACTGAAACTTCTGTACAACAGTATTTTTGACAAAATGACATAGGCAAACAGTACAGACATCATGTTCTACACATTTTGCTATTACACCAAGAATTTTGTGAAACAAATGTATAGAAAAAAAAAAAAAAAAAAAAATAGACAAAAAGTATGAAATAAAATGTTTTGAAGTTTTGAGACCTTTATCATATAAGGTTTTATAATTTCAGCATGACCAGTTTGTGAATGATGCCCTTGGCAGAGCTTTGTATTTGGACAGCTTATCAAACTCCCATCCTATCAGTGTTCCAGTTCATAACCCAAATGAAATCAACGAGATTTTTGATACTATCTCATACAAAAAGGTATGATATTCTTTCATCTCTGTTCACCAATAAATAACCCCTTGAAAATGTATACCAAGGTATGAGAACTCCTAATTAGTCCATTTATACAGACTCTTGGTGTCTGCCATTTTGTTGTATTTACCCTAAATACTTGAGCTTTCTGATGAAACAAAAAAATCACAGGAATATCTTATGTTTCAAATTAATTACCCAATAACTGTTTTCTCCATGGAAAACCATACATCACGAAAACATGCATATATAAGTTTGACCCCATTAAACCCCACTTTTATATAGTAAAAGTGGGGTTTACAGTAGTATACAATATTTTTAGCTCACCTGAGCCGAAGGCTCAAGGTGAGCTATTGTGATCACTCACCGTCCGTCGTCATCGTCGTCATCGTCAATCTGTCCGTCCACAATCTTTAAACAACATCTCCTCCTAAACCACTGGTTGGATTTTGACCAAACTTCACAGGAATGATCCTTGGTTGATCCTCTTTCAATGTTGTTCAAATAGTTCCGGTCCATTGCATATCTAGGTCACAGAAGCTAAAAATAGATTTTTTAAATAAAAACAAAAAATCTTCTTGAAAGAAACTACTGGACGGATTTCAATATAATTTTGCAGAAATGTTCCTTTGGTGATCCTCTACCAAGATTGTTCAAGCCATTTGGATTCGTCCAAAAACATGGCCACTGGGCGGCGGGGCTTATTTTCCCTATATATCTATATAGAAAACTTTAAAAATCTTCTTGTCAGAAAGCACTGGACCGATTTCAATATAATTTTGCAGAAATGTTCCTTTGGTGATCCTCTATCCATTATATATCTATATAGAAAACTGTAAAAATCTTCTTGTTAGAAACCAAAGGACCGATTTCAATATAACTTGGCAGAAATGTTTCCCTGGTGACCCTCTACCAAGATTGTTCAAGCCGTCATGATTTGTCAAAAAACATGGCCGCTAGGGTGTGGGGCTTATTTTCCCAATATACATGTATCTATATAGAAAACTTGAAAAAATCTTCTTGTCAGAAACCACTGGACGGATTTCAATATAACTTGGCAGGAATGTTTCCTTGGTGACCCTTTACCAAGATTATTCAAGCCGTCATGATTTGTCAAAAAACATGGCCACCAGGGGGCGGGGCTTATTTTCCCTATATATCTATATAAAAACTTTTAATGATCTTCTTGTCAGAAACCACTGGATCTATTTCAATATAACATTGCAGGAATGGTTTTTTTGTAACCCTCTATCAAGATTGTTTAAGCAGTCATGATTCATCAAAAAACATGGCAGCCAGGGGGTTGGGCTTATTTTCCCTATATATCTATATAGAAAACTTTAAAAATTTTCTTGTCAGAAACCACTGGACAGATTTCATTATAACTTGGCAGAAATGTTTCTTTGGTGACCCTCTACCAAGATTATTCAAGTAATCATGATTCATCAAAAAAACATGGCTGCCAGGGGGTGGGGCTTATTTTCCCTATATATCTGTTTAGAAAACTTAACAAATCCTCTTGTCAGAAACCACTGAACAGATTTCAATACAATTTGGCAGGAATGTTCCTTTGGTGACCCTCTACCAAGTTTGTTCAAGCTGTCATGATTCGTCAAAAAACATGGCCATTAGTGGGTAAGGCTCTATAGCTATATAAAACACTTTAAAAATCTTTTTGTCAGAAAACCACTGGACCAATTTCAGTATAATTTGGCAGAAATGTTTATTTGGTGACCCTCTTTCAAGATTCAGTTCAAGTCGTCATGATGCATTAAAAAAAACATGGCCGCTGGGGGTGGGGGTTAAGGGGAGGGGGGGGGGGGGGGGTGGGGGCAGGGCTATAAAATTTATACAAAAATCTTAGAGCAGTGAACTTGGCTGAAACTTCAACAGTAAGTATGCAAATCTGTTTGCTGCTCAGGTGAGCGATATAGGACCATCATGGTTCTCTTGTGCTTATTTATGCTCGAAAATATAGATTGTGGGTACTCAATACCCACAATCTATGTTTTGAACTGAAGTATGACAACTGTCAGATCCATGTTTTGAGCAGAAGTATGAAAACTGTCAGAGTTTTTAGCTCACCTGAGCGGAAGGCTCAAGGTGAGCTATTGTGATCACTCACTGTCCGTCATCTTCGTTGTCGTCGTCCGTCTGACCGTCAGTCCATCTGTCCATCCATTCACAATCTTTAAACATCATCTCCTAAACCACTGATTGGATTTTGACCAAACTTCACAGGAATGATCCTTGGTTGGTCCTCTTTCAAAGTTGTTCCAGTGGTTCCGGTCCATTGCATATCTAGGTCACAGGAGCTAAAACTAGATTTTTTAACTAAAAGCTTAAAAAAAATCTTCTTGTCAGAAACCACTTGACCGATTTCAATATAATTTTGCAGAAATGTTCCTTTGGTAATCCTCTACCAAGATTTTTTAATCCATTTGGATTCGTCAAAAAACATGGCCGCCAGGGGGCGGGGCTTATTTCCCTATATATCTATGTAGAAAACTTTAAAAATCTTCTTGTCAGAAACCACTGGACCAATTTCAATATAATTTTGCAGAAATGTTCCTTTGGTAATCCTCTACGAAGATTGTTCAAGACATTTGGATTCGTCAAAAAACATGGCCACCGGGGGGCGGGGCTTATTTTCCCTATATATCTATATAGAAAACTTTACAAATCTTCTTGTCAGAAAGCACTGGACCAATTTCAATATAATTTTGCAGAAATGTTCCTTTGGTGATCTTCTACCAAGATTGTTCAAGCCATTCGGATTCGTCAAAAAACATGGCCACCAGGGAGCAGGGCTTATTTTCCCTATATATCAATATAGAAAACTTTAAAGATTTTCTTGTCAGAATGCACTGCTGGACCAATTTCAATATAATTTTGCAGAAATGGTCCTTTGGTGATCCTCTACCAAGATTGTTCAAGCCATTTGGATTCGTCAAAAAACATGGCCGCCAGGGGACGGGGCTTATTTTCTCTATATATCTATATAGAAAACTTAAAAAATCTTCTTGTCAGAAACCACTGGTCCGATTTCAGTATAACATGGCAGGAATGTTTCTTTTGTAACCTTCTCCCAAGATTGTTCAAGCCATTTGGATTCGTCAAAAAATATGGCCGCCAGGGGGTGGGGATTATTTTCCCTATATATCTATATAGAAAACTTTAAAAATCTTCTTGTCAGAAACCACTGGACTGATTTCTATATAACTTGGCAAAAATGTTTCCTTGGTGATCCTCTTATAAGATTGTTCAAGCCGTCATGATTTGCCCCTAGGGGGCAGGGATTATTTTCCCTATATATCTCTATAGAAAATTTTAATGATCTTCTTGTCAGAAACCACTGGACCGATTTTAGTATAACTTGCAGGACTGTTTCTTTTGTAACCCTCTACCAAGATTGTTCAAGTCATCATGATTCATCAAAAAATGTGGCCGCCAGAGGGCGGGGCTTAATTTCCATATATATCTATATAGAAAACTTTAAAAATCGTCTTGTCAGAAACAACTGGACTGATTTCATTATAACTTGGCAGAAATGTTTCCTTGTTGACCTTCTTCAAAGATTGTTCAAGTTATCATGATTCGTCAAAAAACATGGCTGACAGGGGGCGGGGCTTATTTTCCCTATATATCTATATAGAAAAGTTTAAAAATCTTCTTTTCAGAAACCAATGGACCGATTTCAATATCATGGCAGGAATGTTTCTTTGGTGATCCTCTACCAAGATTGTGCAAGCCATCATTATTCGTCAAAAAACATGGCCACTAGAGGGCGGGGCATATTTTCCCTATATATCTGTATAGAAAACTTTAAAAATCTTCTCGTAAGAAACCGTTGGATCGAATTCAGTGTAACTTGGCAGGAATGTTACTTTGGTGACTTTCTACCAAGATTGTTCACGCCCTCATGATACGTCAAAAAACATGGCCACCAGGGGGCAGGGCTTATTTTTCGTATGTATCTGTATAGAAAACTTTAAAATTCTTCTTGTCAGAAACCATCTGACTGATTTCAATATTACTTGGCAGGAATGTTGCTTTGGTGACCCTCTACCAAGATTGTTCAAGCAATCATGATTCTTCAAAAACATGGCTGCTAGGGGTGGGGCTTATTTTCCCTATATATCTAAATAGAAAACTTTAAAAATCTTTTTGTCAGAAACCACTGAACCAACTTCAATATAACTTAGCAGGAATGTTTCTATGGTGACCCTCTATCAAGTTTGTTCAAGCAGTCATGATTCGTCAAAAAACATGGCTGTTAGGGGATGGAGCTTATTTTCCCTACATAGCTATATGAAACATTTTAAAAATCTTTTTGTCAGAAACCACTGGACCGATTTCAATATAACTTGGCAGAATTGTTCCTTTGGTGATCCTCTTTCAAGATTCAGTTCAAGCCATCATGATACTTGAAATAGAAACATGGCTGCTGGGGAGCAGGGCTATAAAATTTATACAAAAATCTTAGAGCAGTGAACTTGGCTGAAACTTCAACAGTAAGTATGCAAAGCTGTTTGCTCAGGTGAGCGATATAGGACCATCATGTTCCTCTTGTTTATCTGAAAATTTTCAGTTTTTGTGAGTGAAATTTTCTATATATTTGAATAGGCGTATTTTAATGATGAAGTAGTGTTTGGATGCTTTAAGATTGAAAAATATAAGGGGAAGCCCAGTATGAGAAAACATACATTTAGACATGTGCATCCAACAAAACTCAAATCAGCTTGCATCTTTATGCAGTCTGATCAGTCTTCATCATCAGCATGACAAAAATTAGCAGCCTTGGCTATCAGAAATGTGCCTGGTGAAGAATCTGATCAGACTGCACATTTTTTTGATCTGAATCTTCTCTGAGTGCACATCTGAAGGTATGTTTACTGGTGTTGCAGAAATAAATTTACTTGTAAATCACAATAATTCATAAAATGCAAATATACTATGAAGTTTACACTGATTTGTATGTCGCTTGGACCAATGGTGTTCCAGTGCTATCAGCCCAGAACTGAAGAAGCCAGGGTCCTTGTTACTGACCCACTCCTCAACTGCCGCTACATCTTCTTTGTTGGACCAGAAATGACGACCACGGATATCCTTTTTAAAGTTTGGGAATAGGAAATAACTAGGAGCTAAGTCCGGAGAATAGGCGGGTTGTGGTATTAGCTCGTACCCATTCTGCTCAACAGCATCAATTGCAATTTTGCAAATGTGGACTCTCGCATTGTCCTGTTGGAGCAGAATCCCTTTGGAGAGTTTACCTCAGCATTTTTCATTGATCGCAGTTCTCAGTTGGTCCAGCAAATTTGCATAATACGCACCTGTTATTGTACTTTTCTTTGCTAGAAAGTCCAACGCCTTGTGCTTCAAAAAATACAGTTGCCATCACCTTGCCAGCAGAGGGTTGCATTTTAAACTTCTTTGGTCTCGGAGACCCCGGCCCAACCCACTGGCGACTTTGGGCTCTGGCTCATAATAATGGACCCAGGTCTCATCTACAGTCACTAGACGTGAAAGGAAATCATCTTCCTTTGACCTAAACCACTTCAACAATGCACTGCATACTGATGCTCTGGTTGCCATTTGCTCATCGCATTGGGACCCAATGAGCTGTTAGCTTGCGCATACCCAAGCGAGCATGTAAAATTGTTGAGACACTACCATGTGAAATGTGTAATGCATTCGCTATTTCTTCCACCTTAACTTGCCTATCAGAGTACACCAGATCTCGTACTTTGTTACATTTCTTCATCGGTGGCATCTGATGGGCATCCAGACCTGGTTTCGTCTTCTAAAGATGTTCTACCGCATTTGAATTCCCCAACCCAGAATTTAACTTGTGCATACGATGGTACAGAAGACCCATAAACATTGTTCAACTCGCAATGTATTTCCTGACCTGTTTTCCCTTTCAAATACAAGTACCGAATTACAGCACGATACTCAACTTTTGACGAAAAGCTTGCTTTTGCATTGCTAGCCATGTTTGACATTCAATATCTTATGAGTGAATGACAGGATAAGGGTGCAGTTTTGCTCTCAGGCCTAAAACATGTATTGAAACGAGGCATGAAAATCGTGGGTGTCTCGGTCAATTGGAAATGGGATAGGCTGGTTACTTATTGACTTGCCCTCGTAATTTTGAAAATCATTAGCATAAAATGCCAAAGTTAGGTTGAATATGGAGTCTATCATTATCACCCTTCCATTGTCTCGATATGATTTAAATAATGTTGAAAGGGGTGTGAAACACCAGATTATCATGATCAGGTCAAATGTAGTGTCTAAAATCTCCACTTATACAGACAATGTAATTTTTATTGTTTGCAGGGATCGTCCATTATCAGAATGTTGAAAAACTTCCTTGGTGAAGATGCTTTCAAGTTGGGTCTACAAAGCTATCTGCTGAAATATGAGTATAGTAATGCAGCAACAAAAGACCTCTGGAACTCTTTCTCAGAGGTAAGTTTGGTACTAAATGTTTACCACTCTCTAGGCTAATTCAGCAAGTTACCAATTGATGATATTTTTCTTATTTTCCCAGAAAACAGGATTTGACATTTCATGCAAATTGCCTCCATATATACCCTGCCTTGGCAAATAGTGTAGATCCAGATCAGTTGGCTTCTGAAGAAACCAACTGATCTGGATCTGCACTGTGTCATTAAGTATGCAAATTTGTATCAACAACCTGTACCAAGTATTCTGATTGGCTGAAAACTAGATGTAGGTATGGCATTTTAATTTATTCAGCTTGGCAAGGGTTAATAAAGTGAACGAAACTACTACTAATATTTAATATGGTATGTATTTGTTTAAAATACATTTAGATGTTTTCGATGGAAATATATGTATGTAGGTTTTAGTGTAGTTTATGATTTAGCAGGAGACTAGATAAACATGGTACCAGGTAAATGTATGAGCATAATTAAACAATATTATTATGTTTTAGAAGGTCACCAGGTAAACAGGTTAACAGGTAAAATGTCATTAAACAAATCCATGATATTTTAGCAGGACACAAAATAAACAGGGTACCAGGTAAAATGTCATTAAAGAATTCCATGAGGTTTTAGAAGGGCACTAGATAAACAGGGTACCAAGTAAAATGTCATTAAAGAATTCCATGATGTTTTAGTAGGGCACCAGATAAACAGGGTACCAAGTAAATTGTCATAAAACAATTCCATGATGTTTAAGGATGACACCAGATGAAATTCTGTTTGTTTTGTTGTTGTTTTTTAAAACACTCAAAATAAAAAGAGTGAAAATTTTGAAGTGATGAACTATTTTCTGTGTAAGAATAAGAATAATTTATAATAAATAGATATAATAAATAAATACTTTCTGTGTAAGAATACATGTACAGTAAAACCCCCACTTCAAAAGGATGAAGGGTAACAAACTTTGTCCTTTCCATGGTATTTTCATTCTCTGATTTCACCCATTACACTTTTCCTAAGTAACAACCCTAAGTATTGAGATGGACAAGCCAGAGCAAACAGTGTAGACTCAGGTAAAACAATCCAGAATGTGGCATCTGGTCAGGGTCTACACTGTTGGCATTAAATACTGGAATGTCTGTAATAAATGATAATACTGAAATTGAATCAGATACACCTTAAACTTGAAATGAATCTGTCAAAAGTGTGACTAGAAGAGTCCTCTAAATCATAAATGGGTTAAAACAGAACAAAAAGCATCGCTTGAGAAAGCTATACGAAATGTGCACATAAGATAGTACTTTAACCCTTAAACTGCCAATCACAAAAATTGTAGTCTGCTCTGTCATCTGCTTGTGATTTTAAAAGTCATTATTGCAAACAGTGTGGACCCAGATCAGACTGCTCCTTTAGGAGCAGTCTGATCTGTGTCCACACTGTTTGCCTGTATGCAAAAAATACATTTGGAAAGTTTGCAAGAATATTCAGCAGACGATATAAACAGACGACATTTTCAGATGCAAGTTTTCTTGGCACTTTAAGGGTTAAATACATACATATTAACATTACAGTCAGTCCTCCTTATACCAAGACTGGATACAGTGACAACAAATCATTATAGGCATGAAACCTTTGCTCAAGAGGTGACAGTTAGAAATAATGCAAGAATCTTGTATTTGTTACTTCAAGAAGCATATGATTTGGATATTTGTTAGAATCATCTCACTGAGGCAATTCTAACAAAGATACAAAACTTATGTTGCTTGAGGGTTCACTGTATGTACTGTAATAACCCTTAGTGTTTGGACAGATAGGCCTGAGCAAACAGTGTAGAACCAGATCAGATGTGGCAGAACATGGCATCTACCACTGGTTGCCATTCATCCAGCAATATTTTAAACACACCAACAGGTAATAGAACAGCCTTTTTCAAATTTTAGGAGAGGTGTGGTAAGGATTTGAGGTGTCCCAGTACTTAGGGTAAATACAGCACTTGCTATGTGTTCATTTCTATGATTTATTGGTATGTCTGCATTCCTTTCTCTGGAATGTTTCATTTGAGACCCATAATACTCTTAATTTTCAGCTGGCTGCATTTAAGGGACTTGTTACTCTTCATAGAAACATGGTATAGAAATTGAAAAGACAAATGGTTCCAGATTTATTATTGATCATAAATAATTTTGAATACAATGCTTGAGTGTTAGGAGTAATTGTCCATGTAAAATATGCTGCTTTAATTTATAATTTCTTTTCAAGGCAGTTCAGGCTGGTTCCCAGCCTACAACAGATGTTGCTAAACTAATGGATACCTGGACTCAACAGATGGGGTATCCAGTAATAACATTAAGGAGAAGTGGGAACCAGGTGACAGCCACTCAGAGCAGATTCCTGTTATATTCAAAGACAAACATTTCTGAAGAATTTACATCACCATTTGGGTATGTAATACCATAATAACTAAGTATTGGGACAGATAGGCCTGTGCAAACAGTGTAGAGGCAGATCAGACTCCGCAAATTGTGACAGGTAGCAGAATGGACTACCGTATTTGACCTAATTGCTACACTGTGCTCTTAGGTTTTTCAAAATTACTGGGTAAACTTGTGGTAAAATATGATTCTGCCTACTAAGGATACTCTTAAAAACAAATATCAGGAACGGCCTTATTTTGTGACGTTTATGCATTTTTTTTCTGATTTTCTTTATCAAAACATATGTTGTGGGTACAAGTCGATGCAATTCATATGAGTACCCACAACATATGCCTTTATAAAGAAGTTCAAGACTGCCAAATTGCTTGACTGTGCGCTTATAGGGGGTATGTGTGGTAATTAGGTCAAATACGGTATTTCAAGTTTTAGGACAATTATGGTACCAGTAAGTAGATAAGATGTCCAAATATGCAGGGTAAATACCATATGTAAAGTAGGGCAAGCTGACCTTAATGGTGAGCTATTGTGAGAGTTCTAGAAAGGTGTTTGTTTTTTTCTCAACCAAAAAGTATTGATGTTGTTTTCCTGATTTCTTTACAAAAGTGTACCTTGTTTACTCATTAGAACACAACATATATAATTCTCAGGGAGAAAGAAGAAACTATTTATATTTGGGTAGACCTCTTAGCTAGAGTTAGGGTAAAAGTCCAAAAAATTGATACACCAAAGTTTCTGACAAAATGGCATACCAGTATGTAAACCGTTCAGTCTCATGTTGGAGCAGTCTGATCAGGGTCCTCACTCTTTACCTTTCTAAGTATTTTAAGAAACATACTGCACAAAAAGCAAAATTTAGGCAAAAACATATATAATAAAGTGTTCTAAATTTTAGGATATTTATTGTAATTGGGATGTTATGACCCTTCTAATGCTGCTATTATCACTCATCAACAATTAAAGGAGAAATGTCCAATTTTTTTTTTTTTTTTTTTTTTTTTTTTGATTTGGGTTTTACGGCCTTTTCAAGAATATTTCACTTATATCGTTCATCAAAGGTGGGTGGAAAACCGGAGAACCCGGGGAAAATCCACCTGAACATCCATAAGCTGAACTTGGCTTTCCCACATATGACCCGAGCTAGGCTCGAACCACAGCGGTGAGAAACCTAATGGATTAAGAGTCAACTCTCCTATCCACTAGGCTACGGGGGCCCGCGGGAAATGTCCATAGCTCCAGATGAAAGCTGGTAAGAGGAAATAGTTTTCTTATTTCTCATGATTGCATAAAAAGCAATGCCGCATGTTATTAACAGCTGTGCATTAACCGGTGAAAAGCCGTGTATTAACAAGGCAATTCACGTGCTGTTAATGCAAGGCTACACAACTTTCATTATGTGTGTACCAGGGCCACAAATTGCTGCTGTCATGAGATGTGTACCGCCCAGCCCTAGAACGAGCAGTCGGTGGAAATTGCTTTTGCGAGACATTGGTGAAAAGGGGAAACAAAATAGTGCAAGAAATGAAGCAAAATGTAGCAAATGTTTTAACTTTTTCTGCAATAATAGTGATCGAACATGGTTTTTCAGTGCATTAACATTCCCCAGGTCCTTGGGAGGTGTTGAAAACCACTGCACAAAATAGTGCAAGAAATGAAGCAAAATGTAGCAAATGTTTTAACTTTTTCTGCAATAATAGTGATCGAACATGGTTTTTCAGTGCATTAACATTCCCCAGGTCCTTGGGAGGTGTTGAAAACCACTGCCCTTGGCCTCTGTTTTCAACACCTCTCACGGGACCTGGCAGATGTTAATGCATGAAAAACCGTGTTTGATCCCTAAAATGAAAACATATGTTATAGGTACTCATTAGAAGTGCCTCACTGAGGCATTTCTAATGAGTACAACAACATATGTTTTTGTGGAGCAATAAGAAAAATAACAACACTTTTTTGTTGATAAATGTGTCTGAATCAAAGCTGTGTATATAGCTTTTAGTGTAGATTCTGTTAGTGTTGCAGTTTCTTCTGGACAATATCTCTTTATCTGAATTGAGGTTTTATGGCCCATTTGTGAATCCATTAGGGTCTTGTTGAGCGTGGTCAGTTTGCCTAAGTACAGTTTTTTCGCCAGAAACTGACAACTGCCCTTTTTGAATCAGTCGAAGGGGGAGATTGCCCGTAGAAAATTTTCCATGATCAATCTCCACGAAAGAATGTTGCTGGATCTGACGTTGATAGAGCCTGTGACCTTCTGATCACAAGTCAGATGTTCAACAGACTGAGCCACCAAGGCCAGCAGCATCAAGATATCTTTTGAGCCAGGTTTTACTAACTTACATCAATATTTTACTGAGATATGCTAAAGGAGACTTGATACACTTGATAGATTTTCTGCCACTTCTACCAAGGGAGACAACTATTTTGACTTCATGTCTTACTTTCCTGTACATGAAGCTCCTGAAAAGGGGTCTGCTCTTGAAGGAAAGACTTTGCACCCTTTTGACATCCTGGTTTTGCTCTCCTGTACACGAATCTCCTAAAAAGGGGTCTAAAAGGAAAAAAAAGATGCTCCTTTTAGAGCAAATTCATTCCTTTTAGAGTCGTCCCCTTTTCAGAAAGGATGTAAAACAGTTTTGACAGAGTTGGTGCCCTTGAAAATGTATAACTTCCCCTGAAGTCTTGTTTTGCATATGACACTTTTATAGAATGTCCTCAGTGGTGCATCAGTTATTGCCCTTTGATTTAAAATCAACTGTTTATTTTTCAATCAGGAGTCATCACTTACCTTTAGTGAAGTGAATGAAGAATACATCACAACCTCTTTATAACACTATTGTTGGGATCCATAGCATAAACCGTGTTAGTTAAACAGTCTTGTAATATCCAAACAAAAATGTATAGATTATATTGAAAAATGACCATTTTTCAATATTTTCTATACATTTTTGGGATCCATCTTTGAACCGTGTTGTATCCAAAACTGTGTTATAACGAACCATGTTATACAGAGGTTGAAGTGTAATAACATTAGTGAGACAAATGATCAAAATGTATTTGAAATTCTTAATAGAATTTTTGCAGCTCTGCAAAAAGGTTTTGTCTGACATGTCCAGACAGTAGACTGATTTCATGAAATCTGCACTCTGCACTACTTTTAGATCAAACAACCCTATCTTCCATGACTGAAACCATTCTAATCAGAATTCTATAAATTAATTTTAAAAAGTGTATGTCAAGTACATCTCATCAGTGACCCTCAGATAAATTAAAAAAAAACACCTCCAGAATCAGCTCGGTGATAATAAAAGAACAGGGCCCAGTTGTTCAAAGCGTCGTTAGCTTAACAAGCTCGTTAAGGGTCATTTCATTAACTGTTTTAGCAGATTCATTGTACAATATTCTGATATTTTTTGCTGAAAAAATGTGTATAGCTTTTGCACTCACATTTTTTCAGCAAAAAATTTCAGCATATTTGCGTATCACTCGATGTAAATTTTAACGAATCGTTAACTAACACCATCATTAGTTTTGAACAACCGGGCCCAGAAAATATTAGCTACACTATAGTGAAGTATGGGAGATGTTTCTTGGCTGCCACATGGCACTAAGAGCAGCTGGAGTGAAGATAGAGATATTCTAAAAGTAAAGCCTCTAAGTAAGATGGTATGTGGTAAAAATCAACTATTTTGATAGGAGATATCAGTTTTTTATGTATATGTTTGTTTTGATCTTGTTTTAGATACAAGTGGCAGATTCCTTTTATATACAGTGTTTCCACCCAACCACAGAAAGGGGAGAGGCTGCTTATAACCCAAGACACAGGTATTTTGATATGAATTTAATAGCTGCTACCTATATCTGTGCATCCACATTATCAACATTTATTTACTTCATATGTGGGGTAGCCAAACTCAATTACAAACCAAATTTCCTGTTTTTCACTGACCAAAACCTGCTTTAACCTGACCAGAAAAGCGGTATTTTATGGCCTCTTCTCCAGTCTCCAAAAAAATGTTGCCCTTCCGAGCTTTGTTTCAGAATGACAATAAAGTTCAAATACAGTCAAACTTCAATGGCTGGAATATCTTTGGGACCATGGAAAGTCGTTCGAGACATGGGTAGTTCGAGCCACTGAGGGTTAATCATGGCACCAGTTCAGGAAGCAAATAACGATAATTTAGGGTAATCTTTTCAATTATCTACACAATGGTTGTATGTTGAGTGTACTCATTAGAATTGCCTCATCATACTTATTAGAATTGTCTCAATGAGGCAATTCTAATGAGTACACAACATACAATTTTGTGATAAAATTAGCAAATTTCCCTAAATATTTGTTTTCTTGCGCTATCGGAAGAATTTCGTAGGGACTCAAAAATGAGTTTGAATTAGCTGTGGTAAACGAGCCATCAGTGTTCGAGCTATCGAGGTTTGACTGTATGTGAACCTATAGACATTCTAAAAATCTGCTGTTTGATATACAAACATAATTTAGTATGTAAGGAAGAAAGACCAATTTGCTTGCATTGTCTTTGAAGGTGTTTTGGACTAAACAAGGGCCCTCTTTTAAAATACCCTGACCTTCTTACTTTTTGAAATTCCCAGCTGCCATGTCAATACCCTCTCTTCTTATTGGCCAGGCTTCTGTGTCAATATCCTCTGCTTAGAGATGTTTTATTGGCTTCCAGTGACAAATCATGGAAATGCTTGCACTATTGCATAAGCACTGAAATGCAAAGTGTTGATGTAACCACCTTAGTTTGGTTTCACCTATCATTGGTAACACCACAAGTGTTGCTGTGCTTTGTATGAGAAAACATACCTTTGAAACTGTGTGACCAGCAAAGATTCAAATCATTTGCACAGTCTGATCAGAATCTTCCCTGAGATTATTTTGGATAGCCAAGGATGCAAAATTTCCTCATGCAGCCAACAAAGACTGTGATCAGACTGCACAGATACATCAGAAAGTAGGTTATCTCACACTTCTTACTGATTGGTAAAGAGTCTGTCTAGATAATAAGTATGCAATAATGAAATCACAGAGATTTCATTGTTATATCCTTTTGAGGTAATTTGAACAAATGCCAGACATTATTTTCTGTGAAAAGTCAAGGAAAATGTCACTGATTTTACATCAGCTGGTTTAGTATACAGTGCTCAAAGTAAAAATGTATGTAGAACAGAAAATGCAATATATGCTATTGACAGGGTTCTCACAAGGATAATAAAAGTGGAAGTCCAGGACTCTTTTTGCTCCAGATCTCCATCCGTCCGTCCATCATCCATCTGTCCGTCTTTCTGTCGTGAACTTTTCACATTTTTGACATCTCCAGAACCATAAGTTGGATTGAGCTGAAACTTAGTAGGAGGCATTGTGGCAACATTGAGATTGAGAATTGCTAAAATCGTTCTGTTCTGATATCCAAGATGGCCGCCATGGCGGCCATCTTGAAATTCTTCAAATGACATCTCCTCCCAAACCCAAAGTCCGATTGAGCTGGAACTTGATGGGAGGTATCACAGTGACACAGAGATTCGAAATTGCTATAATTGTTCTGTTCCGATATCCAAGATGGCCACCAGGGCAGCCATCTTGAAATTCTTCAAACGACATCTCCTGAATCCAAAGTCCGATTGTGCTGAAACTTGATGTTAGGCATCACAGTGACACAGAGCCGGCCTCGGTGGCTCAGTTGGATGCACCGTCCCACTGGAGACCAGAAGGTCGCGGGTTCAACCCCCGCCGAGGTCAGCAACATTCTTTCGAGGAGATTGATCGTGAAATATTTTCTACAGTCATTCTCTCCCTTCTGCTGATTCAAGAAGGGTAGTTGTCAGTTTCTGGCGAAAGAATGCACAACACTGGTTAACCGCTTAGAGGACTAAGTCTGCCCAGTAAACGTGTGGTTAGGTAAACTGACCGCGCTCGACATTACCCCATTGGGTTGACTGGGCCGTAAAACCTCAACACAAACAAACAGTGACACAGAGATTCAAAATTGCTAAAATCGTTCCATTCCAATATCCAAAAATAGATGCAACGGCAGCCATCTTGAAATTCTTCAAATGACATCTCCTCCCCAACCCTAAGTCAGATTGAGCTGAAACTTGATGGGAGGCATCACAGTGACACAGAGATTCAAAATTGCTAAAATCATTCTGTTCTGATGTCCAAGATGGCCGCCAGGGTGGCCATCTTGAAATTCTTCAAACGACATCTCCTACACCCAAAGTCTGATTGAGCTGAAACTTGATGGGAGGCATCACAGTGACATAGAGATTCAAAATTGCTAAAATTGTTCCATTCCTATATCCAAGATGGCCACCACAGTGGTCATCTTAAAAGTCTTTAAACCACATCTGTTCTTAAACCAGAAGTTCGATTGAGCTGAAACTTGATGGGAGGCATCACAGTGACACAGAGATTCAAAATTGCTAAAATCTTTCTTTTCCGATATCCAAGACGGCCGCCAGGCGGCCGTCTTGAAATTCTTCAAACAACATCTCCTCCTAAACCCTAAGTCAGATTGAGCTGAAACATGATGGAAGGCATCACAGTGCCACAGAAATTCAAAATTGCTAAAATCTTTCCATTCCGATATCCAAGATGGCGGCCAGCCATCTTGAAATTCTTCAAATGTCAGGTTGAGCCAAAACTTGTGAGGCATCGGGGTGAAATGGAGATTCAGAATTGCTGAATCATTCAGTTCCAGTATCCAAGATGACGGCCATGGTAGCAGTCTTGTAACTCTTCAAACAACATCAGATTTTGAATTGCTAAAGGCAATCTGATCTGATAGCCAAGATGGCCACCATGGCACAATCTAATATATCATGATCAGCCTAATCCAGGTGAGCGATTTCTGGCCCACATGGTATTCTAGTATAAAAAGTTGAAGTCCCATTCAAAAAAGTACGAAAGTTTGTATATGTTTGTTTTTGTATTTAATCTTTCAGTAAATTTTGAGTTACCACAAGTGAGTAATTGGATCAATTTTGTATTTGTACTTTCAGTAAAATTTGATATACCACAAGTGAGTAATTGGATCAAGGGTAATTCCGGAATGTTTGGCTACTACAGAGTAAATTATGATCCAGATAACTGGAATGCATTAATACAGCAGCTTACTGCTAATCATAGTGTAAGTAATTTTCTATGGCTTTGTTTTGATTTTGCAACGACTCGGTTGAAGTAGCTGCATGGTGTCTTTTTATACCCCTGCATACACAGTTTACTATTGGGCATATAGTTTTTTGTCTGTACCATGTATGTGTATGTCGTTTGTGTGTATGTGTGTGTGTGTGTGTGTGTGTGTGTGTTTGTGTGTGTTTGTGTGTGTGTGTGTGTGTGTGTGTGTGTGTGTGTGTGTGTGTGTGTCCTATTTTTTTCCCTTGAACATTTCTGTGGAACTACTGCACTTAGGATCTTGAAATTTGGTGCAAATGTTGGGTATGACTCATTATATTGTTGGAAAGAGAACTGTCTGGCCCCACTGATTCTTCCATTTTTTTGTTGATTTTTCTTTCTCTCCAGTCAAAATTTCCATTAAAGATTTCTCAGCTTCTGTAGAAGCCTGGAATACTTTGAGGATAATCAAATATATTTTGTGGGAAAGAAAACCATGCTGCTAAGTTTTACCATATTTGTATTAATTGTTGTTCTATTTATCATTTTTCTCTTCTTTTACTCCATTGTAATACATAGGGAACTTTGTGTATGGTCTTCTGCTTATTCTTCCATTCATTTGTCCATTTTAATGATTTCCTTTTGCATCTGCATCAAAGATCCTGCATTGGACAGGGGTATATGTGGCCCACTGTCAGTTTGTGTAGTCTCTGAAGGTACCATAAGCCCACTTATCAGTGGTGCTGATGATGGCACTTTGATTGTAGGATCCATAACTCCAAATAAGGCATTTAATTTTACAGAATATACTACGGTAAATGTCCTAAAATTTCGAACACTCTAAAATTTCGAACAGCATATATATTTGTCCAAAATAATTTCTGGAAATGTCCTAAAATCTCGAACAGTAGCAGTTTTGCAAAAAGGGGATTTCTAAAATTTCGAACACAGCTTTCTTCAAATAATTTTTTTTATCAGCACATTCTAATTTCGGTATTTTTTAGCTCACCTGAGCTCTGCTCAGGATGAGCTAGTGTGATCACTTTTCGTTTGTCGTCCGTCCGTCTGTCCGTTAACATTTTCAAACGACTTCTCCTCTGAAGCCGCTGAGCCAATTTTGCTCAAATTTCATATGGAGCCTCCTTAGGGTTGGGGAACCAAAAATTGCTAAAATGGTCGTGGTCCGTTGACCAAGATGGCCGCCACGCCCTATGGTAAAAACCTTTAAAAATCTTCTTCTCCAGAACCGAGAATGCCTTGGGGCTGAACCTTTGCAGGAATCATCGGGGATGGGAGGTCTACCAAAATTGCTAAAAGAATTGTCATACGTTGACGTTTGACCTTTTTACGGCTGCATTTAGCAAGACAAGATCAACATGTGCATCCGCGCAGTCTATGTATCGGGGTGGTTTGATCTATGCATATCGCCAACAGAATGCATTATGTCAGCAAGCAGTGTGAGTACTACGCTTCAAAAAGGCAGTAATTCTAATCAGTCTGTGCTTTTCACATTTAAACTCCGTTCACTTCACCTTTGAGGAAAGGGACTTTTGTGCGTCTGTAGTGCCTCAAACAAGAACAAATGTGTGGTACCCATTTGAAGTATTATTTGGTCAGCTTGTGTATCTTAGTGTGGTAACGTGAAGAGGGTTGTTAGGTAAGAAGACAGTGGACCAAGCCAGCTTATTTTTTCCCGGTGCCGAACAAAAGGATCTTACAATTAGTTAGTGTACCGGATAATTAACTGTTTTGTTATGAGAAACATTTATTAGACATAGAATTAATCGGATGGAAATGAAAACAAATATCAGAGTGGTAATTATTTATTAGTTCATACAATTTCATACCCAGTTTACAAGTAACACATAGCAAATAAGATAAACCCTTTTGTTGTATAGGTCCTTTTTGTCATTCTGGGTGTCTGAAAGCCATGTCAATTTTAGCTGTAAGTGACTCTGTCCTAAAATTTCGAACAGTAAAATATTTAGCAAATCATAATTCCTAAAATTTCAAACAGCAAGTAACTGAAATTATTTAATTTTGTTCGAAATTTTAGGACATTTACCATAATATGTGTCATATTTCACTTTGAAAAGACATGTTATGGATATTCCCTAGAAGTGTCTCACTGAATTATTCTAAGGAGTGTACACAATATATTTTCATGTGGAAATAAGGAAAAACAGTATTGTATGGATACCCACTCTTATCTTGAGCTATAGAGATCAGTACTGATATGAAACTTACCCCATGCTTGTTCTTTTATTAATTTCTAAAATATTACTAAAACTAAGACTTCCCCTTTCAAGATTTTATTCTCAGAGAGTTTTGGTGCTTGTGGCTGTGATTATAGTAGTTGAAATAGCTGACATCAGGAAAACACGCCTATATAATTTTGACCCCCTTAAACCCCACTTTTGTATAGTAAAACTGGGGTTTACAGGGGTATACATTATTTTTCTTATTTCTGCTCAAAAACATAGATTGTGGGTACTTGTTAGAACTACCTCGCTGAGGCAGTTCTAATGAGTACCCACATCATATGTTTTGAGCAGAAATGTGAAAAATATCAGAGTTTTTATCAGAAAATTTTCAGTTCTTGGAGGTGAATTTTTCTATATATTTGAATAGGTGTGTTTTTGTAATGGAGTAGAGGCTTTCACTAGTGGAAGCACCTCCAAATTGATGTCTGCAGATTCTATGTTTCACTATGTTGTCATGATGCTTGATCCGTGTGTGCATTGGGAGATTTTGCTCACCTTGTGATATGATTATCAGATTTTCACATTGGTGTTCTTCGTAAGGTGTGAAATTTAGTTGACATTTACATTTACATTGTTGATAATTTTTGCTTTCCAAAGCTTGCAGAATAGAGAAATGAATGAAATTACCATATTAACCCTAAATATTTGGATAGTCAGGCATGGCGAAACAATATAGACCCAGATCTGATTTGGGTCTACACCAATTAATACTCATCCAGCAGCTTTTTCATATTTTAGGACCAGTATGGTAAAGAGTTAAAGGCTCAATATTCCTCAAAAACAGACATTTTATTATCCAAGAAACATTTTATAAATTGATATATGGTATTAATATAATCATAAAATGTGGCACCTGACAGCCTGTAAAATTTCAAAATTTGTCTGTCGTTCTTGAAATAAAATGTTTTTTTTTTATCGTATCTCTGATTTAATGTTGCCAACATTAATTCAGAGATACAATAAAAATCATTTCATTTTTGATCCAGTTCAAAAACGAGAGACTTACTGAAATTTTACAGGCTGTCAGATGACACATTTTATGATCGTATTAATACTAATTAATACTATCAATAGTGACTTCATAAGATAAAACTAAACACACATCTATAAGGTCCGAAATATATAGCAAAGAATGAAGCTGTTCAATAAATTTCATACAAAATGTAAGATTTTGTTGTCTGTACTGTTACAGGTATTCAGTACATCGGAGAGGGCTGGTCTGATTGATGATGCTTTCCAGTTAGCAAGGTAAATATTCAAGCACATAGCTCTAAATAAAGCTTTTTTTTTCAACCAAAACTATTGATATTTTTTACTGAAAACATATGTTGTGGTACTCATTGGATGAGTACCCACAACACAATGTTTTCATTGAGAAATAATTCAAAGTATTTATCTGGATATCTGCTATTATCTGGATCTATGATTGAGGCCTAGTTTGAAGGTAAATACCTTAAAAATCAGATTATTTCAATATCTTGTATATTTGGGTAAACTTTTAAAAGATTGCTAAAAATTGTAACAGACAAAAGTCTGAAATGTTTTTATTATGTTTCTGGGGAATCAAGGAGTTGCATTTCATGTGAGTTGTCTGCCTAGCAGACAGTACATACCAAATGTCTGCCTTATTTTCTCATTTGAAAATTGTACAAGGTAATAGCATCATAGAAACATGACAATAAAATCGAGACCTTAATTTAGAAAATGGACTGGTTCAGATTTTAGGATAATTACCATTACGAAAACACGCCTATTCAAATATACTGAAAATTTTACCAATAAAAAATAAAAATTTTCAGATAAAAAATTCTGATATTTTTCTTATTTCTGCTCAAAACATGGATTGTGGGTACTCGTTAGAACCGCCTCGACGAGGCGGTTCTAATGAGTACCACAACCTATGCTTTTGAGTAGAAATAAAAAAAATAATGTATACCCCTGTAAACCCCAGTTTTACTATATAAAAGAGGGGTTTAAGGGGGTCGAAATTATATAGGTATGTTTTCGTGATGCAGTGAGTAGCTCAATAATTCAGGCACTTATAGTTTGATTCAGGATCATAATTTACACACACCAGTTGCTGTATCCACTTTTTTTTCCTATATTTGTTCCTGTATGCTAATAAGCTATTTTCAAATATAATAAAGCTTCTATCCACTTGTAGCTTCATCAGCATTAGGTGCTTGCAGAACATTATTCAGAAACAACAAAATGGATTCCAAGAAGACTGCGAAATTAAAATGTCGCCTAAAATAGTTTTGAGATTTTCTGACTGTTTCCAGAAAACATGAAGAAGTTTGGATGTATTCAAAATATTATTTGTATTTTTTTCCTATTCTTTATATAAAGTGGTACATTTTTGTTACTGAAAAAATTACATGTATGTATTTTTTTTTTTTTTGCACAAGAATGATGAATTAGACTGTTAGTATTATTATGGCAGTGTTGTTAGTCTTCATTCTATTTTTATATTTTTATGCATATATGACTTATCTCTAGAGCAGTTTCAATACCAAACTAAGTTAATATACCATTTTGATGCAAATGACCCTCATGTGTTGACATGTCATTAAACCTGAACTCATCATCATCATCATTGTTATTAGTCTAGTTTATTTGTAATTTTGTTAATGATATATTTTAGAGCTGGACTGTTGGAAGAACATTTTGCCCTTGATCTTACTCTGTACATGGTGAATGAGAAGAATTATCTCCCCTGGAGGAGTTGCTTGGATAATTTTGCATACATTGAGAGCAGAATTGAGACTAAACCAGTCTATTCCCACTATAAGGTAAAGTATTTTCTCAAACAGTTCAGTAACTTTGGCAGGGTATTTTGCTAGATTGTTCTATCCACTTGCTCTATACTTTGACTATATTACCTTTCAAAACTTCTGTACCATAAAAACCTTAAGTATTGGGACAGATGACAGGCCTGAGCAAACAGTGTGGGTCTGATCAGATTCTGCGGCATCTGATCAGACCCACACTGTTTGCCACTCACCAGCAAGAATAGACATTTAACAATTTTATGACAAGTATGGTAAGGAGTTTAGGTGTTCCAATATTTAGGGTTATTATGTGTTGTTCAACTGTAATCTCAGTATGACAAATGGGCTGCGCAAGACAAAAAGATGTTGTCAAGCATGTAGAAAATGTACATATTCAGATTCATCACGCACATGCCCAAAGTCTAATCTGCACATTTGTTCCCATTGATGCATTCTTTTGTGTCCAATGTTTCTGTTAGCAGACTCTGAAGGCCCTAATTAGATTGCTTTTTAGGTAAGAAGACAGTGATAGCATTGATTGTCAATTGATCAATCCAGTTAACAACTGTTAAATTGTTTACATTGAACAAAGTTGCATATTTGGCTCGGTTGGTTAAAACAACTGCCTGATGTACCCAAAGTATTAAGACAAACAGTCCTGAGCAAACAGTGAAAACAGTGACTACCCAGGTCATGGCCACTTTAAGCAGCTCTTATCAAGATTTAGACTGTGTGCCACCCAGTGAGCAAGTTTTAGGCACATTATCAAGTAGTGAAATTGACATGTTCAAATTTTAGGATACATACCGTATTCAATCAAATTACTGCACATACCCCTGCAAGTAAGTACACCACAACCTCTTTATAACACTATTGTTGGGATCCAAAGCATAAACCATGTTAGTTAAACAACCTTGTTATATCCAAACAAAAATGCATAGATTATATTGAAAAATGACCATTTTTCAATATAATCTATATATTTTTGGGATCCATTTTGAACCGAGTTATATCCAAAACTGTGTTATAACGAGCCGTGTTATAAGGAGGTTGTAGTATAACATTAAATACACCCTTCATGAATATTAAGATTAAGAGGATATTTTATGACAAGTTTTATACCAATACAAATGATTTAAAAAAAAAAAAAAAAAATTAAGTACACAGTGTAGTAACTAGGGCAAATACGGTATGATAAGTCTCACTATATTTAGGGTAAGTTATAGATAAACCATGATTATTGTCGAGGTTTTGGGTATACTGTAAATTATACCATAGTTTGGTGACCTTTCACTGTCTGACCCCAAACGAGGTGGAGCCGAGTTTGGGTCAGACAGTGAAAGGTCACCAAATTATGATATAATTTACAGTATTCCCAAAACCGAGACAATAACATGGTTTATCTGTTTTAAACAGTGTATGGGACTGTTTTTGTTTTTGTTTTTTTCTTACAAAAACTATACTTTTATTTATTTAGTATATCTTTTTCTACTTTTTCACTTTTATTTCTCTTTTTTTATATTTTTATGGTAAAGTGGTAACAGGCAGTCTGATGAAATGCTGTACCAATTGACTTTGTGTACTAAAAAGGATGAAACACCCCACCTTTTTTGAATTAAACTAACTGAGGTACTACTGCTAAAATCTGATTGGTTGCAATCTTGTCAATCACAAGAAATTACATCAGCATCTTAATTTGGTCAAACTTTGTTGCAATCTGGTTGGTCAGCTGTAGCTTTGGTCATTATAATATACTCCAGACAGACTGTCTGGTTTCATGTGTTTTATTCAACAAAAAATGTCATTTTTAGAAAGTTGCTCAGTGCAGAAGTAAATTTGAAGTTCCTCTAACCTTTACCACTCTCTGGATAATATCAGCAGACAATATATTTGATGATACTTTCTTAGTTTTTCCAGCCAACAGAATTTGACATTTCTTGCAAACTGTCTCTAGTTGAGACAATGTACATGAAATGTCAAATCCAGTTACCTGAGAAAAAAATAAGAAAACTATTTAAAAAATGTCATCTGCTGAAAATTGATGGTTAGCACTCTGGACATTTTCAGCAGACAACATATTGGTGATAGTTTATTTTTTTCCAATAAACATTTGACATTTGGAGACAATTTGCATGAAATGCCATTCTGTTTTCTAGGAAAAAATATGAAAATGTTCAAATTGTCTGCTGAAACAAAATTCAACATACGACGTTTTGAAATATTTTTCTTATTTTTCCCAGAAAACAAAAACCTGTTTTTTTTTGGGACAATATCAACTTGTCATCGCCTGCGGAATTAGCCCAGAGAGTGAAAAAGGTTAAGGCGCACTGATGAGTTGACAGTCATTCTAAAGTACACCTGTGAGATCTATAAATAAAACCATGGGTTAATTTTCAAATCTGAAAATTATCCCATGGTCCAGCTATGGTATAATTTTCGGTTATTGAGATTTAACCTTAGTTTTATTTACATAGAGACTATGGAACATCCATTGGTTAAACAGGGTATATTCTATTATTATTTCAGAAATATTTATTGAAACTTATGAAACATCTTCTAGACACTACTACCTGGCAAGATTCTGGAACTCCACTAGAAAAGTAGGAAGTATACATTTATGTTGATAGATTTTCATAGCTTCATATTAGAATGTTATCCATATAATTTTTTTTATTATTTCTCTGCGAAACAGATATTGTGGGTATTCATTTCAAATGTTTCAGCAAAGGGATTTTAATGAGTACCCACAACATTTTTTTTTTTTTTTTGAGAAGTGATAAAATTATTGAATTTTTTGTTATTATTGAAAAAATGTCTCATCTGGAGCAATGGTTTTTGTTATTATTGACATAAAAAGTTTCTTGTCTTGTTAATAGCTTCAGATAATGTGACAACTATGGAGATAAATTAAAATGGGTTTTTTGTTGGCATTTAAACATATATTTGTGGTTACTCACCATAAAGTCAGTATTATAATCATCCACAATGTATGTTTTCTTCGTATAGTTATCAATGGTGTCCCAACAACTGAAATGAAGTATGTCTTTTTTTTTTTTTTTTTTTTTTGGTGCAAAGTTACCTTCACTCTGTAAGACACAAATCCTTCACTTCTTTATAAATCCCTTCTCAAAGTTTCTTGGGGGTGCATGGAGAGATTGATGGGGGGATGGGAAGAAGCTTACTCTTTAAGGAAAGAATCTGTTCCCAGTGGGAGCAAAATTGTTCCCCTCAGAGTAGCTTCCTTTGATCCTTTGACAAGAGAGTGATTGATGATATAAATATGACTTGAAGGAGCATGGTAATTTACAACATTTACCAAATTATTCCTGCCCTTGACTTACAGATTTTTAATATTAAGCATACACTGTTCATTATTCTATAATTACATACATTTTTGCATCACGAAAACACGTCTATTCAAATATATAGAAAATTTCACCTCCATAAACTGAAAATTTTCAGATAAAAATTTTAATATTTTTCTTATTTCTGCTCAAAACATAGATTGTGGATACTCGTTAGAACTGCCTTGGTGAGGCGGTTCTAATGACTACCCAAAATCTATGTTGTTTTTTTTTTTCAAAATAAGAAAAATGTTTACCCCAGTTTTACTGTATAAAAATGGGGTTTAAGGGGGTCAAAATTATATAGGTATGTTTTCGTGATGGTCAGTGTAATTTTGTGAGGCCTTCAAGGAAAGAACAGCATTAACTTCTCAAACGCTTTTGGCTATTCTCTGTATAAATCATTCTAAACATGACCAAAATCATGCAGATTACTGTCATGAGAAATAAACATGAATTTTTGACCACAGAGTGTATCTTCTGCATAAACAGTACCTGCTAGGATGTTTTATACCAATACAAATGACAGTTGCCATTTCTGGGGTTTTGCTATATAAAATATAGGAAATGAGGGGTATGTCTAACATGGAGTTCCTGCTATGCTAAATGAAAGATTTTGCAGATTAACTCTTGAAATATTGTGTATAATTTTCCTGAAAAAAACAAACAAAAAAAACGATAACTTGCACGAAAAGTCAAACCACTGTTTTACCTGGAAAAAAGTAAGAAAAATACCATGAATTTGTTGTCTGCTGAATTTCTGCTACAGGCTATTAAAGAGAGATTTTGTCATGCTGAAGTTGAATAGAAAACAGCTGCTTCTTTTACTTAATTGATAAAATATGAACTTTAAGCACTCTTTGTGTGAAATGAGCAGACAACATTTTTATTTTTTTTTTTATTTTTCACAGAAAAGAAGGTTTGATCTTCAAATTGTCATTCAATCCATCCATTAGTAATATTGATGTTACTTTTGCGACATAATGGCAACAGATTTCTTGATGTAATGGCATGGCTAGTGTGGCCCTGAAAACTTAACCTTATTTTAGGTTTTTGTGTTAGTGTGCTCATTGCTGTCAAACGATCACTCCTGCTAGAACCTATTCAGCTGGTTTTTTTTTTTTTACCCTATAATGAGCAGACACTGCAGTAATAATACGCAGTAATGTAGGAAGCAGTCTATTAAAACAGTTCTGACTCTGTGAAGTAGATATGCTGTGATTATAGAAAATATCTAACAGAAAAATTCCTATACTTCTTTGTTAGTTGCATGTGATAAAAATGTATTTGCACATTGTATTCAGATAGTAAACTCTTGTGAATAACACAGAAGTTCCCATGATGCATGCTAGTTGTTTAGGAATATAGGACCTGCACATGCCTAGACCGTACTGCGTATGTGGTTATGCAAGTTTATTAGGATATGTATGGTTCACCCAGAAAATGTTCAGACTGTATACAGGCTTGAGTAAACAGTGTAGACCAAGATTAGATCCTGCAGTTTGCTGTTTTCTACCAATTTCTGACAGTTATGAAAATACAGATACAGATACACATACATATTCTGCCACTATGTGAAAAGATGAAGTAGAAGTGATGTGTACCTTTCATCTATGTATTTAGTGTTTTTACGTAAATTTTTTATCTTCTTTTCTCAGATACCTGAGGTCATCTATTTTGGCAAAAGCAATAAAACTTGGACATCCAGCCGCAATACAGAATGGTCGGCAAATGTTTGACCAGTGGAAAACTAATCATTCAAGGTAAGAATTACAATGTAATATATTTATTTGATTTGGTGTTTTATGGCCCAGTCAACACTGTTAAGGTCATGTTGAATTGCTCATTTAACCTAATTAAGTTACACTTTACCTAGACAGGCTTAGTTCTCTAAGTGGTTAACCAGCACTATATGGAGATATTTGACAGCTGCCCTTCTTGAAACACAGGAAGAGGTAGAATGACTATGAAATTATGTCATGATTAATATCCATGAAGTGTATGTGGATGCGTTTCCAAACTGAGATTCCAACTTGCAGCCTCTGATTATGCAGTCAGATCCTACTGCAATTCAGAGCACAGAAAGTACCATATTTCCTTTAATAATTGATATTTCTAAATTAAAATTTGAACAGGCCCATTTATCTACCTGTTGGTGTATCCGAGAAACAGGAAACAGTTAGCTGAATAGCAAACAGTGTAGACCCTGATCAGATGCCACATTATGTGGCATCTGATCTGGGTTAACACTGTTTGCATGGCCTGTATGTTACAATACTCAGTGTTTTAATGATACCATATTTATTCCAACTTCTAAGAGTACATATTCTAGGAAATGGATACATGTTCAAGGGAAATAATCTGATACAGAAATATTTACCTCTCTTCTCATCCTACACATTAAGCCTCTTGGGAATGAATTCTTATTTTTTCCTTTTTGGGAAACATTTGGGTGGCCAAGTGGTAAGGGCTCCACACTTAGGTTTGATTCACGCTGGATGTAGAACTCAGCTCATGACTGTATGGTGATTTATTACTTGAAGCCTTTCCTTGTCTCCCATGCATCATCTCAATGTGACTTAAATGATGTTAAAAGGGACTTTTAACATGAAGTAATTATTGTCATCATCTTTCTATTTAGTGTAGACCCCTTTTCAGAAGGGAGGTTAAACAATCTTGACAGAGTTGCCTCTGTTTAAAGTGTATTATTGCATAGAAAGCAGTGCTGCATGTTATTAACAGCCTTGCACTAACCAGCAAAAAGCCGTGTATTAACAAGACAATTCACGCACTGTTAATGCACAGCTATGGAACATTCAATATGATCGTACCGGGGCCACAGATTTGCTGCCGTTACAAGATGTGTACTGCTTGGCCCTAAAACGAGCATAGTCCATGGAAATTATGTTCGTGAGATATTGGTGAAAAGGCAAAATAAAATAGTGCAAGAAATAATGCGAAATGTAGCAAATGTTTTCAGTTTTTATGCAATAATAGCGATCGAACATGTTTTTTCAATGCATTAACATTCGCTGAAAATGACAGTTTTGTAGATAATGATAAATACTTATTTTTGCATGAAAAAATATAATTCTAATGCACTTGTGTATGTAATGTGGCGTCTGATTGGATAATGCCAAACACTTGCGACAGTACATTCTGTGATATACTGTCGGAAATCCAACGTCATCACGTAATGTCGCTTTTTAGCTCACCTGAGCTGAAAGCTCAAGGTGAGCTTTTGTGATCACTCACCGTCCGTTGTCATCGTCGTCGTTGTCGTCATCGTCTGTCTGTCCGTCCACAATCTTTAAACAACATCTCCTCCTAAATCACTGATTGGATTTTGACCAAACTTCACAGGAATGATCCTTGGTTGGTCCTCTTTCAAAGTTGTTCAAATGGTTCTGGTCTATTGCATATCTAAGTCACAGGAGCTAAATATAGATTTTTTAACTAAAAACTTAAAAAATCTTCTTGTCAGAAACCACTGGACCGATTTCAATATAATTTTGCAGAAATGTTCCTTTGGTGATCCTCTACCAAGATTGTTCAAGCCATTCGGATTCATCAAAAAACATGGCCGCCAGGGGGCGGGGCTTATTTTCCCTATGTATTTATATAGAAAACTTTAAAAATCTTCTTGTCAGAAACCACTGGACCAATTTCAATGTAATTTTGCAGAAATGTTCCTTTGGTGATCCTCTACCAAGATTGTTCAAGCCATTTGGATTTGTCAAAAAACATGGCAGCCAGGGGGTGGGGCTTATTTTCCCTATGTATCTATATAGAAAACTTTAAAAATCTTCTTGTCAGAAACCACTGGACCGATTTCAATGTAATTTTGCAGAAATGTTCCTTTGGTGATCCTCTACCAAGATTGTTCAAGCCATTTGGATTCGTCAAAACACATGGCCGCTAGGGGGTGGGGCTTATTTTCCCTATATATCTATATAGAAAACTTTAAAAATCTTCTTGTCAGAAACCGCAGGACTGATTTCCATATAATTTTGCAGAAATGTTCCTTTGGTGATCCTCTACCAAGATTGTTCAGGCCATTTGGATTCGTCAAAAAACATGGCCGCCAGGGGGCGGGACTTATTTTCCCTATATATCTATATAGAAAACTTTAAAAATCTTCTTGTCCGAAACCACTGGACCTATTTCAATATAATTTTGCAAAAATGTTCCTTTAGTGATCCTCTACCAAGATTGTTCAAGCCATTTGGATTCGTCAAAAAACATGGCTGCCAAGGGGGTGGGGCTTAATTTCCCTATATATCTATATAGAAAACTTTAAAAATCTTCTTGTCAGAAACCACTGGACCGATTTCCATATAATTTTGCAGAAATGTTCCTTTGGTGATCCTCTACCAAGATCGTTCGAGCCATTTCGATTAGTCAAAAAACATGGCCACCAGGGGGCGGGGCTTATTTTCCCTATATATCTATATTGAAAAATGTAAAAATCTTCTCGTCCGAAACCACTGGACCGATTTCCATATAATTTTGCAGAAATGTTCCTTTGGTGATCCTCTACCAAGATTGTTCAAGCCATTTGGATCTGTCAAAAAACATGGCCACCAGAGGGCAGGGCTTATTTTCCCTATATATCTATATAGAAAACTTTAAAAATCTTCTTTTCCGAAACCACTGGACTGACTTCAATATAATTTTGCAAAAATGTTCCTTTGGTGATCCTCTATCAAGATTGTTCAAGCCATTTGGATTCGTCAAAAAACATGGCTGCCAGGGGCTGGGGCTTATTTTCCCTATATATCTATATAGAAAACTTTAAAAATCTTCTTGTCAGAACCACTGGACCGATTTCCATATAATTTTGTAGAAATGTTCCTTTAGTGATCCTCTCCCAAGAGTGTTCAAGCCGTTTGGATTTGTCAAAAAACATGGCCGCCAGGGGGCAGGGCTTATTTTCCCTATATATGTATCTATATAGAAAACTTTAAAAATCTTCTTGGCAGAAACCAATGGACCGATTTCAATATAACTTGGAAGGAATGTGTCTTTGGTCACCCTCTTCCAAGGTTGTTCAAGCCATCATGATTCGTCAAAAAATATGGCTGCAAGGGGGTGGGGCTTATTTTCCCTATATATCTATATAGAAAACTTGAAAAAAAATCTTCTTGTTTTCCCTATATATCTAAATAGAAAACTTTAAAAATCTTCTTGTCAGAAACCACTGAACAGATTTCAATATAACTTGGCAGGAATGTTCCTTTGGTAACCAAGTTTGTTCAAGCTGTCATGATTCGTCAAAAAACATGGTCGTTAGGGCGTAGGGCTTTATAGCTATATAAAACTTTTTAAACCACTGGACCAATTTCAATATAACTTGGCAGAAATGTTCCTTTGGTGACCCTCTTTTAAGATTCAGTTCAAGTTGTCAAGATTTGTAAAAAAACATGGCCGGGGGTATGGTGGAGGGGGTGGGGTGGTTAGTGCTATAAAGTTTATACAAAAATCCTAGAGCAGTGAACTTGGCTGAAACTTCAACAGTAAATATGCAAATCTGTTTGGTCAGGTGAGCGATATAGGACCATCATGGTCCTCTTGTCATTGGCTTGCATTTGGTTTTACGCAGCTCACAGCATTTGCTCAGCTGATTCGATAAAACAAAATAAACAAAAAAAAACAAGAGGCCACTTAGGGGTTTAAAGTGAAAAAGTGCATTAGAATATGGGGATAACTAATGAAAATTTACATCTGCAGAGGTATATCGACGGTTTTGTGGTTTGAATTTTTGTTGGAGGTCAAAAGTATATAGGCTTCTTTTTGTGATGTGATGGACAGATGGAATTGTACGAATTGTACATTATCCCTTGGGAGGTGTTGAAAACTGCGGCCTCCGGCCTCGGTGCTCAACACCTCCCACGGGACCTGGCGAATGTTAATGCATGAAAAACCATATTTGATCCCTATATCTGTTCCCCTTGATATTCCTTTGGTGACCCTCTTTTAAGGTCAACTTATCCTAATTATGTTCTGAACTTCTTTAAAGTTGGGGGGCCATTCTTGTTAGCAAGATATCTTGATAACAATTTGAGATAGAGCTTTGAAATTTGATGAGTTTGCTGGGGCTGGGTAGTTGATCACTTTTGAGAAAAAAATATCAGATTAGTTTTATGAGAGTTATGTCCCTTTTTAACTGTCATTTTGTAGGGACAAGCGTATAGTTTATGGCATAGTATTTTACAAATATGCATTTCTCTTTTTCTATGATTCCAGTATAAGTCCAAACTTAAAGACTGTGATCTATATGGCTGGTATCAAATATGGTACAGAAGAAGACTGGGAGAATATGTGGGAAGACTACCTCACAGAAACAGATGCTTCGGAGAAGGGGAAATTACTGAATGCCTTAGGTCAAACAAGGGACAGTAACTTACTGGCTAGGTGGGTATTGGTGTATCTTATAACCCTTGCCGTGCTGAATAAATTAGAATGCCATGCTCACTTACAATTTTTCAGCTAATCAGATTACTTCATCCATGTTGTTGATACAAACTCAGATGCTCAATGCCAAACAGTGTAGGTCCAGATCAGCTGACTTTTTCAGATTAAACTGAACAATTTGGTGAAAATTTTATGAAAATAAGTTGAGAATGAGAAAGTTATTGGGCTTTAAAGCACAAGAAAATATTGTCATGGAAACCACCACTATTTTTGTAAATGAAGTCATAACCACCTAAACATGCAGAAATGAAATAGATCACATCTGAAACAATATTTTATTGTTATATACCTGTAAACTTGTATAAATGAACAGATTTACATTTGATTTTTCAGGTTACTGAACTATGGTCTGAATGAGACTAAAGTTCGTTCCCAGGACACCCCTAGCGTTGTGACGTCAGTTATGTCTAATCCTGCGGGTCGGATATTAGCTTGGAGGTTCTTTCAGCAACACTGGAATGTTTTCTATAAACGGTATGAATTGATCTTCACAAAAAAACTTTCTTTTATACGAGGGTCGTGCAAAAAGTTCTGTCACTAATAGGTTTCCTTGGTTTTATCCCAGGTATATTTTAAAATGCTTCACTGCACTTGAATGGTGTGTTTAATAGCTAACGATACCCGTTTATTTTGTGCAAATTGCTTTCCATCTGACCGAGTTATTTCAAATTGAAGTAGATGCAGTCATATACACTGACCAATTTACTTGTTACATTGGAACATGGACCAGAAGACTGAAATTCATAGCTATATTAAATGCCGCATTAGGCTTGATATAGATTCAAAGCAGATATTTAATGAATTGTGTGGTATATATGGACCTCAGACCATTTCAATGCGGCACAGTTTTAAGTAGGTTAAAGCTTTTAAAGCTGGGAAATTTTCTGTTGAAGATGATACCCATCCTGGAAGGCCTAAAACCTCTGTTACCAAGGCTGACATCGCTGCTGTAAAGATTGTGGTCAAACAGGATGCACGATTGTCAAAGATATAGCTAGTTGTACTGGCATATCAGAAAGCAGTATGCAAATAATTCTGAAAAAGCGTTTGGACCTGAGAAAGGTTTGCTCTAGGTGGGTACCTCATTTGCTCACTGAGGAGCAAAAACACAACACCTTAAATGTGCCCGGGAACTTTTGAAAACATACAAAGGCTTATTTTTAACTTGCTAACAGGTGATGAAACCTGGGTGCACATGTTTGAGCCACAAAGAAGGGCTGATAATAAGCAAAAGATCAAAAACGCCCATGTATTGCAAAGAGAACCATAAGTTCGAAAAAGATGTTGTACGCAATTTTCTTTAATTCAAGTGGGCCAGTCATTCAAGTCCATTGTCCATCTGGTCATACAGTCACTGGCTGATTCTACAAGAATTCTGTACTGAAGAAAGTGAAGAGTTTTACAATAAGAAACGACCAAGCAAAGGATGGTCAGGAGTCCACCTTTTACATGACAATGCCTGACTCATATGTGTGAGGTTGTTAAGTCTTTTTTGGCTTCTGAAAGGGAGAAAGTTTTAAACCATCCACCTTATTCACCTGACCTGAGTCTCTGTGACTTCTTTTTATTTCCAAGGCTTAAGAAAATGCTTTTTGGAAATAAGTATATGTCTGGAAGTTCTCTTGGCAGTGCTATTTATCAGTGTCTCCAACAGATACCAAAAGAAGACTATTTATCTGCTTTTCGCGACTGGGTGAAAAGGTTACAAAAATGTGTTTCAGTAAAGGGGGAATACTTTGAAGGTTTGCAATAAAAATATGTTTGATAAAACGTAGCACTGAAGTAATCCAAACCCAGTGACAAAACTTTTTGCAGGACCCTCTTACAACCCCACCCCCACCTCAAATAGCAAAACAAAGTATTTTTATACCTCTCCCCACCTCCCCTCAAAACGGAGTTTTATTGGTATACTGTTTTCAGTATGTAAATGATTCTGTGATTCTGAGAATCTGTGATTCTGTCATTCCCTCAACAATTAAGTTTTTTTTTTGCTCTGTAACTTCACTAACCTTTGTCCAGTTTTGTTCAAATTTTCACCACACCTTGAGCATTAGACAATACACTTGTAAAAGGAACATAGGGGTAGAAGGGTCAGTATTTCAAGAGTTATGCCTCTTTGTAATTCTTTAAATAGGATGTTTGTATTATGACTGATAGTGCACACTTTGTGAAATCAAGTCCTCTTACAGTTTAATTTGGATCTGTCAGACATAATGAAGATGACAATGTGGGAGTTTGATGTTGAAACTTTACTTGTTTACAATATGGCAGGATTTTTAGCTTAACCATTTTGCTACAAATGCACTTATTCAGTCATTGTTAGTAGTGCATACTTTGTGAAGTCAATTCCTCTTAGAACTTTTGTTGGATCTTTTCAAAACTTTACACATGCATTACAGACATAGTGAAGATATGCACGTGAAACTTTGATGTTGAAACAGTATCATATTCACAAAAAAGCAGCATTTTTTAACTTAGTGGTTTTAGGACAAATGCACCTAATCACTGATAGTGTATACTATTGTGTTTACTTTGTGAAATCAGTTCCTCTTACACCTTTTGATAGATATTTCCAAAACACTGAAGATATGTTAGAGACATTTTAAAGAAGTGCATTTGCAAGTTTGATGTGGAAATTTTTTTTTTTGACAAAATGGCAGGACTTTTTTTTTAAATTAGTGATTTTACTACAACTGCATCTAGTTTTAGTCACATACGAGGGATGTTCGAAATGAATTGCTTATTTCTATCTGGAGACTTCAAATTTCAAGTTAGCCCAAAAGTACTCATTTCATGCTCTCGAAGTACTCCCCGTGGCTAGAAATGCAAAGTTTCAGCCGATGTATCCACTTCTTGAAGGCGTCACGGTACGCTGATTTGGGAACAGTAATAAGGTACTGATGAATTGCAGATCCAAGTGCCTGTCGGGACTGGTATTTCCGCCCAGCAAGGAATGCTTTCAGTTTCGGAAACAAAAAGAAATCACATGGGGCAAGGTCTGGGGAATACGGGGGGTGAGGCAAAACAGTTACTTTTTAGCTCGCCTGTACGAAGTACAAGGAGAGCTATTGTAGTCACCCCGGTCGTCCACGTTTGCGTTTGCGTTCCCGTTCCCGTCACACTGCGTTAAAGTTTTTCAAATGCTTATATCTCAACAGTCACTCCTCACAGAGGCATCAAATTTGGAACTTAGGTTCCTTGGAGGGTCTTCTGAGATTCCAAGAGAATAAACCCCTGGGTTCATGCCCCTGGGTGGGGCTAGGGGTCAGAATCTAGGACACCTTTGTAATACTGTGTTAAGGATTTTCAAATTCTTATATCTTGACTTTCACTCCTCATAGAGCATTCATATTTAGAATTTGGGTACCTGGACGAGTCTTCTGAGATTCCAAAAGAACATACCCCTGGGTTCATACCTCAGGGTGGGCCTTGGGGTGGGGCTAGGGGTCAAAATCTAGGACACATTTGTAAAATCTTATATGCCTACAGGTTATAGACACAACTGGTTATACATCAGCTAACTATGTGACATCGGTTTAAGTGTAAGAGAGTGAAGGTCATGGTGACCTACATTTTATGGTCCAGGTCACCTAGATTTCACGGTCCAGTGATTTTGCCTTGTATCTTGAATACTATTTGTTGGATAAATGTCACACCTGGGATATTACTTCCATGTGACCCAATGAATGACCACTTACTATATCTAGGTCATTGTGACCTATATTTCATGGTTTAGTGATTTTGCCTTATATCTTGAATACTATTTGTTGGATAAATGTCACACCTGGGATATTAGTTCCTTGTGACCCAATGAATGACCACTTACTATATCTAGGTCATTGTGACCTATATTTCATGGTTCAGTGATTTTGCCTTATATCTTGAATACTATTTGTTGGATAAATGTCACACCTGGGATATTAGTTCCTTGTGACCCGATTATTGACGTCAAAATATATCTCTGTTGGTGTGACCTATATTTCATGGTTCAGTGATTTTGCCTTATATCTTGAATACTATTTGTTGGATAAATGTCACACCTGGGATATTAGTTCCATGTGACCCAATGAATGACCACTTACTATATCTAGGTCATTGTGACCTATATTTCATGGTTCAGTGATTTTGCCTTATATCTTGAATACTATTTGTTGGATAAATGTCACACCTGGGATATTACTTCCATGTGACCCAATGAATGACCACTTACTATATCTAGGTCATTGTGACCTATATTTCATGGTTCAGTGATTTTGCCTTATATCTTGAATACTATTTGTTGGATAAATGTCACACCTGGGATATTAGTTCCTTGTGACCCGATTATTGACGTCAAAATATATCTCTGTTGGTGTGACCTATATTTCATGGTTCAGTGATTTTGCCTTATATCTTGAATACTATTTGTTGGATAAATGTCACACCTGGGATATTAGTTCCATGTGACCCAATGAATGACCACTTACTATATCTAGGTCATTGTGACCTATATTTCATGGTTCAGTGATTTTGCCTTATATCTTGAATACTATTTGTTGGTTAAATGTAACACCTGGGATATTACTTCCATGTGACCCAATGAATGACCACTTACGATATCTAGGTCATTGTGACCTATATTTCATGGTTCAGTGATTTTGCCTTATATCTTGAATACTATTTGTTGGATAAATGTCACACCTGGGATATTAGTTCCATGTGACCCAATGAATGACCACTTACTATATCTAGGTCATTGTGACCTATATTTCATGGTTCAGTGATTTTGCCTTATATCTTGAATACTATTTGTTGGATAAATGTCACACCTGGGATATTACTTCCATGTGACCCAATGAATGACCACTTACTATATCTAGGTCATTGTGACCTATATTTCATGGTTCAATGATTTTGCCTTATATCTTGAATACTATTTGTTGGATAAATGTCACACCTGGGATATTAGTTCCTTGTGACCCGATTATTGACGTCAAAATATATCTCTGTTGGTGTGACCTATATTTCATGGTTCAGTGATTTTGCCTTATATCTTGAATACTATTTGTTGGATAAATGTCACACCTGGGATATTTGTTCCATGTGACCCAATGAATGACCACTTACTATATCTAGGTCATTGTGACCTATATTTCATGGTTCAGTGATTTTGCCTTATATCTTGAATACTATTTGTTGGATAAATGTCACACTTGGGATATTAGTTCCATGTGACCCAATGAATGACCACTTACTATATCTAGGTCATTGTGACCTATATTTCATGGTTCAGTGATTTTGCCTTATATCTTGAATACTATTTGTTGGATAAATGTCACACCTGGGATATTACTTCCATGTGACCCAATGAATGACCACTTACTATATCTAGGTCATTGTGACCTATATTTCATGGTTCAGTGATTTTTCCTTATATCTTGAATACTATTTGTTGGATAAATGTCACACCTGGGATATTAGTTCCTTGTGACCCGATTATTGAAGTCAAAATATATCTCTGTTGGTGTGACCTATATTTCATGGTTCAGTGATTTTGCCTTATATCTTGAATACTATTTGTTGGATAAATGTCACACCTGGGATATTTGTTCCATGTGACCCAATGAATGACCACTTACTATATCTAGGTCATTATGACCTATATTTCATGCTTCAGTGATTTTGCCTTTTATTTTTATTACTATTTCATGGAGAATTGTCATACCTGGATTATTATATCTATGTGACAAAATGATTAACATACAAATACATCTAGGTCAGTGTGACCTATATTATATGGTTGAATGATTTCGCCATATAACTTGAAAATTATTTCATAGATTATTTCATTTTGATTTTCTTAATGATAAAAATGTTACAATATAAAATGTACCCAGCAGGCGAGCTACGCTGTCCTACGACAGCTCTTGTTCTTTCTTCAAAAACGCCGTAACTATTGCGGAGGTATGAGCTGGGGCATTGTCATGTAGAAGACGGACATGTTTAAAACCAGTGGCAGGGCGTCGTTTCTGATAATACTTTTTCAGTTTCTTCAGTACTACGTCTTTGTAGTACTTTCCGGTGATGCTTTTGCCCTTTTTCACTGGCACTTTTATTGCGACTCCTTCACCAGAGAAGAAGATTGCATACAAAACCTTCTTTGTACTCAAAGAACGTTAGGCAATTATTGGGCGTTTGCTGTGTTTAGTGGCCCAGATCTTATTGCTAACCTTTCTGACGGGCTCAAAATAATGGATCCAGGTTTCATCACCTCTGACGACATTGGCAAACTGCTTTTTGTCATATTTTGGAAACATTTGAAGCAGCTTTTTGGCCACTTTAACCCGTTGCCTCTTTTGCTCGTCAGTCAACAGATGTGGCACCCATCTAGCAGAAATCTTTCTGACTTTCAAATGCTTCTTCAAAATAAGGTGAACCGTTGATAGTGATATGCCTTCCTTTCGTGCACTATCACGAACTGTAAATCTGGCATCTCCTTCAATGATTTCCTTTATTTTGGAAACGATTTCTTTACGAGATGCAGATTTTGGCCTACCTGATTTCGGTGCATTTTTGATGGACTCTACACCAGACTCAGATTTCTTTTTCCACCGCCGAACTGTGTCATAAGACACACAATGAGGTCCAAAAGCAGTAGAAATTTCAGTCATCAGCTTCTTCAAAGAACAACCAAGTTTTGAGCGAGCTTTGATGTAAGCCCGTATTTCATCTTTTTTGTCGACGCTTCTACCAACCATTTTTACTGCAGTGGTCAATGACTGCGTGTATTCAAATGGCAAATTTTATGTCTTACACTTAGTCTACATTTATACACCATTGTGTAGATATTGAATAGCCCTATACAGGCATGTATTGGTTTTTATCGTGCCCCACGTGGATATCGAGCTAGAGGACAATAAGCAATTCATTTCGAACATCCCTCATAATGTACAATTCGTACAATTCCATCTGTCCATCACATCACAAAAAGAAGCCTATATAATTTTGACCTCCAACAAAATTTCAAACCATAAAACCGACGATATACCTCTGCAGATGTAAATTTTCATTAGTTATCCCCATTCTAATGCACTTTTTCACTTTAAACCCCTAAGTGGCCTCTTGTTTATTTTGTTTATTTTGTTTATCGAATCAGCTGAGCAAATGCTGTGAGCTGCGTAAAACCAAATGCCAGATAGTGAAAAGTGACATTACGTGATGACGGATTTCCGACAGTATATCACAGAATATACTGTCGCAAGTGTTTGACATTATCCAATCAGACGCCGTGTTACATACGCAAGTGCATTAGAATTATATTTTTTCATGCAAAAATAAGTATTTATCATTATCTACAAAACTGTCATTTTCAGCAAAAATTTAAAATTTTCTTATTGGTCTGTGAATGCTTTTAAGAATTTCATTCAAGTATTTCTTTTATGAGAGTCTGAATGAGATGTCAGCCCCTACTTTCAGGGAAAATAAACGAACCTTTCCAAATGAATACATGCTGACACCAAAGACCCAGATCAGTCTGAAAAGAGGAGATTTAGGACATTTTCGGATATTATTTTCATCAATAAATTTAGGATGTCAAATTTTTCAATTGTAAAATATGGCAGATTTCTTCCCCATAAATGATCACTTGTAAACAGCAGGCACTTCCTGTATCAGTCATTCTTAAATGTTTGTTTTAATTTCCCAAAAGGCTATTATATTATCTATTGAACTGTCTTCAGCTGCAGCTTTCTACAATGGCCTACCGTTTGCCTTCCCTAATGTATCTAAAGGTGACTGTAGTGAAGAGGTTACATTATAGGAAGAGTATAGGTGATAATTCTTGAATTTGTTTTTTCTTCTTTCTCCATAAAAATATGTTGTGGGTATCATGAGAAGCGACTTGGTTAGGAGCATTTAATGAGTACCACAACATGTTTTTCTCCGTTTCTCTGTAAAACCATATGTTGTTGGTAGTCATTAGGGAGTACCCACAACATATGTTTTTATGGTAGTATTGAGAAAATAATACTAGAATTATCATCAAATACTCCTCCTTAATAAGTCATCTGATTATTGCTCCAGGTATGGAACCACATCGTTCATGCTCCCAAAGCTTATCACAGCAACAGCAGGGGGATTTGATACACAGTTTGACTTTGATGAGGTAAGTTCATTGAAAAAAATTGCTGAATTTTTACCTGAAGTATTCAAGGAAGATGATAATGGTTGTTTATTTTTCTTTTCTATAGCCTAGATCACCATTTTACTTGTCTTTTCTTGTACTGCACTTGTAGCAAAAATATACAATTTTAGATAAAAAAACGTCTTGCTAGTAATTAAGGGAAAAGCAAGCAAAACCAAAAAAACAACAAAAATTCACTTTTCTTCCTACCCTCCTTTCTTCAGCCTTGCCTAACTAAAGCCAAATAATTGTTAGAATACATGTAGGTACACAGTTCAGGAGCAAAACACCAAAACATGTGGAATGGAATGTCAGGGTTAATTGACAACAGGATGTGATGGCTTGCTATATCATATGCACTCCAGTCCCAAAGATTATAAACCTTTTTTCTTGCTGAACTCAGGTGAGCATGAAATTTGTCCTGTTGATAAATTTCAGATTACTAGCATTTGCAGTCTTTCTTGCTAAACATAGCTGAGCATGTAAATTTCTCTGTTAATAAATATGAAAATGCCAACTTTTGATGGCATTTTCATATTTATTATCAGAAATAATTTCATGCTCTGACAACTGAGTTGAGCAAGAAAAAAGTTTTTTAATCTCTTCAGAAAATCAAAACAAACAAAACTAAAATCACATAAAGATCATTTAATACAGTCGATGCCTTGTTCACCATGGCTAATTCGAACTTGTTTTTGAGTCTCTTCGAAATTCTTCCAATAGTTCAAGAAAGAAAAATATTAGGAAAGTTTTCTTATTCTATCATGAAATCATATGTTGTGTGTACTCATTAGAATTGTCTCATTGAGGCAATTCTAATGAGTACACTTAACATACCATTATTGTGTAGAAGATCAAAAAGATTTCCCTAAATTTTCGCCGTTTGCTTTCTGACCTGGTGATTAACCTTCATTGGCTCGAACTACCCATGTCTCGAATAAATTTTCATGGTCCCAAAGATGTTCGAGTTATTGAAGTTATACTGCAATTCTTTGCTGATTTTTTTTTTTTTTTTTTTAAAGTGTACCCTTAAGTAGCTAGATACATGTTTTTAACACAAGTTTTCCCAGTAATTTTGTTAATTCAAATTCTGTAGAAAAACACGCCATGATTGACCCTCATTGGCTCGAAGTACCCATATCTCGAATAAATTTTCATGGTCCCAAAGATGTTTGAGCTATTGAAGTTGAAAAACACATATGCTTTGGGAAATAATTTTTATGTCTGCCCATCTAGGGGTGGGAGACATATTGTTTCTCCCCCAGGTGTCTGTCTGTCCATCTGTCTGTCTGTCACACTCGCGTGCACTCTATAACTTGAAACCCATTCAAGCTATATTCACGAAACTTCATATAAATATCGATCAATATTAGGCGATGTGCAGAGTGCAAGAATCATAACCCTTGCTTTTATACTTTTGAGTTATTGCCCTTGGATGTCTGTCACAAAATCGTGTCCCCTCTATAACTTGAAAACCATTCAAGCTATCTTCAGGAAACTTTATATAAATATCAATCAACATTAGACGAATTACAGAGTGCAAGAATCTTAACTCTTGCATTTATACTTTTTGAGTTATTGGCCTTGGACATTTTTGTCATCACAAAATTGTGTCCATTCTATAACTTGAAAACTGTTCAAGCTGTCTTCACAAAACTTCATGCTTATATACTTTTTAGCTCACCTGAACAATGTTCAGGAAGAGCTATTGTACTGTCCCCGGCGTCGGCATTGGCGTTAGCGTTTGGCGTTGGCATTGGCGTCCACAAATGTTAAAGTTTTCGTTAAAGTTTTTAAGACCTCATTATTTCCTAACCTTATTACCTATTTGATTCATCTTTGGTATGATGATTCATATTGGTCCAAAATTTTGCGCAATACCATACCCACCACTCTAGGTCATGTCAAGGTCAAGGTCACAGACTTAGAATTTAAATGTTAAAGTTTTCGTTAAAGTTTTTAAGACCTCATTATTTCCCAACCTTATCAACGATTTGATTCATCTTTGGTATTATGATACATAGTAGTCCAAAATTTTGCACAGTACCATCCGCACCAACTTAGGTCAAGGTCAAGGTCACAGACTTAGAGTTTTCATGTTAAAATTTTATGTCAAAGTTTTTAGGAGCTCATTACTACTAAACTAAATGATGGATTTAGTTCCTATTTGATATCATGATAGATACTGGTTAAAAGTTTTCATCAGCATCATTAGCTTTCATGACCATGATCTTGAGGTCGAGGTCACAGACTTAGAATTTAAATGTTAAAGTTTTCATTAAAGTTTTTAAGACTTCATTAAATCCTAACCTTATCACAGATTTGATTCATCTTTTGTATGATGATACATATTGGTCCAAATTTTTATGCAGTACCAATCCCCACCACCCTAGGTCATGTCAAGGTCAAGGTCACAGACTTAGAATTTGGTGTTAAAATTTTACGCCAAAGTTTTTTAGGATCTCATTACTTCTAAACTACATGATGGATTTAGTTCCTATTTGGTATAAAGACAGATACTGCCCTCCACCCCCCCCCCCCACTCCCCACACACAGGTCATGTCAAAATCAAGGTCTTGGACTTTGAATTTTCCAGAAACAAAATGTGCAATATCAGGCGAGCTATCCTGTCTGGCAACAGGTCTTGTTGAGTTAATAATATTGCCCTTAGACTTTTTCGTCCCAAAATCATGTCCGCTCTATAACTTGAAAACTACTCAAGCTACCTTCACAAAACTTCATATAAATATTGATCAATATTAGACGATGTGCAGAGCCCAAGAACAATAACTCTTGCTTTTATACTTTTTGAGTTATTTCCCTTGGAACTTTGTGATCACAAAATTATATCTGCTCTGCAACTTGAAAACCGTTCAAGCTATCGTCACAAAACTTCATATAAATATCAATCAACATTGGATGATGTGCAGAGCGCAAGAACCATCTCTTGCATTTGTACTTTTTGAGTTATTATTTCATAGTCCAATGATTGTGCCTCATATCTTGAAGACCATATGATAGAGAAATGTCGTACCTTGGATATTAGTTTCATGTGACACTAAGAGTGACATCAAAGTATATGTAGTTCAATTCAACCATATTTCATGGTCCAGAGACTATGGCATACATCTAGATGACTATTTGCTGGAGAAAAGTTAAACCTAGAATATTAGGTCCATGTGACACGAAGGCTTACCTCAAAATGGATCTATATTTCATGATTCCAGTGATTTTTGCTTATATTTCGAAGACTATTTGATGGAGAAATATCATACCATGAATATTAGTTCCATGTGACACTAAGAGAAACCTAAAAATATGTTTAGGTCATTGTGACCTACATTTTACAGTCTAGTGATTTTACCTTATATCTAGAAGACTATTTGATAGAGAAAATGTCATACCTAGATTTTAACTTCCGTGTGACTTGTTGATTGACATAAAAATATATCTAGATCAGTGTGACCTGTATTTCATTGTTCAGTAATTCTGCCTTTATAACTGGAAGACTATTAGATGGAGAAATTTCATACTAGGAACATTAGTTCCATGTGATGCCATGATGAACCTCAAAATATAATTATTTAGGTCAGTGTTCCATGTAACACATAGATTTGCTTTAAAATTTATAAAGGGATGTTTGATTTATATTCACAAAACTTATTGTGTTTGGAATAAAATCATATAAAAATACTAGATACACCTTTTGATGTTTTAATGTGAAAACATAGGTAGACAAGCTGTGCTGTCATGCGACAGCTCTTTTTGAATTATTTCCTTTGAAACTTGGTCGTAAAAAAATGTGTCCACTCTATAACTTGAAAACAATTCAAGATATTTTATGAAACTTTATATGAATATCAGTCAACATTAGATGACGTGCAGAGCATAAGAATCATACCTCTTGCATTTATAATTTTTGAGTTATTGTCCCCCGCCTTTTTGAAGAAAAGCGAGGGGACATAGTATTCGGCTTTCCGTGGTGCATGGTTTGTGGTGTGTGGTTCCGAGTTTATAGTAGGTACCTTGTGAGCGCAACTCCTCCTACAGTTTTTAACCAATCCTTCTGAAATTTTACAAGTGTCTTCATCATGGTCTGAAGATGTGCATGTGCTTTTTACAGAATCCTTAAATTATTTTTTTTTCACTTTTTTCACATTTTTAACTTAGACTTTTTTTGCATTGTGGTGCGTGGTTCCGAGTTTATAGTAGGTACCTTGTGAGTGCAACTCCTCCTACAGTTTTTAACCAATCTTTCTGAAATTTTACAGGTGTCTTCATCATGGTCTGAAGATTTGCATGTGTTTTTTATAGTATCCTTAAATTATTTTTGTTTTTCACTTTTATCACATTTTTAACTTAGACTTTTTTTGCATGGTTCCGAGTATGTGGTGGAGACCTTGTGAGCGCAACTCAGCCTACAATTTAATGCCCATCCTTCTGAAACTTTACATTTATCTTAATCATGGTCTGAAGATATGCATATGTTTTTTACAGAATCTTGAAGTAATTTTTTTTCAAATTTTTCACATTTTTAACACACTTTTTTCATGCTTGAATACTATGAAAGTGTATATGTAGTAGGTACCTTGTGAGCATAACTCCTCTTAAAGTTTTGGGCCGATCCTTTTGAAACTTTACAGGTGTTTTTATCATGGCCTGAGGATATGCATGTGCTTTTTACAGAATCCTTAAGTTAATTCTTTTTACTTTTTTCACATTTTTAACATAGACTTTTTTGCATGGTTCTGAGTTTGTAGTGGGGACCTTGTGAGTGCAACTCCTCCTACAGTTTTATACCATTCCCATTGAAACTATACAGATTTTTTAACCATAGTCTGAAGATATGCATATGCTATTTACAGACTCTTGATGTTACTTTTTTTTTTACTTTTTTCACATTTTTAACTTTTAACATAGATTTTGTTCATGCTTCAATACTATGAAAGTGCATATAGTAGTTGGTACCTTATGAGCACAACTCCTCCCACAGCTTTAAGCAAATGCTTCTGAAACTTTACAGGCATTTGCTTGTGGTCTGAGGATATACATGTGCTCTTGTAATCTTGAAATTATGTTTTTTTATTTTTTTTTCCCTACATTTTTAGCTTCAATTTTTTTTCCTGCTTCAATACTTAGGTAAGTGATACAGGACCAATGGTTTTTGTTTTGTTATAAACAGCTCTAGTTTCAAATTGACTCGGATGAAGAGTACAGCAATCTTAACTGAAATATTTGACTTAGTGCAGTTCATTGCTGAAATACCGTGATTTGTAATGGAATGCCATCAACTGCAACCTGTCATTATTTCTATGGTTCATTTTACAGGTAAAATCTTTCTTTACTGCAAGAGATGTAGGTGCTGGAAAGAGGGCTGTTCAGCAAGTACTGGAGAAAATACAGATGAATGTAGATTGGTTAAATTCTTATGAGAGCAGTGTGACTCAGTGGCTGAAAGATCATGCATAGACAATGAAATTTGTTGTTATTTTTATTTATTATTTTATTATTTATGATATCTCCCTAAATATTGGGACATGCATGCCTGTGCAAACAGTGTACACTGAGCTCTAACTGTCCCAAAGAATCAGTTTGAGGAGCAGTTTGATCAAGGTATGACCCTTGCCATTCAACCAGTATATACATCACATGTTAAGTCAAACATTTTTTTGAGTAAAAAAAAAAAGTCAGTACATAGGGCCAGATAAGAGGAGTAGCCAGATAAATAATTTTCTTATATTTCTACAGAAACATTCATTGTAGATACTCATTAGAAGTGCCTCACTGAGGCACTTCTAATGAGTACCCACAATGTATGTTTTTGGGGAGAAATAAGATAATTATCAATACCTTTTGGTTGAAACAAACAATAAAAAAGACCTTGTCTGGAGCTATTTAATGTATGGAATTACAGTCTGTCAGAGAAGTAGTGGGACTAAAACTTACAGTAAAACTCTGCTATGAAGACCACTCTAAAATAAGACCACTCCACTATAAAGACAAGCTTTTTCCAGTCCCAGTGGGTTTTTCTTGTTATTCTACAGAGCCCCAGATAAGAGGGGGCATCTGCATAATACTTTAACACCCCACTAATAAGACCTCTTTTAATAGGTACCAAAGGTGGTCTTTATAGCAGAATTTGTACCTTTTTCATTTGAGCTTAGCAAAGACTTGGATCAGCCTACTGGTCTGCACAGTCTGACTAGTCTTACATTATATGGGCACTGGTTTTTGTGGTTTTCACAATAGACATAGTTTTTATGACTTCTGTTAAAAGAATGATGGAAAGCTGATAAATGCCCCATTTGAGTTCTGTGGTACCTGTTGATGTATCTGCTGTATGAGTGGCAAACAGTGTAGACCTTAGCCAGATGCTTTGCCCTGCACTGTGTGCTCTGCCTAAGGCCTGTCTATCCCACTACTTAGGATATTTGTGGTAACTCTTGGTCTGTGGCTAATAGGTTAATTTCTCCTGTTACACTTAACTCTTGCCATGCTAATAAATTTATGTCACACCCGCATCTAATTTTCAGCCAGTCAGATTACTAGTTCCAGGTCGTTGACCTCAATTTACATACTAATGACAAACAGTGCAGATCCAGATCAGTTGGCTTCTTCAGACAGAAGCCAACTGATCTGGATCTACACTGTTTGCAAAGACAGGACATATCTGGGTTCAGCAGGACCAGGGTTAAGCTTTGTTCCTATAATTGTTAGTGCAGGAGGGGCCATTATTATACAATGGGAACATTTCTAATTTTATTTTAGTCTTTGTTAAATTATTTTATAAACCAGATGCAATGTATTGTAAAGCACTAAATATTTGCGACATCGCGTTTGACAATTTCTAAGAAATGGCTTATTGGTGCAATTTCAGAAACTAAGATGTACATGTGTGTAAAACTATGTGAATGTAATCAAAACTGTATACCGGTGGACTTTAAGTTTGGTGCCTGTTTGACATTGCCACTAATAGCAGCAAAATTATCTGCAAGATTTACCTTTTAGCAATCTTGACAAATTCTGCAGATGAAAAATTGGTTGTTTTTTTATTTCCCAGAAAACAGTGACAGTTTACATGAAACTTGAAAGGGAAAACAAAGAAAAATATTAAAAGGTGTTATTTGTTGAAAGTTTTGCCCACAAGGTCTGTTAAAGGGGAACACAATATAAGTTGTAAGTATATATTAGAGTAAAGTGCTTAACAAGCCATTTATTTTGATGCATGGGTTTTCAGAATTGGCCTAGAAATAAGGAAGTTATGGTGATTTGAATATATTTAAAATGGTTGTGATGGATGCCGCCATATTGTAGGCTTTGACTACACTGCAGCTGGTATTAGTGCCCTGTGGTGGCGGTAAAACGTCTCCCCATACTTTACTTTAGTGCAGATTATATTTTATTTCCTTTGGGATCATTGGGCCCATTATGGTACATTTGAAAGTGGAGTTCTGCTCATGTATACACTAGAGGGCTTAAGCAGTGTTCCAAACTTCATTACTGCTTATGAAGAGTCTCAATAAAACCGAGACTCCCATTTTCTGATCTGTGGTGTGTTCTTTGTTTCCAAAGTCAATCTTTTTGACGTTTATTTTACTACACTGCAGCTAGTATTAGTGCCTTGTGGCAGCTGTAAAACGTCTCCCCATACTTTACTTTAGTGCAGATTATATTTTATTTCCTTTGGGATCATTGGGCCCATTATGGTACATTTGAAGGTGGAATTCTGCTCATGTATACGCTAGAAGGCGTTAGCAGTTTTGCAAACTTCATTACTGCTTATGAAGAGTCAATAAAACCGAGACTCCCATTTTCTGATCTGTGGTGTGTTCTTTGTTTCCAAAGGCAATCTTTTTGACGTTTATTTGTGATGTTACACAGCCTAAATTAAATATGGAAAACCAAATTATAAAAGGTTTTTAAGAAAAAGTTTGCTACAAATTTTTATAATCTTTCAATTCTAGTGACAAGCAATCAATTCCCCCAAAATAAACCAACTTTATGAGAATAACTACCTTTATGAATTGAATTTTAATTTTTAGGAAACCTCATTAAATTGTGTATTCAAAATGGCAGCACCCATTCCACCAATGTTAAAATATTCAGTTATCTATAACTTACTTAATTTTCCACCAATTTGATCAAATTTGTGTCAAAATTCATTGCTTGTTAAGTTCTTTACTTTAAAGCACAATACCTTTAAAGGTTGTATTCCCCTTTAAGTATTGTTAAGTTCTTTACTTTAAAGCACAATACCTTTAAAGGTTGTATTCCCCTTTAAGTATCAGAATTTTGCAGTGGCATTAGAATTTTCATATTGAGACTGTTTGTGAATTTATTGGTGTAGCTTTTCATTATTGGATTGGTTAGTCTTGATATAATCATCATGCTGCTGTTGACCAGAGGTCAAAGTCAGAAATTTAGAATTTTGTCATTATTTATGTTGAAGTTCTGCTTTTGTTTCTTTACTTTATTTGAAAAGTCATCACCTTAATTTATTAGTATTAATATGTGATTGATAATATTACATTGTGGACATAGATCAGTTGACTTTATCTGCTGCTATTGCTGCTGAAGTTCAAGGTCACACTGAGAAACATTGCATGAGCCTCAGCATTGCTGGTCAAGGTATACATGAAATCCTGCTCATTTATTTACTTAGTTTAGTTTGTATATATTTCTTATCACATCCCTTCGCTTTTCTGTCTTTGTATTCATATGGCTGAAGGAATTAAATTATCAATGTTTGTTATTCTTTGTTAAATGAAATGCTGTTTTATAATGGATATATGATATTTATATTATAGTTAACCCAGTCAGCATTCTACGTAAATCTATATCGGGCCGTCATCGGCCCGTCAGGGTAGCTGACGGGCCGATGACGGCCCGATGTAGATTTACGTAGAATGCTAGCTGGGTAATATGTTGAAATCATAACTCTAGATAAGAAACTTTTTTAGCCAAAAAGTATTATTTAACCCAAGTCCTGCTAAACCTGGATATGTCCTGCCTTTGCAAACAGTGTAGATCCAGATCAGTTGGCTTCTGAAGAAGCCAACTGATCTGGATCTGCACTGTTTGCCATTAAGTATGTAAATTTATATCAACAATCTGGATTAAGCAATCTGATTGGCTGAAAATTAGAAATAGGTGTGGCATCTTAATTTATTCAGCAGGACAAGGGTTAATAGTTTGCTTATTTTGCTTGATAACATATTTTGTGGGTACTCATTAGAAGTTCCTCAGTGAGGCTTTTCTAATGAGTATAGAAATGTCTTGATGAGGCACTTCTAATGAGTACTGCCAACATGTTTTTGTGCAGAAATAAGAAAAATAATCTTGTGGAAGCTCCTCTTAACTAGAGCTATGGTTGGAATTAATGATTTCTTAACACATTATGCAAACACGCCTATTCAAATATATTGAAAATTTCACCACCAAAAATTGAAAGATTTCCGATAAAAATTCTGATAGTTTTCATATTTCTACTGAAAATATAGATTGTGGATACTTGTTAGAACCCCCTCGGCAAGGCGGTTCTAACAAGTACCCACAATCTATGTTTTTAAGCAGAATAAGGCAAATAATGTATACCCCTGTGAACTCCAGTTTTACTATATAAAAGTGGGGTTTAAGGGGGTCAAAATTTTATAGGTATGTTTTCGTGATGAGTTACTATAAATGCAGTTTGTGCCATATATGGTTATAATGTTAGTATGTGATATGTGGATCACTGTCCTTTCGACATCACTCGGAAAGACGTTTTTTGCTTGGCGTTTTATTTTACATGAAAATATTTTGTTCTGATTGACCATGTCTTATCAGAAACCATTTGTCTTTTCTGTTTCTGTGTTTTGTTCTCAAATATTTACCCTAAAATTAAATTTATGGCCAAAAGTTGGTCTGACCTGTGCAATTTCTATAGTAAAGTGATGTTTTGGAATTTTTGTCTGAGAAAATATTTTGCTCTTTTCTTTGCTAAAATTAAATTATTGATGTTTCACAACAATACTGTGAAAATTTCAGAAAAATTGGACAAGCAGAACTTGTTGAAAATCTGCCTCCAAGTTACCAACCCAACAGATTTCTGCATAATTAACATCCATTTTTACTAAGGGAAAAAGTGAAAATATTTGATTTTTTTTAAAAAAACAATGACTAGAATAAAACTTTTTGTGCATAGGTAATTATGACAAATGGTTTTGCATTAAATTATGACAAAAGTTTGCAAATTTACTTCATCTATGTAAAGCCCAAGCAAAAAACGACTTTCTGAAAAATGTCGAAAGCACAGTAGGTGATTATGGTTGTGGTAAATTAGGATAATTTGGTTTGAACAATATTTACACTTATTACATAGCAATAAATATTAAACAATATAAGATTTGCAATAAAATCTGAGGAGCAAGAGTGCAGAAAGATTTTAATGTCTGCATGCTTATAGATATTGCATGTTGACTTGAATATCTTCGAATGCTACCGTTACATGATATCGCTTCTGGTAAGGTTTTAGAGCAATGAATGCAGCTAAACTTTTACAGACATTTATGCAAGCTCTGAATTTTAGATAATAAAAATGCTTAATTTAGGCTACAAACAACTGAAAATGATGCAAAGTATTCATAGTTGTATAATAAACATGTTATTAAGTGTTTCCAACCCGAACTGCAAAGCAGTTCGGTGTGCAGACACACTACTATAGACTAACTATGTGACCAAAAATGTGATCGTCCAACAAACACTTGAGTGGTTGGGTGCTTATCCTGAAAAAACAATAAGCGTTCCGTGATTTGGCAGCGCCTATTGACACTGCGTCCGTGCTGACAATAGCAACAAAACACCCAATAATGCCAAGTATTCCAATTGCAAGGGGTTGAAACATGAGACATGATGTCAGCCTACAAAATTTGCGATCGCCGCCATTTTGAATTTTGTCTCCACATTGAATTTTATTTCTGTCCATTCTCCATCTAATTACAAACTAAGCATGATTCGTTTAGTGCATAAGGTACACTTTGATGTAGATTTGTAGATAACACATAGACTTAACACTCTTTTCACGTGATAATCTGTAAAAACTTTGACATAATAATGTGATTGTTCGACCGGTTCATAAATTGTTGTTATTTTTAATGTTTTTTTTGTTGTTTTTTTTTCCTGCTTTTCATAATATGTAGACTCACAAAAGAAAGAAAAACAAGACCAAAAAGAAACAAAGACAAAACGCACAAACAGTCAAACATTTTTAGAAAAAAAATCATGAAGCAGTAAAAGGGATGTCAGGTAAGCGCACGAAAGTGTATTGTTGTACCTGCCATCCGCATACACTAGTTTTCGGTATTCGGAAAGCATGGCCCCTGCCCATAGGGGCCCGCAAAATAGATGGGCTGCCTAAAGCCTCCATGGCAGAGCTGCTAGTAACTGAGCAGGACCTGAATCCATATGATCGGGTCGGGTAAAAGTCCCACAAATTTGGAAGCAATGTCTCTTAACTACTGAAATATTGTTGACTTGGACATTATATTGCAATTCATGCAGTGAAATCAGAAGTCAAGTGTGGTCTGAAATCAAATTCATTTAGATCTGGCCAACCCACCTAGGAAGCATGTGATGATAATTTGGACGCACGAATATAGGTAGCACCTATTTCACTCGTATTACACTGATATTGGTGAATATTATCTCTAGTTAGGATATCAAAGGATGTGAGCTTGTGAGGGGCCTTTGATATCCCAGCTAAGGACAATATTCACTGATATCAGTACAATAAACCTAGGTGTAAAATATACTTTATATACAATGTGAGGATTGAACTAAAGCAAAGGATAATTTATGCTATGGCAATTTCAGTAACTACCCTCATGATATGTTTAGGTGCGGATATAACAAAAATGATCTTCTGTTTCCTCCATCCTCCCCACATTTACCACACCTTATCTGGCTATTGAGTACATTTGATAAACTGGTAGCTAATTAAAACTTTAATATCCATACATGTACATAATTATATTAGCAATTCATGTAGACTCTGTGTCATTAAAATTAGCACTGAAAATAGGCCTTACGTTTCATGCACATTGAGACACTTTTTGGAGATAATCTGCAAGCAATGTAAAGTCACATTTTGGATGAAAATTGGAAAGAAATGGTGTAATGTGTTCCTGTTACTTATACTTTATCTGTGGGACCAAAAGGGCTGTGTGAACACTGAGCAAATCAAATACAGTTGACTCTTGTTATCCGATCTTGCTTATCTCGAATAACCACTTCTCGAAGTGAAAATCTGATCCCTGCTTAAACATGAAAATCTAACAACAGGTAACAAAATATTGTGGAAAAGACGAGAAATTGCTCCTAAGTAGCAGTTTCTCTTCTTTTCCACAATATTTTTAATATATCTCTAACTTCAGTAGTCAAATTACATACATATTTGTTAAATGTGGTTGTTCGATTTATTTTTTCCTAAAATCTGCAAATCTGATATGTCGAGGTACAGATGCCTCAAAGTATTTCAGAGAGCCCTTTAGAATTTGAGATGTGTGGCTGGTCTGTACTGTTACCACTTGTTTGTACCATATTTGACCTAAGTATTCAGACACCTCAGCTCCTTAAGCTGTCCTTAAACTTGAGGAGCATGATCGATTGACACATAAACAAATATTAGATAAGAGGCAAATAGTGCACACTTAGATGCTGCTTTCTGTAGAGTAGATATATATTTCTCACTGGAATTATTTTGATTTTATAAATACTCTGTACAGTAGGTATATGTTTATCACTGGAATTATATTGATTTTATAAATACTCTGTACAGTAGGTATATGTTTCTCACTAGAATTATATTGATTTTATAAATACTCTGTACAGTAGGTATATGTTTATCACTGGAATTATATTGATTTTATAAATACTCTGTACAGTAGGTATATGTTTCTCAATGGAATTGTGTTGATTTTTAAAGACTCTGTACAAGAGATATCTGTTCATGACTGGAATTATATTGATTTGATAAGTACTGTTTACAGTAGATACCTGTTTCTCATACCTGTTTCTCACTTGAATTATATTGATATTATAAATACTCTGTACAGAAGATATCTGTTTATCACTGAAATTGTATTGATTTGTTTAACACTCTGTACAGTAGAAATCCATTTTTTACCAACATTCTAATGATTTGATAGATACTCTTTAAGATAGATATCCAGAAAAACTTTGTTCAGTAGAAATCCGTTTCATACTGCAATTACATACAAGATTTTCATATATTTTTTGTTTGTACAGAAAAGTCTCCTCTCAGCTTCTGTAATCATTACATTAGTAAACATGCCTATTCAAATATACTGAAAATTTTACCACCAATTATCATATTTCTGCTCAAAACATAGATTGTGGATACTCGTTAGAACCGCCTTGATGAGGCAGTTCTAACATGTACCCACAATATATGCTTTTGAGCAGAGATAAGTAAAATAATATATACCCCTGTGAACCCCAGTTTAACTATATAAAAATGGGGTTTAAGGGGGTCAAAATTATATAGGCATGTTTTCGTGATGATTAGAATATATAAAAGAAATAATCTTCTACAAAACTCTCATCTTCTACAAAACTCTCATATTTTACAAAAATCTTATCTTCTACAAAAATCTCATCTTCAAGAAAAATCTCATCTTTTACAATAATCTCATCTTCTAGAAAAAGAAAACGTGAAAATGTGAAAAAGACCAGAAGAACAAAGAAAGAAATAAAGTAAGCAAATGAGCATTAAGGGAATACTGTCATGAAGGTTATCCCTATTTCCTGAACATATTTAAGGAAGTCATTGGAATCAGTGGGTATTATTTACCACAAGATCTTCACCATGTTGGTTTTTTATGCCCCCACCATTTTCAGTGGGGGGTATATAGTATCACCACTGTCTGTACTTACGTCCGTACATCGTACAAAAAATGGTTTCCATTCGTTATCTTTTGAGAAGATTAGTGTATTGGATTCTTATTTTATACACAGGTATATAATCATAAACTGTAGGTCAAGTTCAATTTATTGTATAAGCATGCCTGCCCCCCTCCCCGCCCCCCCCCACCCCCCTTTACTGGCGCGATTCATTATTAAAAATGCTGTTCCCAATCCCATCTCACATGGGCCAGACTCGTAAAGCATTGCAGTTAACTCCCTTTTGATAGTCAGTTGCAGTAAGCTCCCTTAAAAGAGTAAAAACCTGCTGTGTGAGGACGTTACCCCGCATTTATCAGGCTACAAATGAATATTATGTTATGTTATTCTCTTACATACAGTATATATATATATATATATATATATATATATATATATATATATATATATATATATATATATATATATATATATATATATATATATATTATCTTTATTGGTTTATAGAGCAATCTTCAAAACTTTAGTTTCATTGTAAAGTGTTCTGTTTTTATGGCTTCAACATTCGATATGCAAAACAAAGACCGTAATTTATTAAACGAGTAAAAGAGATACATGTATAAACCTTGCATCGGCGGGAGAGAATCTTCAAAATGACATTTGTCCATAATATTATCATATGCCCTCGCGGACATTCTAGGCACTTCTTGGTTAGAAACCAATACTAAGTTATAACACTTGGTGCTCGCGGGTATCGAATTACCACTATCTGGGCTAATTCAGCAGACGAAAAAAAAAAAAAAAAAAAAAAAAAATCGTTATTTTTTTTATTACCAAGAAAACAGGATTTGACATTCATGCAGTGGAGACAGTTTGCATGAAATGCAGATTCTGTTTTCTTGAAAGAATGAGAAACATATTTCAAAATGTCGTCTGCTGAAAATTTTACCCAGCGTCTTAGGCGTTATGGTTTGCACAAACAAATCGCGCATGGGTCTGTGCATGGAAAAACATACAATAAAACTTGTACAAAGAGGGAATAGCCTGCACACTCTGAGCCTGCACATCAGTAGTCTGATCAGAGCCTTTGCTAATTGTATGTACCTCCTACAATCTCTGGGTTTAACAAAACGTCTTGTGCGATGAGCGAAGACTCGGGTCAATCTGCGCGACTGTACATTCTGATAAAAGCAGCTGCTGATCGTATTTACCTTCGATAGCTGGGCTGTCCAAAGTGGGATAAACAGTGCGTCTGCAATATCACATTCAGATCAGACCCTTCGCTTATCGTACAGTATGCATCTTCTTCGGACTGCGCGCTATCCAAGAAGCTTGCTTTATATAGTGGGTCGATGCACAGACTGACATGAGTCGCACGTACATTGTACTATTGTACGTTTTGTCGCCCGGTTCATTGTACATACATTGTAAATCATACATCAGACATGAGAACTTTGTACCGATGTAATTTTGGTTTGAACTGGAGCTAAACGGCCCAGTCTACACTATTTCGGTCTTGTCGAGCACGCACACTTCTCCGGGTCGGCTTATTCATAAACTATTAATCATTTCAGTGCCCTTCTTTTCTTTCATATACTTTTGACGATAGAGCTTACTTTTGGAGTTATGGCCCTTTGAAAACCGAAAACATTTTAGTGGTTTCTGTAATATTTTTTTTTTTTTTTTTGTCAGCTCTGTAACTTGAAAACTGTTTGAGAAATTTTCTTGAAACTTTATAAGTTTATTAACAGAGTCATGGTACTTGCTTAATGTAAGTGCAGTGGCGGGGCATGGTAAAATGTCCGCAGCCCTTTTATTAGATATTTAACAGTATGAAATATTGGGAAATGGTGCCTCGGTGGTATAGTGGTAAAGCGTCTCGTCTTGTCACCCAGGGGTCATGGATGGAAATGGACATCCAACGTGAAAACATTATTATAAGCAAAACAATCATATTGGTTAGCTTCTGAGATTTTTTCACGTTGGATGTACGTATTATCCTTCACCGGAGGCAGCAATGCCGGAGGTGGACGGATAAACACACCTTCACCGGGGGCAGCAATGCTGGAGATGGACGGATAAACACACCTTCACCGGGGGCAGCAATGCCGGAGGTGGACGAAAAAAAAACAAACCAACTGGTTAACCGCTTAGAGGACTAAGCCTGCCCAGTTAAAAAAAAAAAAAAAAAAAGAAAAAAAGGGGTGGGGGGGTCATGAGTTCGATCCCAGGCTTCTCAAGCCTTTCATATAGGACTTTAAACCAAGGTCCACATCTCCGTATGACCTAGCTGTTAGTAGGACGTAAAAAACTCACTCACTCGTTTGAATTGTCATGATCAATAATTTGAACATGTAGATCTACCTAATTCGCGCGATGTCTTTAAATCTTGCACAACTTCCTACGCCGTATAATCATGTGATGCAGCACGTGACTGACAGAACTTTAATCAGTCAGTTAAAATATGCTTATTGTTGCACCTGCTTCACAGTGTATAACCGTACAGTCACTAAATCGGAAGCAACAATGGACTGTACACCCTAAAATCATTAGTTCGAAGTTTAGTAAACAAGTTGATAGGCAACACGGTCAAAAGCACGTAAGACCATAACGATTTTTTTTCTTTTAGATGCGGTTTTCGACATCGGGGAGAGAATCGAATGTACGTTACCTGTAGCATTGTGAATTTGACATATTTCGATCCGATTCTCTCCCCGATGTTGAAAACCATATCTAAAAGGAAAATTTCGTTATGGACTTATGTGCTTTTGACCGTGTTGCCTATCAACTTGTTTACTTCGAACTAATGATTTTAGGGTGTACAGTCCATTGTCGCTTCCGATTTAGTGACTGTACGGTTATACACTGTGTGCTTTAGCATATGCGACTCAGGCGTGCAAGTTTCCGTCCGTTCTGTCCGTTCGTCTTTCCGTCAACATTTACCCTGGGTGTCTTGTGAGCGCAACTCCTCCTACAGTTTTGTACCGATCATTTTGGAATTTTGCGTATGTTTTCTACATGGTATGAAGATGTGCATATGGTTTGGATATAATTGTTAGTTTATTTTTTGTCACTTTTTCCACATTGTGAACTTAGTCATTTTTTCACCTCAATATTTAGACAGTGGGTACCTCTTGTGAGCGCAACTCCTCTTACAGTTTTATATTGATTGTTTTGAAACTTTGCATGTGTTTTCTTCATGGTATGAGGATGTGCATGTGGTTTGGGTATAATTGTTAGATTATTTTTTGTCACTTTTTCCACATTGTGAACTTAGTCATTTTTCACCCTCAGTATATAGACAGTGGGTACCTCTTGTGAGCGCAACTCCTCTTACAGTTTTGTACTAATTGTTTTGAAACTTTGCGTGTATTTTCTTCATGGTATGAGGATATGCATGTGGTTTGGGTATAATTGTTAGAACATTTTTTGTCACTTTTTCCACATTGTGAACTTAGTCATTTTTCACCCTCCGTATATAGACAGTGGGTACCTCTTGTGAGCGTAACTCCTCTTACAGTTTTGTACCGATCGTTTTGAAACTTTGCATATGTTTTCTTCATGGTATGAGGATGTGCATGTGGTTTGGATGTAATTGTTAGGTTATTTTTTGTCACTTTCCACATTGTGAACTTGAGTCATTTTTCACCCTTTAAACAGTTGGTACCTCTTGTGAGCGCAACTCCTCTTACAGTTTTGTACGGATAATTATGAAACTTTGCATGCATTTTCTTCATGGTATGAGGATGTGCATGTGGTTTGGATGTAATTGTTAATTTTTTTTTTTTTACTTTTTTTCACATTGTGAACTTAGTCATTTTTCACCGTCAATATATAGACAGTGGCTACTTCGTGAGCACAACTCTTCATACAATAATACTAATCTTTTTGCAACTTTGTACATGTTTTCTCCATAGTCTGAAGATGTGCATGTGCTTTTCATATAATCCTTGCCATATTTTTTGTCACTTTTTTGTGCTTTTTGAACTGTCATTTTCTGACCTCAGATGTGAAGACAGTGGGTACCTTGTGATTGCAACTGTTCATGCAATTTTAAACCGGTCTTTTTGAAACTTTGCATATGTTTTCTCCCGTGTCTACAGAAGTGCACGTGGTTTGGATATGATTTTTTAAATTTATTTTTGTCACTTTTTCCACGTTAACTTTGTCATTTGCTGAACCTCAGATTGTATGAAAGTGTACAGACTTAGGGTACTTTTTGAGCCGAATGTCTCATGCATCGTATGAGAAAATTCATATGCTTTCAGTGAAATTCCTATATTCATATAATCCTTGTCCTTAATTTTTGTCACTTTTCCAACTGAGCATTGCTAAGAATGATATAAATTTATTTAATAACCACGTCCTGTGACTTTTGCCCCGGCAGGTGCGACGCCGCCTTCCACGAAATTCTGGTATTATTAACTCGCCATGGCTTTTTATAATGGTCTTAATAATCTTCTGCATATTTGAAGAAAAAAAATACTGACAAAACAATCATATTTGAATATTGCTTTGGATCTATTTTTTTAACGTGTAGGATATTTTATATCGGTTGTTGTTGACTGTTATGCGGCAGTCAAAAATCGATCGAACACCTGACATTGCAATTTGCTTAATTTTGCACGTAGAAAATCAGTTAAAATGGCTATTCCGCATAATTTTGTGCGCAGATTTCATTTGTTTTCATATTTTTTACATACAATGAAAAAATTAAATACGAAGATTTCTTTTACTAAGGTCCTACCTGGAATGACCTGGATTTGTATGTATCGAATTACACACTTATCTGGCCATTCCTCGATTCTTCATAGGAAGGCCAGCTAAAAGTTATAAACTGCACATGTTCTCAGCGGGTATTACAGCATAAGTGGATACCGCACATTACCCGAGAAAAACAAAGAAAGCCGGGTGATGTGCGGTTAGTGAGATAAGAGACTGTACACGCTATGCATAAATTATGTATCACATTAAAGGGAAGGGCCCATAAACTAGTACTTGTAGTTTGAAAAAAAGGCATTCATTAGCTTAGCATTTTGCAACAAGTTTCATGAAAATCGACCGATTTATAAGAAAGTTATAAAGGTTTAAAAAAAATGGTAATGAGTTCAGAATGAGACTGTGAGTTTATGATGTCATATACTCACAATCAAAAATATGCAGCCAATCTGATGCAAGATAATTTCGGTGAATGGCCAATCTATATCACTTTTATTGCATTTATGAAAATTTACTGTTTTTAAGAGAAAACAACTTATCCTTATGCTTGAAATTAGCGATTTCTTATTTCGTCACTTGACATGACTGACAAAATGGCGGCCTCCATAGAAAGCTATTGTGAAATGTACAAAAGGCCATATCTGTAAATCGCTCAACTGATTTACATAAAATTTGTGGGAAAATGTTTTCCTCTTTAGTTCCTTTTTACTGAAGTGACAGTTAAAGTTTGTGGACCATTCCCTTTAATACAAGGGGGAGTCAATAAAAAACCAGCCTTACTTATTTCTGGATGAGATTGATCGCTACTTTTTCAATGTAATTACCCTCTAGAATGATGCCCTTGGACCAGCGGTGTTCCAGTGCCATCAGCCCAGAACTGAAGAAGCCAGGGTCCTTGTCTCTGACCCACTCCTCAACTGCCGCCATGACTTCTCCGTTGGACCGGAATGACGTCCATGGATATCCTTTTTCAAGTTTGGGAATAAGAAATAGTCCTAGGAGCTAAGTCCGGAGAATAGGCAGGGTGCGGTATTAGCTCGTACCCATTCCGCTCAACAGTATCCATTGCAGTTTTGCAAGTGTGGACTCTCGCATTGTCCTGTTGGAGCAGAATCCCTTTGGAGAGTTTACCTCGGCGTTTTTCACGGATCACAGTTCTTAGTTGGTCGAGCCAATTTGCATAATACGCACCTGTTATTGTACTTTTCTTTGCTAGAAAGTCCAACATAATAACTTCTTGTGCATCCCAAAATACAGTTGCCATCACCTTGCCAGCAGAGGGTTGTGTTTTGAACTTCTTTGACCTCGGAGACCCCGGCCCTACACTCTGGCGACTTTGAGCTTTATTCTCTGGCTCATAATAATGGACCCAGGTCACATCTACAGTCACCAGACATGAAGGGTAATCATCTTCCTTTGACCTAAACCGCTTCAACAATGCACTGTATACTTGATGCTCTGGTTGCCGTTTGCTCGTCGCTAAGGGATTTTGGGACCCAACGGGCTGTTAGCTTGTGCATACCCAAGCGATCATTTAAAGTTGTTGAAACGCTACCGTGTGAAATGTGTGATGCATTCGCTATTTCTTCCACCTGAATTCGCCTATCAGAGTACACCAGATCCCGTACTGTGTTACACATTTCTTCATCGGTGGTATCTACTGCGTTTGAATTCCCCAACCCAGAATTTAACTTGTGCATACGATGGTGCAGAACACCCATAAACATTGGTCAACTCACAGTGTTTTTCCTGACCTGTTTTCCCTTTCAAATACAAGTACCGAATTACAGCATGGTACTCGACTTTTGACGAAAAGCTTACTTTTGCATCGCAAGCCATGTTTGACATTCAATATCTTTTGAGTGAATGACACGATAAGGGTGCAATTTTGCCCTCAGGCCTAAAACATGTATTGAAACAAGGCATGAAAATCTTGGGTGTCTCCGTCAATTGGAAATGGGATAGGCTGGTTACTTATTGACTTGCCCTCGTAAGTTGTTCACATAAATTATGTCTTCCACATAAAAATATGGTGTTCACTTAATTACAGTGTAAATTGTTCGCATAATTTATATCAGTCACATAATTTTTTTTCTTTCACTTTATTATGTTGTTCATATAAATTATGTTATTTACATAAATTATGTCATTCACATAAGTAAGTTGTTCCCATAAATTATGTTCTACACAAAATAAGTTGTTCAGATAAATATGTTGTTCATAGGAAATATGTTGTTCATAGAGATCATATAGATCATATTGATATTTTGTTCAAATAAATTATGTTGTTTCACATAAAATATGTTGATCACATAAATATGTTTTTCACATAAATTATATTGATCACATAAATATGTTGTTCACATAAATTATGTTGTTTCACATAAAATATGTTGTTCACATAAATATGTTGTTCACATAAATTGTTGATTCACATAAATATGTTGTTCAGATAAACTATGTTGTTCACATAAATAAGTTGTTCGCACAACATATGAGTGTAATGCGAGGAAACTTCCATAGGACATCGGGGACCAGGGAAGACTCAGATCAGCCTGTACATCTGACTAGCCTTAATGAGCACTCTGCATATAGTCAAGAACCCAACACAGCAAAGATTAGATTGCACAGATGCATAGGCTGATATGAGCCTTCCTGAGTTGACATGTCTGAGGGTAAGTTCTCTCCAGTGATATTAATTATGTATGGGGAAATGGCAGTTTCATTTTGGAAAAGATGGTTTTCAGCCTGACAACTCTTAAACCCTGCAAAACTTATTTACAGTTGTGAGAGGATTCTTGCCAATGGTGCTAATGGAACATGTACAGACCTAGAAATTTTCTCACCCCTAGTGGGGAATAAACCCAGGACCTCCAGCACCAGAGGACAGTGCACTGACCTCTGCACTTCCATGTTCTCCTAATCCAGGCCTTAATTGTTTTACCTTTTTTCATGACATAACCATTTTTCACATTATTAATTTAGTGTATTTTATGTTTTACAGTTTCTTCTTAAATTCATTTTTTGCATTCATACGAGGGATGTTCAAAATGAATTGCTTATTTCTATCTGGAGACTTCAAATTTCAAGTTAGCCCAAAAGTACTCATTTCATGCCCTGGAAGTACGTCTCCATGGCTAGAAATGCAAAGTTTCAGCCGATGTATCCACTTCTTGAAGACGTCATGGTACGCTGATTTGGGCACAGTAATAAGGTACTGATGAATGGCAGATCCAAGTGCCTGTCGGGACTGGTATTTCCGTCCAGCAAGGAATGCTTTCAATTTCGGAAACAAAAAGAAATCACATGGGGCAAGGTCTGCGGAATATGGGGGGTGAGGCAAAACAGTTACTTTTTTCTTTCTTCAAAAACGCCGTAACTATTGCGGAGTTATGAGCTGGGGCATTGTCATGTAGAAGACGGACATGTTTAAAACCAGTGACAGGGCGTCGTTTCTGATAATACTTTTTCAGTGTCTTCAGTACTACGTCTTTGTAGTACTTTCCGGTGATGCTTTTGCCCTTTTTCACTGGCACTTTTATTGCGACTCCTTCACCAGAGAAGAAGATTGCATACAAAACCTTCTTTGTACTCAAAGATTGTTTGGCAATATTTGGGCGTTTGCTGTGTTTAGTGGCCCAGATCTTATTGCTAACCTTTCTGACGGGCTCAAAATAATGGACCCAGGTTTCATCACCTGTGACGACATTGGCAAACTGCTTTTTGTCAAATTTTGGAAACATTTGAAGCAGCTTTTTGGCCACTTTAATCCGTTGCCTCTTTTGCTCGTCAGTCAACAGATGTGGCACCCATCTAGCAGAAATCTTTCTGACTTTCAAATGCTTCTTCAAAATAAGCTGAACCATTGATAGTGATATGCCTACCTTTCGTGCAATATCACGAAATGTAAATCTGGCATCTCCTTCGATGATTTCCTTTATTTTGGAAACGATTTCTTTACGAGATGCAGATTTTGGCCTACCTGATTTCGGTGCATTTTTGATGGACTCTACACCAGACTCAAATTTCTTTTTCCACCTCCGAACTGTGTGTCATAAGACACAAAAAGGTCCAAGAGCAGTAGAAATTTCAGTCATCAGCTTCTTCAAAGAACAACCAAATTTTGAGCGAGCTTTGATGTAAGCCTGTATTTCATCTTTTTTGTCGACACTTCTACCAACCATTTTTACTGCAGTGGTCAATGACTGCATGTATTCAAATGGCAAATTTTATGTCTTACACTTAGTCTAACATGTACATTTATACACCATTGTGCAGATATTGAATAACCCTATACAGGTAGGTATTGGTTTTTATCATGCCCCACGTGGATATCAAGCTAGAGGACAATAAGCAATTCATTTCGAACATCCCTCGTATAAGTGGTGAGGGTAAAATCTTATTTTCTGCATTTAAGCCTTTAAGGTGAATTAATGGCACCTGGTAGATTTCAACCATTTTTACAACTTTTATTATTCCATGTTTGCATTTCTGCACATCAAGCCCCTTCTGAAAAGTGGTTTATTCTAAAAGGAAAGAATTCTTTCCTTTCAGAGAAGACCTCTTCAGAAGGGTGGTAAACCATTCTTGATGGAGTTGCCTCACCTGCAAGTACACGTATCTTTTCTACAAGGGAGGTCACCCTGACCAGAAAGTGTTTATGGGACTACTCTTGGAAGGAAGGATTTGCTCTCTAGTGGGCTGCTTATAAAGGAAAGGATTCCAGGATGGTAAACTTCACTGTTATGTCCCCCACCTAAAGGGAATTATATATTGGTAAATGTATGCCTAAATAAACACTACAAGCCCTCTATAACAATACTACTGAGCTCCAAAGCAAAATCGTGTTAGTAGCTAGACAACTGTGTTGTGTCCAAACAAAAATGTATAGATTATATAGTAAAATAATTATGACTGTATATGGTCAATTTTCTATATAATCTATAATTTTTTTGTTTGAATACATCATTTCTGGGAGAAGCCACAACAATGTTGGGGAACATGTTTCAACTTCAGGGTTGAATTTCAGGATTGATTATTAGCGCTTTTTCTCACTCCTGCACTTTTGAGAAAATTCATTTACCAGATAATCAAATTTATTTCTGTGAGAATGTCTTCCTTTGAAAGGGGGTGGGGATGGGGCAGAAAGTTTCAGATTACAGTGCTATCTCTGAGGTGTGTCCATTCTTGAGGGGGAATTGATACACTTTCAAGGGTGACAACTCTGGCAGTTTGTTTTTAGCACTTCTGAAAAGTGGTCTACTAGAAAAAAAAAACAATAAAAAATTGGAAAGAAGGATTGATGTGCAAGGCAGCAAACAGGATGTCACAAATTTTGTCTCGGTTGCAAACATGGCTGAAATTCTGCCATGTATATTCATTCTCCTTGATTTTTTTATTTTTCAGTTTTAGTGTTTATCATTTTGATTTTATTTTGTTTATTACATTTTACATAAATATAATGTGGGCTGGTGGCCTGCTATACGTTCGACATTACTCGGAAAGATGTTCTTTTTTTCTTGGCGTTTAATTTTAAATGAAAATACTTCGTTCTGATTGACTATATTTTATCAGAAACCATTTGTCCTTGCTGTTTCTGTGTTTTGTTCTCTAATATTCATCCTAAAAATAAATTTTGGCCCAAATTTGGTCTGACCTATGCAATTTCTATAGTAAAGTGATTTTGTGAAATTTTATCTAAGAAAATAATTTTTACTTTTCTTTGCTGAATATCAATTATTGATGTTTCACAACAATATTATGAAAATTTCAGAAAAATTGAACAAGTGGAACTTGCTAAAAATCAACCTCCAAATTACCTACCCTGCAGATTTCTGCATAATTTGCATTCATGGGAAAAAGTGAAAACTATAATGAAAGTTTTTGTGGTTAAGAAGTTTTGCATTAAATCATAACAAAAGTTTGGAAATTTACTTCTGTGTAAAGCGCTAAAGCCAAAAAGGACTTTCTGAAGGATGTCGAAAGTGCAGTAGTGGTTTGTACTCTCAACTTGCAAGTGGAAGATTGTGGATTTGAATCCTGCTTGGTTCGAGATAATTTTCAGACCATTAGTAAACCTAGGTCATACTCGATATGCCCTGGATTGAATATAAAGTGTACAGTGTGGCGGTTGGTGGCAGACAGCAGCACTAAATGTAGATGTGTGTTCCATGAAAGCACGGTTGTACAAACCCATGTATGTAACACATTTGCCACTGCCTCCATGTACCTCGGGTGCCTAACAGCAAATAATAGCTGCTCAGCAACAACATAATTATAATATTATACTTCTTTACCACAGTTTAGAAGTATCTAGCTGCCAACAAGAGACTCTACATGGCTTTAGTAGACCTGGAGAAGGCGTTTGATCGAGTACCTCAGAAAGTCACTGAGAAAACTTGGTGTGGAGGAGTGGATTGTGCGACTGATGCAGGGGATGTATGCAAATGCGTGGAGCCGTGTCCGTGTTGGTGAGGGGTACAGTGAAGAGTTTGAATTGAAGGTTTGTGTTCACCAAGGATCAGTACTCAGCCCACTGCTCTTCATCATTGTGCTTGAAGCCTTCATGAGAGTTCCGCTCTGGGGTCCCGTGGGAGGACCTCTATGCCGATGACCTTGTTATCATCGCTGAATCGCTTGAGGAATGTGTCGGGAGGCTCTTGACTTGGAAGGAAGCGATGGAGAAGAAAGGACTAAGAGTAAATGCAGGAAGGACAGATCATGATCTGCGGTACGGGACTGGACCTCCTGCAGAGTTCAGGCGAGTTTCCATGCGCCGTCTGTCACTCTGGAGTGGGCAGCAACAGCATTTTCTGCAATGGCTGCAAGCACAGGGTGTACAAGAAATGCAGTGGGCTCAAGCACTTGACAAAAGACCCTGACTACAGATGTAGACAATGCCAGGGAACTTGCATGCCCCTTGGATGGCAGACCACAGCTACCTAGGAGACATGCTCTCAGCAGCAGGTGGCTGTGAACTTTCAACCACAACACATGTGAAAAGTGCCTGGAAGAAGTTCAAGGATCTGCTACCAGTTCTCTCTTCACGCCACCTCTCTTTCAAAACGTGGCCATGTGTACAGCTCTTGTGTGCGGAGTGCAATGCTCCATGCCAGCGAGACTTGGCCGTTGACAAAGCCAAACCTCCTGCTTCCGCAGCAAAATGACAGGGCAATGATCAGACAGATCTGCAATGTCAGGCCGCAAGACATTGTCAGCACCAGGTCCAATGAACTACTTGTGCGGCTTGGAATTGAGGATCTGGACGTCAATATAGCCTATATTGGCTAATCGTACGGCTATTTTAGCTTTGTACCAATGAATATATATTAAAATATATTTTTGTGTATTTGGCAGTATGGAACAGAATTATATTAGCTCATCAATCTATATAAAAACATTTTCTTCCGTTGTTGTCCACGTGATATCATTGACCAATGAAATCGAACCGCGCTTCTTTGTTGTTTATAATTGCCCTGTTGTCACTGTGACGTCAGAGTGCTGTGTAAAGAGGGTTATTTGCTATACCTGGACTGCATTTAGGGCTGGAGCATTGGCAAACAGTGCAAACCCAGATCGGACACCGCAGAACATGGCGTCTGATCAATGTCTGCACTATTTGCTTAATTACAGGAAGTTAAGTGTTAAATGAAACAGTCTTAAGTCCCCGATCAGGACCACAATCTCAGCCTACACTCAGTTGGCTCTTAATCCATTAGGTTTCTCACTGACATGTGGGAAAGCTAAGTTCTGCTTACGGATGGTTAGGTGGTTTTTGCCCACCTTTGATGAATGATCGGCTCGATATAAGTGAAATATTCTTGAAAGGGCGAGGCAGTTCTAACGAATACCCACAATCCATGTTTTGAGCAGATATTTGAAAAATATCAGAATTTTTATATCTGAAAATTTTCATTTTTTGGTGGTAAAATTTTCAGTACATTTGAATAGGCATGTTTGTGATGTGATCTAGGCTGCACTGTTTGCTCAGGCTTGTCTTTCGAAATACTTACGATAAATATGGAACTTTGTAGGCATTTGAGCTGCAACATCAGAAAATGTACCTTAGGACATGCACCCAGTGAAGATTCAGATCAGCCTGTAAATTTGTGTAGTCTGGTCAGAACCTTCACTGGGTCCTTTTTGGAAAGCAAAGAATGCAAAGTTTCTACATGCAGACAACGATGACTGATTAGACTGCACAAATGCACAGCTGCGCAGGCTGAATTGAGTCTTGGTTGGGCTCTCATAACAGAAGGTACGTTTTCGTACATTGTTGATGATTTGATTTCTGATATAATGACATTTGAGGTGACACAATTTTTGTTTGAATGTTGCCATTTTACAGAATGTGACAAACTATGAACTTGTATATATTTTTGTTTGTTAATAATTAAATCATTCCAAGTGATATGCTTTAACTTTTTTATAAGAATAATTAATTGTCAATCCAACAATTCTGCACACCCACAGTATAGAATCTTTGGCATTTGATTCCTGTATAAAGGGAAAAAGACGATTAGAAAAGACCGCATCTAAAAATAAAAAATCTTGACACACCATGTATTTTGATGCAAATTTGATCAAAATCGGATAAAAGATAAGAAAGTTAATCATTTAAAATTTCAGATAATTTGATTAGGGCATCACCATTTTGAATATTTAATGAGGTTCAAAACATTTCAAAATATTGAATAAAATCTTCTTTGGGACAGCAAACATGTCATTTTCAAGCAAAATGGCTCTAACTAGAGAAGAAGATATATACTTAAATATAGAGGCATAATATTTTTGCAAATATTATTTATGTAGGCTTTGCATATTTAATTAAGGCTGTATGACGTTATAACTCTTTATTAAATATTTAAAATATCGCACACATAAAAGCAATTTTAAAATAAAAGTCAAACTTTGTTCTGCCTTATTTTCATCCGATTTTAATCAGATTTGTATGGTTTGTCAAGATCTTTTATTTCGCATGCATTCTTTTCGTGTCTTGCGTTTTCCTTTAATGACATGAACCGCTTAAATAGAAAAAGACCTTATGGCATGAATTCAGATTAGCCTGCACATTGGCACAGTCTGATCAGTCTACAACATTCCCTAATAGAAACGGGTATCTAACACTGTTCGCTGATAGAAAAGGTCTCTAACATACCGTAATAACTGACTTTAAATATTCTATTAAAGAACAACGTAGACACAGATCACAAATATACATGCTGATCAGGTCGCCTATGTCACATGCAATAAGTAAGGGATGCATCAATTTAGGCATCCAAGAGATGCATCAATTTAGGCATCTAAAAGATATGCATAAATATAGACCGCAAAGAGGTGCCCATCAGTTTAAGCATCCAAGAGATATGCACCAATTTAGGCATCCAATAGGTATGCTCAAATTTACGCACCAAAGAGATGCTCAGTTTAGGCATCCAAGATATATACATCAGTTTAGGCATCCAAGAGATATGCAACAATTTAGGCATCCAAGAGATATGCAACAATTTAGGCATCCAAGAGATATGCATCAATTTAGGCATCCAAAACATATGCATCAGTTTAGGCATCGAAGAGAAATGCACCAATTCAGGCATCTAAGAGATATGCATCCATTTAGGCATCCAAGAGATATGCATCAATTCAAGCATCCAAGAAATACATGTATGCATCACTTTAGGTATCCAAGAGATATGCATCAATTTAGGCATCCAAAAGATACGCATCCAAGAGACATGCATTAATTTAGGCACCCAAGAGATATGCATCAATTTAGGCACCCAAGAGATAAGCATCAGTTAAGGAATCAAAGAGTTGCATAAAGTTAGGCATCCAAGCAATACGCATCAGTTTAGGCGCCCAAGAAATATGCATCAATGCGTCCAAGAGGTATGCATCGATGGAGGCATTTAAGAGATATGCATCAATTTTTGTAGGCATCCAGAAAATATGCATCAATTTAGGCACCCAAGAGACACATCAATTTAGGCTTCTAAGAGATATGCATCAATTTAGGCATACAAGAGGTAGGCATCAATTTAGGCATCCACGAGATGTGTATCAATTTAGGCATCCACGAGATATGCTTCAGTTTCTTAGAGATATGTATTAATTTAAGCACCCAAGATATAGGCATCAATTAAGGCTTTCAAGAGGTATGCATCAATATAGACATTCAAGAGGCATGCGTCTATTAAGGCATCCAAGAGATATGCAACAACATATCATCTAGGAGATATGCTTCAATTTAGGCATTTTAGAGATATGCAACAGTGTAGGCATCTAAGAGCTACGCATCAATTTAGGCATCCTAGAGACATAGTTTAGGCTTCTAAGAGGTATGCATTAATTTAGGCACCCAAGATGTATGCATCAAGTTTGGCTTTCAGGAGTTATGCGTCAATGTAGGTATCCAGGAGATATGCAGCAATTAAGGCATCTAAGAGATATACATCAGTTTAGGCAGCCAAGAGATATGCTTCTTAATTATTTTTTTTAAATAAAAGTATACATAAAATTCTAAGTCCAATACCTTGACCTAAAGGTCAGGAGGCAGGGGTGAGGACAAATCTATGGACCGTTGTCTGCATACCGCCCAAATTTGTACTAAATACATCAAAGCCTTTAACTACGAAAGACCGGTAGTGTCATTTCAACTACATTAATTCAAGGTTTCAACTTCACGAATTCACGATTTCAGCTTCACGAATTCACGAATTCAACTTCACGAATTCACGATTTCAACTTCACGAATTCACGAATTCAACTTCACGAATTCAACTTCACTAATTCAACTTCATGAATTCATGAATTCAACTTCACGAATTCACGAATTCAACTTCACGAATTCACGAATTCAACTTTACGAATTCCACTTCACGAATTCAACTTCACGAATTCACGAATTCAACTTCATGAATTCACGAATTCAACTTCACGAATTCAACTTCACGAATTCACGAATTCCGCTTCACGAATTCAACTTCAGGAATTCAACAGTTGAATTCGTGAAGTTGAATTCGTGAATTCTTGAAGCTGAATTCGTGAATTCATGAAGTTGAATTCGTGAATTCGTGAAGTGGAATTCGTGAATTCATGAAGCTGAATTCGTGAATTCGTGAAGTTGAATTCGTGAATTCGTGAAGTTGAATTCATGAAGTTGAATTCGTGAAGTTGAAATCGTGAATTCGTGAAGTTGAATTCGTGAATTCGTGAAGCTGAAATCGTGAATTCGTGAAGTTGAAACCTTGAATTAATGTAGTTGAAATGACACTACCAGTCTTTCGTATTTTACAGAAAGCCTTCACATTGAAGGACGCTGTCGCCAGCGCCGACGCCAACACCGGAGGTTGTACAGTTGTTCATGAACTTTCATTCAGGCGAGCTTAACGGCCTATCAAACTGTGTGCTTCTGTTAAAATCGAACTTTACTGAAATACTTTTGATGGCGCAAGAAAAATGACATTCGCAAGTTTGCTTCAAATTTATAAATTTGAAGAAATGCGATAGTTCTCGTTATATCTGACCTCTGCCAACTGCAGATTATATTTTAGTTTTTCTTAATAATTTTCAGAGAAAATAAAACATGGCATTGAAATGTCTAGCCTTGTTTCCTACGAAAAATACAAAATAAATAAATCAATGAATTAATCAAAATGTCGTCTGCTGCAGTTAACATCAGCGCTTTAAGGATTAATGTAAAGTTGTGATTGGCTTATAGGTACACCTCAAGAAACTATACGACTTATGATGTTACCCGAGAGAAAAAGATTTATTTCATAACAAACAACAGGTCATGAACAGTCACGACAGTAATCTTTAATCGACTGTTTCATGCACTGTTTTCTGCTTCGGACATTTGGCGTTTTGTTCTAAATAAAAGACAGCTTCTTACCGACAAATAAAGATGTACACTTCTTCTTCGAATGACTGCCGTGTTCACCCTAATTGGGACTGAGAACTGTGCAAAAAGTGTAGACCCAGATCAGACGCCGCGGAAAGCGGCGTCTGATCAGGGTCTGTACTGTTTGTCACGGATCCAGCAGTTCTTAGACAACAGGAAGTAAAATGGAAAAAGGAGGTTCTTCTGTTTCAGTTCTTCTTTGTTTGTGCGTCTGTGGTTTCATATGTGGCGTTTGTCTTGTAATTGTTTGTTCCTCATCTTTCCTTCTTCTGTCCTGTGTGTCGTGTGGTGTTTTCTGACTGTCTTCTCTTATGGTTTTGTTTAGTATGTAAGTAGTTGAACTGTCCCACATTATTAAGAGTAAATACGTTATTTCTGTTTTCCGAATGAAGTTGCCCTGACAGGCTTCAGTTTATAGTGACACAATTAATTAATTTATTTATTTATTTATTTATTTAATCTTCTTATTATCATTTTCTTTCAGACACAGACCCTTAACTGAAACCAAGGCAATATTAACATGCAAAAAGTTTTAAACATTGGTCGTGACTGGTCTGTATGAAAGAAAATTACAAACAGTTATACATTTACTCGCTGTCGACTGGGGTCAGTCTATGCATTGCCCTGTGTACATTCCTCCTACAACGAAACCATCTTGCTTGGGTCGAACATCTTAACAGCTGGTCGAATATCACAAGGTCGATTTGTCTAGTAAACTTGACCTTAAGACACAGTAACCCTTTTGCAAAAAGCTTGGTCTACGTTAACACACATTGTGTGCCAAGTGTAGACCAAACTTGTTTGTGAAACCTAATACTAGCTTATGATATAAAGTTGAGCAGTCCATGGAAAATAGCATTGGACCAGTCCATAACTTTTCTTACATGTAAAGATCTTCCGGAGCAATATCAAACTCTAACATTGTCTACGCCCGTGCGTAAAAGTTTCTGGATGAGTAGTAACCAGTAGAACCTGATCTACGACGTCCAGACCTGTTCAGTAATGTCCATATCTTTAAAGGGAATGGATACATTATCAGGGGAGGCAACTTTTTTAAAACTGATTTTGACTACTTCTGAAAAGGTCTGTTCTTTATAGAAAGAATTTGCTCTCCTAGGGAGAAGATTATTTCCTTCTAGAGTAGACCCAAAGTAGGACATGGATACACTTTCAGGGGAGGCAATTCTTCAAAATTGTTTTTGACCTCTTCTGGAAAGAAATCTCTAAAAGGAGAGAATCTATTCGCCATAGGGAGCAAATTATTACCTTTCAGAGTAGGCCCCTTTTTAGACAGGACTTGTTGTGCAAGGAAGGAAACAGGAAATCACAAAAGTTGTCTCCCTTGGCAGATATGGCCAAAAATATACAGTGTATCTAGTCCCCTGAAGAGGTTAGTCATACAGTGGGGAAGTAATGCTATTTCTTCTGGTCTGCATCACGAAAACATACCTGTATAATTTTCACCCCCTTAAACCCCATTTTTATATAGTAAAACTTGGGTTTACAGGGGTATACATTATCTTTCCTATTTCTGCTCAAAAATATAGATTGTGGGTACTCGTTAGAACCGTCTCGGCGAGGCGGTTCTAACGAGTACCCACAAACTATGTTTTAAGCAAAAATATGAAAAACTATCAGCATTTTTATCTGAAAACTTTCAGTTTTTTCGGTGGTGAAATTTTTAATATATTTGAATAGGCGTGTTTTCGTAATGTGGGTAAAAAATTCAACACCCGACATTCTGAAATATATTTTTCTGATTTTTCCCAAAAAAGAGGCTTTGACTTATGCAACTTGGCTCGTGTGGAGACCCACAAAAGCTATTTTGACATGTTTAAACTGTGATAAATTTCTTACTTTCATTCAGATTTTGATCAGTCTTTCACAAAAATGCTTTCTTATTTTCAGTCCAATTTTGATAAAACTTAGGCCAAAAAGCGTGGTTTGTCAAGATCTTTTATATCAGCGACATTCTTCGTCAACCTTGCTTTCCCTAAGCATCCAAAGTAATGAATACCTAAATAAACAAGATGGGCAACTACGCTCACCAGAGCTCGAGTGGGCGAGTAAGTCGCCTTCTGCAATCTTAACTCTTTTGCACTGTGAACTTGCACTGTGTACTTTCTAAGTTCTGTTTTTCAGTATTTAATCTTGATCATTTGACCCAAATTTCATTAACAAACTTTCATTACCCAATCCACAGGGTTTCCACATGTAATTTGATTTCATTCAGCCCAGCAGTGTTAGAGGAGAAAATAAAAATATTGAATCTGAGGATTTAATACAAAGTTCAGAAAATGACCTTGACCTTTGGTAGTTATAAAAGTTTTTTTTAGGTGACTGCACATATTAATTTCAAATGTCATAAGCTACAATAGCTTCACATAAATCCACAATTTTGCCTTTTCCCATTAAAAAGCCTAAGTGACCAGATTTTACCTTGCTGTAAAATAGGTCAGTGTTAACCTAGGGTCACCATTTGACTTAGTTTGGTAGAACCCGAATACCCAATAGTGCATACCAAGTTTCAAGGTCATCGGCCTTTCGGTTCCTGAGAATAAAATTTTCAAATGTTTTTACTATATGATAGGCATGGCGGCCTTATTGATCATGTGATCTAGATCCTATGCATAAACTTACATTTCCCCATCCAACAGAGGCTCTACATAATATTTGGTTTCAATCTGCCCAGCAGTTTTAAAGGAAAAGAAAATAAAGATACTGAATCTGAAATATCCAGGACAAAGGTCAATAGATGACCTTGACCTTCGGTATTTATAAAAGATCGTTTAGCTGATTGCAAATATCAACTTTGATGTCATAGGCTACAATAGCTTCAGAAAAATCCGCTGTTTGCCTTTTTCCCATACAAAAGCCAAAATAACCGAATTTGACCTTGCTGTAAAATAGGTCAAAGTCAACCAAGGGTCACCATTTGAACAAACTTAGTAGAACCCAAGTCATTAATGCTGCACGTCAAGTTTCAAGTTCAGCGGCCATTCGGTTCCTGAGAAGAAGATCTTCAAAGGTTTTTACCATATATGGGCATGATGGTCATCTTGGTCATGTGACACAGATATTATGAACAAACTTTTATTCTCCCCATCCAATGGATGCTCCACATATAATCTGGTTTCAATTGGCCCAGCGGTTTCAGAAGAGATGTTTGAAAATGTTAACGACGCCGACGCCGACGCCGTCAACGGACGACAGACCACTGCTTATCCTGATGAGCTTATAGATTTACCATGGTATGCTATTTACCATGCTCTACGTACACTGGAAATACTTTCACAGTGATATTTGTCCAATGTTTTGAATTATAATAGTATTATATTACTGCTGATGTAAACAAAAGCGTATCTTCACACACGTAGCTATATATAACAGAAATATAGGATACGTTCCCGTGACGCATTGTGTTTAACCTTCACCACTCTCTGCACTGATTTAGCAGACGACAAAGTAATGATTGTTTTTCTTTTTTTTTTTTTTTTCCAAAAACAACATGATTTGACATTTCATGCAAATTGTTTACACTGGAGACAATTTGCATGAAATGTCAAAATCTGTTTTCTAGAAAAAAAGAAACTATTTCAATATGTCGTCTGTTTGAAATTTTACATTTTACCAAAAGTGCCCTATACGTTTATTTACAGGGTATAGTGACATCATTAAATGCTCTTGTATATGGTGAGTATACAGTCACTCGACCGATTTGACAGATTTTTTTACCCGTTTCACTGAGGAAACAACTTGTGTGGCTTCCTGTTTGCTTTCTTGTACACCAAACCCTTTCTGCAAAAGGGTGTACTCTAAAAGGAAACAATTCGCACCCCTGGGGAAGCAAATTCTTACTTTTCGGTGTAAACCCCTATTCAGAATGGAGCCAATAAAATGTTCACTGTTGCCTTTTTCAGAAGGGAGGCATTAAACTGTTGACGTTGACAGAGTTGCCTCCCTTGAAATTATATTCATATTCCTTAAACAGTTTATTACTTTGACCCATGAGACAGTGACCTGTTAGCCGAACCTCTCCTAAAAGATTTTGTGTAGATCTATTACATAAGTACACTTGACACCGAGCACCGAACACGACCTGCTTTCTGACATATTGAAAGCAAAATCGTTCTGACACCATTTTTATATTCACGTTCGGAGATTTGATACTAGACATGTTCATGTGTAAACTAACGTATTTCATAATTTCATTATTAAAAAGGATCATGTGATAAGAAATTCGGTTTGATACGAAACGTGACTGCCATTATTACCCTAAGCGTTCGGACAGACAATCCTGTGCAAACAATGTAGACGCAGATAAGACGCCGCAGAACGCAGCGTCTTATCTGCGTCTACACTGATTGCCTCTCGTCCAGCCGTGTTCTAGACAAATGAACAGATGATAAAATAGGTTATTCAAATTTTAGGACAATTATAGTAAGAAGCTAAGGAATCCGAATATTTAGGGTAAACACGATGTTTGATGAGACAAAGAGACTGGGAGCCACAAAATGGGAAACCGTACCTTAAAACATGTGCGACTTTCGAAGATTCAGATCAGGTTGTGCATACACGCATCCTGTTCAGTGTCTTTGCTTGCCGCTCTGTCATTAGCCAAAGATCCAAGGTTTGTTAAGGCGGATTATGAAGACACTGATCAGATTGCGGATGCGCAGACACATCTGCGTCTTCGTTGGACGTACGCGAATTAGGTACATTTGCAGATTACGGATCAACCAGTAACTGTTATTTATTTTTTTTTTCAATTCTAATACGGTCACCGAGTGAAAAAATCATGTTAAAACAAATGATACGTGTATGATTTGATACGAAACCTGAAAGTATGCTGCTGTCTTATAAATATCTTCTTACTGACCACATTAAACTAAGACACCAAAAAGACACGATGACCTTAAACAAGTTCTTGTTGAAGCAAGCAAATACTAGAAAATGTGTTTGTGAAACACTATGCCCCAAACCATATCCTCGAGACCATATCCCAAGTTGCAGGCAAAATTTCATGAGCCAAGCTCTAGGGATTCTTGAAATGTTTTGTTAACATGCGTTCCAGATATCTGTAATGCGCAAGTCCAAAAGTTGCATAATTCTGTCAAATATTTACGAAATTCCACTAAAAGTTAACCAGGTCATCTACACTACATTCATCTGAAACTGCAAGCAAAATGTGTAAATCCCAGCTTTAGGGATTTTTTACCGACGCGCGAATCGCGCCGGTCTCTTAATATAGCTTTGGATTTTTACATGTGGTAGACTTTTCGATTAGCTCACAAAGGGCATTTTATATTTGCCGTTACGATCCCGGCAAATATAAAAAAACAAACTGAAAACAAACTGTGTTATAAGCAGGTTAATATTTATTTTTATTTCAATCAAGAAATTTCATAAATCTTCGTAAAAGCAAACATTAACACTTTCGGTGCCAAATTTAAGACGCCATTTGTTGTCTGCTTTTCTTTTTTTAACAAACTATCGCTTGAAAAGACGTTTATACGTAAAGTCGAAAGACTGATTGTCAAACAGCGTAGATCCATATGAGATATGAGCCGTCTCATCTGGATCTATGCTGTTTGCAAAAGCCTATTATTAGTTAAAGAATCACATTATTGTTCGATTTTTCCTGTTACATTGAAAATTTATTAAACTTTAGTATACCCTTGTCCCATATCTCTATGTAAACATGAACAAAATTTGCGCCGGTACTTAGACGTACGTTTACGTCTAAATATTTTGTCTTGTGTATATCTACGAGGGCGAGTCAATAAAAAAACAGCCTAACTTATTTCTGGGTGAGATCGATCTCTTCTTTTTCGATGTAATTGCCCTCTAGAATGATGCACTTGGACCAACGGTGTTTCAGTGCCATTAGCCCAGAACTGAAGCCAGGGTCCTCGACCCACTCCTCAACCGCCGCCACGACTTCATCGTTGGACCGGAAATGACGTCCACGGACATCCTTTTTAAAGTTAGGAAATAGTCACTAGGAGCTAAGTCCGGAGAACTGGCGGGTAGCGGTATTAGCTCGTACCTATTCCGCTCAACGGCATCCATTGCAATTTTGCAAGTGTGGACTCTCGCATTGTCCTGTTGGAGCAGAATCCTTTTGGAGAGTTTACCTCGGCATTTTTTTCACGGATCGTAGTTCTCAGTTGGTCGAGCGAATTTGCATAATACATACCTGCTATTGTACTTTTCTTTGCTAGAAAGTCCAACATAATAACGCATTGTGTATCCCAAAATACAGTTGCCATCACTTTGTCAGCAGAGGGTTGCGTTTTGAACTTCTTTGGCCTCGGAGACCCCGGCCCTACCCACTGGCGACTCTGAGCTTTATACTATGGCTCTTAATTATGGACCCAGGTCTCATCTACAGTCACCAGACGTGAAAGGAAATCATCTTCCTTTGACTTAAACCGCTACAACAATGCGCTACAAACTGATGCTCTGGTTGCCATTTGCTCGTCGCTAAGGGATTTTGGGACCCAACGGGCTGTTCGATTGCGCATACCCAAGCGATCATGTAAAATTGTTGAAATGCTACCATATGAAATGTGTAATGCCTTCGCTATTTCTTCCACCTTAACTCGCTTATCAGAGTACACCAGATCCCGTACTTTGTTACACATTTCTTCATCGGTGGCATCTGATGGGGGTCCAGACCTGGTTTCGTCTTCTAAAGACGTTCTGCAGCGTTTGAATTCCCCAACCCAGAATTTAATTTGTGCATACGATGGTGCAGAAGACCCATAAACATTGGTCAACTCGCAATGTATTTCCTGACCTGTTTTTCCTTTCAAATACAAGTACCGAATTAAAGCACGGTACTCAAATTTTGACGGAAAGCTTGCTTTTGCATCGCTAGCCATGTTTGACATTCAATATCTTATGAGTGAATGATACGATAAGGGTGCAATTTTGCTCTCAGGCCTAAAACATGTATTGAAACAAGGCATGAAAATCGTGGGTGTCTCAGTCAATTGGAAATTGATAGGCTGGTTACTTATTGACTTGCCCTCGTACAATACATACGTCCGGAAAGAACCACAACACTGCAACGAAAAATCGGACGGCGACGAAAAAATTACGCACTGTTTGCTTAAATTACAGGAAGTGAAGAATTAAATGAAACACTTTTACGTCTCCGTTCAGGACCATTTTCCCAGCCTACACTCACAGACAATCGACCCACCAGTACTGTAGTGCTTAGATAAAAAACGATGTTTAAGCCGAAGCCAAAGTACCGACCATAGGCAGGCATTTCTCCTATGGTCGAGGGATGTTTGTCATGGGAAACTCAAATTGCATATGGGAAAGTCAATTTTCACAGTATTACTCACATTTTAATTCTAAGTTTTAGTATTTTATCGTCAAAGTAGAAATCCCATTTTTTTTAATTTCATACTTCACAATGAAACATGAACTTTGAGTATATTTTTAAAGAGAAATTGATACTCTTTTAATTGAGGCACGGCGGTCAAAATTGAGTTTGTCCCCTACTGAAAGGGGTCTATTCTAGAAGCCCTAAGAGGAGCATTTTTTTTTCTTTTACATTTTACCCCTTTTCCAGAAAGGGCTTGATATCAATTTATGTTATTATTCATAACGGTCTACAGCTACACTTCAGTCATTTTTGCTAACTATTATATTATTTGTCTCGGCATTGCCTCGGCCAATGCAAAGTGGTATTTGGTAATTACTTTGGCTAGTTAGTGTCAATATTAATAAGTATACAAATGTTTAACAAAATATGTCGTATGGTTGAAGACCTACATCGATTTCTATATTTTCACATTTTTGGCATTGGCGTTGCATTGGTCAATGAAAATTGGCAATTCGCAAACGCACTGGTCGATCTTGTTTGCATCAGCATTTGTGCGAAAAGTAACAAAGGATTACTAATGGTTCAAGAGTTATGCCCCGTGTCTTCTTGGCATTCTTCTAAAGTCAACTTTTCTGCGGTTTACAATGAAAACGTAATCATTTGAGCTGCAACATTAGAAAACGACTTTCGTTGTTCACATGAAGAAACTTTGCATCAAAATGCGCCCAGTGAAGATTCTGATCAGACTGCACGAATGCGCGGGCGCACATGCCTTTATTGCGTGCGCATGCCTAAAAGTACGTTTTTGACATTGCGGCTCCATTTTCTGTCAGCTCGAAATCACACAACCTCTCAAACGAGGCTTCTTTACGCTGACGTTATGATGCGTGCCACAATTAACTTCTCTTAAGTGACTTTTAAAGCACATTCAAAACTCTAGCAGAAATTTGCTGTTTTTAGCTTACCTGAGCTATGCACTGGATACGTATAGAGATCACTTTTTGTCCGTCATCCGTCGGTCCGCTCGTCCGTCCGTCCGTTAACACTTTCAAACGACAACTTCTCCAAAGCCATCAAAGCGATTTATCCCTAATTAGGTAAGAACTTTGCTTGGGTGAGGGAGATTTAAAAATAGCTAAAATAATTGTAATCTGCTTCATGGCAACAGAAAGCTTCCATAGTGGTATGTTGGGAAACCGGTTAAATTGCATTTCTCCATAACCAGTGCGGTGATGTGAACCATATTTGGCAATTATGATCATTTGATGATTGTTTACCCAGTTTTTATGTTTAATGACCGGTGGTCATTTTGTTTGGTTGCCATGGCAAAATTGAATTTTTAAATGATAGCTCCTCCAAAATCACTGTAGATGTATGACGCTAATTTGGTAAAACTGTCGCTTGGGTAAGGGTAATTCAAAATAGCTAAAATTGTTGTGATCTGCTTCTTGGTTTGGTTGCCATGGCAACAGAAAGCTCCCATAGACTTATAATGGGAAAATGGTTAAATTGCATTTTCTCCATAACCGGTGAAGCGATATGAAACATATTTAGCAGATATAATCATTTGATGATTGTCTACCCAGATCATGTGTCTGATGACCAGTGGCCATTTTGTTTGGTTGCCATGGCAACATTGAATTATTATTATTATATATATTTTTTAAATTTAAATAACAACTCCTTTAAAGTCATTGAGGCAGCGTGACTCTAATTTGGTTCAAATGTTGCTTGAGTAGGAGCAATTAAAAATATCTGAAACTATGGTGATCTGCCTCTTGCCATGGCAACAGAAAGCTCTCATACTTAAAAGAAAAAAAATCGTTAAATTGCATTTCCTCCATAACCAGTGAAGTGATGTAAACCACATTTGGCAATTATGATCATTTGATGATTGTCTTCCCACTTTTTTGTGTATAATGACCAGTGACTATTTTGTTTGGTTGCCATTGCAACATAAAATTTCTTTAAAAAGTAATTTTTTGACGAAAACTCCTCCAAAAGCATTGAAACAGTATGACTCTAATTCAGTACAAATGTTGCTTGGATAAAGGCAATTCAAAAAAGCTAAAACTATGGTGATCTGCCTTTTGGTTTGGTTGTCGTGGCAACAGAAATCTCCCATAGACTTATAATTGGAAAAGGGTTACACACTATTTTTTTCATACAAGTGAAGTGATGTGATTCATGTTTGGCGGTTATTATCATTTGATGAATGTCTACACAGTTTATGCGTTTAATGACCAGTTGCCGTTTTGTTTGGTTGCCACGGCAAAACTAAAGTAGGAAATCTGTAAAGCACCAGTAGGGAAGAAAGACCCTGTTAAGCTTCTTTCTTGTCTGGCCTTGTAAAGAGATATAAAGTATAGCATAAATGGGAGTGGCAACATGCAATTGAAATGTCATTTCTCCCATTATTTCTTTACTTGTACAATGAAGATGAGATCTTGGCAAGTCCCTGCATTCTGGCAAAGATAAATAGATTATAAAAAGAATGAGCCTCGAGAGCAATGAACACACACGCACGCACACACACACACACACACACACACACACACACACACACACACACACACACACATAGCTGATGTGTCCAAAACGTACAATATATTATTGAAGTAGCAAAAGCTTTAAGTTACAATCAGAATTTAATTTTGCATGGGTTATCTTCCTTGTCCCTGTGCAGTACACATGTATAAAATCTTTATATTATTCAACAACTTCTCTCTAAAACCATTTGGCTTTTCACTAAATTTCATGTTGATCCTACTGTTGAAACGGGATTGAGAGTTCATACAAATAGCCATGCTTCATTGACTGTCATGCCCATATACGGTAAAAATAGTAATAAAAACAAATTCATCTTCTTCAAACCCAAGAACTGCTCAAAATAATGGCCCTTTCATTAGTTGCAATGACAGGATTGGAAAAATGTTGCGTAACATTTGCATATCTGCAGTGGCTATTTCACTCAGATGAGCAAGCCGTGGTCCTTGGACCCCCTTAATTTACATCATTATTTTTTTTTTTCGATTAAATAAGGCTTAACATTTCCTGTGAATCAAACGTTATGCATGCAAACGATTCACATGAAACAAGTCGTATTTTCTTGGACAAATAATAATAATAATCACAACAACAACTACGATAATAAAAAAAAATAATAATAATTATAATAATAATATGATATAATATAAATAATAATAATAATAATAATAATAATAATGATAATAATAATCAATAATTATAATGATAAAAATGATAATAGTAATCAATAAAGAAAATAGCCGCTGTTGTGAATATTTGAAAATAATTCCTTTTTTATAGGTTTTATCAATATGTAAACGCCGGTGAATCACGCACAAATTGAATGAAGGGCTTTAAGTCAATTTATCGATGTGTGAACGCCGGTGAGTCATGCACAAACTGAACGAAGGGTTTTAAGTCAAGTTATCGAAGTGTGAACGCCGGTGAGTCACGCATAAACTAAATGAAGAGCTTTAAGTCAAGTTATCGCTGTGTGAACGCCGGAGAGTCACGAAAAAACTAAATGAAGGGCTTTAAGTCAAGTTATCGATGTGTGAACGCCGGTGAGTCACGCACAAACTGAATGAAGGGGTTTAAGTCAAGCTATCGATGTGTGCACGCCGGTGAGTCACGCATAAACTGAATGAAGGGCTTTAAGTCAAGCTGTCGATGTGTAAACGCCAGTGCACAAACTGAATGAAGGACTAAGCCAAGTTGTCGATATGTAAACGCCAGTGAATCAGGCACAAACAGAATGAAGGTCTTTAAGTCAAGTTATCGATGTGTAAACGCCAGCGCTCAAACTAAATGAAGGGCTTTAAGTCAAGTTATCGATGTGTAAACGCCGCGGCACAAACTAAATAAAGGGCTTTAAGTCAAGTTGTCGATGTGTAAACGCCAGTGAATCACCCACAAACTGAATGAAGGGCTTTAAATCAAGTTGTCGATGTGTAAACGCCAGTGACGAACTGAATGAATAGCTTTAGGTCAAGTTGTCGATGCGTAAACGCCAGCGCACAAACTAAATGAAGCGCTTTAAGTAAAGTTGTCGATGTGTAACGCTAGCGCACAAACTAAATGAAGGGCTTTAAGTCAAGTTGTGGGTGTGTAAACGCCAGCACAGAAACTAAATGAAGGGCTTTAAGTCAAGTTATGGGTGTGTAAACGCCAGCGCAGAAACTAAATGAAGGGCTTTAAATCAAGTTGTGGGTGTGTAAACGCCAGCGCAGAAACTAAATGAAGGGCTTTAAGTCAAGTTGTGGGTATGTAAACGCCAGCGCAGAAACTAAATGAAGGGCTTTAGGTAAAGTTGTCGATGTTTAAACGCCAGCGCAGAAACTAAATGAAGGGCTTTAAGTCAAGTTGTGGATGAGTAAACGCCAGCGCACAAACTGAATGAAGGGCTTTAAGTCAAGTTGTCGATGTGTAAAAAAAGTGAATCACGCACAAACTAAATGAAGGGCTTTAAGTCAAGTTATCCATGTTTAAACGCCAGCACATAAACTAAATGAACGGTTTTAAGTCAAGTTGTGGGTGTGTAAACGCCAGCGCACAAACTAAATGAAGGACTTTAAATCAAGTTATTGATGTATAAACACCAGCGCATAAACTAAATGAAGGGCTTTAAGTCAAGTTGTCGATGTGTAAACGCCACAAACTGAATATAGGGCTTTAAGTCAAATTGTCGATGTGTAATCGCCAGCGCACAAACTAATATGAAGGGCTTGAAGTCAAGTTGACGATGTGTAAACGCCAGTGAATCGCGCACAAACTGAATGAAGGGCTTTCAGTCAAGTTATCCTTGTGTAAACGCCAGCGCTCAAACCAAATGAAGGGTTTTAAGTCAAGTTATCGATGTGTTAACGCCAGCGCAGAAACTAAATGAATGGCTTTCAGTCAGGTTGTGGGTGTGTAAACGCCAGCGCACAAACTGAATGAAGGGCTTTAGGTCAAGTTGTCGATGTGAAAACGCCAGTTAATCACCCAAAAACTAAATGAAGGGCTTTAATCAAGTTATTCATCTATAAACGCCAGCGCACAAACTGAAGGAATGGCTTTAGGTCAAGTTGTCGATGCGTAAACGCCAGCGCACAAACTAAATGAAGGGCTTTAAGTAAAGTTGTCGATGTGTAAACGCAAGCGCAGAAACTAAATGAAGGGATTAAGTCAAGTTGTGGGTGTGTAAACGCCAGCGCACAAACTGAATGAAGGGCTTTAAGTCAAGTTGTCGATGTGTAAACAACAGTGAATCACGCACAAACTAAATGAAGGGCTTTAAGTCAAGTTATCCATGTTTAAACGCCAACTCACAAACTAAATGAAGCGCTTTAAGTCAAGTTGTGGGTGTGTAAACGCCAGCGCACAAACTAAATGAAGGACTTTAAATCAAGTTATTGATGTATAAACGCAGCGCATAAACTAAATAAAGGGCTTTAAGTCAAGTTGTCGATGTGTAAACGCCAGCGTATAAACTGAATGAAGGGCTTTAAGTCAAGTTGTCGATGTGTAAACGCCAGCGCACAAACTGAATGAAGGACTTTAAGTCAAGTTGTCGATGTGTAAACATCATTGAATCACGCTTAAACTGAATGAATGGCTTTAAGTCAAATTATCCATGTGTAAACGCCAGCGCACAAACTAAATGAAGGGCTTTAAGTCAAGTTGTCAATGTGTAAACGCCAGCGCACAAACTAAATGAAGGGCTTTAAATCAAGTTATTGATGTGTAAACGCCAGCGCAGAAACTAAATGAAGGGCTTTAAGTCAAGTTGTCAATGTGTAAACGCCAGCGCACAAACTAAATGAAGGACTTTAAATCAAGTTATTGATGTGTAAACGCTAGCGCAGAAACTAAATGAAGGGCTTTAAGTCAAGTTGTCGATGTGTAAACGCCAGCGCACAAACTGAATGAAGGACTTTAAGTCAAGTTGTCGATGTGTAAACATCATTGAATCACGCTTAAACTGAATGAAGGGCTTTAAGTCAAATTATTCATGTGTAAACGCCAGCGCACAAACTAAATGAAGGGCTTTAAGTCAAGTTGTCAATGTGTAAACGCCAGCGCACAAACTAAATGAAGGGCTTTAAGTCAAGTTGTTAATGTGTAAACGCCAGCGCACAAACTAAATGAAGGGCTTAAGTCAAGTTATCGATGTGTAAATGCCAGTGAATCACCCACAAACTGAACGAAGGGCTTTAAGTCAAGTTATAGATGTGTAAACGGCAGCACACAAACTAAATGAAGAGCGTTAAGTCAAGTTATCGATTTGTGAACTCCGGTGAATCACGCACAAACTGAATGAAGGGCTTTAAGTCAAGTTATCGCTGTGTAAACGCCAGCGCACAAACTGAATGAAGGGCTTTATGTCAGGTTATCGATGTGTAAACGCCGGCGCACAAACTGAATGAAGGGCTTTAAGTCTAGTTACCGATGTGTGAACGCCGGTGAATCACGCACAAACTAAATGAAGGGCTTTAAGTCCAGTTACCGATGTGTGAACGTCAGCGAATCACTAACAAACTGAATGAAGAGCTTAAAATCAAGTTATCGATGTGTGAACGCCGGTGAATCAAGCACAAACTGAACGAAGGGCTTTAAGTCCAGTAATAGATGTGTGAACGCCGGCGAATCACTAACAAACTGAATGAAGGGCTTTATGTCAAGTTATCGATGTATGAACGCTGGCGAATCATTAATAAACTGAATAAAGCTCGAATGTCAAGTTTGTTAATGATTCGCCGGCGTTTACACATCGACATAATCCAAAAAAATCATTTCTTATAATTCCAACTAGATAATATATTATGACGAAAATATGGATAAATAGCTCATTTAAGAAATTGCGTGAGGAAAATAGTTCATGTAGTCTTGCTCATTGGATTAATCGATGTATATATCCCTTTTTTTTAAATGCTCACGGCCAAACAAACTGCGCTAACTGATTGTGAACCCGTTGAGTTGGGAATTACAGTAAAATTCCGCTTTTAAGATCCCCTATGGTACTGCCTAAAAGTGGTCGTGTTAGTGGGATGGTCTTAATACGGAATAGAAAATAATCTATTTAGTATCAGAAAGGTTATGAGCAGCTTTCGCCTGTACCAAAAGGACTATTTTTAAGATGCCACGCCAGCTTCTAATTTTAAGCCAATCAGATTACTTGACCCAGGTTTTTTATAGACATTCACATACTTAATGACAAACAGTGCAGATCCAGATCAGTTGGCTTCTTCAGAGGCTTCTTCAGAAGCCAACTGATCTGGATCTACACTGTTTGCTAAGACAGGGCATGTCGTGTTTAGGAAGAGAAGGGTTAATAGCGCAGTGGTCTTATTTTTGAGTGATCTTAATAATGGAATTTAACTGTATTAGTACTTTAAACGTTAATTACATGTTGTGTAATAAATATAGTCTACTACAGTAACGTGATCTGACGCACTGTATCACGTTTCATGGATCTTTCGATCAAACTCCAGCCAAGCGGCCCAGGCCCAGTAAGCATTCTACATAAATCTATAGCGGGCCATTATCGGCCCGTCAGGGTAGCTGACGGGCCGATAACGGCCCACTGTAATCTATAAAGAATGCTAGCTGGATATGATTCCGTGATCTTGGAATATCACATTGGAAACAATAGTTGCCATAGTAGTAATGTATATTTTTGCAAGTTGAGCATCATTTGCAAATCGCAGACTCAGCATTCAAAATAGGCCGGTTTCTAGGAATTTTTCCTATGTCTTCTTCAGTGAACCGTATCCCAAACAAATATCGCAACATTGCAATTTGACATCGACGCGGAGTCATTGTATGTTTTCTAGGATGTTAGGAATTTAATTTCTTGACGAAACTTCTAACGTCCCGGAACATGTTGTTTACTAAGATACTGAAAGAAAACACGTTTTAATATCTAAATAACTTGTCTAGGTACTTCAAATAAACCGCAATGTGAGAAAATGTACCTTATGACGTGTGCAGCCAGCAAAGACTCAGATCAGCCTGCACTTTCCGCAAGGTTCGATCATAACTCAATATAACCATGTAATTTTCAATTTCTGTTACTTTTGTTGCGGTCAGTTAAATTGCTCTGATTAAAATGCGAGCGAGCGCAGATCGGCAAGCTGGTCTGAGGCACTTGTTGTTCGCATTTAAAAATTTTTTGTGTGAAGGCTTAAAATGACCGCGGCATGCGAAAACGTATCTTCGAGCATATACGGACAGCAAAGGCCCGAATCAGCATGTGCATCTGCGCAGTCTAATCAGGGCCTTCGCTGTCCGTCAACTGAAACATTTGACACTATAGAATGTGCCAATGGAGAGCAAATGCCCAGATCAGACTTTGCGCATGCGCGGGATGGGTCTGAATCTGTGCATTTTGCGTATGTTCGAAGACCCTTTTTCGCTTGGCGCGGCCCAAACGATACATTGGCCTGTATCAATAGAACAGTGACTTAATTTTTCAGCCTCGTCTTAAGATGTATGCCATAATCACAGTTGAGAACTGGTTTACAATGCAAACTGGACTAGTCTTACTTTTTTCAAATACAGTTGACTCTCGTTATCTCGACCTCGCTTATCTCGAATAAACGCTTATCTCGAAGTGAAAATACTCTCCCTGCTTAAACATGAAAATCTAACAAAAGGTGAAAAATATTGTGGAAAACACGAGAAATTGCTCTTTCTCCTCTTTTCCACAATATTTTCGATATGTCTCTAACTTCAAGAGTCCAATTACATAAAAACTTGTTAAACGGTTGTTCGAGTTAATTTTTCCTCAATTCTGCAAATCTGCTATGTCGAGGTACGGATATCTCGAAGTACTTCAGAGAGACCCTTGGAATTCGAGATAACGAGACTATAATCGACACCTTAAGTGAATTCTATACAGTTGCACCCTCTAAGTCAGATGGGGCAACTGAATAAAATTATTTTGCCATCCTTCTGAAAATGGCTTTACTCTAAAAGGCAAGAATTTGCTCCCCCAAATTCTTTCAGTTTAGGATAGACGCCTTTTCAAAAGGGACGGTGTGCAGGAAACAAACAGGAAGTCACAAAGGTTGCTTCTCTTTTACAAAATAATATATACAAATATACCAATTTGGAGGGCGGTGTTACTCGTATTACATTGTTCAGAGTTAACACATTGAAAATTTCTACTAGTATACTCGTAAGCACTACCTTATTCGACCTAACTACCACACATACCCATATAAGCGAGCAGCCAGGCAACTTCTTTGTCCTTAGATAACTGTCCGTGTACTTTTATCTATTTATGTTGGTGGTGCTCATTTGAATTGCCTCGACAAGTCGAGGCGATTCAAAAATGGGTATCATAACATATGCTTTCATAAAGAAAGTAAGAAAAAATCGCACTTGTGGTTCTTTATCCAAAGGTGTAACAACAGATATTACTTATATTAATTATTAGCTCTTATAATGTTCCAAATTTTCGAAGGGATCCCCTCTTTCATCAGGGTAAACGGAAAATATAGGGGACTCCAAATATATGGGACTATTTCCCCGACAGAAATGATGGCAAACATCTAAAGAAAAGAAAACCATCGAATAAGCATCATTTAACACACCCATCATTAGATCCTCTGCTGATCCTGTTAGATGGATATTTTACTACAAGTTTTTTTTTTTCTTTTTTTGTTTTACATGTAACTTTGAAAATTTCAACTGACCCTTTCATCCTGAAGTGAACTCATCCATACTTGAGTTTGGATATGTCCACTGATGCAAATGGGGATTTCAGTTTAAATTTAAAAAGAAACAGAATGGCAAACAGTGTAGATCCAGATGAGACGGCTCATTGTGAGCCGTCTCATCTGGATCTACACTGGTTGCATACGGGCGGAATGGGTTAAACAGCCAGCGCGGGCAAAGATACTAGCAAATATTACCATATTAGGCTCATCCCTATTTCCAGACCACATTTCATATAGGCAAGAAACATTCCAAAAGTATGCTTCGATATAAATGTCAATACAGCATTATACAAGGAAGCACAGGAAATGCACTTTCTTGTCACCATATAGCCATACAGTTTCCTCATCCCCTTGCGCTTTCCCCGCAATAACTGTCTGAAAATACCAATTTAATAAGTTAAGGATACCTAAAACGAAATTCAAGGGAAATGCAAAGTTGGCAAATAATGTACCGGAGATAAATGGTCTTTACATATAAGCCTAGTTTAATGCAATGTTGATCAAAATTGGGTGCAAATGAAGAAAGATAATGACATCTAAAGATTCCAAAACTATTATATAAGGTGCCGTCATTTTGAATATTTAATGAATTAAATACACAACATCATAACAACGTCGTCCCGATGTCGTGAGACGATATTGTATGCTTACATTGTGGTCCTGTTTGTGGCTTTCTTGTGTTCTGGCTTCGAATCGCCATTGAGCCCTTTGCTTTGTTTCATCGAAGTGTTTTTGATTAGATATGTTTCACTATGATGTTTCTCAGATGAGGTAGAGAATCCCTACGCGGGCCGAACATACACATATATTTGCAATAAGAAGCTACGGCAGAATTAAGGGCTTCGCGCGAGTAAAACTGGTTTAAGCCCCGCTTATTTTTCCTATAGATTGTCTTAAGGCGGTACCGCTGTTCTTCTTTATTTGCGCGTTTCATATGTGGTGTTTTATTATTATTATTTCTCCTCATCCTCCCTTCTTTTGGTGTCTCAGGAGGGCTGTGCTTCCCAGTAAGCATTCTACATAAATCTATAGCGGGCCGTTATCGGCCCGTCAGGGTAGCTGACGGGCCGATAACGGCCCGCTATAGATTTATGTAGAATGCTAGCTGGGTTCGTGCCTGTGGCATTTCCTGGATATTTTTACTTATATTGTTCCTGGAAAGTACCCGTCTTGTGATGTTTGCTAGGAGGTACCCGAAAGTAGCAAGTCTGGACCAGAAAACCTGACACTTCAGATACAGCATGTGTATTTTCAGTCTTGTGAGTGTATTATTCATTGTTCTCAAAGGTTATTCCTTTCAGAATCTATTTATAACGATCAACACTGCGGATACCCATGCTGTTCTGGGTCGTGAGTATCAGAATTGGCCCGAATCGTAATCGTTAAACTTCACTTCACAATGAAATCAAGTCACATAAGTGTGACAGTGCAAGTCCTAAATCACTCATGATTATTACGTGTGAGGCCTGGTACAGTAATAAACAGTACCCTTAATGTCGGCGAATAACTTAGTCCCGAGCTAAGGCCCCGACCAGCTTGCGCATTTGCGTATCCTGGGCAGACTTTCGGTGTTCCCTGAAGATGATTGAGGTATTGTAGACAACGACAAGAAAGAAAGCCCACAGCCTGCACGCTGAAGCAGACTAATCTGATTTGTCAGCGTTTATGAAAGGTACTTTTTTAGGCCTCCCGGGTCATGTGACACACAATGGCGAGCCTCCTGCGTATCAACTTGCAAGACCATGTCAGAGTTTGCCTTACTTAATATAGATCGGTTGCCAAGAAAAAGTATCTTAACAAATATCTGAATATCGATGCTCGAGACAAATGTCAGGGTGGCCGAGTGGTAGGTCTCCGGACATCGGATCACGTGATTTCGGGATCGAATCCTGCTATATGGCACGTTATTGCACAGAGCCTTTCATTATTACCCTACCATCGCCTTCATATGACTTAAATAATGTTGAACGGGACGTATAAATACCAAATCATACATCCTCATAGAAGATCAAGACCAGTGTTACCCTGGAAGTCTGGACAGGATCTTCGCTATCCACTGCAGGCATTGTCTCCAGTGTCTATATTGTGTACGCGAACAGAAAAAAAACAAACAAACAAACAAACTGTAGTTAGTCTGTGCGTACCACACTGACTAGACTGCGTGGTTGCGTAGGCGTGTCTCGGATTTGGCTGGTCGGACATGTCAAACGGTGCTTTTTTCTAATTCACCGGCCTAATTCTAAAATAGAAATAAGTAAGAACTATATGTATACAAAAACAAATGAGACGCTACGTGAGAAAACGTACCTTTGACACGTGCGCCCAACGAAGATTCGAACTAGTCTGCACATCCGCGCAGTATAATCACAGTCTTCGTTGTCCGCACGAAGAAACATTGCATCCTTGGCTTTACAAAATGCTCCCAGTGAAGATTCAGAGCAAGCTACGCGAATGCGCAGGCTGATCGGAATCTTCGCTGGTCGCACCTGTCCGAAGTACGTTTCAAGACGTTGATGCTTAAATGTAGTTTGAACCCGTTTCGATTTCTTAATTAATAAATTAAACTCTCAGTCAGTGTACACGCAAAGTCTTTTAGTAGGGTCAGTTGTACACATCTCACTTAGTTGTGCAAAACTATTGGTAAAACAGGTAAATATTGCTTTAACATTGTTTTAAATATATGCTTAGGAAATATCATTTATTTACTAGGCCAAATAAAAAATGTGTGTTAGGGTAACATATCAGAAAAAAAGCAGTATAGATAGGGACTTTTATTATTATGTTTTTTTTTTTTTTTTTTTTTTTTTCATTTTCCTTTATGCAGAATTATATCATAATTACCAAATATATTTGGACTTTGCACATAAAATTTTACCAAGTCTGTCTGACTACCCTTTGATGAGTCCAATAGTACTGATTGAATGGTGAGCAGTGTAGACCCAGATCAAACGCGCTCCTACAAAAGCGGTTCAATAAGGATCTACATGTTTGTGAGACCTACTTGCCCGAGTATTTAGCATTAATATTTAGTTTAGAAAATAAGAAAAATTCTAGGTTTCACCAGGAAAATTAGGTAGGGTAGAGTTACCCTAAACACACATACAGTCGACTCTCGTTATCTCGACCTCGCTTATCTCGAATAACCGCTTATCTCGAAGTGAAAATCTGGTCCCTGTTTTAATAAAGAGATGCACCAACCGGCAACAAAATATTGTGGAAAAGAGGAGAAATTGCTCCCTAGGAGCAATTTCTTCTCTTTTCCACAATATTTTCAATATATCTCTAACTTAGGAGTCAAATTACATATTCATTCTGTTAAAGGTGGTTGTTAGATTACCTGTTTTACTCAGTTCCGCAAATCTGATATGTCGAAGTACGGATATCTCGAAGTGTTTCATAGAGTCCCTTGGAGTTCGAGATAACGAGAGTCGACTGTATGTGTTTTTACTTAGCCTTATTAACAACACATAATTCATATTTTCAGGATACTGTCCATTGACCTGTATATGAATAAAAATACAGTCGACTCTCGTTATCTCGAATTCCAAGGGACTCACTTAAACACTTCGAGATATCCGTACCTCGACGTATCAAAGATGAGAGAGTGAGGAAAACAATAAATTGAACAACCACATTTAACAAATGAATATTTAATTTGACTCCTGAAGTTAGAAATATATATATATATATATATATATATATATATATATATATATATATATATATATATATATATATATATATAGAAAGAAAGTTGCCAGATATGGGGCGTTTCTATATATGAAACCTTTCTTGTGGGGTGTGAAAAAATTGTGGGGTGTTTATACCACCCCGCATTTTTTTAAGCACTACAGTAGACTCAGGGCATCCATTTTACCCTCCCTAGGTTGTTTTCCAGCATCTCGGTTTTATAAGGGTTATATATATATGTAGTTTCACAGTAGTCTCCCTTGCGTCGGCTAGCGCAAGACCGATATTAAATTCCCGCTGAGAAAATATATCACCCCACAAAATTTACCTGTAATATATAACACCACACAACAAAACTCTGTTAGCGGTATTATCGATTTTTGTTTCTAGTTCTGACGGCCGCATTGCGCAGCAAAACAAGTTTGGAAAGATTTTTTCGGTGATGTTAAACCTTCGAAATAAAAATATGCAGTGTGTCTCTACATTTATTTTATATTTTGGATTCGCAGCGTTTTCAAGATTATTTCACTCAGTTCGAGCCGATCGTTAATTAGATGTGGGCGAAAAGCGTAGAACCTGGAGAAAAAACACCTGATCTTCCGTTGCAGAACTTGTCGCCTCATATGTGACCGTGTCTCTACAATATATTTCGCTCTCTCCGAAAAAGAACAAGAACATCAACAACGACCATTAGCACAATATAATACTGATTTACTTAAAATATTTGGATTCATTGAAAATAATTACATGAAGGCCCTATCGTGCATTTAAGTTGGATGTCAATTCTATTCATTTTTTTTTTATTTTTATTAATTAATTAATTTATTTATTTTTATTTTTATTTATTTATTTTTTTTTTTTTTTTTGCTTAATTCCAACACTAATTAAAACTTTATACAACATTTGAGACCTTAGATGCACATTAGTCTCCTTATTTGTGATCTGAACATAAATTGTGGATACACGTTATAAAGCCTCATTGAGGCGGTTCTAACGAGGACCTGCCATTTATGATTGGAACAGAAATAAGGAAAATATATAATGAATAATCTAAAAATGCTGCGTGTACTTTTATCGAAATGCTAGGCCCTGGCGAGGCTGCACTTATGATCAGGCTCACCTGAGCCTTCCTTGGTCGACTCTGCGATCTCTTTTCTCATGAGCTGGTTCATTTACAAATGCAAATAAAAATGTTGGCAGTCGGAGATTATAACGTTAACATTCGCTATGTTCAACTATAGCTTACTTAGTTTACTTCGACACCAAACTTATTTTAGACTCATAGACTAGACTACTGGCGTAATGTGACTATACGTGGCAGAGAAAACCAGCAACCTTGGATGGGAGACCACAACCCTGGTACATGCCGAGCACAGTTCGCAGTGGTGACAATCAAAGCACTGAAAGCACTGGTGGGTCGATTGAGTGTAGGATGGGAAAATGGTCCTGGACGGGGACTTAAGACTTGTTTCGTTTACCCCTTTAATTCATCTACTGAAAGCCAACAGTGTAGACCCCGATCAGACGCCGTGTACTGCGGCGTCTGATCTGGCTCAACACTGTTTGCCAAACCCAGCAGAAGATTTTAGATAACCCTCTTACGCAACAAGCTGACCTCACAGCGATAAGAACAACGCGGCTATTTTCTGTAAATAACTGTTACCTGGCTTTCATACAAATCATAAGTGATGGTCACGTGGACATCAAGAAACGAAATGCTGCTGTGCTTAATAACTTTGTGTCGACTGACAAACAATCGACAAAAAAAAAAAAAAAAAAAAATGGTACCCAACATCCTTTTGAAATCTCAGATCAATCGAACGCAACGTACAGTAATACTCCGTACATGTAATAACACTAACGACAAAAAGGAACACGCCTCAAGTTGAAAAGTACGAAAGCCTGGTAGGGACATTTCTTATTTCTAACTTCTAACTTCTGACTTCTTACTTTTAACCTCTTACTTCTAACTTCTACGTTGTATGTGTGTATGTATGCATGTATGTATGTACTGACGCCTACTAATACATACATACATACATACATACATAGTGGAAGTTAGAAGTAAAAAGTTAGAAGTAAGAAGTTAGAAGTCAGAGGTTAAAAGTTAGAAGTTAGAAGTAATAAGTTAAAAGTTAGAAATAAGAACTTAAGCCCCTTTTACATGCATTAATGTTACCTCTTGGGGTATATTTACCCCTAGGGGTAAATATTTACCCCTCCTTGTTAGATACCCTCGTGGATAAACGGGTTCGTTTATATGTGTTATAGGGGCAAATGATAGTTTTCTCTTTTATTTAAAAGCCTATCTATAATTACATTGTTTCTTTTACCTTCACCACTCTCTGAGAAAAAAAAAAAAGCAGATGACAAATTGATAATATTTATTTTTCCCAGAGAATTTGATTTGGCATTTCATGGAAATTGTTATCATTAGAGACAATTTGTATGGGATATCAAAGCCTGTATCGTGAGAAAAAGAATAAGAAAACTATTTCATGTCGTCTGCTGAAAATTTTACCGAGAGTACTCAGCGTTAATTGTCATTATAAAAAATGAATTGTTTGAGAAAGTTTACGAGGCAATTTGCTGTGGAAGATTTGGAAGAAAAAAGTATTATTTAGTGGTCAGTAATCTATGTTCCATTGTTTCCTATTTTACTGTTGTATCCCAAAATGTTGTGCTAACATTCCCCAACAGCAAGACGGTATAGCCCCATCAAAGTTTCTGCAGGGTTTATAACATTCTACTCACCATACTGTACATAGATATGTTCATCAGAATCCAGGCTGGTCCCAAAATCAATTGAGGCTCTCCAAATAGAAACTGACCTTGTGACATATATTAACAGGTTACACTCAGATCAGCTTGTGCATTCATGGGTCTACACTTGTCACTATACTACAAAGATTCTGTTTGCAAACGGTATAGACCCCTATTATACTGCCCATGCAGATGTGCAGGCCAATCTGCGTTTACGCTGGTCATATATGTAATAAAGTCAGTTTCTATTTACAGTTTCCACTCATCAGCTGTGTGCTACAGACATGAAACAAGCACTGATTAACAGAACTAGCTGCTAATAAGCTAGATAAACTATTTGACATTGCTTTTTTTTTTTAATTTAGGTCAGACTGACTATGATAATGTTGAATGTTCGCATACGATCTGAAACCAAGTCTACCGGGAAACTCAATTCTGGTGATCTTAAAGTATGCCTGGCAGACTTGGTCATTGCCAGCCTTTAGATCTGCACAGTCTGGTCAAGGCATTTCCTATTTACAGATTAGATTCTACATATAAAGATGAAATAATTCATCGGTAATAATTGTCCATGATCATTACAATCCACTTGCGGTACTAGTATTTTGTACGTTTGTACTCAAGTGTTTATCACATATTGAACTATTGAAATACAACGTGTGTGAGTACCAGACTGTGCAGAGTTTGTTGAATAGATATATAGTCTGAACTGGCACCTCTATTTATATCTGACATTTCGTATGTTTGCTCTGTCCTTAACCTTCGGCGCTCTGTGGGCAAAATTAACAGACGACAAATTGGCAGAAAAAAAATTGTCCTTGCTTTTCTTAGAAAATAAGGGATGAGACCATTTTCATGAAATAATATTAATTATATTTGCCTTGAATCAGTATCCTAACTGCTAACATAATAGCATTCATGTCAAATAAATCACTTCTGACCACAACTTGCAAAGTTTATTTGTGATAGAGAAGGTAAAAGTATACCTGCAGAAATCAAGTAAATAAACAAATAAAATATTCAAAATAAAAATTGTATACATGTTTTTTAAGACATTCCAAATACATTTATAAAATTTACCCCTATGTGTAAATTAAATATTAAGTTTACATGACGAAATATACCCCTAGGGGTTAAATACCCCTATATTTGCCTCTACCCTTGAGTAGGGGTATTTTACCCATGTGGGTAAATTTTACCCCTAGGGGCAAATGCGTTTACATGACGAGTTTACCCCTAGGGTAAATTTACCCCTAGGGGCAAACGTATGCATATAAACGGGGTATTAGAAGTTAGAAGTTATAAATTAAGAAATATATGTCCGTTCTTCCCTCCCCTCCATCCGTTCGCAAACAATGACGTCATTGCAAATGCATGTTCACTCTCTCACACGCACACCCAAATCGATCCCTCATTCCGTCAATTCGTCCTTCCGATGAACGCGAGCATGAATTGACGCCTATACATACATACATACATACATACATACATACATACATACATCTCCCCCGCCCATCTGGGCTTGGAGAAATAGATAGGGCTGCATGGTGCTTCCGCACAGAGCTGAAACCGACCGAATTTGAGTACTGGTGAACCGCTTAGAAGGTCTAAGCCTGACGGGACGTAAAACCTGAAAACAAAAAAGTTAAAGGACTATCCCTGATAATGCGAGAGTCAAGAGTTCTTTGTACCATATTTATGCCTTTGGTGAATATTGTACATAATTTTGACATTTATAGAAATCAAAGAACTGACAGCACCGAAGAATCGATTGTATTTTAGTGCAGACTGGGAACATAGTCTTGAACTGAGACGTAGACTGTTTCGTTTAACGCTAAAACTTCCAGTATTTTAAGCAAACAATGTAGACCCTGATCGGACTCGGCGTCTGATCTGGGCTAAAATGTTTGCCAATGTCCCAGCACATGCGCCCAGTCATTGTTTCACAAAAAGATTTCTTTTACACAGCACTCTGACGTCACAACGACAAGAATAACGCGACTATTTTCTATAAATAACCTTTTCCTGGATTTCCCCCAATTCACTGATAGTCGCGTGGACATCAGCACTGAAGAGCTTCTGAGCTTAGTAACTTTGGGTCGACTGACAAACAATCGACCCAAAATACACCGGGCTTGTGTGACCTGTAAAAGGATATTCAATACACATGACTAAGCGATATAACGCAACCTCTCTCTCTCTATCATTTGGATGACACACTCGTGTAAAATAACACTTTCCTTTGAGACATTTGTTCCCGTTGACATTTTGTTACCTTTTTTCTTATTGATGCTCCAAGCATATATAGTATGTGGGTGCTCATTAGAACCGCCTCATTGACTACTCACAATTTACGGTTGATAGAAAAAATGTATTCCCTTGTACACCCCAGATTACAAGGGCATTTGTAAGGAATTTTTAACGTGATCTCTCTCTCTCTCTCTCTCTCTCTCTTCGCGAGACAGCTTAACGAAACAGGTTCAGGTTTAGGATCCCGTTTCGGGCCTAAACGCAAGTTCAATCGACCCACCAGTAGTGCTTTGACTTCAAAAGCGGGGATAGAAAAAGAAGAAGAAGAAGAAGAAAAAAAAATACATTTCATTCTCAATAAAAAATATGTTTGTGCTTAATGCTTATGAACGTGGAGCATGTGGACTGAACAAAAAATGTCAGTTGAAGCATGGTACAGTCTGTTCATTTATATTTCAATTTTGTAGCGTCACACATACACACATGCACGCGCGCGCGCACGCACGCACGCACACACACACACACAGACTTCTTGGATTTCACTGTATGATGGACCTGGTTCAGTTTCCTAGTCTCAAATTATTACTGTTAAACAAATTTGCAGATTGGATGTGGTCAGTAATTGATTAAGTAACAGCTGCTTAATTGCCATTTGGGAGATGTTATCACTGCACGAGATCATTAGCTGAGAATAGTCCGTGTAAACTGCATAGCCAACCAATACATGATGTGTTATAAAAACCTGAAACTACTCAAACATATTCGAAACGAAAGTTTGACAACTCATTCGTGAATCTCTAACGCACACCTTCATCTATCTGTACATTCCAAAATGAAGTATTGTGTTCTGAGCACCGATGTTAATCATATGACACATGTGTGTTTCATATCTCTATAATAAGCATTGTTCAAATGATTTGTTTTAACTTTATTTTTCTATTCTAGACATATAGGTGCGCGTTTCTACCGTCTCACTGAGGCGATTCTAACGAGTATCCACAATCTATTTTTTAGAACAAAACAGAAAGTATTGCATACCCATATAAACCCAAGTTTTCCCTATATAAAGTGGGATTTACAAGAGTGTTTATTACGAGAGCTTTTGTCTTCATCAAGAAAGAATAGTTAGCTTTAAAATTTTATCTCTACAATGACATTTTTCTGGCGAAAATTTGTGATGTTTCCTTTTCTAGTCCAAACATATTATTGTGGGTGCTCGTTAGCGTTACGAGCATATCCCCATTTGAGATACTGCTGTCCTTTAAGCCTCTGAAAAAAGGGCATTTATCTGGCGAAACTTTGTGACAGTGTCTGAGATTTAACTTACGAGCACTCACAGTCTATATTTTGAGCAGAAATAAGGAAATGATAAAACCCTGGTAAACCAAACTTTTCTACATAAAGTGGGGTTTACCACAATCTACATGTATGTCTTTGAACAAAAATATGAACAATACTGTTCATCTTCTAATCCCCACTATTCCATACATTATGACTAAAGGTATTCGAATGAATCGCCTCAGTGGAGCGTTCCTATCAGAGCAGAGCATGTAATCAAATAAGTCCGTGTAAATTTACATAGGAATACATCCTTTTCCTTATTTTTGGTCTAAAATATAGAATGTGGGTACTTCTCACGAACACTCACAAATTTATTACTGTTGTCTCAGTTTGTTGTGTATAACTGTTTGCTGCTTGAAAACAACAACAACAACAACAACAACAACAACAACAACAACAGACAATGTGTGTTGTGTATTTACGTCCCCGTCAACACTATTAAGGTCATTTCGGAGATGTTGCTTCCAGTTTTGTGGGACTTTTACCCGACACTGAGATGAAATGACATCACAAGCCCTACCGCCCAAAAAACCAATAGGGTTTATGTGCAGGGACGGTCTGACTCGCACCACTTTGCCTGAGCAGGCTTAGACCTTCTAAGCAATTTACCAGTACTCATGTGCGGACGGTTTCAGCTCTGCGTGGAAGCACCATGCAGCCCAATCTATTTCTGTAAGCCCCGATGGACGGGGTGTTGGGTGGGGGGCGGGGGGGGGTGGGGGGGCATCTCGGTGTATGTGTGGTCGTCTTTACCAAAAACCTATCAGCTGAGTAACGGATGCACCTTCAGGAAGGCAACTTCTTCAAATGTAGTCTTCCTCTCTGATCTTTAAAGTAAAGGAATGCATATTCATCTGTACTTTCCTGAACGAATATACTGGAAAGCAAATAGGAGGTCACACATGTTGATTAACCCTTAACCTGCCAATCGCGACGCTTGCCAACGTCTTTTTTAATTTTTCTTTTTTTTTTTTTTTTTTGCTCAGAGAAAATAAAGTTTGACACTACACGTGAATCGTCTGCTGAAATCTTGAGCATCTTTAATTAGTTTTTGTGTGGTCTGCAGAGGCGGGAAATGTGCTGCCCAACTTATTGTAACAAGTGGAACAGTGCATGTGAAAATACGCGTAGGAGTAAATAAGGATATCTATTTCAACCATAAATAATGATATCTATAATGAATTGCAGATACCTGTACTTGAAATGCAGATTATATATGTATTTAATTTAGAAATAAAGATATCTGCATTTCAAATACAGGTATCTGCATTTGCATCAGGAAAACATGCCTATATAATTTTGACCCACTTAAACCCCACTTTTTATAATTATAATAATAAAATAAAACTGAAGTCTGCTCTGAAACATTATATGACGTTTTAATCGATAAGATTAGAGTCGGGTTATGTGGTCTTACGTTACATTGTACTTATAAGACAACGCTAAATTCCTATGTATAAAACCCAGTTTTCCACGCATATGAAAGATTATAAAAAAAAAAAAAAAAAAAAGTGAAAGAACCGAACGGAAGACAGGTTTAAAATCAACATCTAATGCCTTTAGATTGTAACAAGGTTTATGAATACTAAAATTAAACTTTATGGCTGTGACTTCTATACATGCATATTCCGTTGTAGAATATATATGTAGATTCTATCATACTTCCTCGACATTTTGTATGAAGTTAAAACTTGAAAACACACAAAAGAGTTCTTTTAACAAAACAAATATTTTGTGATGAAACTTTGTGATATTTTTACATCTACTCCAAAAGTAGATAGTAACTGCTCATAAGGACTGACTCATTGAGGCAGTTCTATCGAGTACACACAATCTATTTTTTGAACAAAATGAAAATGTTTTTTACCATTGTAAACCTCACGTCTCTATATATAAACTCGGACCCATCTGATGGGTCCGAGATATAAAGTGGAGTTTAGGGTGGTCGTTACATGGACTTGTTAACGTGATGACTGAAAAAGAAATGGTTAATCTTGAAAAAGCTATTTTCTCTCTATATATTGTGTAATAAGTTGTGTTAATCGGTGTTTTTTTTTTTTTTTTTTTTTTTTTTTTTTTTTTATAAAATGGGTTTGTCAATGTATTGAGTTGCTTTCCTATTCTTGGTCCATCCTTCTTTTTCTTTCCAATAGCCATTCGCATTCCAGCAATACCATTCTTCGTGTGTGTGCGTTGGTTGGTGGGCTGGTATACGGAAAACGCAGTGAAACAATGATTTAGAACAAACTATGTAAAATGACATGGTATCGACTTTGATCCGACAATGCTTTTAAAATGTCATATTGATGGTAGGTGTCCACTGCATATATTTTTTAGTAAAAATAAGGAAAAAAGTATCCGGTACCCTATTAAACCAGACTTTCTCGGTCGATGTTAATTATATTATTAACGATCTAAATTTCATATCCATTTAATGACCGAGCAAATTCATTTTCTTGAAGGAGCAAATTCCTTGCCTCGAGGGATGGTTGTATGATTTCGATCTCGGAGGATGAATAAAATAGAACACGATATATTATTCATAGAAACGTACATTCGCGCAACAGAACATAACCCCAAATGAATACCACATAAAGGAAATGATTTTTTAATTAAATATATAGAATATCTTATCTAAAGTGTATGACGATTTTGAATAAGTTATGGTAGATGAGCCATCGGTGTTCGAACCATTGAAGTTTCACTGTATACTCATCATATTTAAGAAGACATACTGTGGGACGTTATATAGACATCCCGGATTTTATTTAAATTATCCACCAACTTTCCTAGACATGTGGCGGGTTAAAAATTTTGGCTAGTATATATGGATGCAGTATAGGATATATATGGGTGTCTTTTTTTTTTTAATTTGAATTGGGGTTTTCGTTATATAGACATCCCGGATTTTATTTAAAATAATCCACCAACTTTCCTAGACATGTGGCGGGTTAAAACTTTTCGCTAGAATATATGGATGCAGTATAGGATATGTATGGATGTCTTTTGTTTTTGTTGGAATTGGGGTTTTACGAAAACCCCTGTTCAAAATTTTCCTAAGAACTTCTGAAATGTACAAAATCTGTCATTGTCAGGTTATTTTAACTATCTTACAACTATGACAACCGATAGACAACTTTCTGCTGAACAGGTAAATACAGTTATTTCTCATGAATAATTTATAATTTAATGGGGTGGGGTGGGGTGGGGGGGCGGCGGAGTGGGGGGAGGCGGGAGAGCGGAAAATAAGTAATCAACCCCAGATAAAGCATAAAAGGAATTGCAGCAGCAGAATCAGTTACATCAACAAAAGTGAACTGCTGAAAAATGGTAGGATGCTCAAGTCAACAAAAGAAGAAAACATGAATACCTCTGCATATGATTCCATAATACCTATGACGGGGACAAGCTATGCATACATTAAATGCTGATGCAGCTAAACAAACAAAATGGATTCGCATGTTTATATATATATAATGGATTCCCATTTTTATATTTGTAGGCTGCTCCAAAAAAGAAATGTAGTAGATATCGTCACAATTTATGTCAGTAATCAACGCTATATTATAATGTCTCTGAAAATATACATTATTAAGATTGAAAAGACATTTCAGAGCAAACATTTTAAATGTCAGATGTATCAAAACACTATTTTTTTCACACAATGTTATAATTTTTTTGAAAAACAAATTGTTTAATTCATGTAATGAAACAAAAAGCGTAACACCACTTACTATACTGAATGCATAGGTAAATGATAATTTTGTTCTTTTTTTACAAGAAGATTATGTTGTTAAAGGCTAAAAGGCCCATATGATCTGAAGACTCTAATTTGGCAAAAAAAAAAAAAAAAAAGAAATACTGGCAAAATGTGTTTGGTAAACATCGAAAAGCGAAAACATGGTTGACTTGTTTTATATGAAATTTTCGGTAACCTGAAAGTTTTTATATCCAAAATCAGCTTTTCAGTACGAACAACTTCTAAATAAAAACGTGAAAAAGTAGCTAAAACGGTCGACGGCAACATTTGCTAATAAATCAACATTTGTATTTCATTTTTGTATATTAAGGGGTTACAATGTTAGTGATTCTGGAGAATACATTTTATTTAATTGTTAGACAAATCTTTCAATAGGAAAACAAAACAACTCAACAATGTTCGATGGTATAGAATTTTTTATGTGGTACTTTAATATTTTACTATTTTATAATGTAAAAAAGCACAAAGCATTTAACAAAAACAATATTTTTTATAGATTTTCTGGTTGTTTTAAAACTGATCTAGTGGATCAGGTGGGAAACAGTCAACTACTTTTGCTAGTTTTGATTAGATTTTTTTTTTTCACTCTGCAACGGTGGCTCTACAATTTATATAAAATACGGGGTGGTTATATGTCACCTCGGTTGATGATATTCATATTCCTCGGGCGGGCATTTTTTCAGTATCACTCTCTCAGGAATGTGATACCTAACAAGACTACTGACCCGTACCCTGAAGTAGTACCTCCTATGTCATACATTTTACTATCACCCTGGTATTCCGTGCATGTGCTATCTTTTTCACTTTTACCCGGAGGATGACATTTTGTTACTATCACACTGGCAGTGAAATAGTAAAAAGTATCGCCCTCAGGCCTACGGGATATTTGTATGGGAAAGTCACATTGTTACGACCCAGAGCAGACTGCAGTGCCAGCTGACTAAGTTTAATACCTATTAGAGGTAGGGTCCATTTTCCACAGTCGGACCATTTGTTATAGTTATTAATAGTAGCGTGATATATAAGTTACGCAAATTTAATAATGCTAAACTGGTTGCGAAACGCAAAAAGCGAGAAAATCGCATAATGTTTGCAAAATCCCGCACATATCGTGCAATTGATGCGTGGCAAGAGTATAACCTTACTATATATAAACTCACCGATACAGTCCAATTCGAAGGACAACTAGACAACGCAAAAGATCCGTTTAAATTATGATTAGACAGTTCGGCGCGTCGTTAATTTATATTAATATTATGTTTGTAGTCTTTTTCTGTTCAAATATCAAAAGCAGGAAAATGTCCGTATCTGAATAGTAAACCTATAAACTATATATTGCAGCGCGCGCTAGTCCGATACTGCATATGTTACCTGGCTTATTTCAGGAATGCTGAGCAGGCAGCGCTAGGTTATGCAGTCTGGTCGGAACTTCTCGGGTTGCGAGAATTGTAACTGCTATCGGGGTTACTGAGCAGGCCGCGCTGGCATGTGCGGACTGACCAGTCGTTTTGAGGCAGCAGTCGCAAGGTGTGATTTAGTTTATACAAAATAAGAAAACAGTGCAGGATAGGAATAGCCAATGTAAAATGTGCAGTACCATAAGAATCGCGTAGGCTAGAAATTTAGGTTTACATACGCATATGCAATACGCAAACATACGCACGAACATACAGGCACCTATATAGCAGTTTTTTTTTTCTCTTTCTAAGTTTAATTGATAATTTAATGAGTCTAAGAAATTGTTGAAAATTGTATTATTCCGCCTGCATAATCACTGTTATATTTTAAGTGTTCCGATTTCGTTAAGTGTTCCGATTTCGTCTGATCAGGGCACCGAGTTTAAAATAGTCGGAGTTGATCCAGTTACTCTCCCTCTGATCATTATCCGGAAGTCGGAGATATTTTTCATTAGTAATGTCAGTGACATTTAGGATTGCGGCATTTGGAACGTCATGTCCCTGATTGTCATCCATACATTATAATCGTTTGTGCATGTATGGAAATGGGGCTTGCATATGATGTGACGTTACGCGGACGACGTTGCCGCCAGTTGGCAGGCGCTCACCATCGACCGCGTCGATGTCATTAATAGGGATAGAAGTCGCGGGTGATACGTCGACGTCAGTGATGGGTCTATCATGGCGTCGGATATACAGCTGCGACGTCAATGGCGTCACTCTATAAGGTGACGTGCGTGATTGTAGAATAAAGGGTAGAATCTTAGCAGGCTTCATCTTATGTAATTATAGAACATGTCCTTAGTCTGTTTTTGTTTATTTTTTGTTGTCCTTCCATGTCCTTCCAAAGACAGTTGACCTCAATGTGAGGTGCAGTACTTAGACTCCATCGAGTCTTGGACGGGCCGGGGCCGCCAAATAAGGGTCTAATACAATGGTATAAACAGCCAGAACTGGGAACAGTGAACAAAAGGTTCAAGGGATTGCCAACATACAAAAACGTTATTAAGGCCTTGACTAAACAGAGAAATGATAAAATTAAAATGAGTTTAATAAATAATAATAATAATAATGAGATCGATCAATAATTAAGAAAGTGTAATAAAACTTTAAAAAAAAAAAAAAAAAAAAAAAAAGATAAGGAAAAAAAAAAAAAAAAAAAAAAAGATAAGGGCGCCGTATAGATATTATTGGAAAGGGAGGCAATTTCTTCACACTGGCACACAGTTCTCCTCATTTGGTTGGGTATATATACTGAGTGTACTAAATTGATTAACCAAGCAGGCTAATCAAGTAATATACCTGTATAATTCTCCAACCGTGCCAACGTGAGGAGATTTGCGTCAAAATTGTGTATGAAGTGTTGTATTATTTTAATGTCTGTTTATTATATGAATTGTATATGTAAAAAAAAAAAAAAAAAAAAAAAAATACCGTTGTTAGAGGCTTCTGTGAAATTGTACAGTTGGGCAAACCCGGAGCTTGATCAAATTGGAAAAAAAAAGGTAAGAGAAAAGTCCAAGCAGTGTCACAATCACAAACCGCAGCTTTTCCCAGACACTAAGAGGAAGAGGAAACCGACAAATCCAAACAGGTAGAAATCGAACAAACGTACGAAAAGTACTAAGTTTAGCTCTCTTTTCCACAAGCGAGGTAATCGCAATGCTAAAAGGACTGAAAAAAAAAAAAAAAACAAAAACAAAAAAAAAAAAAAAAAAAAAAAAAAAACAAAAACACAAGAACAAAATGACACAAGGTAAGACATAAAACAAATCGCCTCGTAGAATAAACCACAAAGCAACAAAGAGTAAGACTAACACCGGGACCATCGCCTTAGAACGGTCAGTAGAGTAAACCACCGGGGGCGGAGTTTAAAGCACTTTTACAGCTAGCCAACTTCACCCTGGGTCCCGATGCTTCTCTTTACAGAAATACTTAAAAAAATCGGTTCGCTTAAATGCTCCCAACTCAGTCAATGCATCAAAGCAAAAACATAAAGTCAAATTAATCACTATAATAAACAAAGACGAATACTCATGGCTAATTCTACTGTATGCCAGAGTAAATGAAAACCAAAAGTTGAACCACGGCGGGCCAAGCCAAAAACATATCGCCAAGCCCCAACCCACTGGTTAAAGTTTTACGAAGAGGCCATCATTGAGTCTGAGGCCCGAACCGCCGTTGTGCAATTAAAGAGTGAAGCATAGCCATCAACAATGATTGACAACTAGGCATGCAGTCTGTCGCATAATATCCAGCTATAGCCAATTCTTATATAATGGTTAATAAGTTTTCTGAATTGCTCCGAAAAGTTAGAAGTCACCCTCGGTGCGTCTTAGCCGCCCAGAGCGTAACACACATGAGGTTCAATCAAATATCAAAATAGAAGTGAAGGCAATGGTCAGGAATCGATGCAATTACCTCACACCTTCCATCCAAGACACCAAAGCGAAAGAAACACAAACATAAAACAACTTCACCGTAAAGGAAATGTCACAAGTGGAAAGCCAAAAGGATAGTTACTTTCCCACAAATTGGCCGAACGGCTATTCAAAATAAAAATGATATCAGCAATACATACATGCTATAACGAACTATAACAATATCAAACCACAAGAAGAACCGCCTTGGAATAAATACTTTCTCACACCACATTTTTATATGCACATCATATATTAGGCAGATTAAGGGTGTTATATAGTCATCCCGTATTTTATACAATTGTAGATTTACAGTTTTAGAGTGATAAACTAGCAAAGTTGCTGTCTGTTTTAAGCTGCTTTACCCATAAATGAAGAAAAATAAAAATAAAAATAAAAAAATCTCAAAACCTTCTCACCTCACATTTAAAATATATACATCTTAGACAGACTAATATGGTATTACATATCTCAGTTACATATACACTCCGTAGTTATATAAATTGTGAATCCACAGTTTTAGAGTGATAAACTAGCAAAAGTTGTTAACTGTTTTTTTTTAAGCCAATTTACCAGATTATATGAAATGTCAAGTACTTTTACCTCATATTTTGCATCACACACTATACAGACTAATGGGTGTTACATATAGACACCCCGTATTTTAAATAAATCGTAAACCTAACACTTAAAGAGTTTATGATTTGTTAATACCTTAAATATGGTATACTAGGTGATTCTTGAAACAATATGACAAAGAGAAATGCAAAAGCTTCGGATAGTTTATGTTGACAATTATCATCAGTAATCTCTGCAGTGTTTGTGAAGTGTTTTATCGGTTATGGGGACATCGTCGTTCGGAACGTTTACAGCATATGAATTACCTGGACCTTTAGGGCTGTGACAATAATGATGTTCTGTCTCTAGATACAGTGTTCTCTTCCTGAATTGTACACTGTTCCTAAAATTTTGGTGTTCTGTTCCTAAGTCATGGTGTTTGGTTCCTGAGTTCACTTTTTGGCACCGAATATTGGAAATTGGTTTGATTTTTTTTATATTCTATCTGGGTTTAAGTAGATTATTTTACGTTTTAGTTGCAAACATAGATTTCATCGATTGTATATGTTAGGGTTAAATATCGCTTATTAGCCGAAAATGACAATGGGAATGCATCCGGTGTTATTTTTTTTTCTTAAATAGTTAATGGTATTTTTACGAGTATAAATAGGTAGGATCCTGTCTATTCATGTTGGCCTCCTTTACACGTATGTAACCAAACTGCGACCCAGGATCAGGTCAGGGTTTATGAAAATAATGTGTTGTTCTGTTCCTTTGTTAGTTGCTAAAACAATTGAGGGTTATATACGTTGAAGTATTATTACTTTTAACAATGGGCATCGAAAATGAGTGATTTGCACATTGTCTAACACCAAAGTATGTAGTCAGAAAAAACAAAATCGATTTTTGGCATGCTGCGTAGTCATTTTTGCAGACATAACTTAAATTCTTAAAGATTATCATGTTTTGTGTCTATTGTACTTGGGACTTATATTAGCAAGAGTTCCAAAAAAAAAAAAAAAATGCAGAAAAATGATGGAAATACGTAGTGTTTAAAATCGTTAAATTCGATATTTGTTTCGGAACAGAGCACCATCGAAAGACACGCAGTTCAGATAAATTATCTCTTCACCTCTGTGTTTCTTGGAATGTAAAACAGGGTCTACGTATAGACTAGATTATAAGTGAGTCCAACCCGAACCGCGAAGCGGTTCGGCGTGTAGATGCACTACTATAGACTATGTGACCAGTGATGTGTGTGACCAAAAATGTACTGGTCCAACAAACGCTGGGGTGGTTCGGTGCTTATCCTGAAAAACAAGGGTGAGTTGGCACAGGCTATTGACATAGCGCCGTGCCGATAATAACAACAAAACAGCCAATAACGCCAAGTATTCCAAATGCAAGATGGTAAATCACGAGACTTGTGACGTCAGCCTACAAAATTTGCAGTCGTGGCCATTTTGAATTTTTCTCCACTTCGAATTTTATTTCTCTCCATTCTCCGTTTACTTACAAGCTAAGCACGCTTGGTTTTGTGCATAAGGTACACATTGATGTAGAATTTCATCTAAAACATACACTTTATGCTTTTTTGTTTACGTGATAAACTGAAAAAAACTTCGACACATTAATGTGTGTTCGATCGGTTTGTAAACTGAACATTGTTATGTTTGTTTTTGCTTTTCGTAAGGTGTAGACTCGCAAAAAAAAAAAAAAAAAAAAAAAAAGACCAAAAAGAAACAAAGACAAAAACGCACAAACGGTCAAATATCTTAAGGAAAAATCCTGAAGCAGTAAAATGGATTTCAGGTAAGCGAACGATATATAGGCTACCGGCATACACTGGAAAGCACGGTCCCCGCCCCCATCGGGGCCCGCGAAATAAATGGGCTGCCTAAAGCCTCCATGACAGAGCTGCTAGAAATTATACAGGACCCGAATTCATGTGATCGGGTCGGGTAAAAGTCCCACAAATTTGGAGGCAATGTCTCTAAACTATTGAAATATTGTTGACTTGAGACGTTACATGTCGCAATTCATGTAGTGAATTCAGAAGTCGTGATCTGAAATCAAATTCAGTTAGATCTCTGCATTATTAGAATCTGAACTGACAATACTGAATTTGTGGGTGATAAGGCCAAATTAAAGAATGTGTTTAGGGTATTTAGAGTAGGATAGGTAGGGATTTTTTTAACATTTTATTTTAATTATAATTATACCATAACAATTATACCAAATATATTTGGACTACATAGGCTTTCAAGCAGGCCCTACTTTTCTCTACTTTTTTGTGTTCCAACTTTTCCCTACTTTTGTCTGAAAATGCCCTTTTGATACTATAAGTTTTAGTCCAAAAATGTTTGATGTGACCAAAAATTGTAATTTTTTTTTTTTTTCCTCGCTTGCTTGGAAATTGTAAATATCAGATCAACATAATCTGAGCCATCTCGATGAAAAAGTTTATAAAATATTTTAACTTCAGTTGTACTCCTTTTTTTGAAGATTTAATTTGGCATTTGCTTTCCATGGTAATGCAGTGTTTTTGTTCAGAGAAGACACTGTTAATTATTGTGTCATTTTCTATGCCTGAAAACCTCTGTGGATGGTGGGAAGGGGTGAATGTGGTAAGGGTGTGCAAGCCAGTATTTCGAAACCTACACCATTCATATACCTGACCTTTGAAAAAATGGACCCATTCATTTATTTGATCATCTGAAATGTTGACCTATTCATATACTGCCCTTTGTTTTTATACCCATTTATTGTTGGTAGTTAGACAAATATAGCAGTCAGTTCCTTGAATACCAAGAGAACAAGCAGCCTTGACAAATCTGAGTGAAAAAATATATGCATTTATCGGGATGTGAAAAAAACAGAAAAGTGGGGCCTTTCACATAAGATTCAAGAAAAATCGGGTCAATCATATACTTTTTGTTGAATAGAGGGCTAATCATATACTTGGCATCACTGAAAAAGGGGGCCATTCAACACACACATCAATACTATGTCATATACAGGAAGTTAACCTCCCTACCCCCCACCCCCACCGCCCCTACACACACACACACACACACACACACACACACGCACACTGAGCTGAAAATACACAGAACATCCTTACTATCCCTACTTTGCATGATTGAAATGCCTACTTTTGCCCTACTTTAAGCCATACTTAATATCTCTACTTTTTCACTGGAGGGCACTTGAAAGCCTGTTTTCACATAAAATTTTACCAAACTGGTTTGCCTATCCTTAGAAGTTAGATGTGTCCAAAAATACTGACAGAATGGCCAACAGTTTACCTACAGGAGCAGTTTGATCTGGGTCTACAATGTTTGCTCAGACCTTCTTGACAGAATATTTCAGTCTTACATATATGGTACAACATTACGAAAACACATGTATTCAAATATATAGAAAATTTCACCTCTAAAAACTGTAATTTTTCAGATAAAAAACTCTGATATTGTTCATATTTCTGCTCAAAACATAGATTGTGGGTACTCATTAGAACTGCCTCACCGAGGCAGTTCTAACGAGTACCCACAATCTATGTTTTGAGCAGAAGTAAGAAAAATAATGTATACCCCTGTAAACCCCAGTTTTACTATATAAAAGTGGGGTTTAAGGGGGTCAGTATTATATAGGCATGTTTTCGTGATGATCTCAGTCCAGATCTGGACTCTGAGATATAATTAGTTAATTAGGGTTATTATTATCAGCATCATATGAATTTGCCCCACAGGGTGTAATTAATAGCAGCTGTCTGCAGTTGTGGTGGACAGCAGAGAGAAAATCTTGTCTATGAACATGTGTGATGTAGAGATAAAATAATGTAAAACAGCAAAGCAAATTTAATTTCATTCAGTGGATACAAGACAAACATACATTATTCGATAACAAAAGTACAAATTTGATTAGAATTTGAATAGAATATTCAATATACATAATATTCAATACAGATAAAAATTCATTCAGTTAAAAACTATAGTCATGTGACAAGAAAACCAACAATATTTGGCCTGTAAACACAGAGGACTTCTGCACAATCATATCAGAGCCTTTGCTGTCCGCAAGAAGAATTCATGGGTCCTTAGCTACCCAGATAGCATACAGCAAAGACTCAGATCAGACTGGGTGGATGTCCTGGCTGGTCGGAGTCTTTGCTGGGCACACAGACCATATTGTTGGTTTTCCCATGCCGGGGCTCAAATTATTATGCGCTGTAATATGAACATATATTTCAGTCAAAAATAAACATGCACTTTTATTTCAGATCAAAATGCTCAAAATGACACTAGTATATCTCAAAATGACACTTGTATTTCAATGTACAAAATTAATGTCTGCTTTTAATTTAACACAATGTATTAATTATATGGATTTAATAAATTATATATACCGTGATAACCCTAAGTATAGGGAGAGATAGGCCTTTGCCAAGAGTGAAGACCCAGATCAGACACCGCAAAATGTGGCATCTGATCAGGGTCTACACTGTTTGCCATACACACAGCATTATTTTAGATGGATCAAGGGGTAGCAAAATGGGCTATTTCGAATGTGCACAATACTGGTTAACCGCTTAGAGGACTAAGCCTGCCCAGTAAATGTGTGGTTAGGTAAACTGACCGCGCTCGATATGACCCCATTGGGTTGACTGGGCCGTAAAACCTTAACACAAAAAAAAAAAAAAAAATTTTAGAACAAGTATTTTAGGTAGATAAGGTGTCCCAATACTTAGGGTAAATAAAGTATATTAGGAAATGACACAAAACAAAGAAAAACCTTGTACACAATAATAAGGGTAAATACATGTATGGTACAATGTACGAACTTTACACAGTTGCCAATTCAACCACAACAGAAAACAAACAAGAGTTGTCAGAAGGCAATGCAGCTTGCTGGAAAGGGCTGATCCGATAAGAAAACAATCTTTTATTAAAGATTAAATGCAGAACTTAAACTTAAACATAGCTGTAAACAACAGAGACTTAATACAAGACAGAAACTTAGAATGTTTTACACGAATGGTAAAGTTAATATGTGAGAATGACAGAATTTTAGAATCTAAAGGAGACCATTGTTACAAACAGACACATGAAGATTACTTATTGTTCAGGGATTACACTGTTTGGAGTTTCTGGCTCTCAGACATCACTGAATAGAGAGTCTACAGACAAAATTTTAAATAAGCATTTATTGCCCAAAAATGACCACATAGTATGAAGAGAAATCTATAAATTTCTGTACATCTTACTTAGTTGGACCCTTATAAGTTGGCTTTGGTGTGAATGTTTGATGTCACTTTCTTCTTAAGCCCTTCTGTGGAGTTGATGCAATACGCTCTTGTCGTTTTCTTGCGACAGTTTCTCCTTGGACCAGTGTTGGCAACTCTTCAAAATTTTGAAACTGGCTTTCAGATCCCAAATCATACTTAATTTCACTTGAAAGGTTCTTTTGCAAACAATTGCTTTGCAAGAAATTTCGAAGAATTGCTTCATGTTTTCCAGCTGATTCCATATACAAAATTTCTAAATGTAATAGCTCAGCAAATCTCTGAATGACCAATTTCGGGGATACTGAGGTCATATAGATAGATAACCCTGCAACCTTATCACATTTCCTACCTCAGAATCTGGCTTCCACTAATTACTTTTTATGACAAGGTCAGTAGGTGTTATTGGTGGCACCATGCTGGGGGGACAGGGTGGCTGGTAATTGAAACTATTACATGGCTAAATAAACTTGATTAGGCCTCAGAGTCCAGATCTGGACCAAGATTATACCCTAAATGTAAGAGTGATTTAGTATAAATATTTTATCATAGTACCACCTACCCTTTTTTTTGTTTTTGAGAAAACATGAAAAAAATGATAGACTTCTATTTCACCAAGAAAGTTAGATAGGATAGGGTTACCCAAAATACACATATTTTATTTCACTTATTGTAGTAGTGAAATGTCCATGTATATGACAAAATTGTACTGCCTTGCAATACAAGCCAGCTCTTTTAGAGATTGGACAGCTGGATAGCTCACTGTCACAAGGTCCCATTTTAAAACCCAGAATTCAGCTCTTGACTGTAGGCCCTAGGGCACTTTATTGCACAGAACTTTTCATTATCATCTTTCCACTGTCTCAATATGACTTAAATAATGTTGAAAGGGTTTTAAAACACCAAACCGTCAGCATAATAGTGACGTAGAAAAATGGTGGCCTTTCATGCCAGTTGCTTGCGTTTGATCCCTGGCAGCGGCACTGGCGATAGAGTTGTTTCTCCTGTAACAATAACATTCATTTTCTATGAGGGTATTTAACAAGTAGAATAGTTGGTTGTGTATAAGCCCAAATTACTATTTTCTTTGTAGTATGACTACATTACTATACCAGTTAAACTGAAGAAGAAAAAAGATACCAGTCCCCTTAATCCTGGAATATTATTTAAAAATTTCAAGATCCTATCTGTAACTTTTTAGCTCACCTGAGCAAAAGCTCAGGGTGAGCTATTGTCATCACCCTATGTCCGTCGTCCGTCGTTCGTCGTCAACAATTAGTTTGTTAACACTCTAGAGGTCACAGTTTTGACCCAATCTTGATGAAACTTGGTCAGAATGTTTGCCTCTATGAAATCTAGGTCAAGTTTGATACTGGGTTACTTGGGGTAAAAAACTAGGTCACCAGGTCAAATCAAAGGAAAAACTTGTTAACACTCTACGGGTCATAGTTTTGACCCAATCTTGATAAAACTTGCTCAAAATGTTTGCCTCTATTAAATCTAGGTCAAGTTCGAAACTGGGTCACTTGGGGTCAAAAACTAGGTCACCGGGCCAGATCAGCAGAAAACCTTGTTAACACTCTAGCCGTCACATTTTTGAAGCAATCATCATGAATCTTGCTCAATGTATTTGTCTTGATGATTTCTAGGTCAAGTTCGAAACTGGGTCACCTGGGGTCAAAAAATAGGTCACCTGGCCAGATCAGCAGAAAACCTTGTTAACACTCTAGCAGCCACATTTTTAAAGCAATCATCATGAATCTTGCTCAATATGTTTGTCTTGATGATTTCTAGGTCAAGTTCGAAACTGGGTTACTTGGGGTCAAAAACTAGGTCACCGAGCCAGATCAGCAGAAAACCTTGTTAACACTCTAGCGGTCACATTTTTGAAGCAATCATCATGAATCTTGCTCATTATGTTTGTCTTGATGAATTCTAGGTCAAGTTTGAAACTGGGTCACCTGGGGTCAAAAACTAGGTCACCGGGCCAAATCAGCAGAAAACCTTTTGAAGCAACCATCATGAATCTTGCTCAAAATGTTTGTCTTGATGATTTCTAGGTCGAGTTCGAAACTGGGTCACTTGGAGTCAAAAACTAGGTCACCGGGCCAAATCAGCAGAAAACCTTGTTAACACTCTAGCGGTCACATTTTTGAAGCAATCATCATGAATCTTGCTCAAAATGTTTGTCTTGATGATTTCTAGGTCAAGTTTGAAACTGGGTCACTTGGGGTCAAAAACTAGGTCACCTGGCCAGATCAGCAGAAAACCTTGTTAACACTCTAGCGGTCACATTTTTGAAGCAATCATCATGAATCTTGCTCAAAATGTTTGTCTTGATGATTTATAGGTCGAGTTTGAAACTGGGTCACGTGGTATCAAAAACTAGGTCACCAGGCTAAACCAGCAGTAAACCTTGTTAACACTCTAGCGGTCACATTTTTGAAGCAATGATCATGAATCTTGCTAAAAATGTTTGTCTTGATGAGTTCTAGGATATATTTGAAACTGGGTCACTTGGGGTCAAAAACTAGGTCACCGGGCCAAATCAGCAGAAAACCTTGTTAACACTCTAGCGGTCACATTTTTGAAACAGTCATCATGAATCTGGCTCAAAATGTTTGTCTTGATGATTTCTAGGTCAAGTTCGAAACTGGATCACCTGGGGTCAAATACTATGTCACCTGGCCAAATTAGCGTAAAATCTTGTTATCACTCTATGGGTCACATTTTTCAAGCAATCATCATAAATATTGCACAAAATGTTTGTCTTGATGAGTTCTAGGTCAAGTTCGAAACTGGGTCATGTGGTATCAAAAACTAGGTCACTGGGCCAAATCAGCAGAATCATAATCATTTTGAACTTTGATCAGAATGTTTGCCTTGATCAGTTCTAGATCAGGCTCTCAAAGTGCTATGTTGCTCAGATGAGCGTTACAGGGCCATCATGGCCCTCTTGTTTTGACTATATGCTAAGACTGGACAAAGGAACAGTCAAACAACCACCAAGTTTTATGCCCCTCCACCTCCTTTGAAGTCTGGAGCATTATAACTTGGTCCACTATTTTTTTGCTCACCTGAGTGAAAGGAGGAGATATTATGATCCATCAATCCACAACTTTGAAGGACCTTCTCTGAAAACCCTGGGTCATTTTTAGCTTACAGGTCTGTACAAAAGTACAGTAAGAGCTTTTGCACTACTCCAGGCATTGACGTTGTCATCAGCATTTATTAGCCTTGTGAGGCTTGTCCATCCATAATTAGTTTGTGATAATCTTATTGAAAATGTCAAATGCCACCTAGTGTAATTATGCCCCCAACTTCAAAGAAGTTGGAGGGGCATATTGCTTCTGGGATGTTTGTGCATGCGTGTGTCCGTCAGTGCATGCGGCAGTCCATTACGCTTTTTGATACAAAGCATAATTTCTGAACTATATGCATGCTAGGGTTTTGAAATTTCATATATAGATTCTTCATGAGAAAATAGCTGACACATATTTTTTTACTCCATCAGGATTATGCCCCTTTCCAGAGTTATGGCCCTTTGAAAAAATATGGATGAAATCTTGTCAGCAAAATATCTCAAGCTATTGAAGCTAGAGCCTTGAAACCTGGTGAATAGATTGGCATTGATGAGTAGATGACCTGATCAATTTTTGAATAAATTCTGAAAAGTACTTCTTGATTTATGGCCCTTTGTCATATTGGGCATTTTTACATTGCACTTTTTGATGCATAGCATAAGTTTTGAACTGTGCATGCTAGGGTTTTGAAATTTCATATATGGATTCTTCATGGAAAAGTAGGTGTCCAAATAGGTAACCCATATTTTTTTCTTATCCAAATTATCTCCCATTTTAGAGTTATTTCCCTTTTAAGAAAATAACATTGAAATCTCGTATATTTGTACTGCTGTTACCAATCATGGGCAAGCAGTGTTGGAGTCAAGCAGTGATAGAATCAGGCATTTGGATGCATAGTGTTTTACAAGCACCAGCTCTCTATATATAGTTAGCTCTCTATATATAGTTAATGTGTACACCTTATAAAATAATAGAGGTTTAAGGGCTCAGTTAAGAGAGAAAAAACATTAAAGGTTCTTAAGTTTTAAACTGCTTGAAATATTTTGATAATTTTTTGTATATATATTTACAAGATCTAATCAATGATATTGTAAAAAGAGATTTCTTTATAAAGAGTTGACTGCCGAGGCATATCTGGCCCTCCCAATTCAGTTTGTGAAAATTACTATACCTTTTAAATGGCTTGAACCATATTTATTATTTATGGCATGTAGATTGATAATGACAAGACCTAACCAATGAAATTGACAAATGCAACCTGGTATATTACTGGATGAATGTTTACTAACATTGTGTCTTTGTACTTTTAAGACTGGAATAATCCAGGGTTGTTAGGGGTTTAAATAATGCCACTAGGTTTTTTCTGGTTTACTGACTGCATAGGGTTTCTTGCATGTGTATCGGATCATAGCTCAAACAGTAAGTTTGTTGTCCATAAAGAAAAAAACTAAATCGATGGTCGGAGATTTGATCCCTTTAACAGTCTTTTTTTTACTCATAATAATATCTTATCTCTATGCGTTTTTTTTTTTATCCTTTCTTTTTTCATCTAAATCTCCGTGATGTGAAAATTCTTATGCTGTTTTAACACTAACCACGCTATAGGCAGATTCACCAGTCAACAAATTGATGTGCTCCTTTCCGACAGAAATTAGGATTCAATCAAACAGACAGTTTGCATGAAATGTCAAATTCTGTTTTTTGAGGGAAAAAATGAGAAAATATTTCAAAATGTTTTCTGCTGAAATATTTACCAAACATGCTAAATGTCAAAAAAAGTCTTTAAGGTGTGTAATGATGAGCTCTTATTGCATTTGAATAGCAAAGGTCAAGATCAACCTGTGCATCTGCACAGTATCATCTGGATCTTTTCTGGATTAATTCTGTCCATTCATATATTCTATAGTATCCATTAATTTTGTAAGCAGACAAAGGTCCTGATCAGACTGAATGATGATAAAGTGTTGAGATAATGACGTTGTTTATTGCTAAAAAAACAAAGAAAGAAGAGAGAAAAATACCATGTTTACCCTAAACATTCTGACACCTTACCATACTTGCCTCAAGAGTTTGACAAGGCCATTCAACTACCTGTTTATTTATCTAAAAACTGCCAAATGAGAGACATTCAGTAACGACTCTAATCATGCACTCTGCGTTCTGCTCTGGGTCCACACGGTTTGTTCAGACTAAGGGTAAATACAGTAAGTGCCAATTAGCCGGGTTCCTGTCTAATGGTGTATGAACAGCAGATGCAATAACGCCCATTTAGCCAGTTTTTTTATGTTTTTTTTGTTTTTTTTTTGTTTGGTTTTCTTTTTTCAGTGGGGTATGAATAAAAACATTAAAAAAATGAATAATTTTTAAGCCACAATTGATATAAAAGATCCAAAGTAAAATACTGAAAAAAAGAAACAAAAAAAAAAAACAAACAAAAAACAAAACAAAAAAAACAGAGAGATTGCATGGTGACAATACAACAATTTACTCTTCTCAAGACAATCAGATCCCAGTGATCGATGTATCTGCTACACCACTTCGTCCACTGTTACAGAGTATTGCGAATATGTTTGCTATTCTCATGGCACTATTTCCAAACACTTCACGAAAATACCTGATATGCTATTTTTAGTTTTGCTTACCTAAAAACAGACTTTGGATTCATGAACTCATCCAATCTTTGACACGACAGTAAACATTCATCGAGCTCTAATAAAGAGTACTCATCATTAAACAACAGAGGTTTAAGGGCTCCAGAGAAGAGATTAAAATCATTAAATGTACTTCGGGAGTGTAGGACAAAATCCCTCCCGGACATAATCCCTTCTGCTCATTTTTGTATAGGTGGACATAATTCCTTCCGTGTTTTTTGCAATGTGGTTATAATCCCCCCTGCTCTTTTTTACAAGGTGGACAAAATCCCTTCTGTGAATTTTCCAACTAGGACAAAACCCCTCCCGGCTGAAATCCCCTACATCTCTCCAAGCTGATCAGAGTCTTACCTGGATACTTGGCTACTATTTTAGCATTTTCCGATAAAACTGCACGTCCAAAATTCTTGGGACCTTAAACAGTAAACAGTGATGCTTTTCATCAAACTTTTGGATGTGCAGTCAAATCTGAGTCTTTGCTTGGCATACATGTGAAATATTAGGAAATGTTATGCATGGGCTCAATTTTTACAATTATAATGGAAAGTATTTATCAACATTTTAATCAAGCAAACAAACAAACATTGTTCTCTAAATAATTGTTTGTGTCTAACAGCATTGACAACCATTTAAGTACGGAAAGATTACAAAGATAATTGAGTTAACTGTGACCATTAATTAGGCAATTAGAAAAATGATTGACCTTAATAGCGCTCAATTAGACATTGCTTTTGAGCACATTTAAATTACAAACATATTCAGCATGATTGCATTAGGCACCAATTAACAAGAAGGTATAATAAATAAATATATAGATAAATAAATATATTTGAAGCCAAAATGAAAGTAAAAAGCTACCTTCATGCTCTTTTTTTAAAAGTAAAAAACAGAAAGCCTGAGAATCAAAAGATTTTTTTTTTGTTTGGCCTAACAAGTTTTTTAGCTCGCCTGGACGAAGTCCAGGAAGAGCTATTGCACTACTTCCGGCGTTGGCGTTGACAATGGCATCGGCGTCCACATTTACGTTAAAGTTTTTTAAGACCTCGTATTTTCCAAACTGTACGATGGATTTGGTTCATATTTCATGTGATGTTAGATGTAGGTCCAAAGTTTCTTTCAGCAATACCCCAGCCCATGCCCATGATCTTAAGGTCAAGGTTACAGACTTTGAAATTTTACAATTAAAGTATTATGTTAAAGTTTTTAAAGAGCTCATATTTTCCAAACCAAATGATGGATGTGATTCAGATTTTGCATGATGCCAGATAGAGGTCCAAAGTTTTATTGAGCAATACCCTGCCTATGCCCATGCATTTAAGGTAAAGATCACAGACTGAAATTTCATGTTTAAGATTTTTCAGAGCTCATAATTTCAAAACTGTTTGAATGATTTGGTTTATATTCGGTATGATGATGGATATAGGTCCAGAGTTTTATTCAGCTATACTCCCACCTATGACTATGGCTGAAAGGTCAAGGTCACAGACAAATTTTACGCTAAAGTTTTACATTAAACTTCTTAAAAGCTCAAATTTCAAAACCATATGATGGATTTGGTTCGTGTTCAGTTTGATGATAGATATGGGTCCAAAGTTTTATTCAGCAGCACACTCTCCCCTATGACAATTATGATTATTTAATGCCCCCTTCCTCCCCCGATAGGCCAAAGAGGCATTTAGTCCTTACATCCAGGTGAGCTATGCTGTCTGCTGACAGCTCTTGTTAGTAAACTCATAGGTTTAATTTGTCTGAAAGTTTTTTCATAGAATGATAAATGTTGTACAATCAGTGCTTGCATTATTCATTCAGCTTTTTCTGGGCAGCATTTTGACAAAATATACCTTTAAGATGATTAGCAATAAGTCAAGTCATATCAGAGCAGAGTCTTTGATGATAGCATACAGTAGGTACTTGTCCTGGACTATCCACAGAGCATACAAGTAAGACTGATCAGTATTTTCTTAAGTGCATGTGCATGTCACATGTTTCCAAGGGGACACTTTCTCATGAAGCGGCCAATAAAATTAAGCCACGTCCTGATAATAACCTATTCTAAAGAATTATGGCATTGCTATCTTGCTATCTATCAGTTTCATATAGACATACATATGCATGTATTCAATGATCATTTTCTGTTGATGTATACACAAAACAAAAAAAGTATAAATTTAATCATTTCAGTTTTCTTGTGCAATAACCTCATTACAAGACAACAGTTGTATATGGCCCGCAACCCGCAGCCCGCAGAATAGTCAATTTGTGTTGTTGGTGCTCATTTGAATTGCCTTGACATGTCGAGGTAATTCAAATGGGTACCAACAATGTATGCTTTTATAAAGAAAGAACAATATTTTGCAGGTATCATTAAAATGCCCTCATGAAGTTCTCTGCTGATCTTACTTGAAAGTATACCTGAATAAGGAGGATATTTTACTAGAAGTTTCCGTAGCGATTTTGAAAAACAAAACTTAAGAGCACAATGCAGTAATAAGGATGAAAATGATAATAGCCTTAACCAAGGCATGTCCGTCCAGCCGTAATCAGTTTTGCAAATTGCTATAACTTCTAAACCGCTTGGAATATATTAATAATTTATGGCCTGCAGATACATATTGACAAGCCCAAACCCAATAAAATTGTCAAATGCAAGCTGATATAATAAATGTGCACTCCACATAAAACAACAAAGGTTTGAGGGCTCCAGATAAGAGATTAATATTAAAGATTCTTAGGTTTTAACCACTTGGAATAGTCTGATAATTTTTGGCATGCAGATACATTGACAAATTCTAACGAATGAAATTGTCAAATGCCAGATTTCTTTATAAACAGCCATACCAAGGCATGTCCGTCTGTAATCAATTTGTGAAAATTGCTATAACCTTTTAAACCGCTTGGAATATTATGATAATTAATGGCAGGCAGATACATTCAGTAGGAATAAAACAGTAAAGGTTCTCATGGCACCAGGTGAGAGAGATAAAACAATTCTTATGACATGAAAATCGTAACAAAGGAATGAAGCATAGCTGAATAAACTTCCCGCCTATCGAGGGATTTGAACCCACTCTCCTCGAATTAAAATCCAATGTTCTAACTACTGAGCCAAAGAGTCAACTCCCTGACGCAGTTGTCAGAGATTGAATATATATCTACAAGCTGTGCATAATCTGCCAAGGCAGATTATCGAAGGTAGTAGTGATAGGCCGTAATACCCCTACCACCCCACACCCCCCAATCACCCCCCTCTTCAAGAAAGTCATCATTTATGATGACACAAAGCCATTTTCAGCAAAGTAAAGTCCAATCACGGACATGAAAGTCGTAACAAAGGAATGAAGCACAGCTAAATAAATTTCCCCGCCTTCGTGGGATTCGAACCTAGTCTGCCGATATAAAAATCCAATGCTCTAACCTCTGAGCCAAAGAATCAACTCCCTGAAGCAGTTGTAAGGAATATATACAGTATATATCCACAAGGTATTGGTGATCTGCTAAGGCAGATTATGGAAGGTAGGAGTGGTAAGCCATAACACAATAAAGAATCTTAGGGCTCAAATTAAGAGAGATAAAACAATTTCCTTTGTGCTCCAGATAACTTAGGCCATTTAAGCGGGTGTGGGGAAGGTGTCATGTATCTTATGTTACCTAAGCATCCAACTAATACTGGCTTACAGTTAGGCAAGGCCTGCTATCCTTGTAGCAGGTAAGGGTATATTGGGTTGGGGGAATGTTTTATTATGCCCCACCATATTCGATTGGGTGGGGGGAGGTGGAGGGAGGGGGGCATATAGTATCACCGCTGTCTGTATGTATATATGTCAGGTCTGTCTGTCCTGTCCCGTCTGTCCTGTTTCAATATTTTTGGTGGCATATAGTATCACCGCTGTCTGTATGTATATATGTCAGGTCTGTCTGTCCTGTTCCATCTGTCCTGTTTCAATATTTTCTGAAAAGATAAGTGTATTAGATTCAAATTTTATACAAAGGTATATAATCATAAAATGTAGGTCAAGTTCAGTTTAGGGTAAAATCCATCAATTATGGGAGTTATGGTCCTTTTTCAACTTCGAAAAATGGTACCGTTTGATATCTTTTGAAAAGATTAGTGTATTGGTTTCATATTTTATACACCGGTATATAGTTATAAAATTAAGGTTGAGTTCAATTTAGGGGTCAGAGTATTCCTTGGACCAAACACTTGGACCATTGGACCTTGGACTAGTCCAAGTGATTATCTGTTGGACCAAATGGGGTGTATTCCTTGGACCAATTCCAGTTGGACCAAGTCATTTACTCTGGGCTCCAGGCCGGCGTATCTGTTTAAGGTTGTTTTTGTAAAATGTGTATGCATTTGAAGAACCTCGGTTTTCTTCCAGTTTTATGGGGTTCTTAGTGGGGCTACTATTCACCCCCACATTTTTTTTTTTATTTTGCAGCAGAGAACTGTGCTGTTGGTAACATAATGAAATAAATCAAAGCGCCAAAGGTACTGAAATGACAGATTCTATCAGAAATTCATCAAAAAAAAAAATCTTAATTTGTATAAAACCTATACAGGAAGAACACCTAACGGCATTATGGATGGGTTTATCAGAAAAATTAACCAAAAGATAAATCTGCCAGACGACGTCTGCCCGGACTTCGCTTTATTAAAGCACGGATTTTTGAAAACCGTCCAATTTTGTTATGTAGTGCTATATAGTGCTATGAAGTTCCATTTGATGTTTTGAAGTTTCAAAAGAAAAAAATTATCTCAAAATGTTGCAAAAAGCCAGTTCTCACATGCAATATAGAGCTGAAATTGTGGTAAATTTTCTTCAATAACTTAATACCTGTACTTAAAAATTGGTTGCAAATGAAGTCGTTAAATTTGCTGTGCAAATCTGCAAATTCAAAACAAGATGCGGACCTAGATTCATTTGGGTTCTTCTTAAAGAAGCCAACTTGTTGTCTACTTTCACTTTCACATTCGAACATTCAATAAAAGGAAATAACCGAATATCTTGAGTAGTTAACATTGCGCTGCAGATAGCAATATAGATTTTCAACACTTTCCGTTTTTTCTGACAAATAGTTACACTTTAAATCCAAGCATCCTATGTATTAAAATGCTGCAGCGAAAATATTTAATGTAAAGCAAATCAACAACATTGTAATGTTTGACTTAAAGCCCTGTCCCTTTAATCCGACAGTATTGATTTTTTTTACACACCTCAAACAAATGGGCAAGTGCTCTGTATAAAAGTTTCATGTTGCCATATTTTGATTTTTTTTCCCCAAGGAGACGGCATTTGACATTTCATGCAAATTGATTCCTCTTTTGAGACAATTTGCAAGAAATGTCAAATTATGTTTTAAGGTAAAAATATCTGGTTAATTTTTGATAGCGGGTCATGAAGCGGCACCTGTTCTATTAATAGCTAACAAAAAATTGCGCAGATCAACCTTACAACCTATCTAACGCACTGAGCTAATATCGAAGAAAACACTTTGCAGCATGATTATGAGCACAGCTTTTTTTTTTTTCTTTTATTATCAAGCATAAAAAAAATCTTCAGAATCTATATTTGGACAGTAAGAGCTGATTAGACAGTGTTTAGCGGGCCCCCGTAGCCTAGTGGATAAGAGAGTTGACTCTTAATCCATTAGGTTTCTCACCGCTGTGGTTCGAGCCTAGCTCGGGTCATATGTGGGAAAGCCAAGTTCTGCTTACGGATGGTCAGGTGGTTTTTCTCCGGGTACTCCAGTTTTCGCCCACCTTCGATGAACGATCGGCTCGATATAAGTGAAATATTCTTGAAAGGGCCGTAAAACCCAAATCAAAAAAAAAAAAAAAAAAAAAATTAGACAGTGTTTATATTGCTGGTAACAGTAGATTATGGTCTAATTTCTCACGCCATGTCTTTAGTCCAGCACAGGCGTATTGATACACAAGTATGTTGATTATGTTAACCAGTTGAATGCGCCGTCCGACTGGAGACCAAGAGGTCACGGGTTCAACCCCCACTGAGGTCGGCAACATTCTTTCGTGGAGATTGATCACGAAATATTTTCTACGGTCATTCTATCCCTTCCGCTGATTCAAGAAGGGCAATTGTCAGTTTCTGGCGAACGAATGTGCACAATACTGGTTAACCACTAAGAGGACTAAGCCTGCCCAGTAAACGTGCGGTTTGGTAAACTGACCGCGCTTGACATGACCACATTGGGTTGACTTGGCCGTAAAACCTCAACACAAACAATAACCCTTAAACTGCATAGCTTAATTACTACAACTGTAGCAGATAACAATTTCATATTTTTCTCTTATTTAATCAGAGAAATTTATGCAATTCATCCGCTGGCAAAAAAGTCATATGAAATTCTTAGTCTGGTTTTCTCTGCAAAACAGGGGAGAATCTGAATGTCGCCTGCTTTAAAAATTGCACGGCGCTATAAAGATATTTATAGCTTTATATTCATATAAATCGGACTACATTTTGAGCGGACACATATTTCAGTGGTAGTGAAAGCCGGATGCAACTTGAAAATGCGTATGCCAGCAAGGAATGACAGATGAATCTGTCATTTAAAAAATGGGAGTACTGTGTAGAATGAATGTAGTAATGTGGGGTTTGCTCATTTAAATGAGCAATTTTCCCATAGGAGCCCCAATTTGACCATTCGACCTGAAATGACCTTGTTGCTGTCAATATTTGTACACGTTTGAATTTTTCATTTTGTCTTTTTCCGTCTTACTACGAAGAAGAAACAAAAGCTATTTTTCTTTGTTTATGATTGGAAATATGCATTCTCAAATCAAACAGATTATAAGCTGGTTTAATAATACAGTTTAATTTGATATTCAAGCATGGAAAGATTTGGGCTGAAAGCAAACATTATGAGTGGAGAAAAGAACGAAACACTGCTACATAGATGATTTCAGATATAGTATGTTCAGCCTAGGCTATGGATGGCGACATGTAATTAAGTATGCGGGCTAGAAAACAGACGATCATAGTTGATTTTTTTTTACATAGCTCTGATAACGTCTATAATGTTTTTATCGTTGAGTATTGCGATGATTTATATAATTACAACCGTTCATAAATTATAACATTTTTTCACTATACTATGATCTATAGGGAGCTAAGTAATGCATGACAGATTAGTTTCCCAGCATACTGATGCTTTGCATCAGTTTTCTTGTAAATACCTGTTAGAGGACTTAATACGTAAAGTATATTGGGTCCAAGACCATATTAAACACTGTTTTTACAACTAAAGTACGTGTATTCATTTTATTTATTTATTTATTCATTTTTTCTTTTTTTTTTCTTTTCATAAAACAGTTTTAATTGAGATATTTTTGAAAGCATTATTATATTTTGTGAAGGTTTAATATTTTCACACTATAATTAACTTGTTTTGACAATTAAGTAAATGTTTTAAGTCTTAGTACACTGTATAAAATTTTCAGCAGACAACATTTTGAAGTTTTTTTTGTTTTGTTTTTTTTTACATTTTTCCCTGAAAACAGGTTTTGACATAAATTTCAAACAAATTATTTCCACATGATTTGACATTCCATGCAAGTTGTCTTCAGCAGAGACAATTTGCATGAAATGTCAAACCTGTTGTATGGAAAAAAAAATAAGAAAAAATGTCAGCAATTTGTCATCTGCTGAACTAGCCCAGAGAGTAGTAAAGGTTCAATAGGACCCCGAATTGGACCAAGTACATGCATACATGCATTAAGTTTACAATAATCTGAACGGTGTTAGACTTTCAGTAACAAATTGCCTTTAGTTTACAAAGAAAATATTTTTATAGTATCATTATTTTTTATGCCCCCAACTTCGAAGAAGTTGGAGGGGCAAATTGCATCTGGGACGTTTGTGTGTGCGTGCGTGCGTGCATCTGTCCGTCCATCTGTGCATACATCCGTTACACTTTTTGATGCATGGCATAACTTCTGAGCCATGCATGCTAGGGTTTTGAAATTTCATGTATGGATTCTTCATGAAAAAATAGCTGACCCATATTTTTTTCCCCATCAGGATTATGCCCCTTTACTGAGTTATGGCCCTTTGAAAAAATATAGATGAAATCTTGTCAGCAAAATATCTCCAAAGCTATTGAAGCTAGAGCCTTGAAACCTGGTGAATAGATTGGTATTGATGAGTAAATGATCTGATTAACATTTGAATAAATTATAAAAATTACTTCATGAGTTATGGCCCTTTATAACTTTGTGCATTTTTACAATTGCTCTCTTTTTGATGCATAGCATAAGTTTTGAACTGTGGATGCTAGGGTTTTGAAATTTCATATAATCACACAGTATCCAGCTAATGCACAGACAGATCAGATTCATTAGATATGAATAGGTTCATTTTTACTTGTTGGGACAGTTACTTTTCAAATAAGATGCACTATGTTATGTGGTCAGTCAGCAAATAATAATAATATGAAAATATTTTCTTGGTAAAGGCAATTTGTTATTGAAAGCCAAACAAAGTTCAGATTAATGTAAACTTAATACGAGGGTCATGCAAAAAGTTCTGTCACTAACAGGCTTCTTTTGTTATGTCCCAGGTATATTTTAAAATGCTTCACTGCACTTGAATGGTGTGTTGAATAGCTAACGATACCTGTTTATTTCGTGCAAATTGCTTTCCAAACTGACCGAGTTATTTCAAATTGAAATAGATGCAGTCATAAACATTGACCAATTTACTTGTTACATTGGTACATGGACCAGAAGACTGAAATTCGTAGCTATATTAAATGCCGTATTAGGCTTAATATAGACTCAAAGCAGATATTTAATGAATTAGTGGTATATATGGACCTCAGACCTTTTCAATGCGCACAGGTTTTAGGTGGGTTAAAGCTTTTAAGGCTTGGAAATTTTCTGTTGAAGATGATACCCATCCTGGAAGGCCTAAAACCTCTGTTACCAAGGCTAACATCGCTTCAGTAAAGATTGTGGTCGAACAAGATGCTGCGATTGTCTGTCAAAGATATAGCTAGTTGTACTGGCATATCAGAAGACAGTTTTGAAAAAAGCATTTGGACCTGAGAGAGGTTTGCACTAGGTGGATACCTCATTTGCTCACTGAGGAGCATAAGACACAACACCTTAAATATGACCGGGAACTTTTGAAGAAATTGTTCGGTCATTTCTAACTTGCTAACAGGTGATGAAACCCGGGTGCACATGTTAGAGCCACAAAAAAGGGCTGATAAAAAGCAATGGAAGCGAAAAGATAAAAAACGCCCATGTATTGCCAAGGGAACCATAATTAAGTTCGAAAAAGATGTTGTACGCAGTTTTCTTTAATTCAAGTGGGCCAGTCATTCAAGTGCCTTGTCTATCTGGTTATACAATCACTGGTCGATTCTACATGATTTCTGTACTGAAGAAAGTGAAAGAGTTTTACAATAAGAAACGACCAAGCAAAGGATGATCAGGAGTCCACCTTTGACATGACAACGCCTCCTCTAATAAGTGTGACGTTGTGAAGTCTTTTTTGGCTTCTGAAAAAATGAAAGTTTTAAACCATCCACCTTATTCACCTGACCTGAGTCCCTGTGACTTCGTTTTATTTCCAAGGCTTAAGAAAATGCTTTCTGGAAATAAGTATATGTCTAGAAGTTCTCTTGGTAGCGCTATTTATCAGTGTCTCCAACAGATACCAAAAGAAGACTATTTATCTGCTTTTCACGACTGGGTAAAAAGGTTACAAAAATGTGTTTCAGTAAAGGGGGAATACTTTATAGGTTTGTAATAAAAATATGTTTGATAAAACATAGCACTGAAGTAATCTAAACCCAGTGACAAAACTTTTTACAGGACCCTTGTACATGTACTTGGTCCAATTCGGGGTCCAACTGAATCTTTACTACTCTCGGGGCTAATTCAGCAGATGACAAATTGATGACATTTTGTCTTATTTTCCACCAAAAAACAGGTTTTGACATTTACCCACCTGGACATTTACCCACCCAAAATTGCGTTGGTAACACTGTCCTTAATGCAAAAGACATGTTTTAGAAGTGATCTTTAATTTGTGATATTATTTTTCATTCATTTATTCCTTTTTATTGTTAAAGTTACTTTGTACATGCATCTATTTGACAGTTTAAGATGACAATGAATTTGTATCAAAGATGAAGGATAAAATTGAAATACTTTTTTTTATTTTTTTTTTTATTTATTTTTCTTTTTATAAATTGGCTTCGCAGTTTTTAAGTAAGTTTCCTTTGATATATGTTTTTTTTTTTCATAAATCATAAATAGCACTTAGTGATATTGTTTTCTGTATCATACAAAATTATACTTGTGTTGTTTATAATAAATAAAAAATCTTTAAACCAATTTCTATTTCTTTCAATCTTTTTTCCTTCCAGTAAATCAATGTCAAGTTCTGTTTTGTTTTGTTCTTTAATAGTTAAATTTACAGTGAAAGTTGCAAAACTGAACAAACAATTTCTTAAAATTAAGGCCTTTTTTTTTTTTTTTTTTTGTCTAACTGATGGAGGGCAAAGACCATATTAGATCACTTTTTAACAACTAAATAATATATATCTACAAATATTGTTTTTATTTATTTATTTTATATATTTCTATATTTGGCAAAACAGTTTTAACTGAGATAATTTGATATTTCTTGAAAGGATTATTATATTTTGCAAAGCCCTGTATTTTCACACTATAATGAAGAGTTGAAAGGGATGTATAATTCATACATCCAGGCTTGTTGTATGTTTATCAATAATTGTGTTGTTGTTTATATTTATATGTCACAAAAGTTTCATATATTTTCATTCTTTCAGTCTTTGTTTCTACCAATTAATTTATTTATTCTGATTTAATTTACTTTTACATGTACATCATGAACACTTAATTCTTAAAAACTATTCAGCTAACACTATGTTTTTTTGTTGTTTTGTGTGTGTGTGTGTGTGTGTGTGTGTGTGTGTGTGTGTATGTGTGTGTGTGTGAGAGAGAGAGAATACATCAACTTATTTATTAATTTATTTATTTTGTGTATTATGGTCAGTAACTTCTCTTGTATGTTCGTAAAAGCATAATTTTGCGTAAGTGTTTACATGTCACAAATCTTATCTGATTTTCATTTCTTTCCATTTTTGTTTCTTCCAGTGATTTTACTAATTATTTACTTGTTTATTTGCTTATTTGTTGTATTTAGCTGAAAAGAAGTGATTTTGTCTTAATAAAGCAGTTTTTATTTTTGTACCCTAAATTAACTGTATTTAATTGACTGTATTTATTTTGGTATAGTTGCTATTCACTTGTATGTTCATAAAAATATGTTTTGTGTTGTCTAAATGTCCCAAACCTTTTAAGATTTTGTTCATTTCTTTCAATCTTTGGTTCTTCCAGTAACTCACATAGCATCAAGGTTATTTATTTATTTATTTATTTTCTAATTTTTACAAAGAAAGTGAGAGTTTAAAAGTGAAAGTTTAAAACTGAACAAAATTCTTTAAAATCTAATAGGAATACTTGATTGGTTTGCTTTGATTTTTCTGTGGAATGCTATGCTTTTTAGCTATGGACTTACTAGCCAGCAGATTTAAGGTATTCTGACACATTTTGGATTGCATAACAAGCCCATGACCATAAGGAGATTAAGATAAGAAATTTTGGTGACTTTGGCCACCCTTACAGGTAGGGGCCTGATAAGGGGAAATTAGATTTGATACCAGCAAAGTTTATGAAGAAGACAGAGAAACAGATAAGGTGGGTAATTTGGTGATAATTTGATGATTTTTTTTCTGTTTATTCAATAAAATATAGCTAGTTGATATTCATTAGAATTGTCTCTCCTAGGCAGTTCTAATGAATACCCATAACATGTTTTATGGAGAAATACGGAGAGGAGATAGAAACATTATTTTGAAGGGAGAACGTATTGTAAAAGGAGATCAAGAAAGTAGCAGATATGAACATACAACAGAGGGTTATGATAGCCAGAGTGGGCAGAGACATCGACCGCCTGATAGCAGGCGCACTAGAAATGGCAATAATGGGAGCTCCTCGAATCAAGTACGTCATTCACAGCATCCGGATGCTCGTCTGCCTGACCGGCTGGGTGGTCACCAGTCAGACTGGCATTCGGATAGACATTCTGACCATTATAGTGAGCGTGAGGGTGGTCGATATGTAGATAGTAGAGAAATTAGATAAGAGCAGGCTGTTGGAATGTGAGGGGTTGGAATTCAGACAATTTTAGTGATAATTATGTGGTTAGAGATTCCTGTTTATTGTCCTTAAATCTGGATATAGTTGGTGTGGTTGAAACACATCTAAAAAATGATGAGACACTTGAGGTAGCTGGGTATGAGTGGTTTGGACAGAACAGGAAACGTCTGCATGTCAACGCCAGATGTGGCTCAGGTGGCGTTGGTATTCTCATTAAAAACGCTCTTTTAAGAGAATTCGAATGCAAAGTTGTAGATAACTCATATGAGGGTACTTTGTGGCTAAGACTAAAACATAAATTCAATAGAACATGTTTAATTTTATGTGTATGCTATTTACCTCCAGAAAACTCATCTAGACAGGCAGATGTATTTGGGTTTTATGACAATTGATTAACTGGTATATATGAATTTCAAGATATGGGTCCAGTATGTTTGTTTGGTGATTTTAATAGTAGATGTGCGGATTTAAATGATTATATAAAAGGGGTTGACAATTTATCTGATCAAGAAGTTGTGGACTTCCAGGTCAATAAGTATGGACACATTCTGCTAGACTTTTTAATAAACAGTAACTTTTGTATTTTGAATGGGAGAAACAGTATAAAGAACGATTTTACAAGTGTATCTACGAAAGGGTCATCTGTTGTGGATTACTGTTTTGTCAGCCATTCTGATTTGAATATGTTTTCTGATTTTTATGTCTATACCGCGTCAGAGCTTATAAATCTGAGTGGACACAAAGAGGCCGTCATTCCATCATCGATTCCTGACCATTCATGCATTACATTGAAAATAAATACTGAACAATATACAAGTTACGATACTGTTCCAAACGATAAGCAGTCTGAAGGCAGTATCAAGTTCAATGTTAAAAGAATTCCCGATATTTTGGCTGCAATAGTGTTTTTGTTAATGAAATCCATGCTTGTGTTTTACAGTTAGAACGTAGTCTTCGCGAACAGCAGGATGTCGATAATGCATATGCCAATAATTGTAAACTGATAAAAGGTGAAATGTTTGATAAACTGCCACATAAGACGGTTCTCATGAATGGTGGGGAGTCAAATAAGCGCAGACGGTCAGCGAAGCCTTGGTGGAATGATGATCTCAGTTATTTATGGAATGAAACCTGTTTAGCAGAGAAGCGTTGGTTGAACCATAAAATGTCTAGCGGTAAACGTGAGCTTCGGGCAATTTTTATAAGTAAATGCAAACTTTTTGATAAAAATGTCCAAAAAGCAAAACGTAGGTATTGGTACGAGTTACAAACAGATTTGGTGAAACAATCAAATGAAGACCCACAAACTTTCTGGAAAACTATAGGTAAGGTCGGCGTTGCATTTGATAAAAGAAAGAAAATACCCATGCAAATCGTAGGTGAAAATGGTGAGATAATTACAGATAAAAATGTAGTCTTAAATAAATGGAAAAATAGCTTTTCAGATTTATTTAGTCAGCAGAATGCCACAATGCTTGCTTGGAAAATGGCAATACTATTCAAACAACACGTGTGCCAGAATTTGATGATGAAATTTCCGTTTCAGATGTACATAAGGCAATTTTCAATGCAAAACGTGAAAAAGCATCTGGAATAGATGGGTTACCTTATGATGTCTTTCATAATGATACACAGTTTCTGTTTCCTGTTTACATATTTTGTTTAATGTTTGTTTTGATTCGGGCTGTGTTCCATCTGAGTGGGGTAAGGGTATTATAAACCCTATACCAAAGTCGAACACGGCAGACCCAAGAGACCCGCTTTCATATAGAGGAATTACTTTAGCGCCCGCCACATACAAATTGTATTGTTCTATTTTAAACAAAAGATTAAGTAAATGGATTAACCGTAATGATGTTTTAGTTGATGAGCAGAATGGTTTTAGAAAGACTTGATGTACGATAGATCATGTCAGTAGTTTAACTAACTTAATAGAAACCAGACAGAAACTTAAGTTGAGTACCTTTGCAGCTTTCATCGATTTCAAAAAGGCGTATGATTCTATAAACCAAACTCTTTTATGGAAAAGACTTACACAGATAGGCATTAGGGGCAAAATGTTCAAAGCAGTTCAGTCGTTATATCAGTCAGTATCATCTTGTGTTCGGATCAGTGGGCTGACCACGGATTGGTTTGACGTTACTGTAGGCTTGCGTCTAGGGTGCCCGCTCTCGCCCCTCCTGTTTAATTGCTTTATAAATGATCTCGCACAAAAGATAAAGGCTGTAGGAAAAGGCGTCTCAATAGATAACGGCGAGCAAATATGCATTTTACTGTATGCTGATGATGTTGTTTTATTTGCGGAAAATGAAGCTGATCTTCAGTCGATGTTAAATGTTTTATCAGGTTGGTGTGAGGAAAATTGTATGACAGTTGATAACACAAAAAGTAAGATAGTTCATTACAGGTCAAGCGCTGTACCCTGTACTAAATATGTTTTCAGTTGTAGTTCTTCAAGTCCGGAGATTGTTGATAGATATGTATATTTGGGGCTTGTAATTCACGAACATCTAGACTGGAATGTTACTGCTAAAGTCGTTGCACAATCAGCGAATAGGGCGCTGGGTTTGTTGATCGCTAAAAGCAAATTCTTAGGTGGCATGCCATACTCTGTCTTTTCAAAATTATTTGACTCAGTTGTTTGGTCAGTTATAGCCTACGGGGCTGCTGTATGGGGTTCCCATAAATTTTCATGCATCGAAGCGGTGCAGCACAAGGCCCAAAGATATTATTTAGGTACTGGAAAATACACCCAATCGGCTGCAGTTGTGGGTGATATGGGTTGGATACCCGCTTTCATAAAACAATATAAGTGTGTATGTAAGCAGTGGGCTCGGTATACAAATATGCCTAATGACAGGATCATTAAGCGTATTTATAATTACTGCAAAAACAAGAGTAGTGCACGATGTCAAAACTGGTATTTTAGAGTTTCAAAACATTTCACTACCTTAAACTGTCACAAATTTGTTCAGGCGCGTCATAGATTTAGCAGTCAGTACATGTTCAGGGTACTCTCTGAAAAAATGATGAATAAGTTCACTGAAGAATGGCGTGTAGCAATAAACAGTAGCAATAGCTGATCGGGCACCGGGGGTAATAAACTGCGAACCTATAAATTATTCAAAAGAACATTTGGAACGGAACAATACTGTAAAATTATAATGTCACCCCTTCACCGTTCAGCACTTGCAAAATTTCGCTGTGGGGTGGCACCTTTACGTCTTGAGACGGGCCGGTACGAAGGTTTATCAGTAAGTGACCGAATATGTCCATTTTGTCGAGTGCATGTAGAGGATGAGACACATGTCCTTCTTAACTGCGACAAGTATTATCCTATACGAAAAAATTCTTTTTGAAAAAGCAGTTACAGTTTATCCAGATTTTAATATTTTATCAGATGAGGAAAAAATGATATTTTTATTTTCCAACGCTCAAATGATTCGAGCCTGGGCCAAAGCCTGCTATCTAATTTTACAATGCCGTTCAATGTTATTGTATAAATAGATTGTTAAAATTTTATCCACATTCTTGTCATGTTTGGACTTTTATGGTATAAATCTTAAACCAATTTATTTAATGCAACTGGCATGTATAATAATATGCATGCCCAAGTATATATTAAACATTTCAGATCAGACGGCATTCTTTCTCGTTTTATAAGGTGAATGCTAATTTTAATCTTATCTTAACATGTGACAAGGATAGCTGTGATAGGCTCTTATAATGTTTAAAAAACGGCTTGATTTAGTTTGTCTATATGTTTTATTTATATATTGTACATATATTACAATCAAAAAATCAAAGAGACATGTTTAGTTGCATCGTAGTACAAATTTTGATTTGGCTTCTACTACCTTATTCTGTGGCAATACAATAATGTATTTTAGATACAGTCTGAATCGGTTGTACCTAATGTGTCACCATGACGGGCCCGGGTGCGAGGAGCATGCTGTTTGGACATTGGTTTCTGCCGGATGCTCTTTCGTTCACCAGGACTCAATGTGGTGCCTTTGCAAATGGTACGGCCGGCGCAGATTTTGCTTACATCTTCTTAAAAATCTGAGATATATGTTTTAATACAATATATGAATACCGGTAGATTTTGATGGTAAAATGACGTGTTTAAATGCTGGCTCTGTATTGGTTGTGCCTGATAAGTCACCATGGTGAGACCTGGCGTGAAGGACCTGCAGTTTGGACATTGGAATCCGGCACATGCTCTGTCGTTTGCCGGGTTTCGCTTTGGTCCCGGTGTGGGGAAGCGCGGCCGGTGCAGAGTCAGCTTATATTCTGTTTATATTTATTAGTATACTTAAGGTATGTAAGTTACTTACTTTATGTTTTAATCGTCTCTCATAGTTCATATCTGAACGGCAATTTTACATTCTTATATGATATATAAAATGTTTTTTATACAACTGTAGAATTGGTGAGACGTTAATAAACCATATCTTATTATTTAGTTATAAAAACACAGTTTAATATGGTCCAACAGGTATATACCTGGTCCAACTGGAATTGGTCCAAGGATTGATACACCCCATTTTGGTCCAACTGATAATCACTTGGACCTGCAATCCAAAGGTCCAAGTGATTTGGTCCAAGGAATATAGGGCTTTAACTCTATGCACTGCAAAATGCAGTTTTAAAAGGAAAGTTAAAATAAAATTGTAAGTGAGAATGATCTACCAAATGAAATGGTAAATCCCAGCCATTTATATAATAATAATAATAATAATATGAAAATATTTTCTTGGTAAAGGCAATTTGTTATTGAAAGCCCAACAAAGTTCAGATTAATGTATACTTAATACATGTACTTGGTCCAATTTGGGATCCAATTGAACCTTTACTACTCTCGTGGCTAATTCAGCAGATGACAAATTGATGACATGTTGTTGTATTTTTTGCCATAAAACAGGTTTTGACATTTCATGAAATTGTCTCCACTGAAGACAACTTGCATGGAATGTCAAAACTTGTTTTCAGGGAAAAATGAAAAAAAAAAAAAAAAAAAAAGAAGAAGAAGAAGAAAGAAAAAACTTTTTCAAAATGTTACCTGCTGAAAATTTTATACAGAGTACTAAGCCTTAAAACATTTGATTGTCAAAACAAGTGGATTATAGTGTGAAAATATTAACCTTCACAAAATATATTAATGCTTTCAAAAATTGAAAATATCAAATTATCTCAAAATTGTTTTATCAAAAGTAAAAGAAAATAAATAAATAAATAAAAAAAATATAATATAAAAAAGTAAATAAATAAAATGAATACAATTTACATAGATGCATATTACTTCAGTTGTAAAAACATCGTTTTATATGGTCCAACAGGTATTTATACTTGGTCCAACTGGAAATAGTCCAAGGAATACACCCCATTTTGTCCAACTGATAATTACTTGGACCAGTCAAAAGTCCAATGGTCCAAGTGATTTGGTCCAAGGAATACACTGATCCATAAATTTAGGGCAAAATCCATCAATTGTTTTGGGAGTAATGACCCTTTTTCAATGTTGAAAAATAGTTTCCGTTTGATATCTTTTGAAAACATTAGTGTACTGGATTCATATTTAATACACAGGTATATAATCTTAAAATAGAGGTTATGTTCCATTTAGGGTAAAATCCGCCCCTTATTATTGGCGTTATGGCCCTTTTTCATTTTTGAAAAATGTTTCTCGTTCGATATTTTTTTTAAAAGATTAGTGTGGATTCATATTTTATACACAGGTATATAATCATAAAATATAGGTCAAATTCAATTTAGGGTAAAAACCATCAATTAGTATGAGAGTTATGGCTAAATGTTTTCAACTTTATTTTTTGCAAAATGCCTGTGTGTGGGTTATGATGGCCCTTGGGCATCTGTGTCATATTGTGTCACGAAAACCTGCCTATATAATTTTGACCCCCTTAAACCCCACTTTTATATAGTAAAACTGGGGGTTTACAGGTGTATACATTATTTTTCTTATTTCTGCTCAAAAAACATAGATTGTGTGTACTCGTTAGAACCGCCTCACCGACGCAGTTCTAACGAGTACCCACAATCTATGTTTTTGAGCAAAAATGTGAAAAATATCAGAGTTTTTTATCTGAAAATTTTCAGTTTTTCTGAGGTAAAATTTTCTATATATTTGAATAGGGGTGTTTTCGTAATGACACATTGGTTTCTTCTGTTTCTTCAGTTTCATTCCTGTTCCTTCCCTGTCCCTCTCTTTCACTGCCTCTACTATCTCTTCTATCCCTTTTCTCCCTTCTCTGGGAGACAGTACAAAATGACCCACAAGGGTTGATGTTTGGCTAAACCCCATCACAATCAATGTTCCAGATAAGAGCCATACATTAGGGCTTCTCTGGGCTCCAGATAAGAGTTTAAACAGTAAAGGTTTGTAGGGCCCCAGATAAGAGACATTAAACAATAGTTTCTTTAGGGCTCAAGCTAAGATGAAAATAAAGATCAGAGGGCTCCTGATAAGAGATAAAATACAGGTCTTTAGAGCTCCAGATAAGAGAGCTACAAAAATAGAGGTTTTCCACAATAGGGTATTTAACAATAAAGTTTCTGGGGGGAGGGGGGGGGGGGGGTCCTGGTAAAAGAGATAAGACAGTAAAGGTTCTTAGGGTTCTTGATAAGATAGAATAACCTAGAAAGGCTCTTAGGGCTCCAGATAAGAGACATTAAACAATAAAGGTTCTTAGGGCTTCAGATAAGAGAGATGAAAAAACAAAGGTTTTAAGGGCTGGCTCCAGTTAAGAGAATAATTTTCTTAGGGTTCCAGAAGTGGCAAAAAAATCTTTGAGCTCCAGTTTATAAGAGATAAAAAAAAATTTTCTTTTGACCCCAGATAAGAGCTACAGCCAATAGAAGTTATTTGGGCTCCAGATAAGAGGGAATTAACAAGAAAGGTTGTTAGGGCTCCAAGAAGAGAAATAACAAATGGTAGTACTTGGGGCTCCAAATTAAAGGGTTAAAACAACAAAGATTCTTAAAGCTCCAGATAAGAGTGATAAGACAGTTGTTAGGGCTCCAAGAAGAGAAATACCAAATGGTAGTACTTGGGGCTCCAAATTAAAGGGTTAAAACAACAAAGATTCTTAAAGCTCCAGATAAGAGTGATAAGACAGTAAAGATTCTTAGGGTTCAAGAAAAGAGATTAAACAAAATAGCTTCTTAAAGCTCCTCATAAGAAAGCTTAACCAATATAAGTTCACACAGAGGTTCTAAGTGCTCCAGAGAGAAATAAAACAGATTTTAGCATTTCTTGGACTCCAGATAAGAGAGATAAACAATTTTCTTTTGGGCTCCAAATAAGAGATAAGAGGTTCACGGGGCTCCAATAGAGAACAAGCAGTAAAGGTGCTTTTGGCTCCAGATAAGAGATAAAACAACAGAGTTTCTTAGGACTCCAGAAAAGAGGAATAAAGCTACACAGGTTCTGATGGCTCCAAATAAGACAGCTAAAAAAAGTTTTTAGGCTCCAGATAAGACAGAAAAAAACAATAGAGGTTCTAAGGGCTCCTGATTTGAGAGATAAAACACTTTTTCGCATACCAGATAAGTGATAAAACAATCAAGATTCTTATGTTTCAATTGTTTATTAGTTATGACAGGTTGAAAAAAATCACAATCTACCTTTTACCAACTGATAATAAATAATCAGGATTTTCTCTCAGAGTTTGAAAATAAGGGCTCCAAGGACTCACTGCAGTGAAGTTAAGGAGTCCTTGATAAGACTTGGATGGGCATTGTTTTAAAGGATTAACTATTTCCAAAATAGGAATAAATCTTGTTATTTAGGTGGCAGATACATGTAGATTAAAATACAAAGCCTGGAATAAATAACATTAGTACTAGATCAATCATATATGCATTACTCAGGAGCTATGAGAGCCACAATTATGCAGTTAAAAGGGATTCAGAAAAACAAAGTTGATTGCTTGTTTTTCATGATTATGTCCCTCTCCTCCCCCTACCAAAGAGGCAATTGGTGATCAAAAACCAGGACCAGAAATCACTATAGGTAGACATTCGTGTTAATGAAAGGCACCGTTGCTGAAGAGCTTCTTTAGACATTATTTTGATGAACTTAGGGTGGTGCCACCTAAATTTTTTTATTTTAGGGGCTTTTATTCAAAAAAGCTTGCAGAATTCAAAGATACAATATTTTAGCAAGTACATGTATAGAAGTGTTGCAACACAGGTACCGTATTCGATCTAATTACCGCACCGTGCACTAACGTTTCTCAAAATTATTGGTAGAACATGCAGTAAAATATCTACCTAATCAAGACAAACTTACAAGAAAGATAAGCAGGAAACTGAATGAGAGCGTATTTAATGTTGGTGCGATTTTTTTTCTGATTTTCTTTATGAAAGCATATGTTGTTGTTACTTATTTGAATTGCCTCGACAAGTTGAGGCAATTCAAATGAGTACAAACAACATATGTTCTTATAAAGCAAGAAATAAAAGTATACAACTGTGATCTGAAGACTAAGAAATTGGTTGACTGTGCGCTTATAGGGGTATGTGCAGTAATTAGGTCGAATACGGTAATATGAAAAATTACTAAAAAATATTCTCTTTTGGTGAAGAACAATATTCTTATTTTAACCATATAGCTTTGTCAAAGCCAAATGAACCATTATTCAAACAAAATCACTTAAGCTCTCTCCATAAAAAATCAGACTGAAAAGTTCTTTGTGTTTTTTATGCTGTTACTATGTATTTCTATTTTTTTTCCACCTGAAAATCTGTTCTTAATCAATACAGGGTATGTATGCTTTAATAGGTTTATTTACATTTATCAGTTTGTCTTGTCTGTAGATATTTTGGCCAAATTGTGAATCGGTTTTTAAAACTTCATACATATACTACCAGAAAACAAATAATTGTGTTTAAGGTCGTATTGAATTTTTTAGATCCCACCGTTTGTCACAAGGTACCTTTTTTTTTAACAATGTGTTTTCCTCAAAACAGACTAATCGCAAGTGACAGGAGGTCCTTCCTTTAAATCACAAGGAATTCTATCATATTTTAGCCATAAAACTTACAAAAATACTCATTTTCTGGTACCAAAAGTTTGGCTGTGATATGCCCTTTAACAAATAAAGACATTTTAACATGTTTGAGGTGCATGAAATCATAAAAGGTTACCAATTTGAAAGACCAATTTTTATTTTATTCTCTGAAATGCATCTTTGAACCTAAAAGCTCAATGTCATAATTTTATGGCAGACCACAATCTACTTGATTTCTAATGCAACATGGTATCTAGACTATACGAATACATACATAAAATGGGAAATATGAGCTTTATGACTTCTGAGGAAATAGATAATTGTATCTGATCTTTGCTGAGTGTATGCAAAGGTAAGAAATTTGAATGTCATCACATGCCCTATTTTAGTTACAAAATTCCTAATTTTAGCACTAAATTAGCCCTAAAAATTCTTATTTTTGTCTCTAAACTTAGCCCTAATTTTCTTTCAAATAGTGCTGGACAGCCTGCTAATGACCACTGGGGCATGGCCAATTTGGACCACAGGGGCATTGCTGGCAGGATTTATGTAAGAAACCACTTAACATTGCTACATACTGTTAGCTCTGGGCCTTATGGTTTCAGTGAAGAAGCTTTTTGAAGGTTCTTCAACTATATACAGTTCTATATAGATGCCTGGGGTGTGACCAGTTTGAACCCCAGGGGCTTGATTGGCAAGATTTATGTAGGGGATCACTAAACATGCATGATACTTTATAGCATTATTTTTAATTATGGCTATTTTGACAATTTTAGCCTCCATCTAGGCAGCCATCTTGAAGTTTTGAAAATCTTATTGGGCTGACACTAAATTTTATGACTGTACTATATGCTGTAGGTGTTTTCGTTGAGTTAAAAGACATTTTAAATAGCTTCAGACTGGGCTACCCTTTGTCATTTTGACAGAAAATGCACTTTGTGACCTTTGACCTTGTACAGACACAATGGAAGGTCTTATTAGGTGGCACAGACCCTGAAGTTGATGGGTAGAGGTCACTGATCAATACTAACAGTTGTGCCTTTTATTAACATTCTGACCTACCTGGGTCAAAATTTAAAATTTTAACCACCAGTCTATAAAACTTCTTGTCCGCTCTGTAACTTGAAAACCCTTTGGAATATTTTGATGATACTTGGTAGAAATGTAGATAAGGACGAGATGACACGTCACATACAAGACAGCTCTGGCTTTCTTACTTTTGGAGCTATCACCCTTTGATTTATTTGAAAAAGATTTTGTGTCCGCTCTGTAACTCAAATACCCTTTGGACTATTTCGATGGTACTTGGCAGATGTGTCGCGTATAAGAATGGCAACTCTGCCTTTCTTACTTTTGGCATTATCTCCCTTTGTTATATTTGACAGTGATAATCAATTGATTTTGTGTCCGCTCTGTAAGTCAAAGACCCATTGGAACATTTTTATGATACTTTGTAGAAATGTAATACAGGACCAGACAACATGTCGCGTACAAGAATGACAACTCTGCCTTTCTTGCTTTTGACTTTATCTCCCTTTGTTATGTCTGACAGTGATTACCCATTGATTTCATGTCCGCTCTGTAAGTCAAAGACCCTTTGGAAAATTTTTATGATACTTGGTAGAAATGTAGAACAGGACCAGGTGACATGTCGCGTACAAGAATGACAACTCTGCCTTTCTTACTTTTGGCATTATCTCCCTTTGTTATATTGGACAGTGATGATCCATTGATAATGTGTCAGCTCTGTAAGACAAAGACCTTTTGGAATATTTTTATGATACTTGCTAGAAATGTAGAACAAGACCAGACAACGTGTGGCATACAAGAATGACAACTCTGGCTTTTTTACTTTTGGAGATCTTCCTTTGTTTTGTTTGAAATAGATTTCTTGTCTGCTCGTTTCTCGTCTGCTCTGTAACTGTTATAACCTTTGGAATATTTCGATGGTACTTGGCAAAAATGAATTTCTAAGCTAAATCCTTGAGTATGTGGTTTGAAATATTTTGATAATATTTGGTAGAGGCATAGATAAGGATTAGTAGGCATGTCGTGTTCCAGAGTACTCTCACTTTCTCCATTATTATCTCCTCTGTTGCAAAAATCTTGTGCAGGCTCCCACACTATTTGAGTTAACTTGATAATTTTTGGTAGGGGCATATACCAGGTCAAGAAGGTGTGTAGTATGCAAGAAGGACAACTTTTACTTTGTTGAGTTTTTATCCCAATAAACATACAGCAAGTTCCTTTACCTTTACAAGGCATATTTTTTTTTTACTATTATTTCTGAATATGTACACTCACAAATTCAAAGTATTTACAAATACTGTGTATTCTGTTATCACATCAGAAGTAGTTATTAGATGATTTTGACAAAAATAAAAAAAAATAAAAGAACACTCAAAAATTAAATCATTCACAGTACACCTAGTTTTGTTTTCACTTATTATTTTGGTCACATTTCATACTATCTTTGCTTCTTTTTACTTTGCTCTTGTTCAATATATACATAATATCGATTGAAATACACTAAATTTAGAAATGGCGGTTTGGTCGGGGGATTTGCCATCTCTTCTGATGGCTACGAGGGTCCTGCAAAAAGTTTTGTCACTGGATTGGGATTACTTCAGTGCTACATTTTATCAAACATATCTTTATTACAAACATTCAAAGTATTCCCCCTTTACTGAAACATATTTTTGTAACCTTTTTATCCAGTCGCGAAAAGCAGATAAATAGCCTTCTTTTGGTATCTGTTGGAGACACTGATAAATAGCGCTGCCAAGAGAACTTCTAGACGTATACTTATTTTCAGAAAGCATTTCCTTAAGCCTTGGAAATAAAAAGAAGTCACAGAGACTCAGGTCAGGTGAATAAGGTGGATGGTTTAAAACTTTCACCTTTTCAGAAGCCAAAAAAGACTTAAAACCTCACACTTATGAGAGGAGGCGCTGTCCTGTAAAAGGTGGACTCCTGACCATCATTTGCTTGGTCTTTTCTTATTGTAAAACTTTCACTTTCTTCAGTACAGAATTCTTGTAGAATCGGCCAGTGACTGTATGACCAGATGGACAAGGCACTTGAACGACTGGCCCACTTGAATTAAAGAAAATTGCGCACAACATCTTTTTCGAACATATGGTTCTCTTGGCAATACATGGGCGTTTTTGATCTTTTCGCTTCCATTGCTTATTATCAGCCTTTCTTTGTGGCTCAAACATGTGCACCCAGGTTTCATCACTTGTTAGCTAGTTAGAATTAACCCGACTATTACGGCCTTTGTATGTTTTCAAAAGTTCCCGGGCACATTTAATGGGTTGTGTCTTTTGCTCCTCAGTGAGCAAATGAGGTACCCACCTAGTGCAAACGTTTCTCAGGTCCAAATGCTTTTTCAGAATTGTTTGCACACTGCCTTCTGATTAAATATCTGCTTTGAATCTATATTAAGCCTAATGCGGCATTTAATATAGCTACGAATTTCAGTCTTCTGGTCCATGTTCCAATGTAACAAGTAAATTGGTCAGGGTATATGACTGCATCTATTTCAATTTGAAATAACTTGGTCAGTTGGAAGGCAATTTGCACGAAATAAATGGGTATCATTAGCTATTCAACACACCAGTCAAGTGCAGTGAAGCATTTTAAAATATACCTGGGATAAAACCAAGGAAGCCTGTTAGTGACAGAACTTTTTGCACGACCCTTGTATGTTTATATTTGAAAGTGATAATTAATTGATTTTGTGTCCGCTCTGTAAGTCGAAGACCCTTTGGAATATTTTCATGATACTTGGTAGAAATGTAGAACAGGACCAGACAACGTGTCCAGTACAAGAATGACAACTCTGCCTTTCTTACTTTTGGCGTTATCCCCCTTTGTTATGCCCCGCCACCAAAAAGTGGCGGGGTATTATGTTATACCCTCTGAAATTTTTAGTGTCCATCCGTCCGTCTGTCCATCCGTCAGCGCCCCCACCATTCATCTGCCCGCAACTCCTCCTACAGTTTAGGCCAATCCTTTTCAAACTTTACAGGCGCTTTTAGGATGGTCTGAAGATATGCATATTGTTTTTTCAGAATCCTGAAATTATTTTTTTTATCACTTTTTTTTTTTCATTTTTAACTTAGACTTTTTTCGAGCCCTAATACTACAGAAATGTATAGGGAGTATGTACCTGCTGCCCGCAACTCCTCCTACAGTTTTAGGCCAATCCTTTTGAAACTTTACAGGCACTTTTAGGATGGTCTGAAGATATACACATTGTTTTTTCAGAATCCTGAAATTATTTTTTATCACTTTTTTCCATTTTTAACTTAGACTTTTTTTGAGCCCTAATACTACAGAAATGTATAGGGAGTATGTACCTTCTGCCCCCAACTCCTCCTGCAGGTTTAGGCCAATCCTTTTCAAACTTTACAGGCGCTTTTAGGATGGTCTGAAGATATGCATATTTTTTTTTCAGAATATGAAATTATTTTTTATCACATTTTTTTTATTTTTAACTAAGACATTTTTCGAGCCCTAATACTACAGAAATGTACAGGGAGTATGTACCTTTTGCCTGCAACTCCTCCTACAGTTTTAGGCTAATCCTTTTGAAACTTTTCAGGCGCTTTTAGGATGGTCTGAAGATATGCATATTGTTTTTTTCAGAATCCTGAAACTATTTTTTATTACATTTTTTGCATTTTTAACTTAGACTTTTTTCGTGCCCTAATACTACAAAAATGTATAGGGAGTATGTACCTTGTACGCGCAACTCCTCCTACATTTTCAGGCCGATCCTTTTAAAACTTCACACATGCTTTTAGGATGGTCTGAAGATATGCATATTGTTTTTTTTCAGAATCCTGAAATTATTTTTTATCACTTTTTATTGCATTTTTAACTTAGACTTTTTGGTGGGTTTTTTATGTTTTTTTGTTTTTTTTTTTTTGGAGTTATGAAATAACTGTTTATTGCTTCTCTTCTTGTTTAACTTAGTTTGTTTTCAGCCCTTATACTACAGAAGTGCATAGGGAATATGTCCCTGTGTGGCAGGGCATGGTGCATTGGCTTGCAGTTATGTTATGTCTGACAGTGGTTATCCATTGATTTCATGTCCACTCTGTAAGTCAAAGACCCTTTGAAATATTTTTATGATTCTTGGTAGAAATGAGAACAGGACCAGATGGTGTGTCGCGTACAAGAATGACAACTCAGCCTTTCTTACTTTTGGCGTTATCTTACTTTGTTATGTCTGACAGTGGTTATCCACTGATTTCATGTCCGCTCTATAAGTCAAAGACCCTTTGGAATATTTTTATGATACTTGGTAGAAATGTAGAACAGGATCAGATGACATGTCGCGTTCCAAGAATGGCACCTCTGCCTTTCTTACTTTTGGAGTTATCTCCCTTTGTTTTGTTTGAAATAGATTTCTCGTCTGCTCTGTAACTGGAATACCCTTCAGGATATTTCGATGGTACCTGGTAGAACTGTAGAATAGAACAAGACCACGTGTCTCTTACAAGAATGACAACTCTGCCTTCCTTATTTTACTGTTTTCTCCCTTTGTTATATTTGACACTGATTATGCATTGATTTAGTGTCCACTATGTAAGTCACTCTTTGGAATATTTTGATGATACTTGGTTGTATTGAAGAACAGGATCAGGTGACATGTCACATACAAGAATGACAACTTCGGCTTTTTTTACTTTAGGAGTTATCTCCTCTTCTTGTCTTTGAATTTGATTTCTTGTCTCTGCTCTGTAACACGAATACCCTGTGGAATATTTTGATGTTGCTTCGTACAAATGTAGAACAGGACGAGATGATGTGTTGTGTACAAGAATGACAATTCTGGTAGGATTCGGGGGACTTTTGTTTTTGTTTTGTTTTTTCTAAAAAATAATTTCTAGTTTTTTTTTTTAGAATGCGGTATTAGTAAAAGGCAATGTCATAATGTCATGTTTGTGTATCAAACAGCAGATTTTTTAGAATGTCTATAGTTTCTCTAATCATTGTAAGTTAATTATCATTTTGACACAAAGTTTGAAAAGTTTGAGAGGACAGCATTCATTTGAAGATTGGAGGGGATGCATACGAGAATAATGTAGATTTTTGGCTATTGAAAAAAGGGAACTTTTGTTTGTGATTGAGCTTGGCTACCGCACCTCTGACGGAAGTGATAATAATTTGGACGCACGGATATAGGTAGCACCTATTAAATTCATATTATATATATATGCATCATATCTTGGTTAATACAACTAGGTTTTATATCAGCACCTCGTAACTTGGCCAGTATATATATATATATTTATATATAAACAATGACGGATAAGACAGCAATGGCGTTCCATACATTCCTCTTTTATCATTTTTCTTTTCTTTTAATTTATTTTATAGGGACGGGTTTAGTTCACTTTGGCATTTTTGACGGTAAGCTTGCAAATTCCAGTATGGAACCCGTTCCAAAATAATAAAAAGGCGAATTATATTCCAGTGAGTCTTCATTCACTTTAAAGTATACTTTTTTGTGGATTTTTTTTTTATTTTTCAATAAATATTAGAATCATATATAGGCATATTCAGGTCATAAATGCAAACTCACAATCTTGAAAAAAAAAAAATCGTGTTGTTTTTATTTATTTATTTTTTTCTTAGGAGTGTAATTTTTTCTTTATGTTTCTAATTGGACAGGACTGATCGTATAAACAGGCTGTCGGACGTGATAGATGAAAAACTTGGATTCGATAGTTTGATACGTGTTGACACGTGACTTGAATTTCACAGTTTCGGCATGGTCAATTCTTATCGAATTCGACACTGTCTAGTTCGACAAGAGGACATGTTTTTTCGACAAGTGTAAATAATGGTCCAAATATCCGAGATATGTCCCATAATCCCAGAGATTATTAAAAGCCTGTGATTAGCCGAAATTGAACAGATTGAAAAGTTCAGTAGCTCAAAACAATCTCATTTTGAACAATTCAGCACGATACCATGCCCGTGCAACGAATGCCTTTGTTAAATTCCACTTTAAACAGAGAAAAAAATGTAGTGTTAGTGTTCTTTCCCTTTGGTGTCTTGGATGGGAGGTATAAGGTAATTGTATAGGTTCCTGCTCATTGCCTTCACTTCCTTTTTCTTTTTTTTTTTTTTTTTATTCAAAGCATGGATAGTGGATATTCTTGAGAACTGCCTTAATAGCAATAATGGTGCAAATATCACGTTTTCATAAACACACCTTTCAATTTTGTATATATGAAAGTATTCACTATGTCACACCAGTGTGCCATTTATATGTGTTTCGTTCAAGAATTTTGAATTGGAAAGACTGATCTTGTGAACAGGGCTTAATAAAGGCAGTTCTAATGAGCACCTACATTTTTTTTTCTATTTTTGAAGCAGCAACAGCAGCAGAAATAAGGAATAAAAATCAGTATTTCACTGGTGAATGAAAATATTTGTAAGCTTAAGTCATTTCAGTCATTTTTGTAGTATCTCCCTAATTATACTTCACTGTTTAATACCTGGAGCTGTTGGAGGAATTCTCATTGAGGCGGTTCAAATGAGCACCCACAACATATGTTTGGAGTATGAATAATAAAAATATCACACATTTTCATGAGAAATATAACCACTTTGGAGATTGGAAATAATGTACTATATCAAACGGATGTGTTGTCGTAATGACGTTGGGTGCCGTATACAAATGTATAAATGATATTGCGGGGCTTTATATATATAATATATATATGCATCATATCTCGGTTAAAATTTACCACCACTTAACTAGGTTTTATATCAGCACCTCATAACTTGCCCAGGTTATATATATAAACAATGACGTATTCCCCTGTTATCATTTTATAGGGACGGGTTTAATTCATTTTGGCATTTTTGACGGTGAGCTTGTAAATTCCAAGATGGAACCCGCTGCTTAATACAAAAAATACGAATTTTATTCCAGTGTGTCTTCATTTACTTTAATGTATACTTTTCCGTGGATTTTTTTTAAAATAAATATTAGAATCATATATAGGCATATCATTACGAAGACATGCCTATTCAAATATACTGAAAATTTTATCACCAAAAAACGAAAATTTTCAGATAAAAAAAAAAATGAAAATTTTCATATTTCTGCTAAAAACGAAGATTGTGGGTACTGTATAGTTAGGCGATTCTAATGAGTACCCATAATCTATGTTTTGGGCAGAAATAAAAAAAAATGTATACCCCTATAAGCCCCAATTTTACTATATAAAAATAGCGTTTAAGGGGGTCAAAATTATATAGGCATGTTTTCATGATGCTCAGGTCATAAATGCAAACTCACAATCTTGGAAAAAATCGTGTTTTTTTTTTTTCATTATTATTATTTATTTATTTATTTATTTTTTTTTTTTTGGAGATTATTTTTTTCTTTATATTTCCAGTTGGACAGGACTGATCGTATGGACAGGTTCTCGGACGTTTTGTCCATATTCGATAGATGAAAAACTTGGATTCGATAGTTTGATATGTGTTGAATTTCACAGTTTAGGCATGGTCAGTTCTTGCCGAATTCGACACTGTCTAGATCAAGAAGATTGATCTTGAGGACGTGTTTGTTCGACAAGTGTAAATATTGGTCCAAGGATCCGAGAATTGCCCCATAATCCGAGAGATTAATAAAAGCCTGAGATACAGGAAGACAAATTTTGCCGAAATTAAACAAATAGAAAAGTACGATATTGCTCGAAACAATCTCATTTGAACAGTTAAGCACGATAACATGTCCGTGCAACGAACGCCTTTGTTAACACCACTTTATACAGAGAAAAATGACGTGTTAGTTTTCTTTCCCTTTGGTGTCTTGGATGGTAGGTATAAGGTTATAGTATAGATTCCTGCTCATTGCATTCACTTCCTTTTTTTTTTATTCAATACATGGATTGTGGATATTCTTGGGAACCGCCTTAATAGCAGGAATGGTGCAAATATCACGTTTTCATAAAAAACACCTTTCAAGTTTTTCGAGGTATGAAGTATTCACTATGTCACACGAGTGTGCCATGCAAATTTGTTTTGTTCAAGAGTTTTGAATTGGAAAGACTGATCTTGTGAAGAGGGCTTAATAAAAGCAGTTCTAAATAGCACCCACAATCTTTTTCTGCAGCAGAAATAAAGAATAAAAAAATCAGTGTTTCATTGGTGAATGAAGCTAATTGTTAGTTTAAGTCATTTTAGCCATGTTAGTAATATCTCCCCAATTATACTTCACTGTTTAATATCTTGAGCTGTTGGAAGAATTCTCTAATAATAGTTCGAATTAGTCATTGCAAACGAGCCATCGGTGTTCGAGGCATCCAAGATTCTCTGAATGCGTAGGGTCCCAAACAGAGTCATTTGCAAATAGCGAAGACTCCGAGTTTAGCGTCTGATCAACGTCTACCAGTTTGGTTTAAGTACAGGAATTCCTTTAAAATTTACCATGAAAAGAATATACCTGACACACCTTGTTTTGCGACTGGGCCAGTACAAAGCTATACATGAAAGCTGAATATTGCATTGGTAATTAGCTCACCTGAGCATTTATTATTTTTGTTCGCCCTATGTTACTTCTATTGAACGTATACTACTCGGAATTAAGTGACAGATAAAATACCTTCCATTATACCATTATCTTTCCTTACTATTTCTGCACATAAGTGTTGTTTACGGTTTTTCATTAATTTTGCCTAACAAGCGTTTCTAATATGCCAGTAATCTATATTTTGAACGAACAAAAGAAAAACAAGCAAACTATGTTTGAGACAGACGAGAGAAAAGCCAATGTTTTTCACCACAAAATGTCAATTTAGTTAGCCTGTACGCAAGGACAGACGAATTTTAGTTCTACCTCTCGGCGGCGATTCTATTATCGTTATTCTTGAAATTTGTCAGAAAGTAATACATTAATGAAAAAAGAAGAAGTATATATATATATATATTGCATACGTTGTCGGTCACAATTCCACACAGCCTTCAGCAGATGTAAGTTCGGCGACATAGGTCTTAACTAAACTAGTATAGCATTTGTATGTAACTGAGCACATAGAAAACGAAGAAATTGTATTTTCATGAACCAAAATTTTTGTATTTTAGTACAACAGAAACACTGCTGATAAAATATAATCATATTCTGTGACTTCTGAAAAGGTTCTAAATAAACATCATATTTCTCGCAAATGGTAATACATTACCTTTGCGAGAAATATGATGTTTTTTAGAACCATATATTACCGAGAAATATGTTTTTTAGAACCTTTTCAGAAGTCACAGAATATGATTATATTTTATCAGCAGTGTTTCTGTTGTATTAAAATAACTAGAGAAAAAATATTTACAAGATATTTTTTGGGTCTGCACTGTCCTACTGACCCCAAGTATCTGTGTATGTGACCCCCTCTTTTCTGAGAAAAATGACAATAAAGAAAAGGTTGCTTATGGCCAGGTTAGCATTTTAAAAGATTTCACTGAACACTGAAGATCGTTGCTCACATACAATGTACGGTATAACGTGTTTGTCTAGGTTTCCGCTGGCTGTAAATACTTTGATGCTTGTAGGTTTGTGGAGCGCTGTGGTGCAGTAGTAAGGTATCAGACTCGAAATCGAGAAGTAGCGGATTCGATACCCGCTAGCACCAAGTGTCATGTCCTTGAGACACTTTATCAACATAACTTAGTATTGGTTTCTAGCCGGGAAGACCCTTCCTAGAATATCCGCGAGGACATTAAACAAAACGGATTCCGATATCCTGATATATATATGCGTTTTTTTTTTTTTTTTTTTTTTTTTTTTTTGCTGTTTTTTTTTTAACTCGTTGAATCAATTATGGTTTTGGTTTTTGCATATTGAATGCTAATGATAAAGACAAAATACTTTACATAAAAAAACAACAACAAAAGTTCTTACTCTGTAAGTCAATAATTGTAATGTTTTCATTAATTATATATAATGGAAAAGAATAACAGAACTAATATTTATTTGCACCCTGGTAAATGCGGGGTAAGGCCCTCACTCTGTATGTGTACTCTTTAAAGGGAGCTAACTGCATATGCCTTGATAATTCAATTTTACGACTCGGACCCCTGCGAAATGGGATGTGGAACTGCATTTTTATGAATCAGGGGCGGATCCTGTATGACTTCGAAGAGGTTCGATTTGATCAAATATCCGTCCTTACTCTACGTATTCGGACAGGCCTGGGCAATGTAGACCCAGATAAGACGCCACAGAATGCGGCGTCCGATCAGGGTCAACACTGTTGCCACTCACCCAACAATTTTGCACACATTTCGCAGGTAGTAAAATGGACTTGTTAAAGGAATATAATATAAAGAATAAGGTGTGTGAAAATTTAGGGTCAATATGGCATTCCAAACTTATAAAAAATTTAAAATGTATCCAAAATTTCCCATGAAAATGAAATATTGGGTCAAAGGGTGATTCGACTAACCCACCAAATCCCCCACAAAATTTGTTTTTCTAACATACTGGAAGCTTAAAGCAGTTCTGGTTATTCTTGTTCCGTTCCGTTAAATATAATTATTATACTTTGCGGAGCGGAACGGAACAAAGTCCATAAATGGCAAATCACGAACTATTATTATTTAAAAACAATTCAAAATAGTTTGATGTTCAAGACGATAAACTTGTAATCGATAATAAGCCAAAATATTCTCCAAAACAGTGGTCAAGAACAAATATTATAATCTTATATGTATTCCCCATTGTGTGCCCCTGAAATTGTTCCGTTCCATTCCGTTCCGCAAAGTATAATTAGCCCTAATAAGCGTTTCTAAGATGTTTGGAAAAAAATAAAAGAAAAGTATATGATTCAAATCATTCATTACTGAAAAAAAAAAACCCGAAGAATTAGTATTAACCTGCATTAGTTGTGGCTCACAATTCTACACATACTCCGAATTACTTATTCGCCACTTAATAAGTGTAGAGACATCGAAGTTTACGAAGTTTGCATGCGTATTGAACTAGAGAAAGCACATAAAAACAAAGAATTTGTATTTTCATGAACATTATGTTTGTGGGGCGACATATATAATACCATTGTGAGGTTTTATATATATATAATATATATGCCTCATATCTCGGTTAAATTTTTCCGCCACATAACTAGGTTTAAATTCCAGCACCTCATATCATGGCCAGTTTCTATATATATATATATATATATATATATATATATATATATAAAATAATGCGAAAAAGAGGAGAAATTGCTCCTGAGGAGCAATTTCTCCTCTTTTCCACATTATTTTGTTACCTGTTGTCATAGTTTCATGTTAAAACAGGGATCAGATTTTCACCTCGAGATAAGCGGTAATTCGAAATAAGCGAGTTCGAGATAACGAGGTTCGACTGTAATATAAAAAACTTCCATGTAAAGAATATTTTGATGAAAAATGGTATTTACGCATTTACCTAACTTTATGAAGTGTATCTGAAATATCCATAACTTCAAAACTCTTTTGAATGCGTCCTTAAAATCGCTAATTGTGGGAACACTGTAAAGAAATAGATAGCATTCTAAAAAGTTTGACTTAATCAGTTTTAAAGTGTCATCTTTACCCAAAATATATTGATAAAATATTGCCCAAAAAATTGAATAATAAAAATCTAAAGATTGTCTTTGGAAGCAAAGAAATCGGATTCGGTTTTATTTACAGCAATATAGGTTATATAGCAATGTAGTGTGCAAGACAGCATACGACCCCTAGCAACGGCTTAAGCGGTATTCGATTTTTAAAGTAATCAGAATGGGCAATGCTCCAAAAGTAAATAAAAAGAATGATCTGAACTATGGTGAAGTACGGGGACATGTTTAACGGCCGCCACACGACACTTTTATTAGTCTATTTTGCTACTATCCTTTCGACAACACTCGGAAAGGCGTCCCAGTAAGCATTCTACATAAATCTATAGCGGGCCGTTATCGGCCCGTCAGGGTAGCTGACGGGCCGATAACTGCCCGCTATAGATTTATGTAGAATGCTAGCTGGGGTTTTTGCTTGACGTTTTATTTTAAATGAAAACAATTTGTTGTGATTAACCATAGCTTATCAGAAACCATTTGTCTTTTCTGTTTCTGTGTTTTGTTCTAAAAAATTTACCCTAAAATTAAATTTACGGCCAAAAATGGGTCTGACCTATGCAATTTCTATGGTAAAGTGATTTTTTTTTCATTTTGTCTAAGAAAATGATTTTTAATTTTCTTTGCTAAATTTAAATTATTGATATTTCACAACAATACTGTGAAAAATTCAGAAAAATTAAACAAGCCGAACTTGTTGAAAATCTGCCTTCAAGTTACCTACCCTACAGATTTCTGCATAATTTGCATTCATTTTTACTTTAGGAAAAAGTGAAAAATATTTGATTTTTTTTAAAAACTAATGACTACAATAAAAGTATTTTTTTGTGTATGAGTAGTTACGACAAATGACCTGTCTGTCCGAATATGTAGGTCAAATACGGTAGCATTCTTTTCAAATAAGTGCGATATCAATTTTGAAGATAAGTATGTCGTCACCCAATTGAAGTTGTAAACGATAAAAACTAAGGTTTCATAGTAATCCGAAACCTTTGTAAAAGAAACATTACCGTATTAACTCTGAGCATTCGGACAGACAGGCCTGAGCAAACAGTGTATATCCAGTTTGATCAAGTATACACTGTTTGCCACTTATACAACAGTTTGCACGAATAGACTACTATTGATTTTCGTTATAATTAGTACATTTGTGCAAATGTTCTGCAACCAATTTCAAACAGTCGATACTTAGTACTTGTTTGACAGCAGTCCCTCTATAATTTTCAAGAAAAGGAACGGAATGGTATTAAAGTTATGCGTCATGCAATCAGCTTCCGTCTCTTTGAAGACACTGACACAGATCTTGTAGGCGGCCACGGTCGGTGTAAGGGTAATTTGTACACCAGGTGATTTTTTTTTAACTTTCATATTCAAAGTAACCACTCAAAAATTATACATATGTTTATCACTTTACCCAGAAAACAAGCAGCAAATTGTAAAAGTCGAGACCAGATTCATTGCTGCTTTCTGGGAAAGAAAATAAATCCTCTTGATTACTTGTCTTATTACAATGTAGCTCACTTGTCTGATTTATTCACCTATTAGAAATTGGAAGTAAAAGAAAGCATTTGCTTCCCTTCTCAAAAGGGACTTATACTTAAATTCTTTCTTTTCAAAGGGGACTACATTTAAGAGAAAGACTTTACTCCCAATTTCTTCCAGCTAGAAGCATATTCTTGTCCTCAAATGAAGGCCTCTTTGAGAAGATTCTATATACAAAGCAAGCTTATTCTTTGCTGTTGCCGAGGTCTCCCTTCCACAATAGAGGTAAACATTGTAGCTTAGTTTCCCTTTTCTCTCTTTGGATACTGCCTTACGTTCCCGCGGATATTCTATATTTTACGTTTGATTTCAGATATGAGAAATCCAGTGTTTGTATGTTTCCTTTGTTCGGTCCTCCTGATTCTTCCAACACTGTCTCACCCACAGTTCAAAAGGTCTCCGGATGAAAGCGGAAGTGACGTAACAGGTGAGAATAAAATATCAGCAGCAATGTACCATTGTCTTGCGCTTAATGAAGACTCAGATCCGCGCAGAATGAATAGACTCTTCACAGTCTAATCTAAATCTGTCTTGTTGTGCAGCGTCTGATCTGGGTTTACACTGTTTGTCACTCATTCAGCAGACTTTTTTACACACCGAAACAGTACATTTGTAGTAAAATGGACTTCCCATTCAGACTTCTTTGATCAAAGAACTGACGGTACTGCTGGGTGAATGGGCTGAGGAAACGGTCATGAAGGGGGACTTTAGACTATTTCATTTAATGCTTAACATAGTTATTTTAACAATCAGTGCAGACCCTGATCGGATGCCGCGTTCTGCGGCGTCTGATCTGGTTCTGCACTGTTTGCCAGTGTCCAAGTCCAGTTTTTACAGATAATCGGCACATTGACGTCAAAGCGACACGAATTCATTGGTCAATGATAATCATGTGGACAACAACCTTAAGGCAATTTTGGTGTATGTTTACTTTGGCTCGATTTGTAAACAACTGACCCAAAAACCGAATACCGCTCAACCCAGCTAGCATTCTACGTAAATCTACATCGGGCCGTCATCGGCCCGTCAGCTACCCTGACGGGCCGATGACGGCCCGATATAGATTTACGTAGAATGCTGACTGGGAAGCAGATGCTAGGGGGCCGTATACATCCTCGTCAACTACATTAATGTATATGAAGAGACTAACTAAATCTGAGTCTTCAATGTGTGTTTCCAAAGGCAACCTTTTAAATTTAATCGTTTACTTTTAAGACAAATACAGCAATGAGTCATGGTAACTCAATATTTAGGGCAAATATCGTAGGTTCGCCTGTCCAAATATTAAGGTTAACACAATATTTGTGATGTCATATGACTTAGGGCCAGCCACATGACTCGAGTATATGAAACCAATCATATGATTCGGTCGAACGTAAACTGACGTATATCTGTATCATATGACCATTTGAAGACTGAATGACCTACATATCTTTGATGTTTATTTGCTGCATGTGGTAAAAGTGCATAACACGTAAACATGCTCACATGGTACATACAAGAAAGGAACGTGACTTTAACTGACATAATATCACTGGTGATGTAAAGCGAATCACGGAACATTTGTTGAGGATCTAGCAATTAATTCTTTTGATACCGTCTGGTTAAGAACTCTTTGGGCTAAATATTCAGATGATAGTTAGGAATATTTGTCATCTTTTCACAAAAATAAGACTTGACATTGACAAGACAATCTGAATGCAATGACAAAGTCTTATGTGAAAAATAAGAAGAATGTTATGAGACAACTTAAATAATATCAAGTCTGGTTTTAAAATATCAAGTCTGGTTTTCTGTAAAAAAGAGAGCACAAAATGTTTAAATAGTGTCTGTTTTAATATAAGTCAGCATGTCAAAATTTAACCCATATAAGCCTGGCGTCCCTTTTGTGGGACAAAGGTAAACAGTGTAGACCTAGATCAGATGCCGCATCATGTGTCGTCTGATCAAGGTCTTCACTGTTTGCTTACAGAAATTTCAATTACAAATAAAACAAAAAAGAAAAAAAATACACTTGACACTCCTTAAAAGACAAATGGACTCACCCAATGTATAAGGATTGGAAAGTCCATCAGACTTATTTTGGTTAAGCTTTTAACTTGGAATATCTCTAATGTGCTTGCTCAAAGTTAAACTGCACCTATTTTCAGTGGACAGTTGAATAGACAAAATATTTGTTTTTGTTACCTATACATTTTCTGGGTTTTAAACACATCCATATGAAGCAACGGTTCATTTATTTAGAAATAGACCACCCTACCCCTATTTTGGAAATTTATATACTAAAAAAGTGGGAATCAGAAATTATGAGAAAGTTAACGTGATCGTTATCTAAAGTGGTATTCATTTGTGCGAAAAATATTATGAAAATGTTTATAAATATATTATGGTTATAACAGCAGCACTTTCGCTAGTATTATCCCGATGATCGATTATAATCAACCATCAGTCACTGCTGTCTTTTGTGACTGATAATCGGGAAATGTTAACTAATCGGAAAATTCTAGTTTTAGTAACATTTTTTTTTTCTCTATATATATAAAGAAGTTGTAAAAAAGGGAAATACTAAGCTTTCCGGGACAATTTAGACTTATGGTTAATAAAGGTGAATATAGATCCAGATAATAGGGGATACATAATATTTTTCTTATATCTCCATAAAAACACCGAGGCGCTTCTAGTGAGGACCAACAATATATATATATATATATATATATATATATATATATATATATATATATATATATATATATATATATATATATATATATATATATATATATATATATATTTTTTTTTTTTTTTTTTTTTTTTTTTTTAGAGACATAAGAAAAATATTATTCTAACACTCCTCGCATATACAGCCAATGGTTAAATTCAGAGATTCATTCTGCAACAAATCACAGGGAAGAAGCGCCCGGCGCTATCTTGCGCCGTTCCGACGGTCATTTTGACACATTGCTGACGTTAGTCTTCGTTTCCAAGACGTTAGACGTGCAACGTCGTGTTTCTCGCGTCAACAACGTAAGAAATGCATGTAAACGTCGGCGTTACAGTCAAATTGTTTGTCGGGATTTCTTTATTCGATGGCAAAAGTTGGAAAATCTGAAGAACACAATTACTTTTTCGTCGTTTTCTATGTGTTAGAATCGAAATAGATCAGCTCTTGTGCGTGATTTCTTGAGTAATAAATCACATTTTGTCGGCCAGTTGTAAGAAGATAAATCACTCGCGCTCCGTGCTTGTAATTTGATCTACTTTACAACTGACCTCCAAACAGTGATTTATTACTCAACAAATCATTGCTAGAACTGATCTACTTCTTAAGTATATTTTGGTTGGGAAAAGTGTCTTATCAGGGACTATGGTTGAAGAAATTCGATAAAATGGCATGAAATAAGCACAGGCAAGAGGTCTAAAATAGGAATTAATATATTTTCTACAAGTCGATGATTAGTCAGATTTACAAAAGCAATGATCGACGATGAAATTTTGGCTGATTCCCAACACTACTTTCCGCACAGGTAAAACACAGACCTCTAAAAAGAAATCTAAAAATTCGGACGATTTCACTGTTAGAACCCCAGCAGTTATTTTGTCGATTCGCGAACTTATGTCCAGTGAATATGACCTGCTTAAATGGTACATGAAGAAGGGACTAAGTCCATTTCAGGTCAATGTTCACTTGATGCCATTTTGTACAATATATACGTGTATCAACATGAACCATAACGTCAGAAATAGGACCTTCGGACATGTGCGTCCAGCAAAGATTCAGATCAGCCTGCGCATTCGCGCAGTCTGATCAGAATCTTCACTGGGCACATTTTGGATGGCCAAGTATGCAAAGTTTCTTCGTGCGGATAACGAAGACACTCTCATCAGACTGCGCCGATGCACAGGCTGATTTGAGTTTTCTTTTGGGTGCACATGTAAAAAGGTATGTTTTCATTTGTTGCGACCCACATGTATATATCTATTAATACAACACCTGTCCCAGTTTAGCCTTGTTATGACGCCAGAATAACGGGCCTCCGTAGCCTAGTGGATAAGAGAGTTGACTCTTAATCCATTAGGTTTCTCACCGCTGTGGTTCGAGCCTCGCTCGGGTCATATGTGGAAAAGCCAAGTTCTGCTTACGGATGGTCAAGTGGTTTTTCTCCGGGTTCTCCGGTTTTCGCCCACCTTCGATGAACGATCGGCTCGATATAAGTGAAATATTCTTGAAAGGGCCGTAAAACCCAAATCAAAAAAAAAAAAAAAAAACGCCAGAAATATAACTTTCAAAGTTGGATTGCTAAGTCCATACATGTAAAGATTTCCAACTGAACTACACATAATTTAGTCAATTTGATTGGTCGAGGGTAAATTTGGAACGGGGAACAAGTTCAATAAATCCACAGAGCAGGAATCTTGGAACTATTTTCTTTGCGTAGATTTCTAAAATAAGCTATTAAAGTGGAGTTTTTTTTTGTTTTTTTTTTAATGTAAACACGACAGAATTAGAATTAAAAGAAGTATATTTATACTTATAGAATTTATCGATGTGTAAAAGCACGTCGTTCAATGGCGGACGAAAATCATGAGTTCTTGTTTACCTAATATGTAAAATGTAGTGAAGAAGTCGACTTTTATTTATTCAAGCTGAATAAAAGTATTCGCCAGTGTTTACACACGAACAAATTCCATAAAAAAATGAAAATCATGCCTATATTATGGTAGCTCTTAAAGTGCAAGAAAAAGGCTAAGCCCACAAAAAAAAAAAAAAAAAAAAAAAAAAAAAAAAAAAAAAATACAACAAAAAAACTTTCGGTTGATTTGGCTGCCAGAGGTAGTTTTAAGAGAACAATCATTACGAAAACACGCCTATTCAAATATATTGAGAATTTTACCACCAAAAAATGAAAATTTTCAGATGAAAAATTCTGATATTTTTCTTATTTCTGCTCAAAACATAGATTGTGGGTACTCGTTAGAACCGCCTCGATGAGGCGGTTCTAACGAGTACCCACAATCTATGTTTTTGAGCAGAAATAAGAAAAATAATGTATACCCCCATAAACCACAGTTTTACTATATACAAGTGGGGTTTATGGGGGTCAAAATTATATAGGCATGTTTTCGTGATGGCATACACTTGTTAGATTTCTGCCACTTCTCTTTATAAGAAAGGCAACACCTGTGTCTAAGAGGAAAAGAATTTGCTGCAAAATGGAGCAAATTCTAACCTTTTAAAATAGACTACTTTTAAAAATGGAGACAAAATATTTGGACAGAGTTGCCTCCCGTTAAACTGTATCTAGTGCCCTTACATATTTCTGAGAGCTGTTTTAAGTAATAAAACATAAAGATTTCTTTTGCTAGACGTCAAAATACTTTTTAGATAAGGATATATATATGGGTTTGCAACTGCCGTTTTAGAAGCTTAGCAATATAGATGTGTCAATCTGGGCCCAGTTGTTCAAAACTAACGATGTCGTTAGTTAACATATCGTTAATATTTTGATCATTAAATATAGCATATAGGCTTATATTTTTGCTAAAAAATGTGAGTAGCTTTTGCATTTGTGAAAGCTACTCACATTTTTTCAGCAAAAATATATTAGAATATTGTATATTGAATCCGCTAAAACAGTTAACGAAATGACCCTTAACGAGCTCGTTAATCTAACGACGCTTTGAACAAGTGGGCTCAGTTTTTACACATCTGCGCTTCTAATGAGTATCCACAACATATGTTTTCGTGGCGAAATAAGGGAAATATCTGGATATTTCTCTTATCTTCAACTATGCCACATGTTACCGAGTTTTTGCTTTCTATCGTGAGACTATTTGGATATAAAATCTTTCAACTTTTAGGTTATTCAGGACAGATAAGAACCAGGCGGTATGTGGGACTGATGAGTGGTGTCTTTCTACGAATGGTAAGACCGATTCTCCAGTCAACCAACAAAGGTAAGTATTGCAGCCAGTCGTACCTCAAGTTATGGAACTCAGCAACCAGTTAGCCATTTCCAACCGGAAGACCAAAACAGACACCTTTGCAAACAGTGCAGCTACAGGTGAGAGGGCTCGTAGCGAGCCGTCTCACCTGGAGCTACATTGTTTGCCATTCAGTTTTTGGCTTTAGACTTAAATTCTGTTTTGCATCAGTGGATATGTCCAAACTCAAAGATGGAAGAGTCCACTTCAGAAACTCAGGGATGAAAGGGTTAAAATTTGGTAATTGTGAATGTGGGCGCCGCCATTTTAAATATTTAATTAGATATTTCATTTTTACAAAACAGAATAAGAAGCTGTCTATTGACAGACACAAATTGATTTCATGAGTTATTTGATACTAGCTATGCGAATGAACACATTTACAGGTATATAGCAATAAAATGCTGTTTCAAATTTGATTTATTTATTGTCTGCATATTTAATTAGGTAGTTATGACTTCACTAGCTTACCAAAATGGCGGCTTCCATGATACCATTTTCTAGCTCTTCAAAGCTCAATACTATTTTTTTTTTTTTAATTTCTTAACCGATTTTCATATTTCTTCGCCAAAATGCTCAGCTTATTTGACTCTTTATTTTCCAAACTGAATGTGTTGATCAGTTTATCATTCGATGAGTGTTTTTCTTTAAAAGTCAGTTAAATTCACTGAGGAGCTACCTTGCGCTTGTTTTATAAAGCGAGAAAATAGACAAAAACTACTGGCATCTCATTAAAAATCCTTTAAAAATGAGATTTGGTACGTAGTGTTTTATACGTCACGATACAAAAATTGCAATAAATGTTTTACATTGTTTTCGCAAACATTTTTTTTTTTACATCATTTCTTCAAGTTATCCCCATATATGTAAATCAGTTCTATTACAACCCTGAAGAAGGCCTAAAGCGGCCGAAGCGATTTCCAGTACTGTCAATGATTTTATCTCAGCATATATACAATATTACAAAATAATACAGTATCCTCTTTGGATCCAGTCCCTGCAGGCACATGACATAAGTAACATCGCGTCAACGTCGGTGAAACGTGATGACGTTAATACAACGTCGCATAAACGTCGGTGCAACGTCATGACGTTGCACCGACGTTGATTCGACGTTGCCCTGGCGATGTGTGCCCACTGGGAGTGCTACCGACAAGATCTAAATATTTTTTTTTGATGTATGACATGAGCCGGGGCACATAATTTCCTTCAAGAATGTATGTGCGCCCAGTGAAGTCTCAGATTAGCCCGCGCATCCGCGCAGCCTGATCAGAATCTTCACTGTCCGCTTGGAGACTACTCAAAGAGTACTAGGCCATTACGAAAACACGTCTATTCAAATATATAGAAAATTTCACCTCCAAAACTGTAAATTTTCAGATAAAAAAACTCTGATGTTTTTCAAATTTCTGCTCAAAACATATGTTTTTGAACAGAAATAAGAAAAATAATGTATACCCCTGTAAACCCCAGTTTTACTATATAAGAATGGGGTTTAAAGGGGTCAAAATTATATAGGCATGTTTTCGTGATGCGCACACGTTGTATTGCAGAAAAACTGCTGTACCCCGGCTCATATGTTGTTTAATGTTATTTTAGCTGCAGCCGCCCGGAGAGGAATCACATCCACTGAAAACCTGGTCAGAAATGCTAGACTTATAAGCGACGACTCCTCTGTTAAATTATACCAGATAAGCGGAAGATATAACAAAGCCTTAATAGACTTCAACAAAAAAGCAAGCCCCTCTCTCACTGAAGAACTGCAAGTAAGTACAAGTTATACCCAGCGGGCACAACACATTGAGAGAACGTTGAGTCAACATCCATGCAATGTCACGGAGTTGCATCGACGTTGATGCGATGTTTGGTAAACGTCACGTGCCCGGTAGGCATTTTATCGGAAAAAAAAACCCAACAAATAAACAATTTAATTTAAGCGACCAAAGGGAGCTCAAAATTATGTTGTTTAATTTCTCAATTTAATACTGCTAAGCCAACTTATTCAATTAATTTTAACAAAACTAATTAGAAATTTTATCTTACTTCTTGTTGATTGCATTAGTACTCTTTTTTAACACGGGCGGAAGTCTTGACGAACTATACTGGGTAAGAATGTATGAAGACCAAACATGACAACTGACTAAAAGTTTCATCAAAATCCCAGCTTTTCAACAAATGTTGCGATTCACTTCAATTCTAATGAACATTCAATGGAAGATTTTAGTTTTATGCCGATTGACCAAGTTCCTGGTAATACGCAAAGACAGCTCAAAGAGACATATTGGATCCACAAATTGGATACTTTATATCCCAAAGGACTTTATGCGAAAGTGCTTTTCAAATCATAATTGAGCCGGGGTGCGGAGGTTTCTGCGGGATGGTGTGTGCCAAGCGAGGACTCAGATCATCCTGAGCATCCGCGCAACCTGATAGGGATTCTCACTGTTCGCAATAAGTGGGCTATATGTAGTCCGTGAAAATATGACTGATTAGGCAGCGCTGACGTGCTGGTGTTTAGCTGGTGTTTTAGCTCACCTGAGCCGAAGGCTCAGGATGAGCTATTGTGATCACTCTTCGTTTGTCTGTTCGTCTGAAACCCCTGAGCTAATTTTCTTTAAATTTCTCCTGGAGCCTTCTGTTAATAGGGGATTGAAAATATGTACTTGTAAATGGTTTTGGTCCGTTAATCAAGATGGCCGCCATTCCCATATATGGTAAAACACTTAAACTCTTCTTCTCCAGAACCAAGCAAGCTTCAAGGCTGAATTTTGGTATATAGCATCAGGGACTCAAGGTCTACCAAGTTTCTTTAAATAATGACTCTAGGATGACATTTGACCTTTTTTACGGCAAGGTCAAATTTGCGTCCCTGCGCATTTGTATGGGGAAAATATTGAATATTCAGTTTCTCAAAATGTATTAAAGACCAATGGCTGAAACTTACAATGCATGATCAAAATAGCAAACCCTTTCAGTTACAAATGTACAATCAAAATTTTGTCCTCCAGGGTTATCTGCCCTTACCCCTAGCTATATACATGTATAAAATCTTAAAACGTCTTGACCAATTTTTACCAGATATCATATTGGGCCTTCTGTCGAATAGTTTCAAATCTATTTCAGATTGAAGTCCAACCGCCATGTAATGTTTATATGTTTAGTTAAGATTCTCTTGCTGTTTACTTTTGTAAACCTGAGATAGACGTAATAAATTGGAAATTGAAGGCGTATTATCAGTTTGTTCAAACCGTTCTGTATGATTAAACAAGATGGCCGCCATGCCCATATATGGTGAAAAACACTTGAAAATCTTCATCTCCAGAACCAAGAAAGCTTTAAGGCTGAGTCTTGTTAGAGCACTGGGGACTCAAGGTTATGCAAGTGTTGAAATGATGACTCTAGGTTGACATTTGACCATTTTACGGCACGGTCAAATTTGCGTCCCTTTGCATTGGTAAGGGGAGTGGTGGTGGTGGTGGCGGGGTGGGGGTCCATAAAGCCATTTTTCTGCCCCGTAACAAAAGTCTTCATTTTTTGCCGATATAGTACTTATAATGTACCATTTACTAAACTTTGATTTTGCAACGTAAGCCCTAGTTTTGCAGAAACATGATCATGACAGTGGGTGGGGTAATTCAGTATGAACCTGAGGTACCATATTTCAAACATCGTTTCTCTTTCAAAATATATCACATCTAGTTATATCTTATTTGGTTTGTTAGATTAATGCCTTAGGTAACATCCTATATCATTAACATCCCTTTTAAGACAAAAAAAATGCACCTGCAGCATCTCTTTTATGAAAATCTTCATTTTTTGTTAAATTTGCATCTTGTAATTCAATAAAATCTAGCCTTTCTACGGAACTAAAAGTTGAATTATTTCGAAACTTTCCCGAATACAACACTGGGACAGTGTAAAAAGGTGATTAAGTTTTGGTGACTTTGACCTCATTTTCAAGGTAACATCGGATTTGTGGGATTGTCAAAAAGGCGTTTTTTTTATGTTACTTAACAAAAGTCTTCATTTTCTCCTATTATATTGCCTATAATACCTTTTTAGCTCACCAGAGGACAAAGTGCTCATTGTGAGCTATTGTGACCGGTCATCTTCCGTCGTATGATCAAAGTAGAAAACCCTTTTAGTTACAATCAAAATTTTGATCCTCCTGGTTTATCTGCCCTTGCCCCTGGGCTTAATACATGAGTGTATAAAATCTTGTAACTTTAAATGTCTTCTCTGAAACAGCTTGACCATTTTTCGCTAGATTACACTTTGGACCTTCTGTCGAAGGCATATTATCAATTTATTCAAACCGTTCTGCATGATTAAACAAGATGGCCGTCACGCCCATATATGGTAAAAAACACCTAAAAATCCTCTCACGAACCAAGAAAGCTTCAAGGCTGAATCTTGATAAATAGCATCCGGGACTTAAGGTCTACCAAGTTTAGTCAAATAATGATCCTAGGATGACCATTGACCTTTCTATGGCAAGGTCAAATTTGCAGCTCCATCCATACTCTTGTATGGGGAAAATGTTGCAATACTGGAAGAAAGTTGTATGGCATTTGCAGATAAGCAAAGGCCGTTTTACTCCGGTGAGCGAATAGTGGCCCATGGGCCTCTTGTTTTTGTCCTGATTGTGGGCGCTTAGCATCTTGTAGAGATTGTTGCACACAGGCTTAATTAATTTGCGATTCGTTTTGGGACACTACTGTCATTTCGATGATACATGCTACTATAGGATATATTATTTATGGAAACATTTGTATCATTTACCATTCAGGTATTTTTAATCCAGTTATAGTGTTTCAATAAGCATTTTAATGCATATAGCGCTCAATAACGTCAGCGTCGTTTTGGTGCTTTTAATATCACATTCTGCAGATTTCAACGTCATTTGGCGCTTTTACATCATTTCTTTTTCTTGTAGTTATTAATATATATTGTCTGAAAAAGGAATATATCCGAAACATGTTACAGTAATACAGCTGTGTTGATTTTACTTTACCTATCAAATTTCATAAAATAAACGCCGTTTTAGAAAACGCGACAATAATTTTAAACACTTAGTGCTAATTTATATTCAGACATCAACTGTGCAGATATCGCGAGCTGGGTGTATATTAGGTGTATTTTACCTTGTTAGTGTATACATGTGTACTATACGCTTAATAGGACTTACAGTTGCTAGGCAAAACTCTTAACCAGTATCCAAAATGCAATTAGTTTCGCATTGCTATACAGCGGTTTTGTATGAACCAATATTCAAGCTTTATATATACAAAAAGTCAGCCGTATATCTTTCCGCTTGTAGAGTTAATGTATTTTTTTTCCTTTGCAAGATACAGACTATCTATCGTACACACAGCGCGGTGATAATACTTCATACTTCATGTTCAATCGGTCAATGACTGTAACTTAGACTGGTTCCCTCACCCTACAGCTCTATAGCTTTCGCATATAGGGATCGGGCAGGGATAATTCTACCCGTACAAATCTGTACCGGTGACGTTACACATCTCGCGATGTATAGACCTTTTTAATGTTATTGTTTTCATCCGGGCTACTGACCATGTGATTATAATGTTATGCCACGTGACCAAAAATTGCGGATGGCAGAAACATTTCCGGTTCCACTGATACCAATTGATTCAAGCCAAATTTTACTTGGATAATAAATTCCTTGTGGTTAATATTTAATTGTTAATTTTATCTAGTGTTTTAAAGAGCTTTAAGAAGAATCTGACTGCTTTTTCTAAGACAAATACATCTGTTTCAATTACATTTTTTCCGATATCAGCAGGCACGCGCCTAACCGTAATATTGCTTTATGGTGACCACTTTTACGCCTAGTTTTAGCTAATAAATAAAAATATATGTTAATATCACATGACCGTTAAGTCATTCAGTGAAATAACCCATGTCATAAAAATCATATAACCACACGTGTAATAACACATGCAAGGCTTCCCATTGGTTAGCCTAATTACCCTAATGAATATTCGTATTATTGATAGCAACCAATATGGCGTCCGCGTTCGCCGATACAACTTTCAAATTTGGAACAGAGCCAGCCTTCAATTTTGAGATGATTTTGAGATGAACGATAAATATCAGGGGGAAGACACAAAACCATCAAAATATGAATAACACAGCTAACAGAAATATTCGTGGTAGTTAAAATTCGATGTTTTCCAGCAACATATTTGGAGGCACTTTCAACATCGATATCGTCGAACCGTCAATAGAAAAAAAAAAATCACCTCCTTTGTGATCCTCAAAGCATTGGTGGATGGCATGACTCAGACAGTCAATAAATGTGTCAAATTAAAATCCAAACTACAGTTAAAATGTTTTATAGTCTTGAAATCTGTCATTTACTTGAGTGTGATCAAGGCCAATGACCTTTACGACAGCTGACTGTGGGAGATTTTCCTACTGCTTGTCAGTGACGTATTGACTCGCTGAATGACGTTGTTAAACGGAATGTTTAGTTTTGAATTAATTTAAATGAAATATTTATTTAAAAATCATCATTTCCTTCAGTTTAACGAAGTAATAAATGGCTTATTTATCTTGTTTCCAGTTAATTTCGATACTTATCAAATAATATGCAAACCTCTGTTGTTGCGTAGTGCTACTGTGTCATTGATAGTGAGTTGTTCCGCTTAGCTATGGAAAGCCGTTATCTTTAAAAATATATTTTGTGCATTTTTTGTCATCGGAAGGGCCATGAAACTCGTTGGGTAATTTCGGTATTTTGCTCGCCAAGGCTCGCAAATTACCTAAATTACCCAAACTCGTTTCATAAATTTCATATTAAATGACCACTCATGTAAGATCCTCTATATATTTGTGGTTATGACATTAAAATGATCACTCGATGAGAATCTCTTCTGAAAAAGAAATTTTTGACGAATGAAACGGCTATATTTGTCTGAAAAAAAAATCTGCAATTATACTGTCCGATAAACGTTAACAACAACTTTCTGCCATCCAGCAAGAACGAGGCTAGAACGTACTCCGCGTTAACGACCGAGAGGTTCCGAATGATGTTTACTGTGTAACGTAGTATTTAAAAAGGTCTATATTCATGTGATCTACCAGCCATAATGGCGTCTTAGCTTAATGAAATGAAGAGAAGTGAATAGTCTTATATAATATGTTAATTCGCTTTATTCCAGAAGACCATAATGCCTTGCGCGCAATGTGACATCCGGTTTAACCGAAATTAGAAAAATCAATATTGATAGTGTTATGATGACCTCTTTTTGTTTCACTAAAGATGAATTATTTTCAAGATTTTACATTAAAATCAACAATGGGAAAAAAGTTTAGATGGGAATAAAATAATACCGACCAGTGGGTTTATTTTCTTACTTTTATCCTTGCGATAATCACCAGGAGCTCCGGGAAGAACAAGTGCAAGATTATTGTTACTGATGACTAAATCACGACATTACTCAATTTGTACCCGCCGTTTAGAATTGTTTGGAAAATCTATATTTTCACTCTATGGGATAACAGAATAAATATTTAACTCCCCGATATAAGTTTCGATAAACTTTACCCTTTATAAACAATCTTCATATATTAAACAGAGAATTACACTATAAGCCAGTGACTGGCATTTTTGTTAACAAATCAGCAACTGAAAACGGAATGTTTCTTAGTATACTTTGTCGCTGACTGTTATTCACTGATTTACACTTGAGGTGACAGGCCGCTGGTCACCGGGTTACTGACTGATATACCGAGGAGCAGTGTAGCTGATAGGTATTCGTATACGTCTCTCTAATACCATGTAAGATTGTGTGTTTATTCTTAAATTTTCAATTGCTGTTTTGTTAACAAAAATGCCAGTCACTGGCTTATAGTGTAATTCTCTGGTTGATATATGAACGTACGTTTATAAAGGGTAAAGTTTATTATAACTTATATCGGAGATTTAAATATTTATTCTATTATCTCACAGAGTGAATATTTAAATTTTCCAAACAATTCTAAACGGCGGGTATAAATTGAGTGATGTCCAGATTTAGTCATCAGTAACAATAATCTTGCACTTGTTTTTTTCTGGAGCTCCTGGTGATTATTGCAAGGATAAAAGTAAGAAAATAAACCCACTGGTCGGTATTATTTTATTCCCATCTTCACCATTTGCTTAAAAGTATTTCCATTGTTGAATTTAATGTAAAATCTTGAAAATATTTTATCTTTAGTGAAATAAAAAGCGGTCATCGTAACACTATTGGTTTTTCTACTTTCGGTTAAACCGGATGTCAAGTTGGCGCAAGGCATTATGGTCTTCTGGAATATCACGAATGGAAATGAACTCACATGTGAAATGGAAATTAGCACTTTCACGCCTAAAATGCACGATTTAGTGGAAAATTCTAGGTTTGCCACGTTTTCCGCCATTTGTTTCCGCTGGAAAGCGTAGCGACCAATGAAATTGTAATATCTGACGCACCAATGAGATCACGCGATTGCTTACCTGTTGTCTATTTTAAGAGCACAGGTTTCCACTTTAATTGTGACTTCGGCAGCCTTTATAGATTTCATATGACTTCACTACAGCTGTTGTTAAGTGTCGTAAAATGTCTCCGTATTTTATCATAGGATAACTTTATTTTTATTTGCCTTATTGTCACTGAGCCATTTCTGTATCTTGACACATCAAGTTTCGCTTCAACCGGTGCTCTATCTCACTCCAGCTGGTGTTAAATTCCAACTGGCAACAGTAAAACATCTCCTCGTACTCATCATAGTTCAGTTACTTTGTTTTTATTTTCTTGAGGTCACTGGACCTACTCTGGTATCTTGTAAAGTCAAGTTCAATTACACATAAACCGATGTTAGGGGTTGTATGCAGCCGTGAACCTACATTACTGCATAGAAAGCAGTGTCGCACGTTATTAACAGCCGTGCATTAACCGGCGAAAAGCCGTGTATTAACAAGGCAATTCACGCACTGTTAATGCACGGCTACGCAACATTCAATATGATCATACTGGGGCCACAGATTTGCTGCCGTTACGATATGTACTGCCCAGCCCTAGAACGAGCATAGTCCGTGGAAATTGCGTTCGCGAGACATCGGTGAAAAGGCGAAACAAAATAGTGCAAGAAATAACGCGAAATGTAGAAAATAATTTCAGTTTTTATGCAATAACAGCGATCGAACATGGTTTTTCATTGCATTAACATTCGCCAGGTCCCTAGGGAGGTGTTGAAAACCGCGGCCTTCGGCCTCGGTTTTCAACACCTCCCTCGGGACCTGGCAAATGTTAATGCATGAAAAACTATGTTTGATCCCTATATTGCTACCATACAAAGAATGACAATAAAACATACAGTATGATTTTTCGTTCTTTAATGCGTTCTTTGAAATGGCATGCTATATATATTTTATTCATTATTTTATTTTAGCGCTTAAAGCGCTAGCAAATTTAGCAGACAGTCTTTTTTTTATTTTTCAGAGAAAATAAGTCTTGAAAGTCTATGTGAATCTTCTGCTTGACAGACGATTCACATGAAATTCAGACTTATTTTCTGTAAAAATGAAAAAAAAAAAAAAAAAAAAAAATAAAAAAATAAAAATAAAATAAATAAATTTAAAATGCCGTCTGTTGGGAGTTGTGACTGGAACTTTAAGGGTTAACTGGCATTTCTTTTGCAGGATGGAGCCAGGATAGGACAAATTGGAGACCGTTACGTCTCGCTGCGTCGTATTGACGGTGGAGAAAGAGCAGAAATTGTAATAGGAAAAATAGACGACCCTAATTTCAAAACAACGGTTGTACAGTACACAGGGTTGTGAAAAGTTCATAAACTATTAAAGTGAAATTTCTCAACCCTGAAATATGGATTAATCGTGAACATTTCCATCCCTCAGCTGTGCAGTGGTCATTTATTAGTCTGTGTGTGAACTGCGCATATGGGCGGCGTCAGACCAAAAGTGTCTTCGGACATATGCGGAGAGCGACGGCCCAGATCAGCCTGCGCATGGAGAGCAAAGGCCCGGATGTTACTTTGCGCATGCGTTGGATGGTCTGAATCAGTGCATTTTGCGCATGTCCGAAGATACGTTTTTGCTTTGCGTGGCTCATATTATTTCTGGTTTATAATTAAAATGTAACATGTTTCGATGTTGCTTTCCTCT